>JAZGUH010000503.1:0-605272 GCA_037893225.1 Hippasteria phrygiana
TGTATGGTTATTTGGATTTAGCATTTAGAGTTGGGGTGACAATCATTGTGTAATTAGTAAAAATTTGCTTTTATTGAAGTCTTGCATATAAAACATTGACTAATCAATGGATAAAGTATGAAGCAAATAAAATTGTCATTGGAAGTAGAAAGCAAAGGCATTTACAGTTCAAACTACTTGAACATAATAAAGTGTCAACATGTGGATTTTGTGTTAACTGTGGTATGATCTTTTATGCACTCTTACAATGTATGTCACATGGCATTTGTAGTTTGGTTTATTAGTGTGTGTTATTTACACATGCTTGGGAATTGCATAATGATATGCTCATTTATGTGGCTTACATCATGTAACAGATAACAAAATCAGTGGCATAACTTTCAAGGACTTCTGAGGGTTGGGGCATTGAGTGCATGTTCCCCCCGCAGCCATGAGAGCCTTGCATGTAATATCTTGAACAAAATTGGTGGTCCCATTGAGAAATGTGTGTACATTGTTTGTACATGTTCTGTATATACGTGCGAGGACAAGAGGATACAGGAAACAAAAGATCTTTTCAGTTGCCGCTAGTCAGTTCTTTGGTTGAAACCGGTCCTTGCACGTTGAAATACGTGCTTAGTTTATGAGGTTGGGTTATATTAAAGGAACAATGGGAAACACAAAGCATTGTCCTCACAAGTATTGGGAAAGTACGACATTCGATACGTCCTCGTGTGCTGTCTTCCCCACAAGTGTAGCAAAGGCTATTTATGTCACTGAGTAATACGGACATCTTGAATATTTCTCAGTGTAGACAAGAATGATAGTTAATAATTTAGCATACTAGCATTGGGGAAAAATATCATACAATTTTCATGTTTTCAATTGCGTTTGATTTTTAGTCTATTACATGGTAAATGTCTTGCGTGTGTTGAAGGGCTACTTTTTTATCCAAACAATTTGGGAGTAAAGGCAGTTTTGTAAAGAAGAATTGCATTGCACTGATTACTGATGAGTTGTGACCTCAACTCTAAGTGTTGAAGCTTAGTAAGCGTTATGCGTGGGACTGCCAAAAGAATATAATCATACTATTGGTTTTTGTTTTTTGTTTCAGAAATGAAGACATCAGATGTCATTTGCAGTGAAAGCTTCAACTTCTTTCCTGTGTGTTAGTTTTGTCCAGTGTGTCCAGTGCGTCTGTCCATTTAACCTTCCTTCGTCATCTCATTCCATTTGTTAGTGTATTTCACCTGTGCTTCATTAACATTTCATCTACCTTTCATCAACTGGAATTGCTTATGCAAACGATCAAAGTGAAGTTGAATTGCTTATGCAAACAAGTAGAAAGTGAAGTTGAATTACTTATGCAAACGATTAGTTGCAAACGTTTACAAAGTCAAGTGGAATTACTTACGCAAACGATTACAAAGTGAAGTTGAATTGCTTATGCAAACGATTAGTTGCAAACGTTTACAAAGTCAATTGGAATTGCTTATGCAAACGATTACAAAGTGAAGTGAAGTTGATTAGTTGCAAACGAAAGTGAAGTTGATTAGTTGCAAACGAAAGTGAAGTTGATTAGTTGCAAACGAAAGTGAAGTTGATTAGTTGCAAACGATTCCAAAGTGAAGTTGATTAGTTGCAAACGATTACAAAGTTAAGTTGATTAGTTGCAAACGATTACAAAGTGAAGTGAAGTTGATTAGTTGCAAACGAAAGTGAAGTTGATTAGTTGCAAACAAAAGTGAAGTTGATTAGTTGCAAACGAAAGTGAAGTTGATTAGTTGCAAACGATTCCAAAGTGAAGTTGATTAGTTGCAAACGATTACAAAGTTAAGTTGATTAGTTGCAAACGATTACAGAGTGAAGTTGATTAGTTGCAAACGATTACAGAGTGAAGTTGATTAGTTGCAAACGATCACAAAGTGAAGTTGAGTCAATTGAAAGCCAAAAATTAGACTCGAAGTTGACAGTGTATTGAAAGCCAAACATTTCAAAGTTAAAGTTGATTGTCAATTCAAGGCCAAAGATTACAAAGTTGAAGTTAATTCTACATTTATTTCAAAATACATGTATGTCAAAGGTGAACTTGATTGTTAATTCTTGGCCATAACGCAGAAGACCACAAAGCTTAAATTGATTGTCAATTCATAGCCAAAGATCATACAGCTAAAGTTGTCATTTCATAGCCAAAGATTTTAAAGCTGAACTTGATTGATAATTCTTGGCCAAGGTTACAAAGCTGAAGTTGATTGTCAATTTATAGCCAAAGATGACGAAGGTGAAGTCAGTTAAACTATCAAAGGTAAACTCAAGTCTTGTAACAGGGGCTGTGTTGAAGCCGAAGTTCAAACAAGAATCAAAGTCTCGATCAAATGGAATCCCAGTGTGCATCATTCAATTCATACAAGAACGTATGCTTCAGTCTGATAGTGAACATGTGTGTGAATCACATAATGTATGTATGTATATTCCTGTTTCAAATGTTGAAAGACAGGTGAATCAGTTCAAGAACCGGAGAATTAACAAAATGACCAAAAAGAGACTCGGACACAAGAAAGCAATGAGAAGGTTGAAAGAAAAGAAACAGACATGTTGCAGTAGAAGTCAAATATTAGACTGTGTTGTAGAGTACTGTCGAGAGCAAAGAAAGGTATCAAAACCAAACAGAAAGAAAATGAGAAGAAATGAATGCAAAAAAGCATATCATAGGTCAAAGAACGGTAAGGTGGTGGAAATTCGCATGAGCCAAGAAGAACGAAGAAACCATGAGAAAGCACAGAAAAGAATTCAAAGTCATACTAGAAGAGGTTTGAGTTATGTCATCAAGAATATGCAGAAGAGAGATAATTGCAAACATAAGCAGAAAAGCAAAACTCAGCATGAACAAGTTTCATTAAAGAGAAATAAATGTTCAGAATCAGTAACCCAAAATGTTACACAAATTTTGCATAAGAGAGACAGTGTTGTTGACAAGACAAAGGCTAAGCATGTGAATTACTTGAAGAAAACAGAAGCTAGGCAATGTTGGTTATGTGATAAATTGTTTGATCCAGTTGAAAGAAGTGTAGAGTGTGACAGTTGCAACATTCTGTATCATGTGAACTGTTTGGGGTTTTCAAAGATGGAGTCTATTTTAGCAAGTAAAGCAGTATCATGGTTGTGTCGCAAATGTGGACGATGTACTTATATTGATTGTTTGTTGTATGATCTTGGAATTCCTACAGATGAGAACAAATATGAGATGCTGAACGTGGATAGTGTAGCTGTCAAGTCATGTACTGAGGGACTTTCATCTACAGAAGGGTACTTTCAAATTTCAACAATGAATGGAAATGAAGGTGAGGCACAAACTTGTTCTAGCAAGCACGTAGTAGATGACATGGATTGCAGAGATGCATTAAATACAGGCCAAGGACAGTGCATAGTTGAGCAAACTGGAGGCTATTCTCTGCGGAGCAAGAAAAGTACCAATGTTGAGAGTTCTAATAGTGGAGAGGAAACAATTCAGGGAAATCAGGCAAAACAACAGAAGACTAGAGGTAAACCTGTCAAGCAAGATCAACAGCATAATGTAAGCAGAAATGAAGTGACTTCAGACAGAAAAGTTAGTACCAGATATAGACTTAGAAACAGGAGAGAGAAAGTGTTGGTACCAAATGAAAAGTGTAGTGATGAGAAAATGAAGCCAAAGAGAAAAGCTGAAGACAATGTGGAAACTTCTATTGAAGATAATGATGGTCGAAAAAAGCAAAGAGTTCGACAAATTAGTAATTCACAGAGAATACATAAACCTGATGAGGCAAATGACATATGTATTGATAGTAAAAGTACTTCTTGCATTGAAAATCAAAAGATAGAACAGAGTAAAAATATCACATTTGTTCAAGGTAGTTTTCATCAAGGTGATCTTAGATTTGGGGAATTGGCTGGAAGACAATGTGTTTGTATGAGCCTTTGTGGAATCCTCTTTGGCCAAATTAAGCCATTGAACATGTGGTGTTCTAAAGACATGGATTTTGTGTTGAATACCGGCAATGAATTGTACAGTTGTTTGTCTCGGAGCTCCACGATGATGAATGAATATTTGTTAGTAAATGAGTTGCCCGATGAAATTGATGCATTCGGAAAACATTTCCACACGAAGATTGATGAATCTGTGTCTGGCACTTTTGCAGAAGAAACAAATCTAAATGAGTTCAATATGATTTCATTCAGGAGGGCAGTAGAGCAGACAGTCCAGAAATATTGTGCATGTTTTATCTGTTTCAAGGGGAACACATTTTCAGTAATTGCTCAAGATGGAATGTATTATGTTTTTGATTCACATGCTAGAAATCAGAATGGCCACCAAGACAGTGAAGGAAGAAGTTTGTTGAAATGCGAATCATCATGGCACGGTGTATACAGGTACTGTTCAGAACTCAGAGTATCTATGAATATTAGGGATTATGAACAATTTGAAATCACAGGAGTGAGTGTCTGGATAGATGATGATCACAGTATCTGTAATGAGGAGAGTTATAACAAGAGCAGTGCAGGCACAAGCACAAATGCACAGGCAAAGCAATCAAATGGAAGTGAGATAGAAATTTTGCAAAGTCATGATGCAACTGTTCATAAATTTGCTCCTTTAACATATAGAAATAAGATTGCGCTTTGTGAGAAATTTGGTGTATCCAAAGTATCTCTAAACAGTCATGACATTCCAAATTCATGTGAGAAAATGGGAGCACCTGACTGTATCACAAGAATTCAAGGTGATGGTAATTGCTTCTTTAGAGCTATTTCTTGTGCTATCTCAGGAACTGAGAATAATCATATGCAGTTCAGGACAGCAATAGTTAATCATTTAATGACAAATAGAACCAAATTTCAGTGTTTATTACGTGAAGGTTACATGACAGTTGAAGATTATGTATTGAGAACAAGAATTTTTGAAAGTGGTACATGGGCTACAGAAGTAGAAATAATGGTAATGGCAAACATGCTGGATGTAGATATTTATACATATGACAATGTAAATAAGTGGTATAAATTGTCTAGTACATACATATATACAGGCAGTGAGAGTAGTGAGAATGTTTTGAAGTCGGGAATTTATTTGTACCACAGAGGACGTGTACATTATGATTTGGTTACAAAGGTTTCAGACGTCAGTGAGGAAGAAAGCAGATGTATTAATATGCAGCGGAAACAACGGAATCGTGTAAATTTGAGATTGAAACAGAAATCACAAAGGGAGAAAGCTAAAGAAAAATATGCCAGAAGGAAGGATTTGAAAAGTGTAAAAAGCAACACTTCTGATGTCAGTAAGACTAAGTGCAGATTAAGAAATAAAGACAGATATGTCAATGATATGCAGTATCAAAGTGATAAGAAATCAGCAGCAAAAACTCAATATAAAGAAAATAGTATGTATAAGGAAAAGAAAAAATCTGCCAAGAAAGAAACATATCATGGTTGTAAGAAAATAAGAAAAGCTGCACTTGCATATGAGAAAAAGAATTATGAAAGAAATGCTTCCAAGAAAAAAGAAACTTTGAGAGAGAAATATGAACAAAATGTTAAATATAAAGAGAATAAAATTAGATGTGTTGAATACAGATATGAGAATGCAGAATATAGACAAAAAACATTGATTACCAAAAAAGATAAGTATCACAGGAATGAAGCACATAGGCAAAAGAAGATTAACTATGCAGAAGCTAAGTATAACAAGAATGAAGCACATAGGCAAAAGAAGATTAGATATGCAGAAGCTAAGTATAACAAGAATGAAGCACATAGGCAAAAGAAGATTAGATATGCAGAAGCTAAGTATAACAAGAATGAAGCACATAGGCAAAAGAAGATTAGATATGCAGAAGCTAAGTATAACAAGAATGAAGCACATAGGCAAAAAAAGATTAACTATGCAGAAGCTAAGTATCACAAGAATGAAGCACATAGGCAAAAAAAGATTAACTATGCAGAAGCTAAGTATCACAAGAATGAAGCACATAGGCAAAAGAAGATTAGCTATGCAGAAGCTAAGTATAACAAGAATGAAGCACATAGGCAAAACAAGATTAACTATGCAGAAGCTAAGTATCACAAGAATGAAGCACATAGGCAAAAAAAGATTAACTATGCAGAAGCTAAGTATCACAAGAATGAAGCACATAGGCAAAAAAAGATTAGATATGCAGAAGTTAAGTATCACAAGAATGAAGCACATAGACGGGAGAAGATTGCCTGCGCAAAAACTAGGTATCATGACAATGTAACATACAGACTAAAAAAGATTAATGCTGCAAAGAGTAAATATCATACTAATTTAACATATAGAAATAATCTGATTAAAAATATAAAAAGAAAGTATTATTGTAATATACATTATCGAAGGTCATTAATTGATAAAGCAAAAAAAAAGTATCAAAGTGATAAACTGTACCGTGAGAAATTGAAGCATATGAATTTACAAAGATCATTCAGGAATAGAGCAAAGCAAAGAGTTATGAGTAATGTAAGAACAAACTGGAGGAAAGAAGTGTCAGCAGGACCTGAATATATATGTGCAGTCTGCCATAAACTTCTTTTTCGCAAACAAGTCATTAAGTGTAAGAAATACAAATACAGTAACATTGCTGGTACATGTATATCTTTTAAGTATTTGCATACATGTATAAACACAATATGTAGTGAGAGGTGTGGATTGTCAGAATCAAGTCGATCATGTTTGTGGATTTGCTATACGTGTCACAGGAAATTGCTTCAGAACAGGATACCAGCAGAAGCATGTACAAACAATTTGGCATTGGAAGATATCCCCGAGGAATTGAGTTGTTTGAATACATTGGAAGAACATTTAATTGCACTTAATGTAGCATTTATGAAGATGATAGCATTGCCTAGAGGAGGTCAGAATGCAGTCCATGGTCCAGTTGTTTGTGTACCATCAAATATTTCTGAGACAGTAACAGCATTGCCTAGATGTGGAAGTAATAACCAGTTAATCCGAGTTAAGTTGAAGAGAAAATTATCTTTCAAAGGATATTACCAGTTTCAGTATGTAACCAGAGAACATGTTGAACGTGCTCTCTGTTTTTTGAAGCAAAACAATTTGTGGTATAGTAACATTGACATAAACAATGAGTGGCAAAATCCATTGGAAGATGAAGATGAACAAGGAGATAAATCTGACAATTCATGTGAGAGTGATGAAGACACAGAGGAAGAAACAGATGAGGAACGTTTGACAGGCATTACTTACGATACATGCATGCAACCAGTTAATGTTGCTTCTGAGATTTTAGATCAGCATTTCGATGAAGTCTTATGTGTAGCCCCATGTGAAGCAAATAGTCCAGTGAGAGTTCTCATGGAACAAGCAAATGAAGCCAAGTGTTTTCCAACACTATTTCCAACAGGTATGCCGACATTTACTGATCATCATGAAGGGAATCTAAGTCTTTCTAGATATTTTCATAACAGGTTAATGAATGCAGATAATAGATTTGCAAAAAACATTCAGTATGTTTTCTATGCCCAATACCTGTCAGAAATACAACAAGTTATGTCAAGTGTGTCAATTGCATTGCGTCAGAGTTCAGGAAAAGTACATTGTGCTGAGAATGTGCAGGCGAACATGATTAAGGATAGAGATCAACTTAATGATATTTTACAATCTGATAGTGGTTATAAGTTCTTGAAGCCCATCAGAGGTACACCCCCATATTGGCAATCAGCTCAGAAAGATGTCATGGCAATGATTAGACAGCTTGGAATACCGACATGGTTTTGCTCATTTTCAGCAGCTGATATGAGATGGCCTGAAATCATAAACACATTATTGCGGCAACAAGGTGATTCTAGAGACATAAAAGATTTGGATTGGGGTGATAAGTGTAAATTATTGCGAAGCAATCCTGTGACTGTAGCTAGAATGTTTGATAAACGGTTCCATACATTTTTGAAAGATGTTATCATGTCAAGGGCTGAACCTATTGGCAAAGTGAATGACTATTTTTATAGAGTTGAATTTCAGCAAAGAGGATCTCCTCATACACATTGTTTATTCTGGATTGAGAATGCTCCAAAGTTAGGAATTGACAGTGATGAAGAAGTGATTAAATTCATTGATTCATACATTAGTTGCAAATTGCCATCTAAGGAACAAGATGAGGAACTGAATGATATAATCTCTCATGTGCAGCTACATAGTCGGAAACATTCTAAGTCATGTAAAAAAAAAGGAACTGAGTGTAGATTTAACTTTCCAAGACCACCTTCAAATAGAACATTTATTACTGAGCCAGATGCAATAGTTAATGATGTTGATGACAGTGATTATGTTGGTGGTAGAGATTACGAAGATGAGAATGATAAAAGTAATGTTGAGTGTAGTGATAAAAGTAATGTTGAGTGTAGTGATAAAATGAAACAAACATGTAGTGAAGCAAAAGAATTATTGAAGTCTGTGTGGGATGCATTACAGCTTGAGGAAAACCAGCATGTATCGACTCTGGAGTTGTTTGAAAGACTTAAGATTTCACAAGATGATTTTGAAAAAGCTCATAATGTTTTAAGCAGCAAAGCTACTATTGTCATAAAACGAGAAGCGCAAGATGTATGGGTCAATCTGTACAATCCTGATTTGATAAGATGTTGGAATGCTAACATGGATATCCAATTCATCAGTGATGCATATGCCTGTGCAGCTTATGTTGTGTCATATATGTCCAAGGCTGAACGTGAAATGGGACAGTTACTGTCAAATACTCAGAAAGAAGCACAGAAGGGCAATTTAGATGCTAGACAAAGTATGAGGCAACTTGGTTGTGTGTATTTACATAATCGTGAGATATCAGCTCAAGAAGCAGTGTTTCGTGTTTGTAGTCTTAGATTGAAAGAGGGTTCAAGAAAAGTAGAGTTTATACCTGTGGGTGAGAATCCTGTCAGAATGAGCTTGCCACTGAGTGTAATTCAGAACAGATCTGAAGATGATGACAGTGACATATTCATGGTAAATAAAGTTGATCGTTATAAAGCAAGACCAAAACTTGATATATTTAATGACATGTGCCTGGCTACATTTTGCTCTGAATACAGAATTATTTATAATGCAAACACAAATAAGAAAAGAAAGCATTCACCAGTGTATGTATTGAAAGATGGTTTGGGTCACATACAGAAACGGAGTAGAACTGAGCCAGCAGTAATAAGATATCCTCGGTTTACAGAGAATAAATACCCTGAGAAATATTACCAAAGTATACTGCAGCTATTTCTTCCATATCGTGTAGATTGCCAGCTGAAACCATCTCAGTTTGAAACACATCAAGAATTCTATAATAATGGTTCCGTACGTCTTAATAATCAATTGCAATTAGTACAATGCATTGTTGAAAGTAACCGGTCCATTTATGAGGCAAATGTTGATTCTCTTGAAGCTGCAGAACAGTATGTGAACAAATTTGGTCTTCAAGAAGATGCCTGGGCTTTAATCTGTCCTAACTCTGAGCAAGACAGACTTGAATGTCAATCAGAACGTATACCAGTAACAGAAGAAGAGAATGAATTTGATATTCCTGATTTGCAGGCTGATAAAAAAGGAAAACTATGTAGTTTTGAACCATATTCAGTAAAAATTTCAAACCAAGATGCAATGAATTTGTTGAGATCCTTGAATGTTCGGCAGAGACAGGTGTTTAATAAGATTCGTAATTGGTGCTTACAAAAGGTGAATGGTAGAAATCCTAAATCATTTCATGTGTTTGTCACTGGTGGAGCTGGAACTGGAAAAAGTCATTTGATTAAATCACTATATTATGAAGCTACAAGACTGTTTGCAAGAATGGTTCAGAATCCAGATAATGTTTCAGTCTTATTAACTGCACCTACAGGAGTTGCTGCATTTAATATCAATGGTAGTACAATTCACAGTGCCCTGTCAATCCCAGTTGATGCTAGATTACCTTATCAACCACTTGGAGAAGAGAAATTGAATACTCTAAGGAATGCATTGCAAGATCTTCAAATTGTAATTATTGATGAAATATCAATGGTTGATCACAAGATGTTATGCTATATTCATGGCCGTTTGCGTCAGATAAAACAAACACGCAATCATGATCCCTTTGGAAGTGTCAGTATTTTAGCTGTTGGTGATTTTTACCAGTTGCCTCCAGTGAAAGGAAAACCATTGCATCAGAAAGGAATTCCGGTTGATCTGTGGAATGATAATTTCCAGAAAGTTGAGCTTTGTGAAATCATGCGACAAAAAGATGATGTTCAGTTTGCACAGATATTGAATAGATTACGAATCAAACCTAAGAAAGAAAAGTTATCAGATGAAGATGTGACAATTTTAAGCTCCCGAGAAACAGGAGAGGATTGGGATGATGCATTACATATCTTTCCATGTAACAAAGAGGTTGATGAATACAATACACAGACATTGTTTGCAAAGTGTAGTGAGTGTACATGTATTGTTGCAAAGGACCTTCAAAAACATTCAAATAAAGGTAATCAAAAAGGAAAGGTCAAAATTCCTAAGAAATCAACATACACAAACTTGCCTGAATCATTGTGGTTGGGTGTTGGTGCTAGAGTAATGCTAACTAAGAACATTGATGTATCAGATGGACTTGTGAATGGTGTATTTGGGATTGTACGTCAAATAACTATGTTGCCTGATAAATCTTGGCCAAAATACATTTATGTTCAGTTCGACAATAAGAATGTTGGTTGTAAGTTGAAAAGAAAATTCAATTCTTCAAATCATGCTAACACAGTTCCAATTGAAAAAGAAGAAGAAAGTGTCACAAAGCAGTGTGTAAGACAGCAGTTTCCCTTAAAATTAGCCTGGGCATGCACAGTGCACAAAGTGCAAGGAATGACAACAGATAAAGCAGTGGTTTCACTTGAACGTACATTTTCAGCTGGACAAGCGTATGTTGCACTCAGCAGAGTTACATCAATGAATGGACTTGTGATCAAAAGATTTGATGAAAAGTATATTTATTGTAATAAAAGTGTTTCAGAATCATTACAAGGTATGCCAACATGTATTGATGAAGTACATGCAGTGGAAGAAGACTCAAACAGGACTGTTATTATGATGCATAACATTCAAGGATTGCAGGCACACCATATGGACTTAATATGTAATAATGAAATGATTAAATCTGATTTCATTTGTCTTACTGAGACATGGATTGATGATGAATTGTACTCGGATGCAGATTTAACTGAATTTAATTGCTATCATCAAATCAGAGGTTTATCATATGATAATTTAAATGAGGTGACAAGAATGTTGAAACAACAAAGTCATGGAGGCGTCAGTGTATTTGGAAGAAGGAACAGATCTTTTAGTAGGCTAGTATTACCAGTGCAAAATATTGAGTTTATTGCATTTCAAATCATTAGTGAAATATCATGCTCTGTGATAGTAATCTATCGTCCTGCATCATATACTATGGATGAATTTATTATGAAGATGAAAATATTGCTTGAAGAACTTCATAAGATATCCAACAGATGTATTGTCATGGGTGATTTTAATGAAGACATTCTGAAACATGCGTCACAGATTCAAAAGTTAATGGAAGGTCATGGCTATAAACAGATTGTTACTGATTCTACAACGGAAGGTGGTACATTGATTGACCATGTATATGTTAGAAATATGGATTCAGTGGATGCTTCAATCATTCCTACTTATTATAGTTATCATGAAGCAGTTTGTATAACAATCTAAGCTTTTCTAGCCATTTTAAGGAATGGTTTTACATGTGGATAAAATTGACACATAAAATGCACATAATTACAGGGACTAAAAGAAAAGTCGGAAGCAAAATATTGGAGAATCTCCAGAGCAAAGGCAGGATAAAAAGAGAAAAACAAAATAGACCAATTCATCAAAAACTGTTTATTGCACTTGTCAACAAGACCTGCTGCCGTCCATTGATACATGTAGGCTGCATGTTGCACTATGTATGCACATTTAAATACATGCACATGTACTGCATCAAGTGGCGTAATTATGAAATTTAGAAATGTACAACAAAATATAAGTCGCAATTTATTTACTTTCATTGCCCCCTTGAACAAATGTGTGCACCCCATTGTATCAGAATTTTATGTTTCAATGTTGAACAGTGACCTGAATCTTGAATTAGTATATTGAATTAAAAAGAATGAAATGTTAATTTTTTTTACTAGAAACCATGTATACATTCAGTGCATTTTTTTTATGTTATTATTCTTATAACTATTATTTTGGGGATTTAAAATAAATTTTGCACTATGTAATGTGTCACCCATATTAGAAAAGAGAACATGTAAAAGTAAAGTGTTATTTGCAACGTTGTACATGTACAAGCTCAGTTAATGAAGGTCATCTGCAATGATGCTGTATTTTTTTACAAGGTTTTTCTAGATTACATGTAGTTTACCTTGTCCAAACTGTGTCAAGGTGTTATATTGGAAACTCTAATTAAAACTGAATTGGTGAACTAAGGAGTGAAAACATAAAGTGAAGTCTGGAATAAAAAGTTGGAATAAACTAAACTAAAAAAATAACCAAAAACTTGAGGCTTTAACTTAAAAACTTGAGCAGACTTGAACATGAGAATTTGTGAAAACAATTTATGCCTGGAAACTTGGAAATAATCTTGAATTTGAGAAGTTGAAAAAATGTGTGCTTTAGAACTTAATAACATAATTTAATACAATGTTTGAACATCCTTAAACATTGGTTAGATGAGTCCAAAGTTATTTGTATTGTTTTGAAGTTGAACATTGTGTACTGTATTTAGAATATCCCATTAATACCGTAAACGTAATACCCAGACAACCATGACATCAGATTTGTTGTAGAGGTCATTGAATCACAGATTGAAACAAAGTATTGCCATCTAATACAAGATATTTGATTTTGTTCTTTGAGCACAACCTGGATTAAACCATTCTGCTAAAAATAACAAAGGCTCTGTAGAATGAGCTTCATCCGTACTCTCACTGCACCAAATGTTGTAAGCATATTATCTGACACACCGTTCCCATGGCCAAGTCACCTAGGCCATGCACCCTCCCCGTGATCTTCAGGAACTTCATGAAGTTCCTGACACCCAGCAGGAAGTCTCTGACTTGGACTACTTTCTGGCAGTATGGTTGTGTGGATATATGTATGTGTATACTGATGGACACACTGCGGTTCACACTGGGGTCAAGGTGAAGATGAACACTGACCTTCGATAGCTGCATCTTCTGACAGACCATCGCCTCTTGAGATTTTAGAAACTGATGTCCTTTTTGGTTGTTACAGGGACAGAACTTCCATTTCTTCTGACATTCACTTCCACTTTATATGCATGTGTCCTTGAACTGGGAGGCTGTTTCTAATCATGCAGAAGGACCCAAGTTGCACCAGAAAGAACTATAGAATCATCTCCGCACATGTTTTGCTGTTACTACTCTACGCAAGCTGCTGCACACACTGAATGCTGAGATAGTGGATATACGTGGTAATCTGCATCCATGAAGGGCCCCACCTATGGTCAGCACATCCTGAAGGCCGTGTACACATTTCTTCTAATGGGCAGTTGCAGTACATCATGTGTCACCCATCCACATGCCACTGTTCTACTATTATTGAGGTAAGCTTTTTTACTCTGAAAAATATTTCATTCAAATGTTTAATATGTGATATAGAAGCTGAATTTAATGTCTCTTGCACAACATCTTTTCAACTAAAGTTTGGAAAAACTCTTGAATTTATAGTGCAAGGATATTTACTTGCTATGTAAAGTTCATTTTAGTTATAATTTTGAACTTTAACCATAACCTCCTTTATCCTTTTGGCTAAGAACCATCCTAAATCCTCCAATTGCTACCATGTACAAATTGGATTCAGCCTCAAATGTCCAAAATTATCTGCTTTTTTCTTGATTTAATATAGGTTGGGGAGGGGGGAGACAAGACCATTGCCTCAATCCTTCAAAATTGTCCTATCACTCCAATGGCTTGAGGCAGTGCCAGTGACATTCAGAACTAGTGTGGGGGGCAGGGCTCAATTATGCTTGCCTGAACATAAACAGTGCCGACAACAGCCTACGAACTCGACATAATGCATCCTCCAAGATCAACCAACACTTTTTGCCATTCCACTTCAATCTTCCAAAATCTGTCAAAACTGACGAGAGGATTTTGGAGGATTGAAGAGGGTAATACGGTGAATTAATTTTAATTTCTCAAGATATGGCATATGGTTAAAATGTTCTATATCAGAATTTTCTTATTAAATCCAGCATCGGTGCACATAAATGGATGGTCATGATCAAGGCCTTGTATTCACTATAACCAAAGTTTGTATTAAAATGACTTTGATTGCTGAGAGAAGTCTGCATCATTTTTGTGTCGCGTAAACAAATGTTTTAGTTGGGACACTAACGTATGTATGTTAAAGTTTTAGTATAATTTTTTGGGAGAAAGTTTATAACATTCTATGCTTTGTGGATTTTAATTAAACTTATATGCAATGACCCTTGGGTGGGAAGGCACAATGCTGAGGTCAAAGGTCATGTCGGTATATGGCATCTTGGTTAGTTTCGAGAAAATTGTCTCATGAAAAGTTTCAGTCCAATTCCAATCAAACTTGGTTGTAAAATGCATTATGTTAACCGTCATATCGTCACCAACACCACGAACTGACACTCTCTAGCGCGTGAGTGCCAGGGCGCGCGCGTGTTTTTCAGAACAGAGTAATTTTTGTTTTCACGAACTGACACCCAAGTAGGGGAGCGTGCGCTAACCACATTTTCATTTTCACGAACTGAAAAATTCTTAATTTCACGAGTTTAGAGGTTTTCAGTTCAATGTTTCTGTAAATCCACAAGTATACAGATGGAGTAGATTCGTGTCAAAGCTTTTGAAGTGTTTTTCTTGAAATGGTATTTTCGCTACATGCTTGCGTGTCAATTCGTGAAAACGAAGTCTTCTCTAGCGAGTCAGTGTCTGATGTGCGCGCGCACACTTGAGTGTCAGTTCGTGAAACTGAAATTTACTCATTCAGGTGCGCGTGAGTGTCAATTCGTGAAAATGGTGACGATATGATGGTGATGTGAAAGGTCACTTACTGAGGTCAAAGGTCTTTTGAGGTCAAGTTATAAAATAGGCTGAAACTGAACAATTGCTTTCATTTTAAAAGTTGAAGTTGAATTGCAATCAAACTTGAGCGTTAGGTGCAATATTTAAACATTTGTGATGTCGATGTTAAAGGTCACATCAAGGTCAAAGATCATCACAAGCCAACTGGTAAAAAAGGGCTGAAAATGTACATGTAAAACTGCTCTCATTTGAAAAGTTGAAGTCCAATTGCAATCAAACTTGAGCCAAAGATGCAATATGGAAACATTTATGTGATGTTGATGTTAAAGGTCAATGTCAAAGGTCATTTCAGGTCAAGTGGTAGAATAGGCTAAACATGTAAAATAGGTTCTCATTTGAACAGTTGAAACTTACATGTAGATGTAACACGTGTGATCTGCACATCACCTTGTCTAGTTTTGTGTAGATTGTGTATTGTAAAATAAAACAGCCAATTATTTCTACTATGAAATAACCAAATAGTGACATTTGAGAGCTATTTTTATCAAGTACCCTAGAGCACAGCATAGTCCGCTGGGGCTATTTGTCTAAAAGTAGTCGCTGCAGGCAGCAAACAAATCTAACATCATAGGACATACTCCCTTTTTGTATTTAGACAAATCTGACGTCATAGGAAGTACTCCCCCTTTGTGTCTAGACCCAAAAGAGGAGTATGTCCTATGCCATCGGATTGATTTGCTGCCCGCAGCGACGACTTTTAGACAAATGGTAGTATGATACCGGTGGGCTAGAGGGGAACTTGATAAAAAAAATAGCTCTTAAAAGTCACTTTTTAAATTTTATGACAGAAATAATTTGCTGATGTATTTTACAATACGCAATCTATATAAAACTAGGAAATGACACGGACTTCTATCAGCAATCAACATAATCTTTAATGATGGCCAATTTATTTTGGAGTGTTGACAAGTTTTCAATGAAGTTTTAATTTCCAAATTATATTTGTCTTACATTACGCCTTTGAAATGTTGAAAAGAATCCTGTTTAATTGTTGTACTTGCTAAAATATTTCAACTGGGAAAAAAACAAATTTCTGCTATCCAGGCATGAAGTTGACTGCACGGAAGTCATCAGCCAGCGCTTTGGCTCTCCTTGTGGAAGAAGGTCTGTTCTACTTGACACTACACCTACGGTATTCTATAAACATTGTCCTCAAGCAATGTGCATCTGGCAGTGTACATTCTTGGAGCTTGACTGTGCAGGTATGTTAATGTTTGAGATATCATGCTCAGCTTGTAATATTAGTGTCCTATGAAAATAAGAATCCTTTTGGAAATGGAATTGCATTTTATTAAACTGTATACCCAGAGCAAATGAAGGCTGATGACAAGAAATAGTACAATGTCATGTTTCAATTTCGTGGGAGACAAGGAGTTGTCAAAGTGGGCATTTTTATTTACTGACCCTGTACATGTGTGCATTGGTTATACCACTACAATAATTATAAAGTTGCGAAGACACTGAAGCTTAGTTAATTATTTAAGCATGCTGTGATAACCTTTTATTCCATTTTTAATAGAAAACAATTGTTACATGTCACTACTTGGGGGAAGCTACATGTAAATGTACAATCAAAATGAAATGATGATGATATCTGTGACTTGGCAAGATAAGAAGGGCGGTTTGAATTGTCGGAAGTGCAGCAAATCTTTCAGATTATTGCTCACGACTTGGCCATATCACATAGATCTGAATTAATTTTTTTGCAAAAGTACATGTACTTGGGTCTGTCCACACTAAAGGGACCATTTAGCTTCAAAATTCAGCAATAGGAGTAAGACATGGAAGAGGGACATCAAATGAAGTATTTTGCCCAAATGTTTTTCTGATGCTTTCCAGAGCTATTAGTGACCACACTGACATAAAAAATAGGATAACACTCAGGATATATAAGAAATTAGAGGGTCATCTTCAAGACATGTTTGTAACATGGACGGACATTATTGTATTATTGACTGGAAAAAAAATGAATTTACATTCCAAAATGTTGGTCAGTTTACATCTCTTTAATATAGCAATAAATGATACATAAATATCTTGCCATTTTTCTTGTCTTATTAGGGAAGTGCACCAACTTGCTGATACTGAAGTGCGTGAAAACAAGTGATGTCACTGTATCTCCTGCAGGCGCAGCTATTCACACCCTTCTCTCAATACCTTCATATTCATGTCCTTCCCTCACAGTGGACATTCTTAGTTGAATTTCCTTGATTTTTGATAGACAGAAAATACTTGCTCATTTCTGCAACATACACGTATTTCTGTGAACTGTTATTGTTGAAAACTATAAGGCATATGTTGATCTTTTAGCTCTTTCCTAAGCAAGTGATCTCTGTGTCAGGAAATGGTCACCATTTGTATGTACAAATGTATAAGTGTAGTATTGTATTCAGTACTAGATGACACCTTGAAACATGAAAAGTGAACTTATACATGTAGAAATGAATGTTGCTAACATTAAATACAACCTTTTAATATTTGCATTTATGTGCATATCATACAGCTGCCAGTATACAACTGTTCATGTTTTATCACTTAAATTCCAAAGTTCTTACAGAAAGTTTACCCATTGATTCCAATGCTATTTGCTCTTCTAAGCAATGTTTCGCAAAGATCACATCTAGTGACAAATATTTCTGTGGGTGTTAGGCAACTTTTGTGTGAAAATGAAAGGCATCCTTTTATTCATGGTTGACTGAGCTCAGATTGAAGACAAAATGATCCAATTTCAAAATTCACAAGACTGTGTGCATGCCTGTATGATGGCAGAAAACGTGTGTGGCGTCGAAGTGGAGAACAGCATGCTGAGTGTTGTGTGCAACCTGTCACATCCTTCGGTGGCGGAAGCATCATGGTCTGGGCTGGGATAAGTCTTGTCAACAAAACACCACTTGCTCAGATCAATGGCAATTTGAATGCGCAACGATATGTTGACGATATCCTGCGTCCATATGTTACACCGTATGCCGCAGCCCATGGTGATGGATTCGTCTTCATGGACGATAACGCCCATCCTCACAGAGGGAGAGAGGTGAACGCCTTCTTGGCTCATGAGGGAATCCAGAAAATGGTTTGGCCGACAAATTCACCAGACCTCAATCCCATCAAGCATCTTTGGGACCTGCTGAAACGATGTGTATGCCCGTATCCAAGCAGAAAGCACTCTGGAGGACTTGTCGCGATTACTGCAGGAAGAAGGGTGCGGGTGACCAGACTCATCAACACCATGAGAAGATGATGTCTGGAGGTCATTGCCAAGCGTGGTAGATACACACGTTATTGAACATTAATGTTAATCTGCTTCTCAGTCATCTGCAGTAATAAAGTATTTTTTGTGAATTTTTAAAATGGGTAATTTTGTCTTCAATTTGTGCTCGGTCAACCATGAATAAAAGGATGCCTTCAATTTTCACACAACAGTTGCCTAACACCCACAGAAATATTTTTCACTACATGTGATCTTTGAAAAATTCTTACTTAAGAAACTGAGGGGTCATTTAGGGGGGGGGGGGGACTTACTTTTTGTGTTGTGTTTACATGGATTACCTGGTATTATGCCACAACTCTCATCTGCACTACTGAAGTCGTACTGCATGTACTGCTGGCTGTATACATGTGTGCATTTACTGTACAAAATGCCATTGCCAATTTTGTGTCAACACAGAATCCTAAGCTGCTTGCTGATCGCAAGCAGCCAATCAGCTGCTGAGGTGGCAAACTTTTTCATGAATATACACAACTTTTGGCAGTGCTGGATGCATGGTGATGGGTGTGTGAAATCATACTTCACAAAAAAGGGGACATTGCACTTTGTGACCTGGAAAAACCCTTGTATCTGTACTGTGTGGAATAATCTGATGTATTGTAACAAACGGGCAACAAACAGTAAGCTGTGCAGATATAGGTGTGTGAAGGTTAAACAAATGTATCCAAAATAGCACTGCAAATTTGGAGAAAAACAGAGGATTCTGGCACGGAATTAACTCCTAGGATGGGAAACTATACATGTCTATTTAGTACTTTTTAGTAGCTTTCTTTCCCTGCAGGAAGTGTAGAATTTAGAGACAATTTGTAGTTCAAAATGCCATTACAAATATTGTGAAAAAACATGATTCTAAACAGGATTCAGTTCTAAATATTCATAACCATTTCGTCCAATAAAGGCTTTTGTAGGATCAAACTTTTAGCCAATGGGCAGCTTCATATTCTGGTGGATGGTTGGTGGGAATATAGGAAGTGCAAATTGGGTTTGTCACAGCACCTTATAGGGTATAGAACCATTAGTTGAGCTTTTCAAATACCCACCTCCACCCCATCTCCGCCAATTGCCAAGTACTTTGTTTTCAATTTCTGTTTTTATATCACTACATTTAATATTTAATTTTACTTTATGCTCTGCTGGTTTCCTGGATGTTCTCCAAGAGCCGTTATTCCTCCCATCAGTTCAGTTGGGGGAAATTTATTCTCCTTTGTACATGTATATTTTATTGTATTTCACTACCGATTCTTAACTACAAGGGTATCTTTGAATTCTGTCATATATTAAGGCGTTTTTTTGAAGGAATTCGACAGACGCATGTTAAACGTTTTCTCAATGCTCTATCAGAATAGCCAATAAATTTATTTGATAAATTTATTTCCTCATTTATAATTGCCCTAACATAAAATGTAAGAACTATGACAGTAATTTCAAGTTTTGTGACAGGCACTCTCATGACTCTCTGGAGGTTCACCAGGGGCCATTCCTCCCGTAGCTCATGGCATTAAGCGGGGGAACATCCTGTGTCTGGATGTTTTAATAGTTCATATCGGTGTTTTCATTACAGATTTCCTAATTGGTGTTAAAATGAATGTTGGCCTTTGATAATTTGTGTGGCCTTGTTTTGCCAATTTTGTGTACATGTTCTGGCTACATCCACTATGTAACTAGCAGGGTCTGGTGTGTCCTAACTGCGATGGTCGGGTGTGCCATATGGTGGATCTGGTGTGCGCTATTTCATGGCTGGGACTGGTGAGCCCAGGGAGTCTGGTGTGCCCCATGTAATTGCATTTTTGTCTTTGCCAGTTTGCCCATAAAAAGTCTTGTATCTGGCAATATTTTGAAAAATACAACAAATGCTGTGGCATAGTTACAAACAAATACATTGTGTGTGTGCTGTCATTCATTTTCAGTCTGAGAATAATTGTCATATATGGAATTTGAGTAACCATTAACAATGCAAATAACACATTTGGTATTGGATATCATGTTACATAGTCAACTCTAGTGGGAAGGGAGTTCTGACCGAGTTCTTTATTGTTAGTTGAACTCTTTTGTATAATCTGCAAGCTAACTTGAAAAACAATGACATCGAAAATAGACATCTAGTCCCAGTTGAACTACATGTACGTAGATGTATGTTTTTGTACTAGCAATACTTAGCCACCTACATGTGCGCAAAGTACAAAGTTGGTGTAATTTCGTTCAGAGTCAGTCAGCAGGACGTTCTCATTTTCCCTAACCAAAGCTGCACACCAGCTATTTTGTGCATCCAACAAGAAATATTAATTTCTCAACCCCCCACCCCCCCTTAAAAACCCACACAAACCGGAAGTTGAAATTTGTAAATAACGTTAGGCATAACGTCAAGCCTACTATTAAGATGCAATACAATCAATGTCAAATGCATCAATGCATAACACTTTCAGTATCACAAGAGGGCGCTGTTACTTTTTCACGCGGTACAATACTTCTTGACAAAACTAATCGTGCTTATCAAAGTATAAAACGGAATTCACCGAAGAAATTTAGTGATAGTTGATGAATGTATATTTAAAACACTAAAGAATAGTCATTAATTTGAACAAAAAATTCTTTGAGTGCAAATCAGAGAGTCATAAACATTCCATAATGTGTTTTTAATTTAAATTTAAAAAAATTAAAATTAAATTAGCGGTATTAATGACGGTACAATGACATCAAAGATTTAAGATATTTGGGCATATATCTTGGATCTTTCAGACCTCAATACAAAAAGAATTTGAAATTTAACATGGTTTTACTGAGATGGGCAAATAAGATGAAGAAAAAAAAAATCGTCAAAACCACATGATAACATCATCTAAATGTTTATGTCCAACACAAATAGAGTCTTGATTGACTATGTACGTACAAAGTGTCAATCCAATTTGGCTTATAGACATTATCCATGTTCAATGTACATCTTTACGATGACGTCACATGTTAAAGAGCAAGTTTAGCTTAGGATCATATTTTGTTTATTTTGAATTGAATGTGATTGCATTTCGTGTCAAATTTTGCAATAAGAATAAAATATTACAACTTGAATAATTGCTTTTTATCATGACACCCGATGACGGATGACCATGACGTCACTTCAGTTTTCCACAATAACACATTCTTGTCTAAATACATATCATTTATGATTAAATCAGACCTATGGTTATGCAGATTTAGGCATTTAAAATTGTACCTACAAACTACAAATGTAATGTCACAAAAAGTGTGGAATAAAACAACTGGGTGCCACCACTAAAGTTGTCTGCTGCCCTCAACATTGTCCTGCTTTCAAGTCAACTCGTACCTTGGACAACTCGTACCCTGGACAACTCATACCACTTTAAGACAACTTGTACCACGCGACAGGTTTCGCGCGGTGCCGTGTGCATTAAAAGAAATCATGCCAAATTACCTCATTTGAAAATAGAAAGGTAGATTCCGTTGGATATACGAACTCCTTTTTTTAGTTTTTGAGCAATCAGGATGCATTTTTTGACCTGTTAAAAAAATCGACAATATATTTTAAAATGAGACCAAATGTACATCGCCATATCGACAAGTGATCCTCAAAAACTTCTTTCTGATGCGAATAATGGGTCCATGATTTTTTGTTTTTAATTTTATTTAAATTTATTTGTGAAAAATGCTTTGCCATGTTTTCCCTTTCTTCTTGTGAATTTAAATACATGTAATTAACTCCAATTTTATATAATTTTGTTTATTTTGCTTCTGAAGGATTCAAATTTCCACATTAATCAACCAATCATCTCTTTATTGTGGTGACGTGGCATCCATTCAATAATATTCGATTGGAAGTACCATACGGCGAGATCATAGTAAAATATGTCCTATTCATGACTTTAGCAAAACAAATTGAAAATACACTATAATGTAGATAGTTACAGGCATTTAAAATTGTACATCCAATTGCATGGTACAGTTTGCATTTTAGTTTGATATTAGACCTTCACAAATGCCCCTTTATTGTAAAACATGATACCTGATAACGTCATGATAACATTATTCCTAACACATAAACGCTTCGTGCATCGCATGTGCTTTTTCTTTGTACCAAATTTTCATGCTAAAAAGCGTAACAAGTCCTGTGCAGAAACAAAATGTGTACGAAGCTAATGTCTGCTGCCCTGAGCATTGGTTTGTGTACATTGACGATATTTTGTATAATCATAGTGCAAGGAAATGGTATAAGCTCTCTTGGTTAAAATTACACTATTGACTTGTTATAGAAAACGCTAAAATCTCTGTATACAAAGCACAGTTCCGAAAAGCCCCGCTGGTATATAGCGCCACGTCACACATAAATTTACGTTGGATTGTAGGATAAATTAAGAACGTGCAACGTGACACCCATGGTTACACTGCCTTCCCAGAATTCCTTTGTTATCATATTGTTTGGGGGCTAAATATTGAAATGTTTATATTTTGACGCTGGAGTGAGCTATGATCATAAGAACTTGGAATTAGGTACACAAAAATACAGTGTATAACACTTCCGAAGGTTTTTGTCATAAGAGATTGCTAAATATACCAAATTTTGACTTGAATTTAATTACCTCTAGATGACGTCATCATGACGTCATCATGACGTCACATCAATATTTTGTATCTGTAACAAATCCTGGCCTATCAGCATTAAGACTGCACCCAATCGGACGTACGGTTCTCTAGATATAGGACCTTAAAGTGTGCACCTTTAAGATGACGTCACGTGACCCACGATGACGTCATCACAACTGTACTTGTCGAAGCAAACATTTGCAACGTGGTCTGGCCTGGATCGTGTTTGTAGTCAATCTGATCAATGACAGTGTACGTTTTTGAGTGTATATAATGAAATTTGAAACATTAAAAAATCATAGAAAATCAGCCGATGACGTCATCATGACGTCACTTCGGATTTTGCATGCTAGTGATACTATCTGCCTACCCACCAATTTTTGTGACGATCGGACCTACCCTTATATATATTTCAAAAAAGCACATTTTTGATGACGTCATGATGACGTCATACATTTTTCACATTTATATGTAAGTATCTATGATCTAACAAACCTATTACAAAAAGAATTTCGAAATTAGCATGTTCAGTTGATGAGATATGGCTTAAGGGTTCAAAACTTTAAAAATTACTGCAAAATCGTACGATAACGTCATCATGACGTCACGTCGATTTTCATCTATAACACAAGCCGGTCCACCAACAAACCAAGTTTGAGCTCAATCGGACTTAGGGTTCTCTAGATATAGGCCCTTCAAAAACGCACTTTTGAGATGACGTCACGTGCCACGTGATGACGTCATCATGACGTCAGAGTAATATGCACGAGTTCGGTACAGGGTCCAAGTCTATGCAAACTCTCATTAAGATTAAAGTTTGTTTAATGGCAAAAGTGGCGGCGAGAATAAAACGTGTGCTTTGTCTATGGCAATTTTGATAGAAGAACAAGAAGAAGGAGAAGAAGAAGAAGAAGAAGAAGAAGAAGAAGAAGAAAAAAAAAAATCAGAACAAAAACAAAGGCTTTTCCGAAAAATTTCGGAAAAGCCAAAAAAAAAAAAAAAAGAAAAAAAAAAAAATCTTAACGAAAACAAGGGCTGTTTTGGAAAAGTTTCCAAAACAGCCAAAAAAAAAAAAAAAAAAAAAAAAGAAAAAAAAAAAAATCTTAACGAAAACAAGGGCTGTTTCGGAAAAGTTTCCGAAACAGCCAAAAAGAAAAAAAAAAAAGAAAAAAAAACTAGACATCTGGTACAGTGTTTGTGGACAAACACAGGGCTGTTTTGTTTTTTGGTGTAAAATTTTGTGATTAAAATGAAATTTCAAAAATTTCAAAAATCATTAAAAAAAATGCCGATTACGTCATCATGACATCGTCATCATGACATCATTTCAGATTTTGCATGCTAGTGACAGTATCTACCTACCCACCAATTTTCATGACGATTGGACCTATCCTTATATGTGTTTTTAAAAAGCACATTTTTGATGATGTCATCATGACGTCACACATTTTTTTCCTTTTTAGGGCATATCTTTGAGACCTACCAAAGCTATAACAAAAAGAATTTTAAAAATATCTTGTTTTGTTTGCCAGATATATTTAAAAGAATTTTACGATTTCAAAATTTCAAAAATTCATAACAAATCACATGATGACGTCATCATGACGTCATTTCAGATTTGGCATGCTGGTGGCAGTATCTACCTACCCACCAATTTTCATGACGATCGGGCCTATCCTTATATGTGTTTTTAAAAAGCACATTTTTGATGACGTCATCATGACGTCACACATTTTTTTCCTTTTTAGGGCATATCTTTGAGACATACCAAAGCTATAACAAAAAGAATTTTGAAAATATCTTGTTTTGTTCGCTAGATATATTGAAAAGAATGTTACGATTTTCAAATTTTGAAAAATTCATAAAAAATCACGTGATGACGTCATCATGACGTCACTTTGGATTCAGCATCCCAGTGACAGTATCTACCTACCCACCAATTTGCATGACGATCGGACCTATCCTTATATGTGTTTTAAAAAAGCACATTTTTGATGACGTCATCATGACATCACACATTTTTGTCCCTTTTAGTGCATATCTTTGAGACATACCGAAGCTATAACAAAAAGAATTTTGAAAATATCTTGTTTTGTTCGCTAGATATATTGAAAAGAATTTTACGATTTCAAAATTTCAAAAATTCATAAAAAATCACGTGATGACGTCATCATGACGTAAATGTTCGGCATACATTCTGAGCAGTTAGTCTAAGTGTCTGCCAAGTTTAAAGCCAATCGGCAGCATAAAAGTAGCCAAAGTGCCAGTAAGAAAGAAAACGTGTACAAATGCTATGGGCATTTTGGCTGAAAAAGAAGAACAAAAAAAAGAAAAAAAAAAAAAAAAGAAAAAAAAAAAAATCTTAACGACTAGACATCTGGTACAGTGTTTGTGGACAAACACAGGGCTGTTTTGTTTTTTGGTGTAAAATTTTGTGATTAAAATGAAATTTCAAAAATTTCAAAAATCATTAAAAAAAATGCCGATGACGTCATCATGACATCGTCATCATGACATCATTTCAGATTTTGCATGCTAGTGACAGTATCTACCTACCCACCAATTTTCATGACGATCGGACCTATCCTTATATGTGTTTTTAAAAAGCACATTTTTGATGATGTCATCATGACGTCACACATTTTTTTCCTTTTTAGGGCATATCTTTGAGACCTACCAAAGCTATAACAAAAAGAATTTTAAAAATATCTTGTTTTGTTTGCCAGATATATTTAAAAGAATTTTACGATTTCAAAATTTCAAAAATTCATAACAAATCACATGATGACGTCATCATGACGTCATTTCAGATTTGGCATGCTGGTGGCAGTATCTACCTACCCACCAATTTTCATGACGATCGGGCCTATCCTTATATGTGTTTTTAAAAAGCACATTTTTGATGACGTCATCATGACGTCACACATTTTTTTCCTTTTTAGGGCATATCTTTGAGACATACCAAAGCTATAACAAAAAGAATTTTGAAAATATCTTGTTTTGTTCGCTAGATATATTGAAAAGAATGTTACGATTTTCAAATTTTGAAAAATTCATAAAAAATCACGTGATGACGTCATCATGACGTCACTTTGGATTCAGCATCCCAGTGACAGTATCTACCTACCCACCAATTTGCATGACGATCGGACCTATCCTTATATGTGTTTTAAAAAAGCACATTTTTGATGACGTCATCATGACATCACACATTTTTGTCCCTTTTAGTGCATATCTTTGAGACATACCGAAGCTATAACAAAAAGAATTTTGAAAATATCTTGTTTTGTTCGCTAGATATATTGAAAAGAATTTTACGATTTCAAAATTTCAAAAATTCATAAAAAATCACGTGATGACGTCATCATGACGTAAATGTTCGGCATACATTCTGAGCAGTTAGTCTAAGTGTCTGCCAAGTTTTTGTTTTTTGGTGTAAAATTTTGTGATTAAAATGAAATTTCAAAAATTTCAAAAATCATTAAAAAAAATGCCGATTACGTCATCATGACATCGTCATCATGACATCATTTCAGATTTTGCATGCTAGTGACAGTATCTACCTACCCACCAATTTTCATGACGATCGGACCTATCCTTATATGTGTTTTTAAAAAGCACATTTTTGATGATGTCATCAGACGTCACACATTTTTTTCCTTTTTAGGGCATATCTTTGAGACCTACCAAAGCTATAACAAAAAGAATTTTAAAAATATCTTGTTTTGTTTGCCAGATATATTTAAAAGAATTTTACGATTTCAAAATTTCAAAAATTCATAACAAATCACATGATGACGTCATCATGACGTCATTTCAGATTTGGCATGCTGGTGGCAGTATCTACCTACCCACCAATTTTCATGACGATCGGGCCTATCCTTATATGTGTTTTTAAAAAGCACATTTTTGATGACGTCATCATGACGTCACACATTTTTTTCCTTTTTAGGGCATATCTTTGAGACATACCAAAGCTATAACAAAAAGAATTTTGAAAATATCTTGTTTTGTTCGCTAGATATATTGAAAAGAATGTTACGATTTTCAAATTTTGAAAAATTCATAAAAAATCACGTGATGACGTCATCATGACGTCACTTTGGATTCAGCATCCCAGTGACAGTATCTACCTACCCACCAATTTGCATGACGATCGGACCTATCCTTATATGTGTTTTAAAAAAGCACATTTTTGATGACGTCATCATGACATCACACATTTTTGTCCCTTTTAGTGCATATCTTTGAGACATACCGAAGCTATAACAAAAAGAATTTTGAAAATATCTTGTTTTGTTCGCTAGATATATTGAAAAGAATTTTACGATTTCAAAATTTCAAAAATTCATAAAAAATCACGTGATGACGTCATCATGACGTAAATGTTCGGCATACATTCTGAGCAGTTAGTCTAAGTGTCTGCCAAGTTTAAAGCCAATCGGCACCATAAAAGTAGCCAAAGTGCCAGTAAGAAAGAAAACGTGTACAAATGCTATGGGCATTTTGGCTGAAAAAGAAGAACAAAAAAAAGAAAAAAAAAAAAAAAAGAAAAAAAAAAAAATCTTAACGAAAACAAGGGCTGTTTTGGAAAAGTTTCCAAAACAGCCAAAAACAAGGGCTGTTTTGGAAAAGTTTCCAAAACAGCCAAAAACTAGACATCTGGTGCAGTGTTTGTGGACAAACACAGGGCTGTTTTGTTTTTTTGTGTAAAATTATGTGATTTAAATGAAATTTCAAAAATGAAAAAAATCATAGAAAATTAGCCGATGACGTCATCATGACGTCACCATGACGTCACATACATTTTCATCTAACACATGCTGGCATAACTAAATACCACGTTTTAACTTAATGTGACTTGTACTTTTGCAGATATATGGTTTCCAAAAATGCCCCTTTAAGATTACGTCACGTGACATGTGATGACGTCATCATGACCTAAAAGTTCGGCGCACATTCTGAGCAGTTGGTGTAAGTATCTGCCTACGACTTGTCTAACGACTTGAAAAAAAGACTAGAGATCAACTCTTTATAGACAGCATGCCACATGAAAGCCATGGTTTCTGTCCTTCCCAGAATTCCTTTGTGTTATATTGAATTTGGTCACAATTTTTTAGATGCCTGTTATTTCTTAATACTTGAGTGAGCCACGATCACGAAATTGTTGAATTAGGTAGAGAAAAATTCAATGTATACATTTTTAATCGGACCGACCCTTACATGCGTTAAAAAAAAAAATTGATGACGTCATTATGACGTCACACAATTTTCGCCTTTTAGGGCATATCTTTGAGACATACCAAAAGCTGTATCAAAAAGAATTTTGAAAATCTCTTGTTTTGTTTGCGAGATATATTTAAAAGAATGTTACGATTTCAAAATTTCAAAAATTCATAACAAATCACGTGATGACGTCATCATGACGTCACTTTGGATTTTGCATCCTAGTACCAGTATCTACCTACCCACCAATTTTCATGACGATCGGACCTATCCTTATATGTGTTTTAAAAAAGCACATTTTTGATGATGTCATCATGACGTCACACATTTTTTTCCTTTTTAGGGCATATCTTTGAGACCTACCAAAGCTATAACAAAAAGAATTTTGAAAATATCTTGTTTTGTTTGCCAGATATATTTAAAAGAATGTTACGATTTTCAAAATTTCAAAAATTCATAACAAATCACGTGATGACGTCATCATGACGTCACTTTGGATTTTGCATCCTAGTGCCAGTATCTACCTACCCACCAATTTTCATGACGATCGGACCTATTCTTATATGTGTTTTAAAAAAGCACATTTTTGATGATGTCATCATGACGTCACAATTTTTTTTCCTTTTTAGGGCATATCTTTGAGACCTACCAAAGCTATAACAAAAAGAATTTTGAAAATATCTTGTTTTGTTTGCCAGATATATTTAAAAGAATGTTACGATTTTCAAAATGTCAAAAATTCATAACAAATCACGTGATGACGTCATCATGACGTCACTTTGGATTTTGCATCCTAGTGCCAGTATCTACCTACCCACCAATTTTCATGACGATCGGACCTATTCTTATATGTGTTTTAAAAAAGCACATTTTTGATGATGTCATCATGACGTCACACATTTTTTTCTTTTTTAGGGCATATCTTTGAGACCTACCAAAGCTGTAACAAAAAGAATTTTGAAAATATCTTGTTTTGTTCGCTAGATATATTGAAAAGAATTTTACGATTTTGAAATTTCAAAAATTCATAAAAAATCACGTGATGACGTCATCATGACGTAAATGTGCGGCATACATTCTGAGCAGTTAGTCTAAGTGTCTGCCAAGTTTAAAGCCAATCGGCAGCATAAAAGTAGCCAAAGTGCCAGTAAGAAAGAAAACGTGTACAAATGCTATGGGCATTTGACTGAAAAAGAAGCACAAAAAAAAAAAAAAAAAGAAAAAAAAAAAAAGAAAACTAGAGGCATGAGGTTGGTGTTTGTGGACAAACACAGGGCTGTTTCGTTTTTGTTTTTTTAGTTTGGATGTGAAATGTGAATACAATAATTTAAGTTTGTCAAAGAATCGCGCTGCTGCAAGTTTTCTTTGGTAATTTTGAAATTAATTAAAGTTGTTTGTAGTAGTAACATGTGATGACGTCATCATAACGTATCTATAAACTTGCTGACCTACCTAGATATTACTTTTCAACTTAATCGGACTTATACTTTTGTTTATATATGGCTTCATAAACAGCCCCTTTAAGATGACGTCACGTGACATGTGATGACATCATCATAATTTCAAGTCACTTTTCATATATAAACCTATATGTACTGGGCTACCTAGATATTACTTTTCAACTTAATCGGACTGATATTTTTGTTTATATAGCTTCAAAAACTGCCCCTTTAAGATGACGTCACGTGACATGTGATGACGTCATCATAATGTCAAGTCAATTTTCATCTATAAACCTATATGTACTGGGCTACCTAGATATTACTTTTCAACTTAATCGGACTTGTACTTTTGTTTTCATATGGCTTAAAAAACTGTCCCTTTAAGATGACGTCATGTGGCATGTGATGACGTCATCATCATGTCATGTCAATTTTCATCTATAAACCAACTGGCCTACCTAGGTATTTTTAAAAAACTTAATCGGAATTGTACCTTTGTCTATATATGGCTTCAAAAACTGCCCCTTTAAAATGACGTCACGGACATGTGATGACGTCATCATAATGTCAAGTCAAATTTCATCTATAAACCTACTGGGCTACCTAGATATTACTTTTCAACTTAATCGGACTTGTACTTTTGTTTATATATGGCTTCGAAAAATGCCCCTTTAAGATGACGTCACGTGACATGTGATGACGTCATCATGACGTAAACGTTCGTTACACATTGTGAGCAGTTGGGGTAAGTGTCTGCCAAGTTTAAAAGTAGCCAAAGTGGCCGGTAAGAAAGAAAACGTTTACAAATGCTATGGGCAATATTCTAGCGACTTGAAAAACATATTTTTTTATGACGTCATCATGACGTCACACAATTTTCGCTTTTTAGGGCATATCTTTGAGACATACCAAAGCTATAACAAAAAGCATTTTGAAAATATCTTGTTTTGTTCGGTAGATATATTGAAAAGAATGTTACGATTAAAATTGTTTTATAATTTAGCGACTTGAAAAAAGACTACAAATCAACCCTTTTTATAAACAGCATGCACATTTAAGCCATGGTTACCTGCCCTTCCCAGAATTCCTTTGTGTTATATTGAATTTGGTCTAAATTTTGAAATGGCTGTTATTTCTTACTTGAGTGAGCCACGATCATGAAATTTTGGAATTAGGTACAGAAAAATTCAATGTATACATTTTTGTAATCAGATTGACCCTTACATGCGTTTAAAAAAAAAAAATTTTTGATGACGTCATCATGACCTCACACAATTTTCGCCTTTTAGGGCATATCTTTGAGACATACCAAAGCTATAACAAAAAGAATTTTCAAAATATCTTGTTGTTTTCGTTAGATATATTGAAAAGAATGTTACGATTTTCAAAATTCAAAAATTCATAAAAAAATCACGTGATGACGTCATCATTACGTAAAAGTTCGGCAGACATTCTGAGCAGTTGGTCTAAGTGTCTGCCAAGTTTAAAGCCAATCGGCTGCTTAAAAGTGGCCAAAATGCCGGTTAGAAAGAAAACGTGCACAAATGCTATGGGCATTTGGCTGAAAAAGAAAAAAAAAAGAAAAAAAAAAAACTAGAGGCATGAGGTTGGTGTTTGTGGACAAACACAGGGCTGTTTCGTTTTTGTTTTTTTAGTTTGGATGTGAAATGTGAATACAATAATTTAAGTTTGTCAAAGAATCGCGCTGCTGCCAGTTTTCTTTGGTAATTTTGAAATTAATTAAAGTTGTTTGTAGTAGTAACATGTGATGACGTCATCATAACGTATCTATAAACTTGCTGACCTACCTAGATATTACTTTTCAACTTAATCGGACTTATACTTTTGTTTATATATGGCTTCATAAACAGCCCCTTTAAGATGACGTCACGTGACATGTGATGACATCATCATAATGTCAAGTCACTTTTCATATATAAACCTATATGTACTGGGCTACCTAGATATTACTTTTCAACTTAATCGGACTGATACTTTTGTTTATATAGCTTCAAAAACTGCCCCTTTAAGATGACGTCACGTGACATGTGATGACGTCATCATAATGTCAAGTCAATTTTCATCTATAAACCTATATGTACTGGGCTACCTAGATATTACTTTTCAACTTAATCGGACTTGTACTTTTGTTTTCATATGGCTTAAAAAACTGTCCCTTTAAGATGACGTCATGTGGCATGTGATGACGTCATCATCATGTCATGTCAATTTTCATCTATAAACCAACTGGCCTACCTAGGTATTTTTAAAAAACTTAATCGGAATTGTACCTTTGTCTATATATGGCTTCAAAAACTGCCCCTTTAAAATGACGTCACGGACATGTGATGACGTCATCATAATGTCAAGTCAAATTTCATCTATAAACCTACTGGGCTACCTAGATATTACTTTTCAACTTAATCGGACTTGTACTTTTGTTTATATATGGCTTCGAAAAATGCCCCTTTAAGATGACGTCACGTGACATGTGATGACGTCATCATGACGTAAACGTTCGTTACACATTGTGAGCAGTTTTTGATGACGTCATCATGACCTCACACAATTTTCGCCTTTTAGGGCATATCTTTGAGACATACCAAAGCTATAACAAAAAGAATTTTCAAAATATCTTGTTTTTTTCGTTAGATATATTGAAAAGAATGTTACGATTTTCAAAATTCAAAAATTCAGCAGTTGGGGTAAGTGTCTGCCAAGTTTAAAAGTAGCCAAAGTGGCCGGTAAGAAAGAAAACGTTTACAAATGCTATGGGCAATATTCTAGCGACTTGAAAAACATATTTCTTTATGACGTCATCATGACGTCACACAATTTTCGCTTTTTAGGGCATATTTTTGAGACATACCAAAGCTATAACAAAAAGCATTTTGAAAATATCTTGTTTTGTTCGGTAGATATATTGAAAAGAATGTTACGATTAAAATTGTTTTATAATTTAGCGACTTGAAAAAAGACTACAAATCAACCCTTTTTATAAACAGCATGCACATTTAAGCCATGGTTACCTGCCCTTCCCAGAATTCCTTTGTGTTATATTGAATTTGGTCTAAATTTTGAAATGGCTGTTATTTCTTACTTGAGTGAGCCACGATCATGAAATTTTGGAATTAGGTACAGAAAAATTCAATGTATACATTTTTGTAATCAGATTGACCCTTACATGCGTTTAAAAAAAAAAAATTTTTGATGACGTCATCATGACCTCACACAATTTTCGCCTTTTAGGGCATATCTTTGAGACATACCAAAGCTATAACAAAAAGAATTTTCAAAATATCTTGTTTTTTTCGTTAGATATATTGAAAAGAATGTTACGATTTTCAAAATTCAAAAATTCATAAAAAATCACGTGATGACGTCATCATTACGTAAAAGTTCGGCAGACATTCTGAGCAGTTGGTCTAAGTGTCTGCCAAGTTTAAAGCCAATCGGCTGCTTAAAAGTGGCCAAAATGCCGGTTAGAAAGAAAACGTGCACAAATGCTATGGGCATTTGGCTGAAAAAGAAAAAAAAAAAGAAAAAAAAAAAAAAAAAAAAAAAAAGAAAAAAAAAAAAATCTTAACGAAAACAAGGGCTGTTTCGGAAAAGTTTCCGAAACAGCCAAAAAAAAAAATCTTAACGAAAACAAGGGCTGTTTTGGAAAAGTTTCCAAAACAGCCAAAAAAAAAAAAGAAAAAAAAAAAAATCTTAACGAAAACAAGGGCTGTTTTGGAAAAGTTTCCAAAACAGCCAAAAAAAAAAAGAAAAAAAAAAAAATCTTAACGAAAACAAGGGCTGTTTCGAAAAACTTTCGAAACAGCCAAAAAAAAAAAAATCTTAACGAAAACAAGGGCTGTTTCGGAAAAGTTTCCGAAACAGCCAAAAAATCAACAAAACCAATTTCAAAAAGAAGACAAGTTTGTATACTTGCAACCCTGACCGATACCAAAACCTAGGGTACTTTACTTTTTAAATATGAAAGCTGAATAAACCAATTAATTAATTAATCAATTAACCTGCCAAACAATCAACACATAAACTACACACAGATAAATGTAATCAAATTCAAGCCTAAATTCAAACTTTGGGACCCTACATACAAAATGATAAAATTTTAAACACAACCAAAAACAGCATCAAATTCAGGTTAAAAAAAAATTATTAAAATTTACCCCCCCCCCCCCCCCTCCAAAAGGGAGACCAAAAACAGCTATATATTTTGAAAGTCAGTGACCACATTTGCCTACACTCCAGGCGCGGCCGGGGAGGAGGGGGGGGGGGGGTTCAACCCCCCCCCCCCCCCCCCCCCCTGCTCGTTGCCATTTTTTGTTTTGCTTGTAGGGGCCTACGCCTAAAGTTGCAAACCAGAAACCCTACGTCCTATTTTGCTTATGGGTAAGAACAAAACAAAGAGGTTAAATGGCGCCACCAATGGTGAGAAGGTGTTCCCCCAGTTCCCCCTCCTCCCTCCCCCATTGTAAAAACAAATTCGTAGACGGAACATTTTGGGAGTCACCTTTCTGGGCAAATTTCAGAACCCCCCCCCCCCCCCCCTGCAAAAAATCCTGGATCCGCCCCTGCACTCTTAACTGGAATCTTACACAAAGTGCCGACAGTAAGAACCAACACAACTAAAACCAGTCATCATTTAATGCATTGTGTACACATAAATAAAACAAAACAATTGATTTGCATCATATGCAACCACTGTTACTGCTATAGCAATCACTTTAATGGGTTTGTCAACAGACTGAAATTGCATTTTGTAGTTTCAAAATGTTTCAAAAAGCATTTGTCTTAAAGGTAGTATACAACATTTGCTTTTGCTGTAATTTTCAGAAATAAATGGATTTGGGGGTTAGTATTTTATAGTGTGCTAGCAAATACTGAAACACTGACCTTTGTGTGCACAGATGCTGTAAAAACAGAAAGAAAAAGATTGTGTTCAAGTAATCGGGTTCCCTATTCCCTGACCCTATTTTGGACAAAACGGAGCAATTTATACAGTCAGGAAATTATCAGGTCGGGGAATGAGACTATTTCCAACGATTGTCAGCCGACAATCGTTGGAAAACGATATAAATTTCCACTTCACTTGAAAACGACAGCACACCAGGTGCCATGATTTCACAGGATGCTTGAGACTGCTGCCATGTACTTAAAGTCTAGTATGGCATTTCGTAATAATTCAGTAGTCTTGTTTTTTTATGTTTGCAAATGTTGTATACTGCATTTAACATTGCCATGGTTGGGAAAAATCATTTGAAAGTAGAATATAATATTGTGCACCAACCATCCCTTGAAAATGTGCCATTTGTCAGAAAATCATCGACAAATATAATTTTGGGGACGTCAGTTTGGTTCAGAAATGTCAGACTGTTGGAATTCAGACTGGCGCCCTTGGCACTTTCATTGTGGAGAGATATACCGTACCCTGTGGAGACATAAAAACAATAGAGACAAAGGGACTGAATAGGTCTCCACTAGGCAATTCTATGGGTTAGGTTGTCTCCACAAGGAATTTTGTGTACAAAGGCTATGGGGGTTTGCTTAAGTACAGGGACAAAGGGGAGAACAATGCCATGTCTCCACAGGGATGCAAAAAACGCGGATGTGTGTGCAGCATTTATCAAGTTTGTGTGATTAGTTGGCCCAATAATGAATACCCATGACAGCATTCAACCATTTAAAATAATACAATCTGAATATAAAATTAAAAATTATGAAGACTAAACTGGAAGACCTACATGTATGCTAGATTCAAGGCATTGTAAATGGGCGGAATGGCAGATATTAAATAAATTATTCACATTTATAGTACACAGAGCATAAATCTACATTTTTAGAGTATATTATATACACAGCTTAACATTTAGTTGTAATTTTTTTTCATCATCATGATTTTCAAGTCACTATTCAGTAAACTACATAACCATTTCAAGATGAAATCGAAGACAACAGGAATAGATACTGGACAACTGAATCTACACTCTAAATGATTTGTGAGTTTTCACATACATTGTAAATCCATCATTTGATATTTCAAGTCATATGGTGCAACACTATGGAAAGTATACAAGATTAACTCAGAGGAGGGGGACTGTGTTCTGATTTTGTAGACCAAATTGTAAATTTGTGCAAAAAAGTATCCCTGCCCTCAATTGTTTGGCATGGCAAAATCATAGGAGGGGGGGGGGGAAGAGGGGGGTTTCCAAAAAAGTGTCCCCACGCACAATTTTTGGGTCTGGCAAAATCATAAAAGTGGACCTTTTGGGAAATAAGGGGGAGGGGGAGTTTCCAAAAAAGTGTCCCCACGCCCAATTTTTGGGTCTGGCAAAATCATAAAAGTGGACCTTTTGGAAAATGAGGGCGGCGGAGGGTGGTTATGTACCCCTATAATATAATATATTGATGGTGTCCTGCTACGCCAAGAATGGGACTGTGCAGCCAAGCGTAAACGCAAACAATAGGCACCACACTGAATAGAGTGGTCCTATTCATCACACTTGGAGCCCCCCCCCTCCCCCTCCCCCCCCCCCCCCTTCAAGAACAATATAGTCGAGACATAAATGAATTGAGTACACTCAGGAATGCACCTAAAGACATCAACCGGCCAGGCAGTCTTTTTCAAACCGCGCCCATGGCCATTGTCCGTATTCAAGAGGTCAATACCATTCAATCTTGCTCTGATATGCGGTACACATTCAACAGCAGATAAAAACATGAGAGAATCTATGGCAGAGCTGGTATTTTTTAGGACAAGGCTGTCCTGGCTGTCGCTGGAACTGAGTGAGTCAGTGAGTGATTCTCAGTCAATCCCCGCATGCTCTTCAATGATGCTTGCTCAAGCTGCCATCAATTGGTTGTAAAAGAAAAGCAGTCTCTACCAAATCATAGATCTTGAGGAATAGTGAGGAACTGCAAAGGAATTCTTTGGTCAACTTTTTTCCTGCATCACAGCAAGGAACAAGTTTACAGATGCTACCTTGGTGCCTGACCTGTAAAGAAAAACAAATTAAAACAAATGAACGAAAGATATAAAAAAATATGAAAGGAAAGTATTGACTCATGATATCATTAATTTTTCCTAAGATTTCACAGACTACAGAAATAACAATTGTTGCAATATTACAAGGATTTTAAAAGTCTGACAACAAAATCATCATTTCAGTGTTCTTTTGTTCTGACCATTCTTTGAAATTTATCAAAATTTTACAAGATCAGAGTACGGTTTGTATTGCATCAATCAGGTTTCGATCGTGACTTTTTTTTATCTTCTTATGAATTCAACATTACCCCTTGCAGAAAGTATCCAATTGGTCTTGTGTTTGACTGTAAACAAAAAAATACATAAACAACAGCGGCGTGCCCAGCAACGGGGGAAAGGAAACTTGCCAACCCCCTCCCACCGACAGTTCGGGAATTTTTTTCATAAAAGAACTCCCCACCCCCAATCCCAAACTTTTAAACATATTTTTAGAGGCAGAAAACAAAAATAGATAATTTTTCAGAAGAAGTGATTTTATCCTATTCCAATTCTGCAATCCCTCCCTACCTCAATTCCTGTAAATCTCACCGATATAAATATCTAAACCTGATGGCTGATGAACAAATAAATACAAACCAACCTCTTGTTTGGAGTAGATTCTGCCTGGCTTTGATGAAGGCCATGATATCAGCATCTGCTCTCTTGTCCCCAGTCAGCTGCACAGCAGACTGACTAGACGAGTCCAGAAGGGACCTGGTTTGGGAGAAACAGATGCAACGAGTCCAAATAATTGAGGGCCAGTGGCGTATTAAAGGTTTTGGGTCGGGGGGGGGGGGGGGATTGCGAATTTTGTTCAGTAGGTGACCTCAACTTTTGTTTGTGCCACAATTTGTTTTTAAAAGGTGACTTCCATTTTTGTCTCCTTCAGCTAAATATAAAAGGTTGGAGAGAGGTTGGGGGAGGGGTTGGGGGAGGGGTTGGGGGAGGGGTTGGGGGAGGGGTTGGGGGAGGGGTTGGGGGAGGGGTTGGGGGAGGGGTTGGGGGAGGGGTTGGGGGAGGGGTTGGGGAGGTGTTCCAACATTAGTCTTCTTACGGGGTACCTTGATGAAAGGGTAACAATAGGGCCAATGGTACCCCACGAGGGAGTCTTTAGAAATTCAGGTACCCCACAAAGTCTACAATAGAGGTATCCCATATGGGTGCATATGTGACGATGTGTGTTGGAGGAGGGGTTGGGGAGGGGTTGGGGAGGGGTTGGGGAGGGGTTGGGAAGGGGTTGGGGAGGGGTTGGGGAGGGGTTGGGGAGGGTAAAGGGGAGGGGTTGGGGAGAGTAAAGGGGAGTGGAGGGAGAGGGAGACGGGTGAGGAAGGGGGGGGGGGGGTAAATACCAATTTTGAAGTGCTGCCATTGTCAACATCTAAAAAAATACAAAACCTGTCAAAATGTCGCAAGTGGAAGAAGTTCAGAATACACTCTGAACGGACGGGAACAATAAACCTCCGCCCACAAAAGTTACGATTGGCAAAAATGCGGCATTTGACACTGCTAAGCACCGTAACTTTTCTATTAAAATAGCATCAGAGTCATATCTGTACGTGCATATATATCTTTTCGAATATTTGAAACAGCAAAATGGTATTCGAATATTCGCTTGACGATCGAATATTCGGCATATTCGGGACAGCCCTACTGATGAGTTAAGAGCCAATAAACACAACTACGCAGTGCTGAGAAAGTGCCATACGAACTCTTGAGTTAACCCTAACAGTCCTGAATCCTCCAATTTCAATACGATTGTTCACACCACCTAGGGAGTTAGGGTTAAATTAATCAACTCACCTTGTGCGACGGGAACTTGACTTGGGTTCCCGCTCTGTGCTGTCCATGCCCCCAGTGGATGACAGCTTACCCAGGGGTGGGACCAGAGGGGGCCTTCCCCCACCCCTGTCCACCTGGGCCGGCAGGGCACCTAGGAAGGCATTCCGGGAGGTGCCCGAATGAGGCCTCCTGGCAGATGAAGAGTCTGTTGTGGAGTGTTCATGCTTGGTGTACGTTGTGCCTCGTGACAGACCCTGGTGGTTGGCAGGGGTGCTGTGATGGTCCGAGGCCTGGTCCTTCAAGGGTGAGATAGGAGGGGTTCTCCAGGCCTTGGAGGGGTTAGACGGGGGTGCCGTAGGTGGCTGGGGAATTTGCTGGGCCTAGGGGAGAGGAAAATTGTAGATTTTGATGAAGTTTGAAAATTCATAAAGTGTACAATAAAGTATTCACATTATCTCTGGGACAAAATATGTCCAGGTACCAAGGGATGATTCTTCAGGGAATTTTGTATACAAATTTGACACAAACTCTGCAAAAATGAGTCCACTGTTGCAAAACTGGGATTTTGAATGCGTTGTAATTCACTGACTGAATGAAAAGCACAAGGAATTAGCATTCATGTGGTGCATGATAGACACGGCTAGACGGCCCTTGTAGAGCAAAATGATGTAACTTGAAAATGTCCGTTAAGATATTATTAACTGAAGGTTAAATTTGTTTGGCTGTTTCTGTTTTCTCATGTTTATTTATCATTTATCACATAATAATAAGGTAACGTCAACATGTTATTGTCCTGCCTTCAATGGACCTGAAAAGGGGTATTTACTTCTTAAATTCTTGAAACATTGTTTCCAAATTCAAAGAGCTTCTTTAACAATTTTACCTGACCTCAAACACTCACATTTTAAGATGCATCATTTTGCTATTGAATGATTGCAGACTATTGTGTTCTAAAGATATGAAGTTTGAAAAGCTCTTTTCTGTCAAATAAGTTATGAATATTAATTTGTTTTTATTGAAATCACCCAGTACAAGGCTAAAAGCTGCTCTAGGTCAAGGGTTAAGACCAGAGGTGGGTGGTAGGGTTGGCGACTTTTTGAATTGCAAACCCTATCATCCTTACGGTTTTCCTAGGCCCAGATCTAATTACAGGATAACTCTTTAACAGATTCCAGCGAAATTATCCCAATTTTCATTCCTAAATACACAAGAATAAGCTAAGTGGCTTATGATGTGAATACAGCAGACTAGGGGTGTGCGTTTACGAGTAGTACGGGAATCAGGTACCCGATTGAAAAAAAAAGTTACCGGGTACCCGTTAAAGAAAGCCACTCCCAAAAATTTAACATCGGAAATTGCTTTTCGTATTGTTCACCAAGGTCTACCACGTCGGTGCATCGATACAGCAAGATGAAAGTGTGTACAGCAAGCGTCATAGATGTTAATCTGTTTTGCTTTTCCATGTATCCTGGTTTTCAGTTTCTTTTTCATTGCCTGAGAAATAAGTAATATGATAATTCTGTTACGGGTGCTTGATTCCATGATCTGGAACCAGTTCCTAACATTAGCGGTTGGGTACTCGGGTACCCGCTTCGCATGCACAGCCCTAATGTGAATACAGGACACGGGCATGACCAATCAAAACTCCTTACACGTTAAGGTGAATGGGTGAATAAACAGAGTTAGAGTAGATGAGATATAACCCAAGATGTCTCTACCTGTATATTAGTTGCTTGCTCGGCCCACCACAGCTCAAAGTCCTTCTGCAACTGAAGTCGCGACTTCTCCAGGAAGTGCTGCAGGTGTTCGATCTCCGTCTTGAGAGTCCGAAGCTGGTTGAACGTCTCCTTGTAGTTAGTCTTCTCTTGCTCCATCTGTTGCCGTAGCGATTGCTCCACCTCGTCAGTCTGGTTGGGATCCTGATCGCCGCTCATCGCACGTTGGAGACGTCTGTGCTCGATCTGACTCTTCAGCTTGTCTGTGTGTGTGTGTGTATTCATAAATTGTAATTAAAGCATAGCTGCCAACCTTTTCAAACTCATTTTAGTATTCAGAAAGCAAAAAAGTCAGTATTTTGCTCAGAAAATCTGTATTTTTCATGAAATTTAAATATCACCTGAATATCAGATTTTTTTCTGAGCTCATGCTATGTGTGCACACCGCATGCCTGGTAAGTTAACGAACTCCCGCACTGGATGGACCGTCTCCTGATTTGTTTTAATTTTGAAATTAAGATTTTTAACCCTAATTAAGCCCCTTCTGGTTTTCTCTAGGCACCCTACTGAATCCAACAGAATCCAACAACAGAAGTATGTGAAGCCTGCTGAATCCTACAGAATCCAACAACAGAAATGTGTGAAGCCTGCTGAATCCTACAGAATCCAGCAACAGAAATGTGTGAAGCCTGCTGAATCCTACAGAATCAAACAAAAGATCTTTTGTTGGCTTCCCACATCAACAAAATCTAATAGAAAGTACCTACTGTTGGATACTGTTATCATGGTTAGGCAGTATGTATTACCATGTCATTTTTCTCAAGTCAAGTCAAGTCAAGTCAAGTCACAAGTCAAATGTTCACAAGTCAAGTGAAGTCGCAAGTCAAATTTCCCAAGTCAAGACTAAGTCCCAAGTCAACTGTTGAACATAGTAAATTAAAATTCCAACATGTCCAAGAACAAATGATCTTGCTGGCACACATGCACTGTACAAAATCAACCTGGCATGCTGTCTTGACGATTCTCCATGCAGTTGGCCAGCACTGCAGCTCCGCATACATACTGGACAACCAGCCAAGGGCGGATCCAGGGGAGGGGGGGGGGGCAAAGGGGGCCATGCCCCCCCCCCAAAAAAAAACCCAAGCTTTTTTTTTTCTTTTTTTTTGACTGACGTCGCAAAAAGGCAGTTACTGCGTACACCTACCCACAAAACTCAGCTAAAAAAAATGTTGGCCACCCCCAAAAATTGTGTTCTGGATCCGCCCTTGCAACCAGCTCGCTATGCACTGTAGGCTCGGAGTTTTGAAATGTGCGTACGCCCAGAAGTTTGTGTTTATTTTAACAAAAGTGTTAATGTCAGCAAGTCAAATTTATTCAAGTCGAGTCAGAAGTCATGTTCTTTCAAGTCAAGTCAAATCCCAAGTCATTTTTTTTCCAAAGTCAAGTCAAGTCTCAAGTCAAAATAATTGTGACTCGAGTCCGACTCAAGTCCGAGTCAGCAAGTCACATGAACAAGACTAGATCAGGGTTAAAAGCTTGCTTTAGTTAGATAAGACTGTTCAAACTGAAGGACATTTCAAAATTTATGAAAAAGGAAAAGTTAAAATTTTCATATTCAAGAGAGCCAAGATCTTATGGGTCACATGATGGAAGTATAGCTGGCTGACCGATGCTTATGAATGGGGATAGATCATTTCTAAAGCACGGGCATCCATATACAGTCGAATCCTGATAATAAGAGCACTGTTAATACAACATCCTGTTTATAACAAGGAAAAAAAATAGGTCCTGAGTCTTTGTTTTTCCAGTTATACTGATAATACAAGGTACCTGTTATAACAAGGTAAATTGTAAAGTCCCAAGGACCTTGTTATAAAGGTGTTCGACTGTACACATGTCTTACTGATATTTTGTCTGCACTCGTTGACAAACTGCCCCCTGGCCTTGGCCTCCGAGTATCGCTGTTTGAGTTGGTGCTTGTTGTCTTCTATAGCAGCATTGTGGGGGTAGTCCCGACGGAAGATGTCAAAAGCTTCCTGCCTACCCACCGACATGTCACCTTGTGGAGAAAATTGACATAACATAGTCCGGTAAACATTAAGACTGAAACCTTATGAAATGTGGGCGTGTGTTCCCCAGGGAGTTGAGATGAATCCAAGAATGAACAAGCCCGTCCATCTGGAGTAATGGTATCTTGTAAAGCGAGTAAAAGCACAATGCTGATATGAATAAAAAAAATTAAAAGATATACCCTCCGTGCGCTTCAACAAATCTGATTTTTTTTTAAGTCAGTACTTTCTTTCTACATTTTTTCTTCTTTCTCTTTAATTGCCATTTGGGGTTTCTGAAACCCCCAAAAAAGGCTTTTATTCTTAGTTGGTTTCGCACATATAATGCACACAAAGATATTCGATATTTGTAACCGGTGATGTAGTCGAGACCATCACAAGACCAGGCACAAGACCACGCACAAGACCAGGCACAAGTAACAGGCATAAACCATGACAAAGGAATGCTTTTATTACAGTTCATTTCAATAACTTAAGACTTAAATTAAGACTGAAGGTCTTGTGCTAGTCTTGTGATGGTCTTACAAGGTCTTGCAGGGTCCTGTGATGGTCTTGACTACATCACTGTTTGTAACGTCATTATTCCGTAACAAAATGTGGGTGGACTTGTTTATTCAATGTTTCATTAAAAAGTGAATACATTTTGTATTGCAAGAAACACAGCAATTTTTTTAAAATTAATTTGTTGGGATGAAACTCGAAAAGAGCATGGACAGAAAGATATTCAGATATGTGCATGATGAAACTGAAAGAAACTTCAAAGGAGACAAAATTGATGAAAAAGAAGTATTAGATCAAGAGCAATAGATATTAAAATTGAAACTAATACCTAAAAATACACACACAAATTTCACACGCACAAAAATTTCACACGTAAAAGCAATCAAACCAACAGACTGCTAAAACCATTTCTAAAATATTTGTGAAAGACACAAACACGTCAGTGATAAAACGCCTTGCGGCCGGCTGACGGCCATAGCCACGGTTTGAGGCGGAACCACTGGGCCGTTTGACGTGTACAGCCACATTCCTGCACGTACACAATATATTCATTATTGAACCATATTGTTCTTGAATGGGAGTGTAATAAATAGATACGGCTTTTTCAAACAAATTTTTTATTCACACGAAGGGGGGTGGGGGATCTGTGTATGTAAAATAGGGCCACTATTGTTCAATGTGGCGCCTATTATTCGCGTTTATACTCAGCTGCACAGCCCTTTCAGTGACAGTCCTGGTGTAGCATGAATTTCAGTCCCTATGAAATACGGGCTCATTGGTAGTATTGCACATGACCAAGTGGAGATAATTAGGAGAGGCTGGTCACGTGAGAGGGTTTAACCAATAAAAGGGAAACAGAGTCCGATTTTCATAGGAGATTGATTTTCATATGACACCGGCATACCGACGATCCATTGCCGACAGCTGGTTGCAAGGGGTTAAATAAAAAAGACTGAAAAAATGGCATGTGTTATTTATCAATTTGAGCAAAAAAAGTAAAGTTTTGACAGGCCCTCTAAATATCCACCACAGGGTCAGAGGTCAGCACCGATGTCAACAGTTTGGTTAGCTTTTCTCTTCATGCTAACAAAATCCCCCAGATACCCACCTAATATTGTTCTCTTTGAATCCTTCAGCCTGTATGATGAAGAGTTGTTCTCCCGTTTGGCAACATCACCTGACCTGGGAACTGCTTCGGATTGGTCAACAGATTGCCTGTCCCTATCACGTGACCTGTAGTCCTCATCTGATTGGACCCTTCCCTGTCTGGATCGCCCGCGCGATCTGAGTGGTTCCTGTGATTGGCTGCTCGCTCTGGAGGCGGCCATGTTAGAATTGTACCCGTTTGGGATGTCTTGGTCTAAGGAAGAGGTATGGTCGGGCCGGTGACCTCCGTTGGAATTTTGAAGTTGACTGAGGGCATCGTGGGCTCGTTTCTTCTCCTTCTTGAGCATGTTGACGAGGATGTCTTAAATATTAGCTGGTTAAAGACTCCTCAAAATTGTACGTGTAGACATGCAACCTACAAGACCATCCCATCATTCAAACTGTGAAGTCAAATAAGCCACTTGTTTTGCTCCCTTGGATGTGCGCCTTGATATCGATCGCGGAGCACGAACTTTGCCATTGTGGATAGCCATGGAAATGAAGTAAAATAAAAGATAAACCAAAGTATTTTTCTTTCATATAATATCAAATGACAAGCATCTAACTTTAATAGGTATTGTATAAAACAAATAATGAATGTTTTCTAATTCGTGCAATGGATGGAATATTTTCACATTCGGTGAAAGATTGACTCGGCTACACCTTGTTGAATGGCGCAGTCAATCTTTCACCTCATGTAATTATTCATTCAATTGCACTCATACATATTCATTATTTGTATACTCAAAGGCTCTATAACAACAAGTTGGAAGGTAATACTAGATATATTTTAACCAGTTCACGCCGGGATTATTTTGACATTCACCGGACCCAGGCACGGGATTATTTTTCACGAACCTCGATGCCAGCCGGGTTCAGGTGGAATCTGGCCGTAATCTGCGGGTAGCACACCCTGATATTGCCGGCCTCGCTCGCTGAGAGTGGGTCGCTGACAGATATTACCGGCCTCGATCGAGTGCGGGTTTATCAGTCATCCGTTCTGAATACCGCAAAACCTTTGCGTGTATACACGTCATCCTACCCGAACTGGTTAACGGACTAGGAATGTGCAATGGTACAAAAAGAAACCCAGAATCTGTTGTACAATTAAGCACAATGATACACATCATTCCAATGGCGAGACCAGACAATGACTTACACCCAGAAAGAACTCTCTATTAAACACGATCGATCTCATGGAGCAAATTCCTTCAAGGATACTGATTTCATTGTCTCTCTGCTTCAGCAGTTCCCTCATCTTGTTCATCTCAGCCTGGTTGTTAACAGACGGCACGGGGTCAACGGGTGACACAAGGTCAGCAGGTGTCAGCTGTTCTCCTTCTCTTTCATTCTCCCTCTGTTTTGGTCTGGCGCCGCCCGAAGCAAAACCTTTCCCCTGAGCTAACCTCTGCAAACATATTGGCAAATTTCATCATCGACCTTGTTTAAAATCTTTACTTCTCTGAGATTACATTCTTAGGAGAATTATTTTAAACTTCAATTCATAAATACCTAAGACAGTTAACCCCTTCCTATTGGTCGAGAGCCCATTACGTGGGTGGTTTTAAATGGCTTATAAAACACCAACCGGTTGTCAACGCTTTTTCCGGTGTCACATGAAATTTAGAGTCCTACGAAATCTGATCAATTTTTTGGGTTGAACACTCAATAGCGACCAGCCACTCTCCTAATAGAGTCCATTCATATTTCAACTATATTGTTCTTGAATTGAAGTGTGATGAATAGGTGAAGCTTTTTCAAAGAAAGCTTTCATTTGCACGAAAGGGGGGCTCCAAGTGTGATGAACAGGACCACTCTATTCAGTGTGGTGCCTATTGTTTGTATTTACGCTTGGCTGCACAGCCAGTTATTGGCATACCAACCCATGAATAACAGCCGGACACAAGGGGTTAAAGAACAACAAATACAGACCTTGAGTATCCGAAAGCATTCATTGATCTTGCGCATGTCTGCCCCGACGTTTAGTGCGGCCTCTGAGTCAGAATCTTGGACAAAGTTGTCGACAAGCTCAGCCAATCTGGAACAAAAATATATTCAACAGAAAGACACTGGGGGTCATAAGTCAACAGGAAGACACCTGGGGTCATCAAGGCCAAAGTGGCTCACAGGAAAAAAAATTGCGAGTCGATGATCCGTGAATTTGACATTTTTATTTTTCTTTATGACTCATGACTAGAAATTCATCTACATGGCTTGTGACTTAGGCCAGAACTTGGACTCCTACATTGGAATTTTTTTGAGAAGATGACTCCCGAAAGGAGCTGAAGCCTGCTTCCATGCAGACAATTCCATGGCACTGCCAAATGATTCCGAAAGTTGCCAACTACATTACGATTGCATAAGTACTTCGCAAACCAGCTTTTCCATCCGTGAATCAAATCAGTAGAATCAGAGGCTGCACCGCCTAAACATGAGAGCCTACTAGTACTGGGGCCGAGTCATACACTGGGATGATGCATTTCATAGTACATACATGATATATAGAGTCGATTCTGATTGGAATCTCGATTCCTGCTCGGAGTCGGAGTCGACTCCAAAAATGTCGGAGTCGCCAAAGCCTACTCAAGATTTGAGGACTCGAATACAGGCCTGCTGTTCTGTGCTCTAAAACGGTTGAAAACCACCGACTAAACTGCTCTTGCAATATTGAATAAAAATTATAAAATTAAAAACTTAAATAATTTGAAAATTTGGGAACTCTGACAAATTTATATCCCGATAGGACCCACATTCTCTGACTGGTGACAGTGATTTACAGGAGCGAATCTTTGACTTTTTCTTACTTTTCCAAGTCTTCATCTGTCAGGTCGTCCATACTCTGTTCTCCCGTTGCCAAACCCAACTGGTTTTTTAGCTCTTGTATCTCCGCTTTCAATCGAGCAATCATCTAAACACAGAATAAAAAAAACTTTGTTACAAGTCAGGTCCTTAAAGGTCCACAAAATTCAACATAGAAAAACGGCTAGAAATAATTCTGTAGCAATGATAAATTTGTGTCGTTTAGTAATTTAGTGAGACGTAGGACAGAAAAAAACATGGGGCTTACCCCGTCCACCAAAAATACCCACTCCTAGCTGTGGTGTCATTGGAGGAAAAAGAAACATTGCTTAACACACCCCTGATGTCTCAACCTGTGTGTATAGGGGACAATTTCATAGAGCTGCGTAAGCACAAAATTTGCTTAACCACAAAAAACCTTGCTTAACCCTAACCTACCTGAATCCATCAAAATCCATACCCCTGTTTTGGAGGATTTTGGCGGATTCAGGATACCTCCATATTGAAAACTGGGGGATTTTTATGGATTGAGGATTGTAAGCCTAGCGGTACTGCAGGATTTTGATGGATTCAGGATACCTCCATATTGAGCAGTCACCAAAACCAACTTTTTGTGCATGACAAAATAGGTGGATTTTGGCGGATTAAGGATACTTTCTAGTAAAGTTACTCAAGGGGTTAGGGCTAATAAAATCAAGTTATCGACCAAAAGTCCATGTAAAGTACAATGTATATTGCTTGTGACTGGTATTCAGTTGTCGTTTACTAATAGCATAACAATCTCACAGCGTTTTGGCTGGTAACCTGATTTTACGAAGCAAGTTTTTTTGTGCTTGACCAGTTCATGGCGGGATTATTTTGACATTCACCGGACCCAGGCACGGGATTATTTTTCACGAACCTCGATGCCAGCCGGGTTCAGGCGGAATCAGGCCGTAATCTGCGGGTAGCACACCCTGATATTTCTGGCCTAGCTAACTGGTTGAGCAATTTTGTGCTTAATCAGCTCTATAAAATTGGCCGCAGGTTATCCATTACGTCTGAGGACTTGGGACAATAGGGGATTAGTGATAACAATACAACTGAGGACCTGAGCCCAAGTCCTCGGTAGTGTTCATGTACAAACCTTGTGGGATTTGTTGAGAAAAAGTACAAAAAATGGGAACAAAAGCAGGGAACAATAGCAGGTTCTCATTAGGATAAGTAGACATTGCATTCATTGTGCATGTTGTGTGGACCTGCAAACAAAAGATGTCCACACAATGCAGGATCTCAAGATATTGTGTGAACTAGCACACATGTCCACACAAAGTTTTCCACTTTCTGAAAAGTATAGTGGTATATACAGGTATATTTAGGTCAGGGATGTCTGCAGCAAAATATAGTAGAATAGTAGAGGACATCGCAGTCGAAATTCTATATCCAAAAAGTGCAAAAAATGCGAGCGCGTGTGGTTTTGAAATGTCCACACAAGGTATGCAACAATGACTCGGGTATGTGTGAGTGTGTAAATACCGGCAATCGTGGACTTGGGACAAAAGAGTTAGGGCGTAGACAATGGGTCCACGTTTAATCGAACGTCTATGATGGAAAATTGTGTACAAAACATATGGGAGGCCTTCCGAAAAAGTTAAAGTACAAACAAAAGAGGGACAATAGGAGGTCCGCCATTGCCGGTATAATACACACTTATGTGTGTGTGCTCTTGTATTGTACTACGTTCGAGGACAAGAGGAGAAAGAAAATACAAAAGAATCTTTCTTGTCCTCGAGAGTCGGTCCTCGAACGTAAAGATACGTGCTTAGTCTATGGGGTTGGGTTATATTAAAGGAAGAATAGGAAACACAAAGCATTGTCCTCACGAGTATAGGAAAGTACGACTGAGTATGTATATACCGGTAATCGTGGACCTAGGACAAAAGAATTCGGGCGCAGACAAAGGGTCCACGTTTGACCGAGCGTCCACGATTGAAAATCGTGTACAAAACATATGGGAGGCCTTCCGAAAAAGAGGAACAATGGGACGTCCATGATTGCAGGTATTTACACACTTGGGTGCGTATTATTTGTAACCTTTAATTGTATCAAAGGTTGAAAGATAAACAGAAAGAAAAAAAACTACCAAATTAAACAAAATAATTTCAAAAGAAACAGATGTATAAAACCCTGATTAGCATTCACTCCTTTATTCGTTCAACAAGAATACACAATTTGAAACAGAGGGAAAACTAGCGAGAGATATTTTCTCAACTCAGATCTGCGATAAGATGACTCCATTTTGTTGTCGTGTTTGCCGACTTACCAGTTTTGGGTCAATCTCTTCATTCAAGATGGCGTCGTTCTTGATCAGAGCCACCCTCTGGGCAAACCGACAGGTCGAGATGGACTCCTACAAATAGTGGGTATGACGAATATTTAGTTGATTGCACTGTAACCTCTTAATACAGAGAATGGCCATAGCCGTGGTTTGAAAAAGACCACCTGGCCAGTTGATGTCTATGTGCACATTCCTGCACGTACTCAATCCATTCATGTTTCAACTGTATTGTTCTTGAATGGGAGTGTCATGTATAGATGGAGCTTTCTCAAACAAAGCTTTCATTCACACGAAAGGGGGAGGGGCTCCGTGTGCGATGAATAGGACCACTCTATGCTGTGTGGTGCCTATTGTTTGCATTTACGCATGGCTGCAATAACAGCCAGAAGCACAACTGCACGAGTGGTGTAAATTGTTTGTTTGTTTGGGGTTTTTTTGGAGAGCCAAAATTGTAGTTTGTAAAGCATCAGTATGACATTCTGTCTTATTTATATTTTGCAGTGCAAGATGAAACCCCTGAACCCTATGCTAAGAAAAACAGTAAATTAAGAAAAAAATGTCTGAAAATTCTAGCAGATTTGTTTCCCACGTACCAACTTTCCTTTGGCATGTAAGGTGGCCTTTTGGAAGTCAGAGCATTCCTGAGTCCATTGGAACACTCCTTTCAGGAACATACTGAGTTTGTTCTTGCATTCAATACGGGACCTTTAACAATAGAGGACAATAGGGGCCCCGATTGAGAAAGGTCCCCGTTTGAAAATCGTGTACAAAACCAATGAGGGTCCTCCCCAGAAAAAGTTAAAGTATGAACAATAGGAGGTCTCCGATTGCAGGCGTTTACACACTTGTGTGTGTTTGTAGCATGGTCCGAACTGGAAAAGGCCATTCACAAGAAATGTTTACGTGCATAGACCATCATTCTCATCTGGGAAGATTTCCAGGCCATTCCCAGTAGGTGTTTTCCGACTTGAACAGGCGGTGTTCCCAATGGAAAATTTTAAGCATTCCGACTTTGGAAACACTCGCTATGATGTCAAATGAAGCGCGCTGGAAAATCATAAGAGAAAAATTGAAATTTCTGAACTGACTGAAGTTGTACTCAATACTCACATCAATGTTTTTCTTCTCAATCGAGCATGTCGCAATCATGGTGGTCATGCAGTTTCCGCCCAGGCTGTCTCTCAAGACGGACGTCATCATGGAGTTGCGGTAGGGTATGTGGGACCGAGACTTCTCAGACAACGCAACGATGACCTGGTTGCAATGAGAAGTATTCATATTCACAGCGGCTATTATACATTTTACGGACAGCGGCCATAGCCATGGTTTGAAAAAAGACCACCTAGCTGGTTGACGTCTATAGGCGCATTCCTGTGTGTACTCAATCCATTCACGTTTCAACTATATTGTTCTTTGAGTGTAATGAATAGATGGGGCTTTTCTTAAATAAAACTTTCATTCACATGAAAGAGGGGGCTACGAGTGCAATGAATGGGACATGTCCAGTCAATTTTGTGGTTACTCTGATAAATCTTCAGTAAGTTTGTAGGCGTACCTGTTCCAGATAGTGCAATGACAGGTTGATGTACTTTGCTTCAGTGAGGAGTGTGCCTCCGACCCCCGTCTTGCCGATTCTCTCTGATCTGTGGGCAGACAAGAATGATAAAGGTTAGGAGGGCTAGCAACCTAAATTGTGGCCAACCCCACCACCCCTGCTGTAGAGTGGCTTTTAGTCTTGTATTTGGCGACTTCCATCAAAAATCTCTCTAAAAGCTAAATGACACAAACAGAAACTGACCAAAAGTCCAAAATTCCAGAACACATAGTAAATATATTATAGCTATATTAAATTACAGGCTTTCAAGTAGACCCAGGTGAAAAAGTAGGAGAATCGTAGGATCAAAAGGACTTTGGAGGACAAAATCAGGAAAATAGTAGCACTTATGCAGGCTTTCAGTAGTAGTTTCCGCTGACACTCACCCATGTCCACAGCATCACAAGCCACATTTGGCATGTTCTGTACTCGCAACACTTGTGCTCCATCCTCAACTAAGCACTTGGAAATATAGTTGCAGTACTCCTGCACCCAAGCCCTTCATTGTGTGATTTTCATATGACAGTGTACACTGTTTTGAAAAAATATTCAATGAAATTTCACTCTCGGAGTTGTGGGACAAAAAGTACGAAAAAGCAGGAATAGTAGGAAAAGTAGGAGCAAGGTAAAAATTTTTAGAATACTTCAAAGTCTGAAGCACTACCTTCTTATTCCTTCAGGCAGATGTTTTGAAGCCACCACGGGCGCGGCCATGATTGGAGGGTGGGCATGTTGTGTGTGTGTGAATGAAAAAACAATTTAAATTATCTGACACATCAGTGCTTTGACGTTCAGCATGCATCTCTCACACGTGTCTGTAAACATTCAAATTTCGTGCTTGGAAAGGCGTCACTTTATTGCAATCATGAAATACGTACCCAGCTAGATCCACCAAGTGTAGCTTAGCCCTGCGGATAGTGGCTGACCCCGCCTCTCTGATGGACACGTGGATGGTGAAGATACAATGGGAGCGAGTCGAGGCTTGGTTCATTGGAGTCTTGATTATTGTGAAAGAAATATCATACCAAATTGTTAGTGTCTCTGTTCGGGGGCGCTAGTCAGAAGTCATAAATCCATGGGTTTATGACTTCTCACTAGCCCCCGAACAAAGACATTGACAATTTGGGAGACCGCCAACGTAGGGCAAGATAGCTCAGTTGGTAGAGCCCATGTACAGTATTCTAGAGGTCGCAGGTTCAAATCCCACGCCTGCCAGTTTTCTTTGTTCACTTTGTAAATTTAATCAAATTACCTTGTCAGTTATCCTTGTAGTTTGTTTGACGTTAATATGACAGAAAATACAAAATTACATAATTTTAATAGGCAAATATGGAGTGTTTATGAGTAATACAGTACAAGGTGATCAATTCCCAGAGCGTTCCATTTACCTGAGGTGCAGCCAAGGGAAAATAGAACATTTTTTGAATCCCAAATGGAGGATAGTTGTTGAAAACAGTTGAAAACAGTTGAAAACATTTGTTTTAGAATACCTCATCCATAGATTATGAAAAACTGAAGCCGTTTCCTGCATTTGTATTTTTAGATTTCTGCGAGGAATTATCCCCACCCCCACCCCCCCACAGATAAAATGTTTGCACCCAAAAGATTACACTAGGCCTTTTCACATTAGACAAACCTTGTGGTTGACACAGGGTTGATGCAGCATTGACAACCAGCGATTTGAGAATTTTCAAACCCCCCCCCCCCCCCCCCCTGCCAAACTCGACCCTGCTCCAGACCACCGTTGAAATTTCTTGGCCCAGGTTGAAACTCTCACCCGGGTTGTAGATGAGCAGGGGTGAGTTCACCCTGGGCTGTACTCAAAACAAGTGAGAAACAACTCAGGGTTGAAAAGTCGAGATTCAACCTGGGGTGACCCAGGGTTCGCCCCAGCTTGACTTCAACCCGGTTGAGAGGCTCTAGTGTGAAAACGCCTAGCAAATATTGTATTCTACCTTTAAGATTATTTCTCACCTCTGCGATCATGCGATTGGTATCTCCAAGGAAGAGGAGATTGAGGGCCTCCTCCTCGTTTGTGGCCTGATGGATGGACAGATTCTTGAGATGGATATTGCCATCACTGTCCTCCATTAGCGATACCTTTCTGTATGAAAAGAAAAAGCGGGTAACTGACCGACCAACCACACAGTGATGACAGAGGTATTTACAAAGTGCTATTCTACTAAAGACAAATGGAATAACCCTAACCCACCTCAATCCTCCAAAATTCTCCTTGCAGTTTTGGAGGATTTGAAGGATTGAGGATGAATGGTATTTCAAGAACTTAGGATTTTGGAGGATTAAAAATGAATGGTTATTCAAGCAAGGAGGATTTTGGAGGGTTGAGGATGAATGGTGTTTGAGAAACAGGAGGATTTTAGAGGATTGAGGGTGAATGGTGTTTGAGAACTAACAGGATGATTTTAGAGGATTGAGGGTGAATGGTGTTTGATAAACAGGATGATTTTAGAGGATTGAGGGTGAATGGTGTTTGATAAACAGGATGATTTTAGAGGATTGAGGATGAATGCATTTTTTTTGGGCAGGGCAATCGCAGGATTTTTGAGGATTGAGGATGGTTCCTAGCAAAAAGGGTCTAGGGGGATTAGGGTTAAGGCTGAATGAAGGATTGGAAGAGAAGCAATGCTGATGAGTGGCCCATTCTCTTTGGTCTTGATATTTTCTTCCTACGTGTAACTTACGGCAGGTCCTCCAGCTTTGCAGCTTCATGTTTAGGGTCCAGTAAGTCGTACCCGCTCTCATTGTAAAGTTCTAGGTAGGAGACGTGAGTGTTGTAGACATAGCCAGGGTTCTGAGCAGAGAAAGGTCGATCAATTATTGCTGGTGTGATGTCAGAAATGAAGGGCAGGTCCAGCAAAGTTACACAGAGGATTTACTATTAACCCCATGAGTACGTTTTTTTACGGGAGACGTTGGGGTGTCGCGGCGGTTTTGGCATCCAAATGAACCGCTACAATGTGTTTGTGCAGTCAAGTGTAACATAAACAATTATCCAACAATGGATTGAAACTGCACAAACGGCGGCAAATGGTGTCATCCGGCCTGGTTGACACCAAAAAGTCCTGTCTAGAAAATAAATTGAAAAATTGTGGGCATAGGTGGGTAGGGGTGGGGGGGAAGGGCTGGGATTTATTCTGGTATAGTCGATGCTAGTTTCATTTGGCATATTTTGGCATGTGCATGATGAGCTTCCCCCATGAACATGAAATGTTCCCATTTAGAACAGGGGAACTAGGATACATAGGAAATTTGAAGACTTGACCATATATAGATTTATTGGTGTAAATATTCATGCAGCTGTAAATATTCACTGTTAATTACAAATGCAGAGCCCCAATGGAATTTGGGCACACTATGGATAAAGAAATGTAATAAATGAAACAATAAATATTCTGAGTGTTCCAAGTTTTCAGATGCTTCCTGAAGTCTCACGCTTTATTACCTCAACAACATTCACCTCACAATCTCCCAACCAACCCCAATGAGGTGAACCATATTGGTGAGTGATTCCAAAACTGGATAGGAGTGTGCGACTCCAATATTTTTTGAGTCGACGTCGAAATTCCCTGATTTTTCCCCGAGTTTTCCCCCCGATGAATTTTCAAAATTCCAGGATAACTATTTCGACCTGTATCCAGTTTGACACGTCTTCAAATTTTATTGAAAGAGAGATAAAGAGGAATTTCCACACTAAAAAGCCACTATAAGCCAATCATCCAGTGGATACGCTGTTTGGCCATGAGACAAAATAGAACAGACTGACCACTTTCTCTTTTGGGCCAATCAAATTCCCTGACTTTTCCCTGATTTGAGGCATTTTTCTCAAATTCCCTGACTTTTTCCTGACTGGAAAAAGCGAAACTCATTTTCCAGGTTTTCCCTGATTTCCAGGATGTGGTGGGAACCCTGATTTTGGATTCCAATGCTAGAATTAAGTAGATTTGACTCCTGCACAGAGTCACCCAAACCTTGAACTGGACATCCATTCCTTCCTTCCTTCCACCCTAACTCACCCTGCCGTATTCCCCAAACAGGTAGGTCAACATCCTGGGGATGATTCCACGATCAATGAAGCGTTCGGGTCCTCCAGTGATGGTAAAGGTTTTCCCGCTGCCAGTCTGTAAATTAAACCGGGGCAATAATTTTAAAAACTACCAGTCTCGTACTAAATGTAAAAACTGCTTACCCCGTCTCATCAAAGACTGAACACTACAGGTTTACTCTCTGCAAAGATTAAAAACTACCTATTCACTCCCATTACAGATTAATACCACCCGTGTACTCTTTAATAGCAAATATTACCTCCCCCTGTGATCACTTGAAGGAGAAGTTATTGTATCAATCAATCAATCAATGACTGTATTTGATTGATTAAAAAAATGGTGCCTGTATGGTACTAATAATATGTTTTGACTACTAACACCTACTGCAGTAAACATGCATGATTCAGTTGCTGGCAGGAGACTAAATATCTTTGCTTAATTAATGCATAGAGCAGTTGAGAAATTGATCAAACCAATCGACTGATTTTGACTGATACTGACTGGCATACAGTTTTTGCACTGGAGCTTTGGGGCACTGACAGGCTGATCCTTTTCGACTGGTAAAATCACAAGGGAGTTAACCTTAACCTTCCCAAATCCTCCAAAATCCTCTTTGCCAAATGGAGGAATTTGGAGGATTGAGGGTCTTTGCAAGTTGAAGCATCAGAGGATTTTGCAGGATTGAGGACATTAGAGAATTTTGCAGGATAAATGAGGCCATTAGAGGATTTTTGCCTCGGGAGAAAAATGGAGGATCTGGGCCCAATCTGATGCTGGATGATTTTGGAGGATTGAGGTTACTGGGGTCCAAAACCCACTTTGCAGGATTCAGGCAGTGGTCCAAAGTGACAAACATTGAAGGATTTGGGAATCGGAGGCTATTGGAGGATTCAGGTTAACATGTAGGAAGAATGATGCAGGGAGTTACAAATAAGTACAAATAACTGTCCATTCCCATCAAAGAATAAAAACAACACAAAAATAGCCCAAAATGTTTCAAATTCCTTGAATAGGAGTCTACAACATATGAAATTACTGTAAGGCCAGTTAGTTCTTTGCAATTCAGTCGATTCACAACTTGGTGCGCCACCAGCGGCAAGCCGGGGAGAGTCCAAATTACGCAGTGCATCATGGGAAAAAGTCTACATCGGTTCTATCAAATCATATGTCTTACACCCCTTCTCCGCAAAATCTATCAACTCCTTTCTCTTCTTTCCTGCACAAGGTATTCCCCGATTAATCAAAAATTGCTTCAACTCATACTGCTGTACTGTCCACCATTTTTACAATGAGATAGACGATGTCGACCCTGTAAGTTGTGAATCGACCAAATTGTGCAACTTGACATTTCATGAACTTGATTTACTAATTTGATGCCCAGATTTCCCCAAAAGTCTGAGCATAGGCAGCCAGATGCACAATCAGCAAGAAATTTGCAGCACATACACTTGAATGTGTTCCACAGTTCTTACCTGGCCATATGCAAATATTGTGCCATTGTACCCAAGCAGACAGCTGCAAAAAAAAGAAAAGAGAAATCAAGCGAAAAGAAAGCAATTTTACTTCTCTGTTTATTCTTAACCCTGCTCAATCCAACAAAATGGAGGATGTTAAAGTTGTTTTCTTTAGCCTGCCCCACAAAAAATGGGAGGCTTAATTTTGTTTAGGTCACTTTTGAATATCCGGTTTCCAAAATCGAAACCAAATAGTAGAATTCAAACCGAATGCTAAAAAATGTCCAGATTTATATCCCACCACTTTAATATTAAACCTCGCCTCTTCTCATAATTTCATACTGGACATTTTAACTCAGCAATAGAGCAATACACCTTTAACCCCTTGAACCCGGGCATACCGGGTATTTCATTGAGGCGCCGGGGGGCCAGGCCGGGTTATGCAGCCAAGTGAAACGGAAACAAGAGGTTTGTGCAGCCAAGCATAACATACACAATACCCCAATAATGGATTGAAAAATGCATTAATTGGTGTGTATAGACATCAACCGGCCAGGTGGCAATTTTCAATCTGCACATATTTGGGTCAACCGTATGCAAGGGGGTTATAAGAACTCATGATAAGAAAGACATTTAAAACAAACTTTTGCACATATTAATAACAAATTCAGGCCAAGAAAAAGAAAAAAACGGAAATAAAAAAGCCGTACTTGTCAACCACTTCCCTAGCCACTTTATCAAAGATCTCATCCTGTTTGGTGTACTGGTCAAACAACCCATCAAAGCGGAACAAGTACTCCTCTTTCTTGTTGTTGATGAAGCCCGAGGCAAGATCCCTGGGCACGATGATGCTCAGCTTGGGCAAGCCACTGTCATCTTCGCCAATTTCAAAAAGCTGGAGAGAAAAAAGAAGCAACTCCAATGATCAATGGAATGAAAAGTATACCACATTTCCTGTACATGGTGAGTCAATATGTCGGATTTGGACAGATTTTACGTATAACCCTAAATAACCCTCCAGGGCATTTTGGCTAGTGACCCTGCCAGACGCATCATATTGCATGCTTTGTCACATTGACTTGTGTGAAGAGTCCAATGGAGTTTTCAGCACAGATGCACTGTCGCTATGAACCCCTTGGATGTGATTTACTATTCAGAATGGACAGGAGGATTAAAGAGAATGTGATTTTAACAATTAGGGTCCAAAATCACATCCAGAGTCCAGAATCACAGTGCGGTTTAAGCTGTTAAACCCAGAAGTCACAATGTACTCTTTGTCAGTGGGATAATAGTTCACAGGCTTCAGATGTGATTTTAAATAGAGTATGATGTGATTTTGGACCCTCATTGTTAAAATCACATCCTCTTAATCCTCATGTCTATTTTGAATAGGAAATCACATCCAAGGGATTCACAGTGTGTGCTGCGTTTGGCAGGGTTAGGGTTAATACCCCCACCAAAATCTATCACGAACAGCAAAATCTTGAAAAATAACCATCCATTTGTGTTCAGAATTGTATAAACTCTTGGCACAACCTTTAATTTTGTGTCTGTAGTTTGTGTTTTTTGTGTTAGAACTTCTTGGTGCAGTGTATGGTCACTCAAAATGTTCACATACAAGTTAATTTTCTGCCTCATTTTTCACAGATTTTGTTGACATAGATCTTGAAATAACAGGTTGTGCCACATGTTTAGACAGTTGTTATCAAAGAGGGTTGGTTATTTTTCAAGATTTTGCTGTTCCTGACGGATTTTGGTGGAGGTATTAAAATAGAAACCTTTCCCTTCTCTTTAAAACGGTAGCCCAGTCCCAAGGGCCATGGAAAAAACAAACTTTTTCCATTTTGTGCGACCTTAAATAAAATTAATCCTGTAGATATTCAACTTGGTGTCGTTACCATCTACTGGACTCTGGAGTGAGCCGAGTCCAAAAAGTTCAATGTGGATTTTCTTTCTAGAACAGGGTCCTAAACTGCACAATCTCCAATTTTGGGACTCATAGTCATGCCCCAAACTTTCAAACTAACAATGTTAGATCAGTGTTGTACACTAGTACAAGTGTGTAATTTTGTCTCACCAAACCAAAGGCAAAGATTATTGTCATTGATTTTCATATTCATATAATTTGTATTTTACTTAGCCTAGGCCTAGGCCTAGGCCTATCTATGTCAGTGAAAAATGGGCCCTAACCTACTCAAACACATCAAAACTCAAACTCAAACTCAAAATCAAAATTTAAAATCAAAAGACGATTGTGTAACTGTTAGTGTAGGGCCCTGTTCCCTAAAAAAAAAAGGGAACAAAAATCCACTTTTAGGTTATTGGAATTGCCAAACTAGTTAGCGACATTACAAACCAACAGGTATGCCATAGATAAAGGGCAGGGTTTTAGTTTTTGAGGAAAATTTTGGAGTAAAGCGGCGATGGGGACGACAAAACGCAACGCGAAAACCTTTTCTTAGCAACCACTGACGCTGTATACACCGTATGCGTACTGATCCTTACCCCTGTTTTGAGTTTGGTCGGCTTTATGCGGCAGAAGATTTTGATTCCTTGCTTTACCATGGCTACTTGATGTATTCCATACTTTTCACTAAAACACTATATATAACTCAAAGTTATTCATCCTTCTGATCTTCTTGCCATGGCCGTCTTTGTTGACTAAAACAAATTAGACTTTGTAGGCCTACTGTCATAATCCACATCGTCGGAATTTAAGTGGTTGTGCACGCCCTCTGTTGTCCGACCATTGCCAACGTGTTGATTGACATGACTAACTTGTTCACCTGCAGCATTTCCGAAATGTGAATTCGACTTCGGCTCCCCTGCAATTCATATTGTTCTTGTCAACTGCCCCCACCCTCCCCCCCCCCCCCCCCCCCCACCCCCGGCACCACAAGGTAATGTTCCCCAATAAATGTTTCTTCCCCCGTTGCCTATGCCAATCGCCATTGCAAGGTTTTGTTTGCCGTTACGCGTTGCGGAATCACGGGCGTCGCCAGAGGGAGGGGGGCCCGGGGGGGAATCTCGATCGAAAGAGAGTCAAGCTTAAAATTCATGGAGGAAGAAAACACAAATTACAGTGTGATGTTTGTGGAGATACAGTTTGAGAGAGTGATGGCGATATCCCATTCAGTGACACTTCCCTTCTGGTAACTTGTGAAACCATGGTGAAACCATAGCTCCATGGTGAAACTTTAATCCCGAACTGCTCCCGTAATATATGTCTGTAGCATGGTGGAGATGGGTGGACATAAGGGAGCTGTGACCAGCAGGTCGGGTTTGGTGGTTGGAGGTGCGAGTAGAGGATCGTAGTTCTCAGATCCTCTTACGAGCAAGAGCATGCTTTGATGCCTTGGCGTGTGGCACTCATGCGTATGGGTGGGCGTGTTGGGGTATTCGAACCGCGGACGAAAAATGCCGGAGAACAAAAGAGAACAATATCGTCCGCGATTCCCAGCATACGTCCGCGATTGGGATTGCGTGTACAAAACATAATATGGAGGTCTTCCGAAAAAGTTAAAGTACAAACAAAAGAGGGACACTGGACGTCCACGGTGGGATAACCACATCAACAAATGAAATGTGATTGCTTGCTTTCCGAAAATGGGGGCGCTACAGTTTGATCTGCCGCCTCTCATTTCAAATTGATTTCTGGGGCTTGTATAGTTTTTTTGGGAAACTTTATTCAACAAATTTAAAGAAAATTGTTTGTTTGCGGGGGGGGTTGTGAATTTATTTTTCGTACATTTTTTTATTTGCCCAAATAGCTGACTCCCAAAATGTTTCGCCTGCGAACAAATTTTACATTTGGCCTCTTTGTTTTGTTCTTACCCGTACACGCAAAATAAGACCTTTACATGGTTTTGCTTTTCTGGTTTGCAACTTTAGGCGTAGGCCCTTACAAGCAAACAAATAATAATAAATTGGCAACGAGCAGGGGGGGGGGGGGGGGGGTGTTCGATCACCAAACCCCTGCAGGCGCGGATCCGGGGAGGGGGGGGGGGGGGGGTTTGGGGTCAAAACCCCGGCCCCCCTGCTCTTTGGCAATTGTTTTTATTGTTTTGCTTTGCTTTTGCTTGTAGGGGCCAACGCCTTGCAAATACAGGTATTATTTTGCCTATGGGTGAGAACAAAACAGAGGTTAAATGGCGCCACCAACGGTGAGAAAGTGTATCAGCTGCCAAACAACACACCTGGAATCGCACTTAAAGGGACACATTGCTTTGGATTTTGCGATTTGGGCTATAAAACTGAAATGGATATAGTTGGGAAGCTTTCTTAAAAGTAGAATATAAAGATTCACATAACTATCCCTTTAAATTGCGTGGTTTTTGTTTAATTTCGTGACAAATAACGGTCCGCCATTTTGTAGAACCAAATTTTTGACTCCACAAAATGGCGGACTGTGTTCACCAGTCGTATTTCCAGTCGCATCTGGTTGAAGTACGTTCTGTTGATCCATTTTGATGTACTGTGGCGCACGGCGCGCAGCACTGGCGATATGTGTCGCGAGGTAGAGAATTGTACCTGGCGATCATCTGATAGGTTTACAAGGCCACTGGCTGCGGCGCCAGCCTAAAGACTCTTACAGCGTATTTTGCGCATTATTTAGACGGTGGTATTTAGTACTGGAAAATGGAAATAAATCTATGTTTCGCTGGTCAGATGTCAGGGGTAAGCGGCCAATTTTTTGTTTTGTAATCATTACTCACTAATTACAACACATTATACGTGTTTTTTTGCAAGAACAACTCTTATCAAAGGTAAGGAACATTTCTAAACAGCAACATTTCATGACATTTGAAGGCAATGTGTCCCTTTAAAAGTACCATGCTGTGTGGGAGGGGCCGGAGATGCAGCCAAGGTGGGGACCTCGGCTCGAACAATCAGTTCTCGTAGATTGCGGGGGCGCCTATAAGCCAATACTGGGTTGTCAGGGGCGGCACGGGCAAGGCGATCTGAAGTATGAAGGATATGATGGTTGTCATTAGTTATTTTACGAAGGGGAGGGAGACTAGGGATGAAAGGTGGTGACCAAGGGAATCTTGGGGTCGGCATTAGTGTGCTGGGCGCCTTTTCCTTGAAAGCCAAATCTCTGGTGATAGATTTGGCTCTGGCGATAGCACGTTAAACTTGGCGGGAGCTGTGGCCCCTGCACAACCGAGTTATTCTTCAGTACCTGTACATGATATGGGAAAAGTCAAAATTATTAGAACAAATCCTTCCGAGTCTAAGTGCCTGGCTGAATGCTATGCCTGTCTTGCAATGCCTGGGGTGACAGCTAGAGGAGTGGGTACTATAGGGTGTCTGTGGGTTTAGAAGGTCCGGTATTAGGTCCGGTAGCCGCCATACAATGTCACGTGACGAAAACTGGCAGAATTCTGCTAGTTTCCGAAAATTTCCGAAGTTTTCTGAACTTGTTTTCGGTAACATTCGGCTGTTAACGTCCCGGCGGCGGCGAGGAGGGGGAGGGGAGGGGGGGACTCACTTTTTTAGGGTAGGGTGGTGCCTCTCATGGTTTTGAGGTAAAACCGATGGCTAGGCCTATACCACTTTGAACTTGCTTTTACTACCCATGCATAAACCAATATATAATAGGTACCCATGAAACTAGATTCAAATACCACCCATTGATATATATACCAACCCTAGATATTGACCCATCCAAATACCATATACAGCCACCCCTAGGTACAAATCGGCAGGTCGCGTGGTCAGAGGTCAGAAGGTTATGTGCACACACGACACACGCGCTATCGAAATACACGGTGAGCATATATATATGCACACAACGCAGACGTTGTAATATTTTGCTGTCGGAATAATGATCTCTCTCTACCACTCAATCTGGAAAATTGACACCCATTGATATACCAATATGTGATAAAAGTCCATGTCAATACAGAGGATAGAATTACAACCGATGAGTATACCACCAAACGGAAAAAGGGGGGGGGGGCATTGACATACCGGACTGTAGAAAATAAGACCCATGTTTGCGGCACGTCCCCGTGTACTGGCCATGAACTGAGTCCCCCCCCCCCCTCCCCCCCCCCCCCCCCCCCCCTCCCTGGCCGGGCATGCGGGCCCCGTTCCCGATCCCATTAGTCTTGGTTCCAAGACGTTACTGTCTGATACGAATACAATCAGAATCGATTTACTGAGAAACAGCGCCCTCGTTCGGAAGGAAAAAAAGGAACACGAAGGTCTTGGAACCAAGACTACGTTCCCATGAGAGAACAAAATCCACTTTGAAGTTATTGGACTTACCAAACTAGCTTGCGACATTAAAAACCAACAGGTGTGTCTTAGAGGGCAGTGTTTTGATTTTTTTGGGAAGCCCCCCCCCCCCCCACCGCTGGCTACGCCTCGTGGTGGATGCGTATCTCTCGAAAAAAAATCCTATTTTTTAAACCACCACCTGAATTGTCTTGGGGGTCGGTTTCCTTCCTCCATATGTACGGTTTTGGGTGTTCTTTCCCTTCAAACCCCCCCCCCCCCCCCCCCTTCCCCTCCAGCCCCAAATTTCATTTTCAGGGACTGCTTCTCACCGAATTAATATCCTCCATGGCTCAATTACTGATTTGTTATGTTGACCTAAACCCTTCCTCCATGAACACAGGGAAGTTGGTGAACCGAGGAGGAATAAGAACTCCTCCCCTGGTGAACGAACTCCCCCTCCCCCCCCCAAAAAAAAAAGACCCCCAAAAAGACCCCCCCCCCCAAAAAAAAAAGACCCCCCCCCCCCAACGGCAGTGCATGCAGCTATAGCTGCAGCTGAAGTGCACGTGATAATTGGCATGTGACCGTGATGCGTGTACCACGATACAAAACAGGTGACGTGAAGCTGTAAAAGTCTGTAAATAATACGTAGACTAGAACTGACAAGCCTGATGCTCGCAGAATTAGCTGGAGGGCCGGTAAATTTCGCTTTGAAAGAGTAAAACTCTTCGAGTTCGACTGCTGTGCCAAAGAAGGTAAGGCTATTAAATATCGACTTTTAACAGACGGTTTTCATCAGATGCTGTATGGAGCATCTATCGCAAAATCTGTACCAGGAAATGCAGGAAGGCCAAGGGTCTTCACAAATCACGATGTTTTATTCCTCCAAAATTACAATTAACTGAATGCACATGATGATGCAACAATAAATCCGAGTTTCACGTTCAAACACCTTAGGCTATTCCTTCCTCCATGGTTTTGATAAGTTGGCTCCATTTTGGGCGATTGTGTAGTAGTGTAGGGCCCTGTTCCCTATTTATATAAGGGGAACAAAATTCACTTTTAGGTTATTGGAATTGCCAAACTACTTAGCGACATTACAAGCCAACGGGTATGCCGTAGATAAAGGGCCGGGTTTTAGTTCTTGAGGAAAATGTTTGGGTAAAGCGATGATAAAGACGACAAAACGCAACGCAAAAATAAAGATGGCGATCACTGCGACGCACAGTAAACACCCAAACCCGCGTTGATTCGCATGGCAACTGCTGTAAAGCGTGCAAGAAAATTGCATTTTCTACCGCAACAGACTGTCCAAAATTTTAAAAAATGATGTCAGTAGAATTAAGAGAAGTCTGCTTTAGGTTGAAAACGTCATTTTGGAATGAGAAAAAATACCCTTGACTCTAATTGGACCAAAACTAAAAAGGAGCCCTACACTACACAATCGCCCCATTTTGGCCCTGAGAGAGGGAGGCCGAGGGTTAAAGTAAAGTCAAATGAAAGAAAGTGGATGTTCTGAAATGATGTTTTGCCAGGAATCTTCTCCGATTGGTTCATAAACATGTTTGACTTTCTCAAAGCATCATGGGTATGGAGCCTGGTGGTTCCTTCTCTCCCCCCCCCCATCCCATCCCCCCCTATCCCATCCCCCCCCCAACCCCCGAGGTTCTGTTTTTTTTGGGTCGTATGAATGCAGTGTACAAAATAGTACATTACCTGTCACAATGTCTTCTGGCACCACCAATGCCAGAAAGAGCCTTACGCCAGGGATGTAGTCGAGTCCATCACAAGTCCCTGCAAGTCCCTGCAAGTCCCTGCAAGTCCCTGCAAGTCCCTGCAAGTCCCTGCAAGTCCCTGCAAGTCCCTGCAAGTCCCTGCAAGTCCCTGCAAGTCCCTGCAAGTCCCTGCAAGTCCCTGCAAGTCCCTGCAAGTCCCTGCAAGTCTATCACAAGCCCTCCGGTCATAATTCCAATCACAAGCTATTCAAATGAGCTTTGACAAAGGCATTCCTTTGTCATTGTTAATCCAGTTACTTGGGACCAGCTTTATGAAAGGACTTCTGACTGGACTTGCAAAAGGACTTGTGAAAGGACTTGCAGGGACTCGACTACAACTCTATCCTACCCCAGTCCCCCCTCCCTCCCCCCACCACGACCAATTTTTCAGATTATTTCCCTGCTGCAAACTAACCTTTTCTTGAATTTTTGATTGAGGGCAACAGAAGACGGCAGCAATGCAATCATGACTGTCTGCAATTAAGAGTCTACTGTGGGAGCCTATCTATAATTAGGCATTTCATGCTCATTTGCTGGCTCAACAAAAGCAAACAAAGATTAGAAATCAAAAGCAAATATTGCGAGGAAAAGTTTCGTAACACTTACATTTGTTTTAGTTTTGTTATTAAACTTAGTTTGTTTTGATTGCAAAATGAAAATTAGTTTTACTGCATGTGACAAGTTTTCTATCGTGCTAAAAATGGTGCTAATTGTGCATGGAAAGAAAAATTGTAACAATCCAGAAAGACATTCATTTGTGTGAACGTCTGAGCTTTATTAGTCCAGCCCTAGGGTCCCAAAATAGGAATTTAAAAAAATTCATAAGTTACACTGGGGTTGGGCCCCAAAGTGATCAGGTGATAGGGCTACAGTTGGGTGACTTCGCAATTTTTCTTTCCGTTACCAAAAAATAATTTATTAAGATATTTGTAGGAAAACAATCTTTTTTTCAAATATAAACTCAGACCATTTGTAATTATAAACTCGGACCGGATTTGGAATGGCCAGCCGACCCGAAAAGCTTGGTGGTCGAGTCGCTAAGACATCTGTAAGTAGTAAGGTCATGGGTTCGAGTCCAGTCCGAGTAAGCTTGTGAATTTGTTCCAACAGGCTCTCAGAAAGCACGTAGCATAATGGTGCTTCATACACCACATGTACATGTATGTCAGGAAAGGGGGAAAAGCTCTTCTAATAAACTCTAATCTACTCGAGGTTTATCCAGGATATTCTAACCACATTTTCTATGTTTTTTTTTTTGTATTTTGAATTAGGACAAGGAGATCAGATGATGAAGATCTTGGTGTTGTTGCTCGTGGCCGTGGTTTGCCACATGGCTAGGGCGTTGCCTCCAAAACCCGGTATGGGGGAGGATGGTGCCATTCACTGGGCATTGCTGGTAGCTGGTTCGAACGGATGGTACAACTATAGACATCAGGTAATAAGACAAAGTCCCTTTGTGTAATCATAATATTGGGTCCGAGAGAAGGGCCCGAGGACTACATGTAATAGACCAGTCCCTTATAAGCCCCGCCCCCTTGATGTAGCGACCAATCACAGTCGTGACTCTGGTCCGACAAAAATCTGTCATACTTGATTGACGTGTGGCTTGCGTGGCTGTGAAAGGACAATACGTTAAGGGGCGGGGCTTAGTGGATTGGCCTATTGACCTGTTGATGTTTGTGAGGTAACCACGCCCCCTCAGATAATGCAATTCTTACATTGGTAAACATGCGGGTACAAGTTTTCAGTGAAAATTCAATCTAACGAACACCAAAACAAATTACATCAAAATGTCACTTGACAGAAATATTCCTGGGATTAAGAGTATGATGAGGTTAGTGACAAAGTATACAATTTTGCTTGGTGATTTAATCCCCATGAAAATGCTCGCTTAACGCTGAAATTACTACACGTTTGTATGGCATTCTGCATTGGCAGCCCGAGGGCTTTGTTTTGACCGCACTACTTTAGTGCCGGACCTTGCTGACGTCAAAGTTGAATAAAGATTGCATCCTCTTGTTGAATTTTGTGCAGCAATTTTTGTTTTGTCTCAAATGTGATTGGATAATATTTCACAAGTTCATGCAATTCTACTGCGATAGGTAAATTGTGTGCTAACCCAAAGCACCGAGTTGTTTATTTGCTGAAAGATTGTATTTTTCAATAGGGCTGTGCATCCGAACTGGGTACCTGAGCACCTGACCGCTAATGTCAGGAACCGGTTCCAGATTATGGAATCGAGTACCCGTAACTGAATTAACACATTACTCAGTAATTTCTCAGACAATGCAAAAAGATAGTTTTTGACTGTCATTTGCGGGGAATTTTCAAAATGAAAACCATGGAAAAACATGTACCCATGTACCATGGGTACATGGAAAAACAAAACAGATTAACCCTCCCTCTCTCCGTGCCAAAATAGAGCCAAATACTCTATCTATCAAAACCTATCTATCGAGTGTTAGGTTGTAACACACAAACTATGGGAGAGGAAAGGTTGGTTTTTTGATAGGTTGTGATAGTTATAACAGTAGGAGGGTTTAAAGGTTTATGACGCTTGTGAAAATGCAATTTACACCGTAAAGCTTTAGAGCTCACTGTACACACTTGTATCTTGCTGCATTGATGTACTGATGTGGTAGTATTAATGTGCGGACCTTTACAAACAATATGAACAGCAATTTCCAAGAATTAATTTTTGGGATTGGCTTTCTTTTAATAACGTGTATGGTTTTTTTTCAATCGGGTACCCGATTCCTGTACTACTTGTAAATGTACACCCCTCACTGTTAAAGAGTTGATTAAAAAGGAAAATGGCTGTCAATTTGTTTTCCTTGGAAAAATGCTCTTTTATGCAGTATAAAAATAATAGTCATATGTCAGGAGATGGCAGCAATATTCATAACCGAAAGCTAATCTTCATTGAGCGGCCTTTCTGCTAGAGTTGCGAATCGCACATGATATACCGTCTTTTAATCACGTTTCTTTCTTGAATTCCAACAGGCCGATGTTTGCCATTCCTACCAAGTGTTACATGCTCACGGCATTCCAGATGACCATATCGTTGTCATGATGTTTGACGACATTGCTGAAAATGACGCGTAAGTACTACATGTGCCGCCAGTAGTTAGACTAGGGGCATTTCCAAACCAAGGCTCTGATTTTAGCTCTGATTAAATCCAGCTCCTTTTTTTTGCTACCTTGGGGCCAATTTTAGTTTTAGTTTTAGTTTCATGGAAATTGTAAGTAGTGAGCAAGGCAAAGAGCCGACTTCGGAAGTAGAATTGGCTTACAATAGTGACACTACAATAGAAATATGTGCACGCATTAGCGTAATAGCACATAGGCTGTGAAATAGGCAAGTTAAAGTTACAGATTTTCTCTTGCAGTTAGCACAACTTTTGTGCTAGCCATTAATACCTTTTGTCCGACTGTTATTGATGGGGTGCTGGTATACCAAGAATGGGATTGCGCAGCCAAACGTAAATGCAAACAATAGGCACTACTCTGAATCAGGGTTGATAAAAATCATGATTTAAAAAAAATCAATAAAAAAAATCAGATTTTTAAAATTTATATCAGATTTTTAAAATTTAGATCGATTTTTTGATTTTGTTATCATCGTACCATTGGCATAAAACATTTGTTTCAATTAAGTCAATTTAAATGACCATCATTGAAAGTCAAGTATAACCACAGGGGGGAGGGGGTCAGGTTAGGTCGGGGGTATCAATTGATAGGCGCATTACAACATGCATGAGTTATTTAAACCTATATGTAAAAAAGTGTATGAGAGGAATACTGTATCATACATGCAGGTAGTACATTACACACACAATGTACTTCAGAATCATATGCATTGTACTTACACAAGATAAATGTAGTACACTGTTTCAGGAAACTGGCCTTATACATCCCTTTAGAGTGAGTATAAGCGATTTAAAGTTAATGACAGTCAGGTTTGAATAACATAAATTTTTGTACATTAAAAAAATAACAGAAATACAAAAAATCAAAACGTGATTCTTATTAGTGATTTAAAAAAAAAAAAAATTCCAGTGATTTAAATCAATGATTTAAATCAATGATTTAAATCGAGTGATTTAAATCAAACAACCCTGCTCTGAATAGAATGGTCCTATTCATCGCACTTGGAGCCCCCGCCCCTTCATGTGAATGAAAGCTTTGTTTGAAAAAGCTCCATCTATTTATTACACTTCCATCCAAGAACAATATAGTTAAACTAGAGGCAAGTGTTTGTGGACAAACACAGGGCTGTTTCTAATTTTTTTATTGTTAGTTTGGATGTCAAATGTGTATGCAATATTTAAAGTTGTTTGTTTGTTAGTTAACAATGACGGAGGGATGAAGATGTTGTTATTGGATGTGTGAAGGATTGGTTTAAAAAAGGAATCGTGTACAAATGCTATGGGAAATAGCCTAGCGAATGCCCCTTTAAGATGACATCACATAACATGTAATGACTTCATCATAACGTCATGTCAATTTTCATCTATGACACCGGGTGGCATACCTAAATAGTGTGTTTCAACTGAATCGGACTTGTACATTTGTAGATATATGGCTTCGAAAAATGCCCCTTTAAGATGACGTCACGTGACATGTAATGACGTCATCATGACGTAAAAGTTAGGCACACATTCTGAGCAGTTGGGGTAAGTGTCTGCCAAGTTTAAAAGTAGCCAAACTGGCCGGTGAGAAAGAAAACGTTTACAAATGCTATGGGCAATAATCTAGCGAGTGCCCCTTTAAGATGACACCACGTGACATGTTATGACTTGATCATAACGTCATGTCAATGTTCATCTATAACACCCGGTGGCATACCTAGATATTACGTTCCAACTTAATCGGACTTGTACTTTTGTAGATATATGGCTTCGAAAAATGCCCCTTTAAGATGACGTCACGTGACATGTGATGACGTCATCATGACGTAAAAGTTCGGCACACATTGTGAGCAGTTGGTGTAAGTGTCTGCCAAGTTTAAAAGTAGCCAAAGTGGCCGGTAAGAAAGAAAAAGTTTACAAATGCTATGTGCAATATTCTAGCGACTTGAAAAAAGAATTTTTTTCATGACGTCATCATGACGTCACACAATTTTCGCTTTTTAGGGCATATCTTTGAGACATACCAAAGCTATAACAAAAAGAATTTTGAAAATATCTTGTTTTGTTCGCTAGATATATTGAAAAGAATGTTACGATTCTAAAACTTCAAAAATTTAGCGACTTGAAAAAAGACTAGAAATCAACCCGTTTTATAAACAGCAAGCACATAATACCCATGGTTATCAGCCCTTCCCAGAATTCCTTTGTGTTATATTGAATTTGGTCTAAATTTTGAAATGGCTCCTATTTCACACTTGAGTGAGCCACGATCATGAAATTTTGGAATTAGGTACAGGAAAATTCAACGAATACATTTTTGTAATCGGATTGATCCTGACATGCGTTTAAAAAAAAAAGATTTGTTGATGACGTCATCATGACGTCACACAATTTTCGCCTTTTAGGGCATATCTTTGAGACATACCAAAGCTATAACAAAAAGAATTTTGAAAATATCTTGTTTTGTTCGCTAGATATATTGAAAAGAATGTTACGATTTTAATACTTCAAAAATTCAGCGACTTGAAAAAAGACTAGAAATCAACCCCTTTTATAAACATCAAGCACATAATAGCCATGGTTATCTGCCCGTCCCAGAATTCCTTTGTGTTATATTGAATTTGGTCTAAATTTTGAAATGGCTGTCATTTCTTACTTGAGTGAGCCACGATCATGAAATTTTGGAATTGGGTACAGGAAAATTCAATATATACATTTTTGTAATCGGATTGACCCTTACATGCGTTAACAAAAAAACACATTTTTGATGACGTCATCATGACGTCACAGAATTTTCGCAATTTAGGGCATATCTTTGAGACATACCAAAGCTATAACAAAAAGAATTTTGAAAATATCTTGTTTTGTTCGCTAGATATATTGAAAAGAATGTTACGATTTTAATACTTCAAAAATTCAGCGACTTGAAAAAAGACTAGAAATCAATCCCTTTTATAAACATCAAGCACATAATAGCCATGGTTATCTGCCCGTCCCAGAATTCCTTTGTGTTATATTGAATTTGGTCTAAATTTTGAAATGGCTGTCATTTCTTACTTGAGTGAGCCACGATCATGAAATTTTGGAATTGGGTACAGGAAAATTCAATATATACATTTTTGTAATCGGATTGACCCTTACATGCGTTAACAAAGAAACACATTTTTGATGACGTCATCATGACGTCACAGAATTTTCGCAATTTAGGGCATATCTTTGAGACATACCAAAGCTATAAGAAAAAGAATTTTTAAAATATCTTGTTTTGTTCGCTAGATATAATTTAATGAATGTTACGATTTTCAAAATTCAAAAATTCATAAAAAATCACGTGATGACGTCATCATGACGTAAAAGTTCGGCATGCATCCTGAGCAGTTGGTCTAAGTGTCTGTTAAGTTTAAAGGCAATCGGCTGCATAAAAGTAGCCAAAGTGCCTGGCAGAACGAAAACGTGTACAAAGTCTATGGGCAAAAAGTCTGAAAAAGAAGCAAAAAAAACTAGACATGTTATGTGTTTGTCCCGTGGACAAACACAGGGCTGTTTCGTGTTTTTCTTATTGTGTTAGTCAATCAAATGTTTATACAATAATTAACGTTATTGGATGTGTGAAGGATTGGTTTAAAGAAAGAAATCGAGTACAAATGTTATGGGGAATAGTGTAGCGAATGCCCCTTTAAGATGACATGACGTGACATGTGATTACTTCATAACGTCAAGTCAATGTTCACCTATAACACCCGGTGGCATACCTAGATTTATGTTTCAACTTAATTGGACTTGTACTTTTGTAGATATATGGCTTTGAAAAATGCCCCTTTAAGATGACGTCACGTGACATGTGATGACGTCATCATAACATCATGTCAATGTTCATCTATAACACCCGGTGGCATACCTAGATATTACGTTTCAACTTAATCGGACTTGTACTTTTGTAGATATATGGCTTCGAAAAAATGCCCCTTTAAGATGACGTCACGTGACATGTGATGACGTCATCATGACGTAAAAGTTCGGCAGACAATGTGAGCAGTTGGTGTAAGTGTCTGACAAGTTTAAAAGTAGCCAAAGTGGCCGGTAAGAAAGAAAACGTTTACAAATGCTATGGGCAATATTCTAGCAACTTGAAAAAATAATTTATTTATGACGTCATCATGACGTCACACAATTTTCGCTTTTTATGGCATATCTTTGAGACATACCAAAGCTATAACAAAAAGAATTTTGAAAATGTCTTGTTTTGTTCGCTAGATATATTGAAAAGAATGTTACGATTTAAGAAATTCAAAAATTCAGCGACTTGAAAAAAGACTACAAATCAACCCCTTTTATAAACAGCAAGCACATAATAGCCATGGTTATCAACCCGTCCCAGAATTCCTTTGTGTTATATTGAATTTGGTCTAAATTTTGAAATGGCTGTCATTTCTTACTTGAGTGAGCCACGATCATGAAATTTTGGAATTACGTACAGAAAAATTCAATGAATACACTTTTGTAATCGGATTGACCCTTACATGCGTTTAAAAAAAAAGATTTGTTGATGACGTCATCATGACGTCACACAATTTTCGCTTTTTAGGGCATATCTTTGAGACATACCAAAGCTGTAACAAAAATAATTTTGAAAATATCTTGTTTTGTTCGCTAGATATATTAAAAAGAATGTTACGATTTTAAAACTTCAAAAATTTTGCGACTTGAAAAAAGACTAGAAATCAACCCCTTTTATAAACAGCAAGCACAAAATACCCATGGTTATCAGCCCTTCCCAGAATTCCTTTGTGTTATATTGAATTTGGTCTAAATTTTGAAATGGCTCCTATTTCATACTTGAATGAGCCACGATCATGAAATTTTGGAATTAGGTACAGGAAAATTCAATGTATACATTTTTGCAATCGGATTGACCCTTACATGCGTTAACAAAAAAACACATTTTTGATGACGTCATCATGACGTCACACAATTTTCGCAATTTAGGGCATATCTTTGAGACATACCAAAGCTATAACAAAAAGAATTTTGAAAATATCTTGTTTTGTTCGCTAGATATAATTTAATAAATGTTACGATTTTCAAAATTCAAAAATTCATAAAAAATCACGTGATGACGTCATCATGACGTATAAGTTCGGCATGCATCCTGAGCAGTTGGTCTAAGTGTCTGGTAAGTTTAAAGGCAATCGGCTGCATAAAAGTAGCCAAAGTGCCTGGCAGAAAGAAAACGTGTACAAATGCTATGGGCAAAAAGTCTGAAAAAGAAAAAAAAAAAAAAACTAGAGGCATGAGGTTGGTGTTTGTGGACAAACACAGGGCTGTTTCGTTTTTGTTTTTTTTAGTTTGGATGTGAAATGTGAATACAATAATTTAAGTTTGTCAAACAATCGCGCTGCTGCCAGTTTTCTTTGGTAATTTTGAAATTAATTAAAGTTGTTTGTAGTAGTAACATGTGATGACGTCATCATAACGTCACATAAATGTTCATCTATAAACTTGCTGACCTACCTAGATATTACTTTTCAACTTAATCGGACTTATAATTTTGTTTATATATGGCTTCATAAACAGCCCCTTTAAGATGACGTCACGTGACATGTGATGACGTCATCATAATGTCAAGTCACTTATCATATATAAACCTATATGTACTGGGCTACCTAGATATTACTTTTCAACTTAATCGGACTGATACTTTTGTTTATATGGCCTTAAAAACTGCCCCTTTAAGATGACGTCACGTGACATGTGATGACGTCATCATAATGTCAATTCAATTTTCATATATAAACCTATATGTACTGGGCTACCTAGATATTACTTTTCAACTTAATCGGACTTATACTTTTGTTTATATATGGCTCCAAAAACTGTCCCTTTAAGATGACGTCATGTGGCATGTGATGACGTCATCATGTCATGTCAATTTTCATCTATAAACCTACTGGGCTACCTAGGTATTATTTTTCTACTTAATCGGACTTGTACTTTTGTTTATATATGGCTTCAAAAACTGCCCCTTTAAAATGACGTTAAGGACATGTGATGACGTCATCATAATGTCAAGTCAAATTTCATCTAAAAACCTACTGGGCTACCTAGGTATTATTTTTCAACTTAATCGGACTTGTACTTTTGTTTATATATGGCTTCGAAAAATGCCCCTTTAAGATGACGTCACGTGACATGTGATGACGTCATCATGACGTAAACGTTCGGCACACATTGTGAGCAGTTGGGGTAAGTGTCTGCCAAGTTTAAAAGTAGCCAAAGTGGCCGGTAAGAAAGAAAACGTTTACAAATGCTATGGGCAATATTCTAGCGACTTGAAAAAAATATTTTTGTTATGACGTCATCATGACGTCACACAATTTTCGCTTTTTAGGGCATATCTTTGAGACATACCAAAGCTATAACAAAAAGCATTTTGAAAATATCTTGTTTTGTTCGCTAGATATATTGAAAAGAATGTTATGATTGAAATTTTATATAATTTAGCGACTTGAAAAAAGACTACAAATCAACCCTTTTTATAAACAGCATGCACATTTAAGCCATGGTTATCAGCCCTTGCCAGAATTCCTTTGTGTTATATTGAATTTGGTCTAAATTTTGAAATGGCTGTTATTTCTTACTTGAGTGAGCCACGATCATGAAATTTTGGAATTGGGTACAGGAAAATTCAATATATACATTTTTGTAATCAGATTGACCCTTACATGCGTTAAAAAAAAAAAGCATTTTTGATGACGTCATCATGACGTCACACAATTTTCGCTTTTTAAGGCATATCTTTGAGACATACCAAAGCTATAAGAAAAAGAATTTTGAAAATATCTTGTTTTGTTCGCTAGATATAATTTAATGAATGTTACGATTTTCAAAATTCAAAAATTCATAAAAAATCACGTGATGACGTCATCATGACGTAAAAGTTCGGCACACATTCTGAGCAGTTGGTCTAAGTGTCTGTTAAGTTTAAAGGCAATCGGCTGCATAAAAGTAGCCAAAGTCCCTGGCAGAAAGAAATCGTGTACAAAGTCTATGGGCAAAAGTCTGAAAAAGAAAAAAAAAAAAAAAAGAAAAAAAAAAAAATCTTAACGAAAACAAGGGCTGTTTCGAAAAACTTTCGAAACAGCCAAAAAAAAAAAAGAAAAACTAGAGGCAAGTGTTTGTGGACAAACACAGGGCTGTTTCGATTTTTTTTATTGTTAGTTTGGATGTCAAATGTGTATGCAATATTTAAAGTTGTTTGTTAGTTAGCAATGACGGAGGGATGAAGATGTTGTTATTGGATGTGTGAAGGATTGGTTTAAAAAAAGGAATCGTGTACAAATGCTATGGGAAATAGCCTAGCGAATGCCCCTTTAAGATGACATCACATAACATGTAATGACTTCATCATAACGTCATGTCAATTTTCATCTATGACACCGGGTGGCATACCTAAATGGTGTGTTTCAACTGAATCGGACTTGTACATTTGTAGATATATGGCTTCGAAAAATGCCCCTTTAAGATGACGTCACGTGACATGTGATGACGTCATCATGACGTAAAAGTTAGGCACACATTCTGAGCAGTTGGGGTAAGTGTCTGCCAAGTTTAAAAGTAGCCAAACTGGCCGGTAAGAAAGAAAACGTTTACAAATGCTATGGGCAATAATCTAGCGAGTGCCCCTTTAAGATGACACCACGTGACATGTTATGACTTGATCATAACGTCATGTCAATGTTCATCTATAACACCCGGTGGCATACCTAGATATTACGTTCCAACTTAATCGGACTTGTACTTTTGTAGATATATGGCTTCGAAAAATGCTCCTTTAAGATGACGTCACATGACATGTGATGACGTCATCATGACGTAAAGGTCCGGCACACATTGTGAGCAGTTGGAGTAAGTGTCTGCTAAGTTTAAAAGTAGCCAAAGTGGCCGGTAAGAAAGAAAAAGTTTACAAATGCTATGGGCAATATTCTAGCGACTTGAAAAAATATTTTTTGTTATGACGTCATCATGACGTCACACAATTTTCGCTTTTTAGGGCATATCTTTGAGACATACCAAAGCTATAACAAAAAGAATTTTGAAAATATCTTGTTTTGTTCGCTAGATATAGTGAAAAGAATGTTACGATTATAAAACTTCAAGAATTCAGCGACTTGAAAAAAGACTACAAATCAACCCCTTTTATAAACAGCAAGCTCATAATAGCCATGGTTATCAGCCCGTCCCAGAATTCCTTTGTGTTATATTGAATTTGGTCTAAATTTTGAAATGGCTGTCATTTCTTACTTGAGTGAGCCACGATCATGAAATTTTGGAATTGGGTACAGAAAAATACAATGTATACATTTTTGTAATCAGATTGACCCTTACATGCGTTTTAAAAAAGAAATATTGTTGATGACGTCATCATGACGTCACACAATTTTCGCCATTTAGGGCATATCTTTGAGACATACCAAAGCTGTAACAAAAATAATTTTGAAAATATCTTGTTTTGTTCGCTAGATATATTGAAAAGAATGTTACGATTTTAAAACTTCAAAAATTCAGCGACTTGAAAAAAGACTAGAAATCAACCCCTTTTATAAACAGCAAGCTCATAATAGCCATGGTTATCAGCCCGTCCCAGAATTCCTTTGTGTTATATTGAATTTGGTCTAAATTTTGAAATGGCTGTCATTTCTTACTTGAGTGAGCCACAATCATGAAATTTTGGAATTGGGTACAGCAAAATTCAATATATACATTTTTGTAATCAGATTGACCCTTACATGCGTAAAAAAAAAAAAGCATTTTTGATGACGTCATCATGACGTCACACAATTTTCGCTTTTTAAGGCATATCTTTGAGACATACCAAAGCTATAAGAAAAAGAATTTTGAAAATATCTTGTTTTGTTCGCTAGATATAATTTAATGAATGTTACGATTTTCAAAATTCTAAAATTCATAAAAAATCACGTGATGACGTCACCATGACGTAAAAGATCGGCATGCATCCTGAGCAGTTGGTCTAAGTGTCTGTTAAGTTTAAAGGCAATCGGCTGCATAAAAGTAGCCAAAGTGCCTGGCAGAACGAAAACGTGTACAAAGTCTATGGGCAAAAAGTCTGAAAAAGAAAAAAAAAAAAAAAGAAAAAAAAAAAAATCTTAACGAAAACAAGGGCTGTTTCGAAAAACTTTCGAAACAGCCAAAAAAAAAAATCTTAACGAAAACAAGGGCTGTTTCGTAAAACTACGAAACAGCCAAAAAAAAAATCTTAACGAAAACAAGGGCTGTTTCGAAAAACTTTCGAAACAGCCAAAAAAAAAAAAAAGAAAAAAAAAAAAATCTTAACGAAAACAAGGGCTGTTTCGAAAAACTTTCGAAACAGCCAAAAAAACTAGATATCACGTTCCAACTTAATCGGACTTGTACTTTTGTAGATATATGGCTTCAAAAAATGCCCCTTTAAGATGACGTCACGTGACATGTGATGACGTCATCATGACGTAAAATTCGGCACACATTGTGAGCAGTTGGGGTAAGTGTCTGTCAAGTTTAAAAGTAGCCAAAGTGGCCGGTAAGAAAGGAAACGTTTACAAATGCTATGGGCAATAGTCTAGCGACTTGAAAAAAGACTACAAATCAACCCTTTTTATAAACAGCATGCACATTTGAGCCATGGTTATCTGCCCTTCCCAGAATTCCTTTGTGTTATATTGAATTTGGTCTAAATTTTGAAATGGCTGTTATTTCTTACTTGAGTGAGCCACGATCATGACATTTTGGAATTAGGGAGAGGAAAATTCAATATATATATTTTTGTAATCGGATTGACCCTTACATGCGTTAAAAAAAAAACATTTTTGATGACGTCATCATGACGTCACACAATTTTCGCCTTTTAGGGCATATCTTTGAGACATACCAAAGCTATCACAAAAAGAATTTTGAAAATATCTTGTTTTGTTCGCTAGATATATTGAAACAAATGTTACGATTTTCAAAATTCAAAAATTCATAAAAAATCACGTGATGACGTCATCATGACGTAAAAGTTCGGCACACATTCTGAGCAGTTGCTTTAAGTGTTTGCTAAGTTTAAAGACAATCGGCTGCATACAAGTAGCCAAAGTGCCGGTAAAAAGGAAAACGTGTACAAATGCTATGGGCAATAGTCTGAAAGAGAAAAAGAAAAAAAAAAGAAAAAAAAAAAAATCTTAACGAAAACAAAGGCTGTTTCGGAAAATTCCGAAACAGCCAAATATGAATGGATTGAGTATGCACATCAACCAGCCAGGTGGTCTTTTTCAAAGTGCGATTCAAGCCGATTCATTCTCCCTCGGAGTAGATTCCAGACGCCGTCTGACAATAAGCCAGTTCGGTATTTCAACTACGCGCATGTGCACAATGACATTTTATCCCGAATGACCCGCGTGACCTAACTCGCACGTGTGAACGCAAAAGGTGGTCACACAACGCGCACGTATTAAATTCAATCAGAATGGCCGTTCGCGTAACATGGCGTGACATTACGTCAGCAATTTTATCCCGAATGACCTTTGACCTTTAAGATACCGAACTGGCTTATTCTGAAACCAGCTGACTCCCAAAAGGATTTAAAGATTGGAAATTCCCTGAAAAGACCGCGTGCAGCTCTTCACAGGACCAGCTGTTTCATCCGGGAAATCAGTCGCCATGCCACGCGGATTGTGTGCATAATGTATGAGTCGATTCTTAATGGAATCTGAGTTGACTCCAAAAATGCTGGAGTCGCCCAGGCCTAATGTCTCATGTGCAAGTTACATGGCCGACATTACCTGAGCTGCGTGAATTGAAATCTTGTCATTTCAGACATACGGTACATTTTAAAACTCAATTCCTGCAATGTCCTGTGCCACTATATGGGCTCCGTGCGCCACCAAAAGAGGGTGCTGTCCACATAGCAACCGCACTTCCATGGGGAGTACGTCGCTGGTATTACGCACTGCATGCGCTCCTCGTTCATTTGATACTCGTATACCAGTGGGATTGCTTTGTCTGTTTGCCGACTCTCGATAATTGCTTTTTCAATAAGAATATCATAGCAGGAACCAGACACTTAAATTGAAGTCGGGTAAGATGGCGTCGATATTGACGCCCCCAACTCGCCTTTTCTTTCCGGTGAGGGGGTCAAGTGATGGGTAGCCGTGTTAGGCAGCTATATACATGGAAAAGTTGTACAGCACTTTATGTAATGACTAATTAGGGTAAAACTCGGGCATGAGTTTTCGTAGCAACAACTGCTTCATCAGGGGCCAATTTCACGGAGCTGCTAAGCACAAAAATTTGCTTAGCACCAAAAAGTCTTGCTTAATAAAAACAGGTCACTAGTCAAAACTCCATGAGATTTCCATGCTAAGCAAACAATACGTGAAATACCAGTCACAAACAATATATATCACATGGAAATTTGGTTGTTAATCATGTTTTTACCGAGGAAAACTTGTCATGCTAAGCAAAATTGGCCCCTGATGCTATGATGTAACCTGCCACAACAACAAATCAACAAACTTCAACGCCTCCAAAATGCCACTGCTCGCATCATCACTTTATCCAGACGCACCACTCACATCACCCCCGTCTTAAAGTCTCTCCACTGGCTCCCCATCATTGATCGCATTGCCTTCAAGATCCTCCTTCTCGCTTTCAAGTCGCTACAAGGAACTTCACCGGACTACATAACGGACATTATCACGCAATATCAACCGCCACGTACATGTAGTCTTCGTTCGGCCAGAGCACTACAGCTTTCTGTTCCTAGTACCAAGCACTCTTGGGGAGACCGCTCTTTGTCACGCGCCGCTCCCGAACTCTGGAACAATCTACCCCTTGAAATTCGTCAGTCATCATCATTGTCTGTATTTAAATCTTCTCTTAAAACCCACATGTTTACCTCACGATTTTGTGTTTAATGAGTTGGTATTCATTATTTCTGTGACTGATTTCTGTTAATCAAATTTAATTTAATTTAAATTTAATTTAATTTAAATTTCATTGTATTGTGCGCCATGAGCGTCTTGCTTGGCGGATACCGGTGCCTTATAAATGTTCATTATTATTATTATTATTATTATTAAAAAGAATGTCGTGAACCGTGCCTGATGGTGTTCTTCACTCCCTCTGATGAAGTAGTTGTTGCGACGAAAGCGTATGCTTATAACTCCTTCCATGTAGGTAGATCAAGAAATGATATAAGTCACTTATTTTTCTCTATTTGTTCCAGGAACCCAGACAAAGGTATGATCATCAACCACCCTAATGGATCTAACGTGTATCCCGGTGTGCCCAAGGACTACAATGGAGAGGTAAGATATCTGACAAGCATGTGAAGCAATGTAAAGATTTCAACAGTTTAAGTACACGTACTGCAATTCATTCCTCTCACCTAAACATTGACGAAGGACACAAAACGTATGCTACAGTTTCCCATTGTGAACCAGGGGTGAGATTTGTCAGGATTTTTTGTCGGGATTTCAGAATTTTTAAAGAATCTCTTTTGCAATCTGGATTTTCCTGAGGTGTTGTCCTAAAGGTGTTTTTCCCTTTAAAAGTGGATATATAGACCAATAAAAATGGATATTTGAAGGGGGTGCCTTTAGGCAAATACAAACTATATGTTGATCTGGGCTCCTCGTGGATTTTGTTGTGGATTTTGTTGTGGATTTTTCATGGATTTTGTGGATTTTTCATTTTTGGCCAATCTCACCTAGGATCCGATTTTCTATTCAAATTGGACAGGGAGATTAGAACGACGTGATTTTGACAATGGGCGTCCATAATCACATCTTACTCTATTCAAAATCACATCTGAAGACTTTAAGTTTAACCCTAACCCTCCAGGGCATGTTTGCTAGAACCCTGCCAGACGCATCAGATTGCATACTTTGTCACATTGACTTGTGTGCAGAGTCCAGCAAAGTGGAGCTGTCAGCACAGATGCGCTGTGCTGCATCTGGCAGGGTTAGGGTTAAACTATTATCCCACCCTGGCAAAGAGTACATTGTGACTTCTGGGTTTAACAGCTTAAACCGCATTGTGATTCTGGACTCTGGATGTGATTTTGGACCCTCATTATCAAAATCTGCCTATTCCTCCTATCTATTTTGAATAGAAAAATCACCTCCAAGGGTTTTCACAGTGTCATGCATATGGAATCACAGTGTGAAATGGCAGCCTACAGTGATGTATGTGATGAACTGACCCTTCATCCCCTTAAAAAATGTTTTTATTTTATGATTTTATTTCTTTTCCGTCTTTCCATTTGAAGAATGTGACCCCAGAGAACTTTCTCGCAGTTCTTCAGGGAAATAAAACAGCGATGATAGGCATTGGCAGTGGCAAGGTCATAGCTAGGTAGGCAGATGGAAACCTTTAAATCTAATGGGTTTCAACTATTTTCTGTCATAATCCAACAAAATCCAACAGTAGTAAAAAGCTGTTGTGGGGATTTATCAATCAACACAAACTACATGGTGTGTTTGATATTGTTGTAGTCAGCAGGATGGCAGCTAAATATAGAAGGATGGAAGCAGACTTCTAGTAAAATTTCAGTTGGATTTTGTTGCATTTGGCAGAACTCATACAAACAAATACCTGTTGTATTTGTTGGATTCAGCAGGGTAGCTGCAAAATGCCAAGGCTGGTGTGTAGGCGGTACATAGTACTGCAGAATCCAACAAAATTTGCTGTTGGATTTTGTTGTATTGAGCAGACTTGTTCTATTTGTTTTACGATACCTCTTACATATTCAGACGTCAGTTTTTTGTTGACATAAAGCACTGCTGGACATACGTGCATGCACCGCGCTGCTCACATGGACAATGTCTGCGCACGTACGCCAGGCCTTGAATTTGGTAATTTTTAGGGCCAGGCCACTTTGGCCTTGAATAAAGCAAAATTATGGAGGGCACCAAGGCCAGTAAGTAGGGCACCAAGGCCAAATTATATCTGCAGAAAGGGCACGGAGGGCGCGGCACTGTTGATTTGTTTCCGTTCAAAACGTATTTAACTAAGAGTAAGAGTAAGACTATGATTTCTACGGTCGATAATTCTTAAAAATCATGGAGAATTTAGGTCGTACACATCACTATGCACAACGCTAACCATAATGCTAACCACGATGGGAAACTGGCCAACACTGTCCGTTTATCCATGGAGAAATAAATTTCTCCATGGTTTATCGTACGGTGGTAATTAAGCGTGCGTGATGCACTTTGTGTGGTGGGCGAAACCTCGTGGTGCGGCAGGAAATGTCGGGGAAACACGCTGCGGTGTACAAGCGGTACAACCTCGAAATAAATTCATGAACACGGAAAATGCATACACAGACAAAATAGATCAAGTTCTGTGAATTAACGTGCAGAAATCTTCTTTCTCTATCGATTTTTTGGGCCTAATTATTCATCGAAACTTTTGACAATCGGAACACCGCGTGTTGTGACCAAAGTTCATGAAGTTACTGTATGTATGTATGTAGCGCGCCGAAGGCGTGCTTCATAGCGCCGCCTACATACAAGAGCGCGTTTCCTCGTTTTACCATCCACAGAGGCTTTCCAACAACTTAACCCTAAAAGTGACACTTTTACTGGGAAGTGTCCTCAACCTGTCAAAATCCAACACTGTGCAATATACCTATGGCACATTCTTTGTACTTGGACAAATTGGGCCATCATAGCTCCATGTAAAGTAATGGTGCCAAGGCGCTACAGTCCTGAACCGATCAAAATACAACACAACATGGTGTTGGATTTTGGCGGATTTGGGGCGGTTAGGGTTAACCCCTTGAGTATAGCCAAGCCCTTCTGTGCAGCCAAGCCCTTCTGTGCAGCCAAGCTAAACGGACACAAGAGGCTTGTGCAGCCAAGCGTAACATATACAATAATCCAACAATGGATTGAAAATGCAGAAAATGGCGTGTATAGACGTCATCCGGCCTGGTGGCAATTTTGTTTTTTACGGCATTTGGCGTAATTTGTACGCAAGGGGTTAATATAAATGCTTGTTCTTTTTTATGCGTACAGTGGACCGAATGACAACGTCTTTGTCTACTTCTCTGACCACGGAGCCACCGACTTGATCGCATTCCCTTCCTCCGAGGTAATAATTCACCAGTTTTTAAAAGTGAAATTATTATGTTGTAGTCTGCATGTACCAAACGTGAGCTCAAACCCAAAATGGGGTCTTGTTGCCTGTGCCGCTTGTTGTTAAATAGATTTTTACTATAAGGAACCTCACGGGATCTGCTTAAAATGTTTGCTATAAGGGGTCATTCGGCATAGTCAGGGTTCGACCTTAACGCTGGTTCGCTAGACAAATTCTAGTCAAAACAGCGGCGGTCTAGTCAAAACCCTTTTCTAAGTAGTCCGGCGGTCTAGTGAAAAAAATGCCAAGATAAGCTAAGCGCGCGCGTCTTCAGAGCCAGATTGTCAACAGCGATCCCCGATTGCGTGGAGTTTACTCTCACTTCAGCTAAGGCTGTTCGATATCCATTTATTTTGATACCGAAATATCGGCAGAAAAATATCGCGATATTCGATATTATCGTGATGACGTCACTTTTTCATTACCGGAAGAACGGAGGAATAAAAAAATACATGACGGAAGTCACCACGGCATTATGAGTTTGGGGCCACCGGGATCGGGCCCGCCGGGATTGAGCGGCAGGAACGGCGGGGGGCGGTTTGACAAAGCTTCCCTTCGCTCGTTGAGTATTTGGAGTTTTACGACATTTACCTTCAGTTTGCTACTTTATGGCACTCCAGAAAGACTAGCGTTTGTTTCTATTTCAGCATTGTTGATTAGTAACACAGATGATAATACCATGGACGATCACATGCGAGCTGTCAACAAACGACCGTGTCGTATATTTTGTGAAGACGACATGACATTGCACAATGTACAATGGATGCGCGCCACGTGTTTTAATCTTTTCTCAAGACGCGACGCAGTTCGCTACACGTAACTACACCTAACTACGTGTGCCTTGTACACTGGGGAAAGACGGTGGCATTCAGTGCGGTTGCTTGCACTTGACCAAGGCTAGCAACAAAGCAACGCGCACGCGCAGATGCGCTACAGGGGTTGACCTTATTGCAAACAATTGCCATACCCCTCGATCTCAAGATGAGTTCGCAAGCGTGTAGGTACGTCCGTACGTACATTGTACACTGGGAATAAGACGTTGTTTGCACTTGACAACGTTACGTACGGAAGGTAAAATTACAATGTTCCGTAACATTTGGGACCGGGTAGTACTCAATAAATTTGTGTGAAAACATTTACAATTTAAAGGGGAAAAAGCATGTAAATACAAGTAACTGCTAATTTATTTATCATTTATTTTTGGGAAAATTAACATCGTTAAATTCGATTGAATGATTTAACGTAACGATACAACATATGCATACAGCGGCATTCAACTGTTTTAGCACATGTACGTAGCCTCTGTTAAAGCCTGAAAGGATGTATTGCAGCAATAAGCGCACGTGTATAAGGATCACTGTGCAAACCTGCGTCTTGAGAAAAGGCTAGTCAAAAAGACGCGCATGCGTAGTTATAGTTTCAAAGCTGGGTTAGTGGGCGACACCGTGATTTGTAAGCAAGTGATTTCAATGTGGTATATATACGACGTTCGTGAACAATTGAAATAAGTGATCTCAATGTTATTGTCGGGTGCAAAGTTGTGTGACGTTCTATGATTTGCAGAAGTATTTGCCGTACGCTAGAATTTCAGACTTTTGGAAATGCCTCAGATTGCACCACACAGAGCATCTAGAATCCAAAATTTCCCGGGGACCTTAAGCGGGCCCCGGATCGACTCCACGCCGTAAGGGCGTCGCGCTACGTGCTCGCATTGTGTCTGCCGCCCTGCTAAAATTGCAGGCCGTGGAGTTACTGGAATTTCGAGCAAAGTAAACTGGACAAATCCACACGTAATGCGGCCAAAAAGAAACATATATCGCGATATTCTTCGGTATATCGAATTCCCCGATATTCCAGGTTTTTTTTTAAGGGGCCGATACGATTTTAGATATGAAAAAAATATCGAACAGGCTTTTATACTCTCAGCTTGTAATAAATGTTTGTAAATACAGTGTACTTGGTCAGGTTACTTACAAAAAAAGTAGCCTAAAAGGTGAAAAAAACATGCGGACCAGTGAAAATGCTGGCGGGCTAGTAAAAAGTCAACATTACTGGTCCGGCCGGCTAGTGAACAAAAAAGTTAAGGGGAAACCGTGATAGTGAATAATGGAGTATATTAAATTTTGGGAGCCAAAGAGGATGTTCCTTATTGAAGTTATACTGTAATTGCTTATTGTACTAGATGGAATCTATATTGGTAACACTTGTGTGACTTGGCACGACGTAAACTGGTTGAAAGTATCAACAGTTGAACATTTAGGTTATGACATTTCCTGATACATGTTATACACGCAATAAGCTTTCATTTGATGTATTGTGAGCTGTAATCTTTGGAAGTTTTTAGGATCTTGACCTCATGTATTTTTTAGAAAATGAAGCTTAAAAAGTTTGCGACCTGTGCACACTGTAACCTAAAAAATATCACCCTCAAGAAACATTTCGAGATTGAGTTGTAAATAGAATAGGGCGTTTCAAATAGAAAATTGTCAGTCTCAAATTGACCTGTCAGTAAAACAATTGTCGTTTCTGACTTTCCACTCATTTCATGCTGCCAGATCGCAAATATATTTAAAGTTTTCCATTTTCCATTTTTGTTTTAGCTCATGGAGAAAGATCTTCAGGATGCTTTGGAGAAAATGGCAGCAGAAAAGAAGTTTAAGAAGGTTGGGCTTTCAAATGACTAAGTTCTAATTTAATATAAATATGACAAAGCCACCAAAGCTGGTTTTAATTTACACTTAAAATTGTCACTACATTAATGTCGTGATATGTCAGAATTAAGAAAACCGTATAAAAACTAATGCCCCCAACCTCCCCTCCCACCAAAGACACTGACAATTTGGGAGACTGCCATCATAAGGCAAGATAGCTCAATTGGTAGAGCACTGGTACAGTATTCCGGAGGTCGCAGGTTCAAGTCCCGCTCCTGCCAGTTTTCTTTGTTCACTTTGAAAAGTATCAAAACTTATTACCTTTCATAAGGGCTTATGTTTAAAAAAAACCAAAAAGCATTATAACTTATGACATGTTAAAAATATTGATGAAGACCAAAATAATTGATGACCAAAATGATAATAGCAAATTCTATTTCAACTTCCCATCAAATCAAATCAAATCAAATCACATTGATATCAGGTTAAAGATAAACTGAAATGAGTCCGTGACCAGACTAGTCTGTATTTGGTACCATGAATTTATATTTAGACACCGTATCATGAACATCAAAGTCATTGACATTTTTTAAATTGATGAGTGTACAAACCAGACTCTAATTAATTGATGTGCATTATAATTCAGGAGTGTCTAAAGATGGTGATACTCTTTGAATAGTAATCAATTTTCTGCATGTAGTTTTTGCAATTTTCTGCATGTAGTTTTTGCAATTTTCTGCATGTAGTTTTTGCAATTTTCTGCATGTAGTTGGTGTTCTACCTGGAGGCCTGTGAATCCGGATCGATGTTTGACAACTACAAGATTGACGATGTCTACGTGACCACAGCTTCTAGCCCCGACGAGTCATCGTATGCTTGCTACTACGACGACAAGTTGCAAACATATCTGGGAGATGTATATAGTGTGAAGTGGTTGGAGAACTCTGATGTGGTAGGTTCTAATGTAGGCACGGAGTCGATAGAGGTCTCTGGTGTAGTTAGGAAGGGCTGATATACTGCCATATTTATGCGGAAACAACTTCCACTAGTTGGCAACATGCGCAGAACTTGTTAAAGCTACTATGTCTGTACTCTGACTGAAAATTCCAAAAAGATTTCACCAACTAACAAATGTTGGAAGAAAAAAAAAGCACTGTAACACTGTGCAGTCTATTTGTTCTTCATAAAATATATTGTTTTATTATGTGCTACACGCTTTGATTGATACACATTAATACTATAGGAATTGGGCACATTCACGCCTTTAATTTCCAACTTATTCAATCATTGGTTGAATTTTTTGTGTAACTTAAATGTCTCATTGCTCGGAATGCTACTGCTTAAAAAACCCCTGGGGACGAGTTTGGGTGCAATTGGCTGTGTGAGAAAGAACACATGTGGTCGCACATCCTCTCATATGTACTCATACGGGGTACCTCTATTGTGGACTTTACTTTCCTTCTTCTATTCTCCTTTGTCCCCATTGAAATCTCAAAAGCCGTAGCGTTAACTCTGTGGGGTAGGTCGATTTCTATAAAGACCCAATTGCGGGGTAGCATTGTCCCCATTGTTACCCTTACTTCTATGTACCCCGCAAGGAGACTAATGTAAGAACGCTCTGGCACACATGGTGTGCTCCGAGACAGCCGGCAAATCGGGGACCTTTTTTTATGTCATTCTTTTGTTCCCTGTTCCACGGTATGCACCACACCGCTCATTACATTGTACTTAACCGCTGCAAGTTAAATCACACCAACGTATATGAATGATAGAGAGCCTTTCTGTTCGGTTTGCAGGCTGACTTCAGTATGGAGACCCTCTTGAAGCAATTCAGGATTGTGAAGGAGGAGACCAACACAAGCCACGTCCACAAATACGGTGACATGTCCATCGACAAAGACACACTTGGTAACTACCAGGGGGGCAGGTCAGAGGTCAAGCACCCTGAAAACGGAGCCAAGTTGCCTTCAGTACCAGTGAGTGTGATCAAGTCTACCTGCAGTATGACAAAGGTTTAACTTAGACAGGCTCATAAAATTGATCTATCGTCATTCATAAGCATTAGTCAATCATAGTATCTGCTGAACATCACGTGACGTTCTAAATTTGAGACGGACAAAAACTTCCAAATGCGTGTAAGTGGCCGCATGTGTGGCTTGTTTCTTGAAATGCAATACGCGAACGCACGTGAAATGCATGAATACATGAATGCATGCCGAACTCGAATGTGATTGAACTGTAGGTGTACATGTGGTCCGTCTGTTCTTGCACGTAAATACAATGAGATAAGTTGTCGCAGAGACAAATCCGAGACAACTCCGGTCTGAGATAAAGGCAGCGAATGTTTTACGAGCACTTGTGCCATGTACGTGCCATGCGTGTGCTGCACATGGGCAAAAGTCTCCATTTGCAAACGGTGAACGATCATTTGTGAATGCGAAGCCCATTTTATGACATCAGCAAATATTTGTTCTGGGAATCCACTGAAGTTTAACAGATTTCTGTTTTTGGGAATCTCCACCGAGAATGTTTGAAAGAGGTTTGCTTTCTCATGGTGTCACTTAAAAACCTGTCCCTATTATATTTTCAACCATATAGTCCTTATAGCATTATTAGTTATCCAACCCACTAAAATGTATAATTTGGAATGCCTTACAACAACCCAAACATCCCTACATAATTTTTCCTACATGTAACCTGAATCCTCCAATATCCTCCGATTCCCAAATCCTCCAATGTTTGTTACTGGGGACCACTGCCTGAATCCTGCAAAATCCTCCAGTGGGTTTTGGATAAACACCCCAGTAACCTCAATCCTCCGAAATTATCCAGAACCAGATTGGGCCTGATGACCTGGATCCTCCATTTTCCTCCAGAGGCAAAATCCTCTTATGCCCTCAATCCTGCAAAATCCTCTGATGCTTCAACTTCCAAAGACCCTCAATCCTCCAAATTCCTCCATTTGGCAAAGAGGATTTTTGGAGGATTCGGGAAGGTTAGTGTTAATCAGCATATACTGCTTGTTGTCATGGCAGCTGGATGCTGTGCCCAGCCCAGAGGTTCCCATGGCGATCTTACATCATCGTCTGATGGCAGCCAGGGATCCACGCCAACGCAGCAAGATACTCCAAGAGATCACTGCCCTGAGCAAGGTGAGAGAGCAACGATGTCTACATGTACTTCCCTTGTCAGAATTGACATATTTTTAACCAAGCTTGTCAGCAAATGACTAATGGCCGTTTTCACTGAGCTGCTAAACACAAAACTCTGCTTAGCATGAAAGGTCTTAAAAAAACAAAAACCAAAAAAGGATTAAACCAGCCAAATTTCCATGTGATGTATGTTGCTTGTGACTGGTATTCAGCTGTTCTTTGCTTGGTATGAAAATCCCATGGCCTTTTAGCTGGTAACCTGTTTTAACTAAAGCAAGACTTTTTAGTGCTAAGCACATTTTTGTGCTTAGCAGCTGCGTGAAATTGGCCCCTGATACTACAAAATGAGTCTTAAGGACATATTTCACTTTCTTAGAAAGAGCATACCCGGCTCCTCGTTTTGATATATCACACAATATGACATCCAGGTGAATATGGACATGTTAGAGTCAATTTAGGCAGGTTTGATTAAATACCATTCAATGATGAGGTTTATTTAAGGTCTTTTTAGTCAAACGTAGCTCTGGAAGTTCCTAATCATTTTGCTGGGTTGGGTCACATATCACCTCACCAGTCCTAATTTTATTTGTTTTGCATCAATGCACGTGATTTGCTCAAGAATGATCAACATAATAAGTAGAACTCTGTTCTGTGTGCTTCAAACCAGGCCTGCTGGAACACATTTTGTTTTTGCCAGGGGGTGCTGGGTTTTTAAAAGGCAACTGGCAAGTGCGTGGGGTCCGGGGCCCACTCAAGAGCCCCGGAAGCTTTGGGGGTCCTAGATGTTCTGTCGTGCAAATCTGAGTCACTATTTGACACCTTAATGTCCCCCTTTAAAATATGTATGATTAAAATAAATCGCAATTTAATGAAATACCCAATCACTTGAAATTATGATTGAAAAAGTAGTCCCGTTTAAAATAATATTTTTTTAAAATATCTTTTTTGGGGGGGAGGGCAAGTTAACCTCGAACAAGGCTAAAAGCCACTCGAGGTACGAAGCTACAAAAAAGAAAAAGAATCAAAGATACAAGAGGTAGGAATTAATATTTCTCTTGAAGCAGGAAAGATCGTAAGGTGAAGAGAAACATGCACGAGGCAAAGAATTCAATAGAGATACCGAACGAGGGAAAAAAGCTATTGGCATAGCTTTTTAATATGTGCATAGTATTTTTTATTCGCTGTTGCTTAGTTGTAAATTCACCCTGAATTACTGCAGAATGAAATAACTCACTTATGGCTCTAGGAAAGTCAGACAGCAGCATTTCCTTTGTGGAATGTATGCTGTAAAGTGATAGACTTTTATTCTTGCCCGCGTACAGTCCCAGCGGAACATGGTGTCGGTTCTTGAGGCTACTGTCCGGACTGTCCTGAATGAGAACGGAGACCAGATGGACAGAGTGATGACCAGACGTGGTGTCCAGGTCACCAACTGGGATTGCTACCGGACCGCAGTCAGCCACTTCTCGCAGGAATGCTTTCCCTTCAAGAAGGTCAGTCCCTGGACATCTGGCAGGACTGTCCAGTGTTGTAGTCAAGTCCAGTTTCAAGTCCGATGTCGAAAAAGTGAACCTAATTAAGTCCATGAGGAGTCCAAAAACTCCAAAACTGAGTGCAAATCTGGACTTGACTTGTTCCTTGTCTTGATCCTTGGCTTGGACATAGATTTGATGCTGGATTCCAAAGTACTTTTTTTATTATCAAAAGGCTCTAGGAATTATGCTTGGACTCGGTGAAAAAAGTATGTTGGAGTCAATTCTACATTATTTTGAAATTTTGCCTCAGACTCAGATCTGTTTTATTTCAGGGGTGAGATTTGTCAGGATTTTTACTGATTTCAATTTTTTTTAAAGAATCTCTTTTGAAATCTGGAATTCCTGAGGTGTTGCCCTAAAGGTGTTTTTACCTGTAAAAGTAGATATAGACCAATGGAAATGGATATTTTAAAGGGTGCCTTGAAGCAAATACAAACCATAGACCATAAATTGCTCTGGGGTCCTCGGCGACCCCCAAACACTGCAGATTTTGTGGATTTTTCATTGTGTATTTATTTGTCATCTTTCAAATCATTTCTTCCCGATTGGTGTACACAGCATGAAAGTTTCACACAGCAGTTATTTGTCAACGTTGTGTCAAGTCAAGTCAATGACATCATCATGCCTTGCTCATATCCTAAATGATTACAAGTCAAGTCTTTTAAGATTCAAGTCTATTAAACAGTGCGAAGTAGAATTTTCAAAATGGTGACAACCAAATAGAGGTCAGAGGTCAGTGTTGCATTCTAAACCAGACAATCCTGGCACAAAATTGTTTTTTCCCCCACAGGCTCTTTGAAAGCATTGACAATACAATCCATAATGCAGCATATTGCCTTGGAGGTAGACGAAGTGTTTATCTTAAGATTGCTATGGTCGGAGAGATCATTACAAAATAGAATACAGTGGAACGCCGCTATAACGAACATCGCCGTATCCACAGATTTTGTTCGGCATAGCGATTTTCGGCCCTCTTGCGTTGTATTTGAAGTGCGCTCTCTTTTGATTGTAATTGAACAATGTGCCGCCCATTGAATCATGTAATTACATGTTCATACTTTCTAAGCTTACCGAATTCTAAAGCAACAGTTGGCTTTTCCCTTCTATTCCTTGGGGAAATAATAGCCACCTGTCACTCTTCAACATAAAGCTGCGGCCGTTTGGGAATTACAAACAGCCCAAATACCTGGTACATTTTTTTAATCCGTGGCCTTTTATTTCAACAACAGTGTTGGGTAAGTTTTGTACACAAAATTTGGGAGCCAAGGATGGTGTTCGGTATAGCGGCGTTCTGTATAGTGGCCTTCCACTGTATAAGAATGTACTCTCAACCATCCCCTGAAAATGAACCATTTGTCTGAAAATCAGCAACGAAAAACTAAAGCATATTACAACGTATCCATGTATTTGTTATTTCCAATGTTCGACTGTTCCGAACCAAACTTTAATCCCTGGAAGTATTTTTGTCACTGACTTTCAGACAAACATTTTTGAGGGACGGTCGTGTTTACAATATTTTATTCCACTTTTGAATGAGATTTCTAACCATATCAATTTTAGGACAGGCGCTTTTTGTGGCCCAATAAGCCACTTCGGTATCTCAAAGGTCAAAGGTTATTCGGGATAAAATTGCTGACGTAATGTCATGCCATGTTACGCGAACGCCCATTCTGATTGAATTGAACACGTTTGCGTTGTGCGACCACCTTTTGCGTTCACACGCGCGCATTAGGTCACGCGGGTAATTCAATACCTAACTGGCTTATTGGATGGCCTCCAATGCAATGTGTCTCGTTAATCTATATCGAGAAGGGAAAAAAGCTCTTCTAACAAAGTACTTATCTTTTTTTTTTCTGTCGCATCCTACCAGCATGACTATGCACTGTCTCTGATGTACATCTTGGCCAATCTGTGTGAGGAGCATCTTCCGACAGAGATGTAAGTTGAAGACATCTTTTCATAGTTATTTATCTTTAACACTAACCCTCCAGGGCATGTTTGCAAGAACCCTGCCAGACGCATCAGATTGCATACTTTGTCACATGTGTAGAGTTCAGCAAAGTGGAGCTGTCAGCACAGATGCACTGTGCTGCGTCTGGGCAGGGTTAGGGTTAACAAAGCTCTGGAATTTTTGACTTAATAATTGTGTGGAAAATGTGGCAAATTTGACCAGAAACTTTAGGATGAGGTGACATAATTACACATTTTAAATAAAAAAAAGTATTTTGACTAACACTGTGAAAGCCTTCGGTGTGATTTTCTATTAAAACCCTCCTGTTCTCAGGGCCAAAATCGACCCAGCTGCTGTACAGATCAAAACCTATCAAATTTCAGATTGAAACACACACAAACTGTCAGAGTTGGTGTTTAGAGATTTTGATAGGCTGTGATAGTTATAAGTATAGGAGGGTTAAAAATTGATAGCGAGATAGGGTGGATGTGATTTTGACAATGAGGGTCCAAAATCACATCCAGAATCACAATAAGGTTTAAGCTGTTAAACCCAGAAGTCACAATGTACCCTGTGAAGGTGGGGCAATAGTTTACGGGTTTCAGATGTGATTTTGAATAGTGAAGGATGTGATTTGGGACGGCCATTGTTATCAGAATGACTTTTACCGAAGCCAATTTAAGACTTGCCATCTTTAGAACAAGGTTAATCGATCGCATTCGATCAATTTTAAGCCTGAAATGTAATTTTTGCTGTTTCATGTCCTTTTGTTTAGGATCACCACTGCCCTCGACTTACAGTGCAAGTAAAAAACTGCGATGACAACGGGAACTGTTTTGATGAAGAAATCATTATAATTGAATGTTTGCATTTACTGGTCCAAATCGGAAAGTACTGAAATATGAGTTGAGAGTGATTGTAATCCATTTTGCACTTTTATAATGAATATGATTATACTTTTGATGAATTGGTGCACATTGATTTTTTTGGAGGATTCAGTTTTGTCAGTACAAGTGAGATTTGATATCAGCTTTAATAGGAATTTGATTACGGCTATTCTATATATTTTGAAGGATTAAAGGGTAGACAAAAGTCACATGGTTTGAGAGTTCTAAAGGGTATTCCTTTCCACATGTTAGTTTTTTTTTATTGCACTTTCCCATAGATACAAAGAGGACCATTTGCAGCCATTTTTAAATAGAAAACTTGCCCCGATATCTGAATCGGGATGTTAACAAAATAACATATTTCGGCTCAGTGGATAGTACACTTTTTTTAAATCGCATTGAAAACTCGAACACAAATTTGTGATCCAGAAAATCAATTTTGTTGACGAAATTCAGCTGTCTAGGTGTTTTTTACACAACAGATCAAGGGCAATTCTACAGATCATGTGACCACACGCTATGGAGTGAGGTCCATTTGGCTAAATTTCCTAGTTTGCCCAATTGAATACCTAATTGAAAGAAGGGCCTAAGTCCACTTAAAAAGATTTTGAGAAAAGTCACACACATGATAGTCCATGGTGTTAGCAGTAACTTTCTGTGTTTAAACTCAGTTTGGCCAACAAATGGTGGACTTGGGCCCTTCTTTCAATTAGGCATTCAATTACAAATTTAAACCAGCATTGCTGAAATTAGCCAAAGATGTGCCACTTGGGCGATGACATTTTATACTCGTTTTCTTCAAAATGATCTCAGACAAGAAAATTTCAGAAGGGCGTTTGATGCCATTTATAATTATTGAAATCCAAGCAAGCTTTTTTGGTAATAATTACTAGCTCTGCCACCTCCATGGTCTCTATCTTTGGATACCTGCAAATGGTCATATTTCTCTTAAAGCACTCGGATTGTATTACATGGTGTATTACATGGTATATTAATAGGGTGGTTGGATTTTTATGTTTGAAGTTATATTTTGTAGCCGTTGGCATAATCAAGCACACATATTACATATTCAGATTACATGTTGTATTAAGCCTTTATTTTTGTAACTTTAGCATTTTGTGTAAGAATGGCCTTAGATGCCGAAAAAAAAAAGAAGGGAAAATCAGACTTTGCAGTTTAAATAAGATGTCAAGGAGCTTTCACAGCATTTGAAGGAAAAAAGTGTGTATTACCATTATGTTTAGAACTCAAAAAGAAGCTGCCAGTTTGAATGTGAACTTTAATATGTTAAACCAAATGTCATACATTTTTTCCCCCACAGTTCTCCTGTTTAATTTCCAGTTAACTGGTTAATGAGGATTTCAAAACAGTCTTTTCTTTCCACTTTTATTGCGACTTCATCTTGCATGTTTTCATCAGTCAAACTTTGTAATTTGTAATTCCAGAGGTATTAGTAGCTCATTGGTTCTCACACAACTTGTTATGTTAGTTTTTGTGTTACAAAGCTATTCACTATTTTTATTAAAAATGTGTGTTACTCCGACAATTCCAGCTGTAAAATGTTTTATCTCGAGTATGGAGTTCGTTTCACGCGTTGTCCTGAAATGGTGTACTGATGCCAATGAAGTGCTTATATCTAAATTGTCCACATCAACCTGCAATGGTGAGAACTACCAGGAGCACATGTGGAAGGAGTTAGCACATAAGGTGTCTTATCCTTAACGAAGAAAATCATCAGTTGAAAGAAATCGGGTTTTATTAATGGTTTCACAAGTTTAATCATGGTTTCACAAGTACAATGTCCCTTGATCCAACTTGATCGTCATGTCTGGTTGTGCTCACTCAGTATTTTACACCAAACTGCCGCAAATACGATTTGAAGCTTTGCACGGTGGGTGCGATACAAGAAAGACCGAGATTGCGGGTAACACCATGTGAAATAAATCTCTTCTAGGAAGATGTGTGGACGTCCGTCCTCATACTCCCAAGGATGGACAGAGCACACTGTCCGAAACCTCGAGTTACACACTCATCCCGGTTCTTTTCAGAACCACACATCTTCCTAGAAGATTTATTTCACATGGTGTTACCCGCAATATCAGTCTTTCTTGAAACTGTCACAAGTGAGTTTTTACATACCATTTTTTTGAGACAATGGAAGTCGTTGATGTACAACCAAAGAAATACATCCAAGATATCAATGGAAAGCTTAATATTACCCCTAGTGTATGAACAAAATAAAAATTGGGGGGGGGGGGGGGCACCCTGTATAAAAGTTAATTTTATTGGCACTTTGTTTTAGCTCTCAAAGGGAAAACGCATAGGGGGTTATTGACAATCAAGGGCTTTCAACACCCTAAAAATCAGACATTCCAGGGTTCATTTCAGAATTCTCTAGGAATACCAAGGACTGGTTAATATTTTATTGAACAATTTTTGATACAAACATGAGATACATACGCAACTTTTAAATAACTTATTTGTACATTCAGGAACACACATGCACAAGTGCAACATAAAAAAAAACCAACCAAATATCGGGGAAAAGATATACAGACTTTCAGTTCTGGAATTGGAAAAAAAATAATTCAATGTTGCATGCAAGATATAGTTCAGGATTGGCTGGATTTTAGTCTCGTTTTCTTCACGACGCAGCATTTGCATACAATAATTTTGTTCTTCAAACAATCCCGAACCACACTATTGCAGAACAGTTAAACATATACAGAAGGAAAATAGCCAATTACAAGAATAATCAAAGTAAAATAAAATATTCCAACAAATCTCAGTCGACTTATATTTGTTCTTAGTATAGAAAGCATACATAGGTAGGTCTTTACAATTAAATACACCATTTTCAGAATACAGATTGTGGGATACTCAAAATAAAACAAAAAACCTTTCACCATCCAGTTTTATTGAATGCAACTTTGACCAGCAGAATTCGGTTTTAGTTTACAAGTGACAAATAACGTTAGGAAACGAGAAGGCAACGTTTGAAAATATGTTTTCAGGCACAACACTCGAGACTCACATTTCAGAATACTTCAAATATTTTAATTTTTTTTTCTAGAGTGTTTAAATTTGAACAGGAATGCTTGTATGCAGTTGGCATTAATTTCTTGATCAGAAAATTCAAAGATGGCGGCAAAACCACTTACAATGACACAAATATGCTTCTTTCCTGAAGAGCAGCCATCTTTTGTCTAGCTTCCAATCATACCAAGTCCTGAAAGTCTGTCCAGTGACTTCCACAGATGAAGCCGAGAGGGGCAGGAATTCTGGGTCAACTAATACTGAAACTATCAAATGAACCAGTATTGTCATTGCAGTGGTTCATGGTTTGTAATGGGGACTTGACCTCTTAAATATGCCATAGGTGCATTCCTGCACTTCATGTTTCAACTATATTGTTCCTTGAATGAGAGTGTTATGAATAGATGGAGCTTTTTCAAACAAAGCTTTCATTCACACAAACGGGGGGGGGGGGGGTGGGGTCGTCCAAGTGTGAGGAATAGGACCTCTCTATTAAGTGTGGTGTATTTTTGTTTTTGCATTTACGCTTGGCTGCACAGCTCTGTTCTTGGCATACCAGCACCCCAATCAATAACTGCCTGAGACAAGGGGTTAATTTTTTAATTCGTCATGAAGAAATTTTCAATTCCCTTTTGTCATCAACAAATACATTTAAATACTTCCTCAGCTTGCAGAGTGACTCAATGCCATTCTTAATTTCAAGCAAAGTCACTTTTTTTTGTTTTGGTTAAAATTCTAACACTAACAACCTTATAGCTTGTGGAATGCTACAGAGAAGACTGCTTGTTCAATCAAATGTCTTTTCCCGTTTTTTCGTTCAGTGAAATGGCTTTAACAAATACTAGAAAACGGCAGTTTTTCAAGCATTGTTGACAGCACCAAAATTAGCACTTTTAACTTGCCACATCTCCTAATGCAGTGAAGCTTGCATGAATAATATTTTGACCCAAAATAGCAACGAACAAGAGATTGTACTAAGTTTAACTAATCAGTGATGCAACATCTTGCAAAAATCAAGGGCACAGAGTAACATGAACAAAAACTGAAATGGTTCCCGATTTCATTTTGTAGTTAAAATTTGCCAATAAACTAATCATTTTCCAACAAACATATAGCGTGGAGTGTGTAAACCAAAATAAGACCAGAAAATTCCAGGGTGAAAATTTAAAAAACGTGCCTCAGCTTAACTTTGGGATTTCTGTGATATTTTAAGTGTGAAATTTGGAAACAATCAGCCAGATATTCTGCTGAATTGCCAGACAAGCTGTGATCGAATCCATTGTGCACAAAGTGCCCACATGCCACAACATAATGAGATTGGCTTGTGCTCGGCATTGTCATGAGAAGATATCGTGGAATTAGCAGAGTTGTAGTCCAGTACCTGCAAGTCCTTTCGCAAGTCTTTTCGCATGTTTAGTCCTTTCATAAAGCCGGTCACAAGTAACTGGATGAACAATGACAAAGGAATGCCTTTGTCAAAGCTCATTTGAATAGCTTGCGATTGGAATTAGGACTAGAGGGTTTGTGATGGACTTTCAGGGACTTGTGAATACATCCCTGGGAATTAGGCACTTGGCCAGTTCAAGTGTTCCAAGGAAACATGAAAACGGCAAATGTCCTACAAGTGAGCAGTGTTCCCATGCTAGACCAAAGTTCTGCCTCTCCCAAAGTAGTGTCAAGCACTGTATGCCTAGTGCTTTTCAAGTATCTGCGAGATAAAATTCACAGGCTTATTCAGAGGGCAAAAATCTTATCACGTTGACATGATTTCCCATGCCAGTTTGGCATTTATTGGACATGCAAACTGGAAACTTTCAACTTCTTGTAAATTTGAAAGGCAGTGACTACTTATAACGTGCAAGTTTTCCAAATGCTTTTCAAGAACTGCCTAACTGAAATATCCCGAGAAATAGCCTTGGATAAACGAGATAACTATGGGTAAAGGTGAAAATAGGCTGTCCGGTGGCATTGCTTGGTAGCGTACTGTATTGTGAATGCTAGTCGACATGCCCTGAGCACTAGGACTAGTGATAATTTCATGCCTGCAAGGCACTTATTGTCGCACAGCCGACTTGCGGGGAATTAAAGGTAGTATACAACATTTGCAGACATAAAAACAAACAAAAAACTACTGAATTATTACGAAATACCATACCAGACGAAGTAAATAGCATTTTTTTAAGCATCCTGTGAGATCATGGCACCTGGTGTGCTGTCGTTTTCAAGAAAAGTGGAAATTTATATCATTTTGCAACAATTGTCGGCCGACAATCGCTGGAAATAGTTCCCCGACGTCTATAAATTGCTTCCTATTTGTCTAAGGTATGGTCAGGGAACCAGACTACTAGAACATAATTTGTTTCTCTTTTTTCCCAGCATCTATGCACACAAAACTTTAAACAGGTCAGTGTTACAGTATTTGCTAGCACGCTATAAAATACTAACCCCGAATCCATTTATTCCTGAAAATTACAGCAAAAGCAAATTGTGTATACTACCCCTAAACTTAACTTAAAACACACTTTGCTCAAATGGAGTTTTGGCATATTCGACGGTAGTTCAGCTGGACGACACGTTTGAGTATACCCACAATGTCCTGGACTGGTAAAAAAACTGACGAGCATGCTTTTTAGGAGGAATAGATTTCAAGAGAGACAAATCGGAGCTTTGTGATTTGAACATCTGGAGACCATGCATTTTACAACAACGTAAAGAAAGAAACAAAAAAACAAAGTTGATATTACATGTACAATTTTGACATCGCTGCTACAACACCACTGTTCACTATTTTACCAAATTGCAGCCATCTTAATATATATATATATATATATACTGTTTAGTTACCACCGTACGTAGATGGCTCGGGGCACATCACCAAAACCGATCAGTCTGTCGTAATCAATACCACATAATCAATCAAGTCACCTTTTTCCTGTGTTAATATTAAATCTGTACAGCATTGCAGACATGTCTCAGTCCCATCCATGCAACCTTTCTTCTTTCAGAAGAATTCCACGACGGGATGAAGACCACTCTTGAAGAGTTTTCAATTTCCATGAAAATCATTTCCAACAAAAAAGTTTTCACAAAAAGTATTTATTTACAAGATGAGCATAAAAAAGAATTTACGCCGAGATATCTGCATTTAAAAGGAACTTGCATTTGACTGCTATCTTTTTTTTCTTATCAATATAATTTACAAGAGTTACAGGCACGATGCTTGCTGCATCCAGATGTGAGTTTGAGCATCAACCATTATTAATTGGTTGTCAGTCTAGAATGTCTCTAGTAGAACCATGGTCAAAATAGACTTGTGGTGCATGGTTCCCTGCTGTACTGAGCAATACACATGGCTACTGATAACCAGCCAATGCGACCAGCAATGATAGGCTGGTTCCAAGTCATCAACATAAGCCATCATTGACTGGACAATGTTCGGGTCAAGTAACCCAACAAATAACCCTACTACTAGAATGAGCTGGTCTCAGCTAAAAGTCATTCTCCGAAGGTCAATCACACTTGACCTTTGACATTACGCGCATCATAATTCATGTCAGAGATCTAAGACAGACTACAACCACTTCTGGATTTGACATGTGTGATTAATTGCTGAAAATATCTAGGACAGAACAGGCAAAACATGAAAGTGTAACTGTTTGTAACTCGTCCCGCAATAAATTAAAACTATTCTCCATTTTGACTGCATTTTTGTAGTATTTTCTTCTACATTTAGACTAATTGCATGGTCCTATTTCTTTCAAATGTATAACCCTGTTTTCAAAACCTATGGCAAGCCAAATAGAAGTTTCATAGAAGGTATAAATGTCATTCAGGAGAAAAAAAACTAAAAGAAATTACAATGGCAACTTTTTGTTTGAGAAAAGTGCAGCAAAGTTATATTTAAGATCATTTGCAATTTATGCCCTGCGTATGAAGTTGAAACAGAACCCATTAAGCTGGTAATTATAATATTTTGATGTTTTTTTTACAGAAAAATGTGCTTATACCTGCGCTTTTAATTGCAAGTCTTACAAACAAATTAAAAATATGTACATTTGTTTTTTCCTTTTTACAAATAAATGGTCAGTAAGCTCGCTTGGGATACATTTGGAGTTGATTAAAGACCGGAAAGTGGAGAAAGGCGGCGGGGGAAAATGATCCAGCTCGAAATCTTTACGAAGGGGAATTTAAAATCTGAATTCAAAAAGCTGAAATACATACAAACTATAATCAGAACAACCTATGAATAGGCCACACATTGCAAACTGGTATTTCATATCTGGTTTTCGTTTCGGTTGATGCACACTAGACACAGGCATTGGCGTGACAAAATATAATACAACTTGGGCTTTCTTTGAACTTAGTCCACCTCCTGTTACACGTGTAGCTGTTTTGAACCAGACACATTGCCTTGGAGGCGTCCCACTGGGCTATACAAAGTACTCATCCTGTAATTACTATGGTTTTAACGATCATCAACCCATTGAGCTCGGATGACCTCTATAGAGGCGGATTGAAAATTACCACCTGGCCGGTTGACGTCTATACACGCAATCTCTGCTTTTCAATCCATTGTTGGGGTATTGTGTACATTATGCTTGGCTGCACAAGCCTCTTATTTCCATTACGCTTGGCTGCACACCCCGGTGCCCCCATGTAATACCCAGGCTCAAGGGGTTAAAAGTTGAATAGCACATATAGCACTATACACAATTCATCCCTTGAAAATACACTATTGGAAACTTACCGATGAAAATACTTTCGGGTAAGGTTTGGTTTGGAAAAGTCAGATCGCTGGAAACCGGATAGTATTTTTTCGTCAATGATTTACACAAAAAATGGTCGTGTACATTATTATATATCTATAGCAATTTTAGGACAACCATTTCTCCGTCTCCAAGGCAATGTGATCTTTTAAGTTTCCCTTGTCTGAATACTTCACCTGGACATCTACTTGTCAACAAGATTGGTTTATTTGTAGGGGGTAGAGAATACACCATAAACCTACTAAATGAAATATACATTTGTAATGCAAACAAGTGCAACATCCTGTAATTTTCAGTTGTTCCTTATTTGAGCTGTCAACAAAAGATCTTGCTGAAATGAGTAGGCGGCTCTCCTTGACAGCCGATGGATGCTGTTACCAGAGATGTATTCGAGTCCATCACAAGTCCCTGCAAGTCCCTGCAAGTCCCTGCAAGCCCCTGCAAGTCCCTGCAAGTCCCTGCAAGTCCCTGCAAGTCCACCACAAGCTCTCCAGTCCTAATCACAAGCTATTAAAATGAGCTTTGACAAAGGCATTCCTTTGTCATTGTTCATCCATTTACTTGTGACCGGCTTTATGAAAGGACTTCTGACTGGACTTGCGGAAGGACGTGTGAAAGTACAACTGTGGCTGTTACACCGAGGGCAATAAGGGCAATTTTCTATACTGCAGCGATGGAAGAAGCCGACTGGATACCCGCCTTCGTTGACATGGAAACAGGCAGCGGGATGACGGTTCACAGGATGTAATTTTGTTGCTACGTGCCGTGACAAAGCTTCCCTATCTAATTGGCTGAAATCCCAAGCATGCATTGGTACCATGCTCTAATCCAATCTTACGTGCGGGAGGGAGCACATCAGAAAGTTGCCACTTGTGCAGTGGCTGATCCAACATTCGTCAGAAATGTGGCAGTAAAGGGCAGACTGTGGAGAAGAGAGAGGCACGAGCTGACATCAACTGGACTGAAAGCGGACTTGGCGGGGCTGGAAGGGGAATGTTGGGCCCATGTCAGACTGGCCTGGCCAACATACAGGCAGAACAGCCTTTGACCATTGCCAGCTATTTCTTCATATTCCTTGGCAGTGCAGCAGTGACATATGACCTTAAAATCTCAAAGCCTTTCTTGAACATTTGATCTTGGAATGGTTCAAGTTGGTTCTATAGCTAACCTGTTTAACATTCTTCACTGCACAAGAATTGCATGTTTTTCTATGTAGGGTTGACTTTCAGCTCAAAATACGTAGGACTGCACATGTAGTATGCAAAGCAACACACACATGCATACTTTATCTTGCTCCGGTCTTAAAAATCCAAATCACATCAGGCTCTAACGAAGGGAATGTCTGAAGACTAGTCCATGCGCAGGGCATTTGTCTTGCAAAAAGCCAACACTCGAGTCGGTGAAACACTTTTAGACTTGATTCATGGATCATTAGAGATGACTACTGTCGTGTAGGATGCTCATTGATCATGTAGTGTACAGCCCTTGGAAGTTAAACTTTGCTCTTTGACCTCTGCTCGTGTCACACATGAGCAATTGATGTGACTCCTGATCACGACACCACATCCGAATCCATAACTTATCCCTTTGTTGCTCCCGGTGCATTATCCGAAGCAATCACTGGTACCCTTACGGGATGGTTAGGGCTCCTATGAGAACCTGGCATCACTGGTAAAACAGTCACTATCTGTAACAATGCCACCAGAGGATTCTTATATGGGCGTCATCTTGGACGAGGGCGTCATCTTGGACGAGGGCGTCATCTTGGACGAAGGCGTCACCTTGGACGAGGGCGTCATCTTGGACGAGGGCGTCATCTTGGACGAGGGCGTCATCTTGGACGAGGGCGTCGTCGGTTTGGGCTTGCCGACGCGCTCCCGACTGACCTCAGCCATTTTGGTCCGGCCGTTGCCATTGGAGGCGGCAGCGGTCGGTGCGGGTTGGCTCTGGCGTTTCCGGTTGCGCTTCATTTTGGCCACGTCCTCGCCAAACATGTCGCCCGTCCTCAGGGCAGAGATTAGATCGTCAAATTCACCCTCGCCCCCTTGGGTTCGACCATTCTGCCCGTCCTTCTTGCTGGCTTTCCGCTTCTTGTCCCGCTCTACCCTCTATGTACCAAGTAGAAACAGAGAAATATGTATCAAAAAAAGAAAAAAGAAAAACTGCTTGAATTTGTACTCTAATTCATTGCAGTGAAATCCAGTTCATTCTTGTGCATTCCACCGGAATCCCGCGTGCATTCCACCGGAATCCCGCATGCATTCCTATGGAATCCAGTACATTCCTATGGAATCCAACAGAATACATTCATCCCAATGGAGTCCCATTCATTACATGCAATCCAATGAAATACAATGGAATCCAACCCCAAAAAATGTATCAATGAATCAGGAAATTAACTCTAATGCTTGCTACCGACAACATCATTCCATCAAATCTGGAACAATTCAGCTGAGCCCTCGCCTTTCATCCTACCTCCGCCTCAATGCGCGCTCTCTTCTCTTCCTCCTCCTGCTTCTTGCGCATGTTCTCATTGTCAATCTTAGCCTCGATGAACGACTGGATGAAGGTGTCAAACGTACTGAAGAACTCCTCTACCGTCATCTTGACTGGATCCTCACCAAATTGTTTGATGCACTTGACAATCTGAAGATTGCGATCAAGAGTTTTTATAAAGTACAAACGTGATTTAATACCTACGTGTCCGCATGCAGAAATAAATTCACTGCATATCAAATTAATAATTTGGAAAAGTATGAATACTACAGACATGGTAGAAGATGCACATGCAGCTGCAGTACGAACCGGCAAATAATTCCATCACAAGTCCCTGCAAGTCCCTGCAAGTCCCTGCAAGTCCCTGCAAGTCCCTGCAAGTCCCTGCAAGTCCCTGCAAGCCCCTGCAAGCCCCTGCAAGCCCCTGCAAGTCCCTGCAAGTCCCTGCAAGTCCCTGCAAGTCCACCACAAGCCCTCCAGTCCTAATCACAAGCTATTAAAATGAGCTGTGACAAAGGCATTCCTTTGTCATTGTTCATCCATTTACTTGTGACCGGCTTTATGAAAGGACTTCTGACTGGACTTGCGAAAGGACGTGTGAAAGTACAACTCTGGCTGTTACACCGAGGGCATTAAGGGCAATTTTCTATACTGCAGCGATGGAAGAAGCCGACTGGATACCCGCCTTCGTTGACATGGAATCAGGCAGCGGGATGACTGTTCACAGGATGTAATTTGTTTGATGCACTTGACAATCTGAAGATTGCGATCAAGAGTTTTTATATAGTACAAACGTGATTTAATACCTACGTGTCCGCATGCAGAAATAAATTCACTGCATATCAAATTAATAGTATGAATACTACAGACATGGTAGAAGATGCACATGCAGCTGCAGTACGAACCGGCAAATAATTACCCCTGACCATAGTAAATCCAATAATATCCAATAGGATAGGAGACAGTGGAGATCAGTGACAGCTGCGTAACCAGGGTTCTCTCCATAGGGGGGGGGGGGGGGGGGGGAGTTGGAGGGCTGGGTGTTACAGTGTGGGGGGGAGGGGCTCACTGTATTTTTCTTAATACTATTATTTTATGCGCTTGCAAAATTTACATGGGGGGGGGGGGATGACCATATGGGTGGGGGACGTGAACTTATGCCTATGGGAAGATGTATACCGTTGTGTTGCAGTACTTGTACTTGTAGAAATGTACTAGACTACATTACTGTTATACTGCCAGACTGGTAGTTTGTATTGGGAGAGGGGGGGGTGGGCTGTACATACCTTTTCCTTGGCTTGGGCATGAATATCAGTGATTTTAGAGAAGCTGATAGATGACACCGTCTTAAAGTCGCTCATGACTGACACAAACTTGTCCCCTCTGTCCGTGTTGGGTCTGTTCTTCTGGAAGTCCAGCTCCTGGTATGGCACACAGTAACAACACCAGTCACTCCAAGATTTTCACCAAGGATTGGTATTTGCAATGTTCACTGATAAACATTTGTGCACAGCCACAATCATGGGTACACTTTTTGTTACAAAGACACCATTATGAACGACAGAGCAATGCTGAATAGCTCTTTGAAAAATTAGGATTTGCCACACTTGGAGCACTTTTTAATCCAAGTTAGCATAACATGGACACCAAAAAAAAGTGTACCCATGATTGTGGCTTTGCACACTTACATTTTTTGGTTCTCCGGGATAATGTTCCTCAAAATTAGACCAAAAAAAAAAAAATCATGCAATTACCCATCACCTAATGCACGACCCAATGCCTCATGTCGGTGAAGTACTGGAAAGGTAAACATATTACAACTCAACTCCATCAGATTCTACTCTTCATCACCCGAGTAAATAGATTTTTCTGCAAAACATACCTTCTCCACTTCTCTGAGCCCTGCGCCGATGGTTTTGATGTCTTTCTCTAGCTCAGGCATACTGGAAAAGAAATTTAAAGAAAAAGAAAACTTAAATTCTGATATATTAAGTCTTGCCGTTGCATTGGTCGTGTGGCAAAATCTTGAAACGTGTCCGGTGTAGTAGCATAGTTCTTTTTTAATTAAAAGCACCCAATACAAGGCTAAAAGCCACTCTGGGTATAAAAGGGTTACGATCAGGCCTGGTAGGGCTGGTGACATTTTGAATTGCCAATCCTACCACCCTTACGATTTTCCTGCGCTCAGAACTAAATGGAGGATAATTCTTCAACGGATTTCAGAGAAATTATCCCAATGGTGTCTGTTATCTTTGACATGCAAAATAAATGCCAGGCAAGGTGATGTCCGACTATTTTGGACAAACTTTCAGCATGCCGTGTGCTCTTTTTCTTGCCGATTTTAGACCAGATTTTACATCAAGGACTAAAAATTAAGCTTGGTAAACATCCATTTTTGGACTCGGCGCCATCAAATTATGCAAGACAGATGTTGTCAGCTTTTGCTCAAAAATGCCTCTTCCGGTGTTAATTAAGCGAGCACTTTTTCAAAGTCTCGCCTACTCATATTTTGTTCAAAAACTGCAAATGGGGAGAAAATATCAAACGTCAGAGTGTAATTTCACCCTCGGTAACCTTACAATCAAACAATGATTAATCATCTTACGCTGCATTTTATCATTACTGAAATAAACATAATTTGTAATTTGAAATCAACCATCTCAATCTCAAATTCAGCGATTCCATTACAGCAACAACAATAATATCAATCAGAATAATCAACTAATATTTTCTCCAATTAACCCGAGTTTGTGTATTAACCCCTTGAGCCCGGATGACGGCTACAGCTGTAATTTGCAAAAAACCACCTGGGTGGTTGACAGCTATACCCATATTTTCTGCATATTCGATCAATTGTTCAGTTATTGTGGACGTTACGCTTGGCTGCACAAGCCCGTCTGGCTTACCGACACCTCCATGATAACAGACAGGCAGAATGGGTTAAACAAAAGGCTGTGGACAGGATAGTTGACTTCTTACATAAATTGAAATTGAATCTAACAAACACAAACATACTTGACTTTGGATGCTTCCCGCACTGACGCTAACTCTTCTTCCAATTTGAAGACATCTGGGAACTATAATAAAAACAATTCAAATAATCAATTCAAATAATTCAAACTAAAAACTAAAATTTTGTTTGGCTTATCAAAAAAAGAGCAAAGCCAGTTAAAACTCATCAGCCGTTTGCTCAACATAGTGTAAAGGCAAATATAATAAACTTTTTGGAGCAACTTTGATCTTTGACCTATGACACAAAATCTCAAACTAACCTATTTTACCTAATTAACCCTGCGAATTGGCATGGTACTGTTTTGTACAGTCCATTGTTCCTTTTTTTATTACTCCGTCATTTTTTCTTCAAAAAATCTGAAATTGTTTTAAGGGATATACCATGTTTTAATACGATGTTTGAATATAGAACTTAAACAATTTCAGATTTTTTGAAGACAAAATTGAGTAAGTTCTATGTTCAAACATCGTATTAAAACATGGTATATCCCTTTAAACAATTTCAGATTTTTTGAAGAAAAAATGACGGAGTAATACAAAAAATGCACAATGGACTGTACAAAACAGTACCATGGCAATTCGCAGGGTTATTTAAAGGGCAACCCTGTATCCACGTTTCATTCACCCTAACCCTCCTCAATCCTCCAAAATCCTCATGGTGGTTTTGGAGGATTTTGGAGGATTGAGGATGAATGGTGATTGAAGCACCGGAGGATTTTGGAGGATTGAGGATGAATGGTGATTGAAGCACCAGAGGATTGAGGAGGAATTTGGAGGATTTTGGAGGATTGAGGAGGATTGAGGATGGTTCCTAGCAATAAGGGCCTAGAGGGTTAGGGTTAAGAATTATATCTCTGAACAGTAGCCATACTGTTCTTTGATTTCTCACAACAGTGAACCTTTGATCTATGAACATAAACCAAATACCAAACCTCTTTCTTTAATGGCAACCCTTTACCCAAACGTTATCAGGAAACACTTGCTAATAACACAAGTCACAATTTGGTAAACATTTTTCTATTTTCTACAATGGCGACCTTGACCTTTGACCTTGTTTGCTAAGACAGATCGGCATCATTTTGTAATTTTGGAATAAAACGGGTAATTATTTCTGTCATGAAGTAATAAAAAAAGTTACTTCTGAGAGCTGTATTGATATATCAAGTCCTGTCTAGCTCGCTGGTGCCATTTGTCTAAAAGTCGTCGCTGCGGGCAGCAAACAAATTGTAAACATCTGATAACATAGAATTTTATTCTTAAATATACAACTACGCAGCAATTGTGTTATTGTGTTAGGTCATATTTTTACGATTTGCTTGCTACCCCCAGCGATGGCTCTTTAAATGGAACAACTTATCGTCGGGAAACTAGACAAAAAGGGGATCCTAATACCCTTCAGATTATTAGGACAGTGGGGCACAAAGCAGAGATGTAGTCAAGTCCATCACAAGTCCCTGCAAGTCCATCACAAGTCCCTGCAAGTCCCTGCAAGTCCCTGCAAGTCCCTGCAAGTCCCTGCAAGTCCCTGCAAGTCCCTGCAAGTCCCTGCAAGTCCCTGCAAGTCCCTGCAAGTCCCTGCAAGTCCCTGCAAGTCCCTGCAAGTCCCTGCAAGCCTCTGCAAGTCTCTGCAAGTCTCTGCAAGTCCCTGCAAGTCCATCACAAGCCCACCAGTCTTAATCCCAATCACAAGCTATTCAAATGAGCTTTGACAAAGGCATTCCTTTGTCATTGTTCATCCAGTTACTTGTGACCAGCTTTATGAAAGGACTTCTGACTGGACTTCTGACTGGACTTCTGACTGGACTTCTGACTGGACTTCTGACTGGACTTCTGACTGGACTTCTGACTGGACTTCTGACTGGACTTCTGACTGGACTTCTGACTGGACTTGTGAAAGGACTTGTGAAAGGACTTGTGAAAGGACTTGTGAAAGGACTTGCAGGGACTTGACTACAGCTCTGGCACAAAGTTGATTCAACTAGTGTCGTCACCTACCTTCTTTTCTAATACTGCAGTCAGGTAATGAAGGAGCGTGGAATACTTGGGAATACTGGACTTGGTGTCCAAGATTTTGTTCAAGCTGGAGATACGGAAGCCCGATGCATTGCCCCTGGCCCCCCGGTTCATGTAATTACCAAACGCCAGCACAATCTCCAGAACTTTCTTTAATCTCTTGCTGGATCCTAGGTCCTTGGAGGCTTTCAGCACAGCTGAAAATACAACCAAGGGGGGGACAACAATTACGATTTGAAAGGTCAAAGGAGAAAGACAAGGAATCTTTTCACTGTCACCACCTTTGACAGAAGAGTCAAATTCTTTGAATATATTAGCAAGATGTTTGACTGAATACATGAAAGGCAAGATTAAATTTGAAGGATTCAAGACTTTAAATCATAACTGAAGATTTTTTTCTTTGAAATATTCTGAATTCCAACTGAATTACAAAACAACCGACAGTCGCAGTAATTGTAGTGTATTATTTTATTTTACATGATTATTTTATTTTACGTAATTATTTTATTCAATGGAAACAAAACTTGTTTGTTTTATCCTCCGCAAACTTTAATTTTGCCACATTAAAATCAACTCAAATCAAAATCAAACAGTTTTAGTGTAAACAAATAGTTAATTAATTCCAAAATCTGTTACTCTATCAGTTTATATTTTTATAATCATGCTATATGTCTGTCAATCATAATTCCCCAAGTACAAATGTTGTAAAATGGTTATGTCATCAACTCAACAAACAAAAAAATAAGGGAAAAAAAACAATAATAATCACTTCTTCAATTTTGAAATTTCACTGAGCTTTGTCTTACTGTCTGGATTGATTTGTTTCTGATGAATGAATTAATTTGCATTAAATTGAAGTGACTTATTGAATGTTAAAACGAGAACGTCCAGTTTTTAATAAAACATTTTTCAAAAAGTGCCGCTAAGTTTAAGAGCTGAGCACGACGACCACAGATTCTTGATGTTGGATCAAAAACACACTACATAAAAGTAGCAATGCATCTTTTTCTAAGCCCTCTATCGGCATATTGAGCCCACTGATCTCTATGTAAACTGGATAGCACATTGGCTGTTCGAGTTGAGGCCACCGTCCGCCATGTTATCACTCCCAAAACAACAGGTTTTCCAACCTTGTCCCCAGTGTTTCCTTTCATCCTTGTTCTCCTTACATAGCGATCAGTGGTAAATTGGGAGTGGTAATATGGCGGGTGCTGGCTTCAGTTACTTGTACAGCGCGCAATGGCCAATGAGCTATCCAGTTTATATCGAGATCAGTGATTGAGCCATTGTCAATTGGGTCATCCAAAGGCACCAGTCTATTTTGTGTGCAAGTCTCTCAGTGAGCCTCATAGACTCCTATGCTGAAAAGTCACAATGGCTGCTCCCTAATGGTCAGAAACCCTACCTTCTACTTTGGGTTTGCACTCTCCCATTCTCTCCTGGAACTTCTTCTTGTTGTATAGGCACTTCAACCTCTGCTCGTAGTGCACAATTCTAAACAAGAGAACAAAATCATTGAACTGATATAATACATGGGTATTACAGGTTTTCCCCATAGGTTTTACGTGCACGTCTACTACATCACATAATACATGAATTTGTGATGTTTATACTGAACCCCTCTATATCAGTGTCAATTGCTACCTCTGTAGTTTTATGTTTTAAGTGCTAAACAGCCGCTTTTGTGTGTTCAATTCTCAGTAATATTTTTTGACCTTATCTTACTTTTAAAAAGATCTATGAAAGTGATAATTGAATTTTCTCTGTGATTCAAGGCTTTTGTGATTCTTTTTTGTCAGAGAAATAAAGTCTAAAAGCCGGTCTTATACAAGCAATGCTACTGTGACAAAAAAAGCTGCATAAAAACACTGGCCTGACCAATTCGAGTGATTAACATTAGTGCGCCACCGATAGTGTGCCCCGGACTAGGGCCATACATCCGAACCATTTAACCAAGTACCCGACCACTGATGTCAGGAACCGGTTCCATATAACAGAATCAAGTACTTGTTACCGAATTAACACATAACTTATTAAGTAATTTCTCAGACAATGAAAAGAAAGTTTTTGAATGTTAGTTCTGGGAAATTTTCAAAATGAAAACCGGGATACATGGAAAGACAAAAATGAATATTTATGATGTTTGCGAAAATGCAATTTACACCGTAAAGTGACAGAGCTCACTGTACACAGTCCCTGCCAGATTCCATGGGTTCCCCCCCCCCCCCCCCCAGAATATCACTCTGGGGTGTTCCTCCCACCTCTAAAACTGAACATTTCGTCTTCTCTTCACAGGTTTCTATATGTACTTTTGAGGAATCCTTGGTTTCGGTATAAAGGCCGGTTCATACTTCACGTGAATACGAATGCGAAGCGAATTTGTGACGTCAATGCCAAATATTCGGCGAATTCGCAAAAGTTGAACACATTTCAACTTGTGCAATTCTTCGCCGCGAATGTTTCATGACGTCGAATTCGCTTCGCATTCGCATCTGCGTTAGGTATGAACACGCCTTAAGAGATAAATTATTTTTTAAAGATAACCCGAACGCACTTGCTCATTTCATAGAAGAAGCGGTCGGCTCTTGCCAAGTTGTCGATCTCTCGCTCGTGTTCCTTCACCAAGCCGATCTCCTCCGGGGTCGGAACGTATTTCAAAAGCTGCAAGATGTTCAAGTTTTTTCTTACCATTACTTGAAGATTCACATAAATGAAAACGGGAAAAATGCTACAAATGGTTCTGAAACAAAGGGGGGAGGGGTTAGTCTCACCAAAGGTGGTAGTTACCCCACCAGCCTGGGTCTATGGGTCTGAAAATTGGGTAATTTACTGCCAGGAGTGTTTTGTAGCTTTAGGGGAGGTTAAAGGCCAGTTGGAAGTACACTGGCAATAAAGCGCGCTCCCAACGGGAACACACAGGCTGAGTTCGGGCGGTCTGTTCTTAACACGAGTTCCCCGTTCTTGTGCCCGAACGGCGGGAATGCGACCCGAGAACATTGCTCTCGGAACAAGATCACACACCACCTACCACTACCAGTCGGGGGTTTACAAGAACATGACGTAATTTGACGCGACATAGAAGACGACCAAAGATGGCGGATGATCCGACGGCGAAGCATAACAAGTCGGCGTACAGCTTCCTAAAATTCCTTTCCATACATTTTAAAAATAAAGCCTTTTCTGAACAAATTAGGTGAAAATGCAGTCGAAATATTGTGCTTACGTGAAATTATTTTTGTGTCTAAAATTCAGGTTTTTAAAAGGAATGCTTGAATAACGTACTGGGCGCAGCCATTACATTTTGCGTGGTTACCAGCGATAGACGGCGCTCTTGCAATGCCATGGGGCTTTCATACGTTCTTGGGCGTTCGAGCGGCCGGTACGCGAACAAAGACACGAGTTGTTCTCAAGCAAACAAGAACAACACGACCGAACTCAGCCAAGGTGTTCCTGATAGGAACGCTCCAAATAGAACAAGAATATTCAAACTTTTGAAACTCCCATACACACTTTACCACAGTGCTACTCCCCATGAAGTGAAAATCAAAAGGTTCCTATTATAATAGATCAATAGATGATTGATTACAGTCTTATTAGCTTCATGAATATATTTGTGGATGTTCACAAGACAGCTTGAGGGAATAAGTGTTCCAAGACCACCTATCTGGGGGAGCATCAGAGAATAATTTTTGGGGATGGGTCTTTTTTGAGAAAATCTGCCGAAAATCTGCAGTGTTTGGGGGTCACCGAGGACCACAGAGAAATGTAGGGTCTATGGTTTATATTTTCTTAAAAGCACTCCTTAAAATACCCATTTCTCAGCCAGAAGATGGAATGTTTGCGTCGGGGATGATGTAAATTAGAACAGAGATGTTTTCTCTTTTGCCCTGTCCTGACGTAATATATGAAGCACTGTATACTCGGTGCTTTGCGAGAGCCTATGTGAAAAAATTCACAGGCTTACTTGGGCGGGATTCGAACCCACGACTTCCTGCTTACTAGTGCAGACGTCATATATTACGTCGGGACAGGGCAAAAGAGAAAACATCTGCTCTAATTTACATCATCCCCAACGCAAACATTCCATCTTCTGACTGATTACGCAGTACCCGCTGCTGCACTGGATTCGAATCAGCCAACCGACCCCGGCAAGCTGTGTGGTCGAGTGGTTAAGACGTCTGCACTAGTAAAGCAGGAAGTCATGAGTTCAAATCCCAACCGAGTAAGCCTATTAATTTTTTCACACAGGCTCTCGAAAACATCTCTGTTCTAATTTATACCCATTTCTATTGGTCTTTATCAACTTTTAAAGGTAAAAAGGCCTTTAGGGTAACACTTCAGGAATTCCAGATTTCAAAAGAGATTCTTAAAAAAATCATGAAATCAAGAAAAATCCTGACAAATCTCACCTGCTCCAGCATGTCCTTAGGGATGTCCTCTCCCTGGTCCATACTCATGACGGCCTTCGTGATCTCCCCGTTGGTCAGTTTCAGCTTGGACAGCAGGATGGTGCAGTTCTGGGACCTCCGGCCGTCGATGACCGACAGTTCCTTGCGCTTGGTGGACTTAAAGGTGAAGCCCGTGTCTGCTTCCGTCTCCCCTATCTTTTGGTAGGCGGAGAAGACCTTGTCAAACTCCGCCAGGTCCATGATTTTTAAAATCTGAAAAGGAGTCGTGGCGAACACGAGATGAAAATTTGTTTTCAAATCCTGGAGCAGGGGAAGGGATGTCAGTAATATTTCAATTTGGTTTTTCAGGGATTGTTGGTTGGCATGGTACTGTCATCACCTTCCACCTGTGACAATGGCCAAATTTCATCTAGCGCTGTTGGACACCAGTTCTCTGTTAAAGGAACCCCTTGTCCATTTCATAGAGAACGTAAGCTAAGAAACGCGGGAAAAGGCTCGGTAGTCAACTTCAAAGGCAGAATTTGCTTAAACTAGTGACGAGCAATAGAAGCATCCGCGCATACGCATGTGTTAGCATAACTTGGGCTAGAAATAGCACTCAAGCTAGCAAATTTGTTTTTGGTTCTATAGTTAGCACAGCTTTTCTACTTACTATTAAAGCAACCCTATGAATGAGAAGATGGAATTTGCATTGGTAGTGTAAATTATAAGAGACATTTTTGCCCTTTCCTGACAGTGTATGAAGCACTGTATCCTCAGTGTTTTCCCGAGAGCCTGTGGGAAAAAAATTCACACGCTTACTCGGGCGGGACTCAAATCCGCAACTTCCTGCTTACTAGTGCATAGTTTCACCACTTAACCACCGAGCTTGCTGGGGTCGGTTGGCCGGTTCGAATCTGATGTAGCAGTGGGTACCGCGTAAGCAGAAAGTCGTGGGTTCAAGTCCTGCCCGAGTAAGCCTGTGATTTTTTTTTCCCCATTCAGAAATAATAACTGGCCAACTTCACTGGCAATCTACTGTCAATAATGCAGCCACTTCACTGCATGGAAGTGCCGTGGCCTAGTGGTTTGGAGCATTGAATTCGTGGTCTGCGGGTAATTCTGCAAGTTGTGGGTTTGAGCCCAGTCCTGGGCTATAGCACTTCTACGCTTAATATGGATAGAGGCATTATTAATGCCTTTCTAGTTAGCCATCCCGACCCTATTCATACTGTGAAGAGATCAGATTATCTTGTCTTGTTTCAGTGTGAGGGGCTGGTTCTTCCACACTTTCCTCTGTAGCCCACACCTCGATTGGCCTTTGGCCTTGTGATGGGCGATTTGCATAACAAATTTTTTAAAACATGTCTTGTAAAGCTTGGATGAAATGTGCATCTATAAGGACCATTGCCAATGCACCAGACTGACTGTGTTAGACCCCTTACCTTCATCTCATCCAGCTCAGTCCATATCGTTCCTTGCAGCTGCAGATCAGGCAGCTTGGCCCAGTTGAATGATTTCAGAGGGTTGGAGGGCTTAGGGTAGTTCTTCTTCTTGCCCGACATTCCCATGCCTGAGGGGGTGGTAAACAGATCGACATTTAATAATAGGAAATTTCACACACCAAGGCCACTTCTCAAACTCTGGCATCGGCTTTGGCCTTGGCTTCCCCTAATTTTCGGTCCCAAGATATGGCTAAAGGTGAGGTACTTTTATTTGGACTCCGAGGCAGTGCCTGTCTATTTGGTTCGAGTATTCCAGGCTTCAGATTGGCAATGGAGCTGGAGATAGCTGGAGGCGAAGCCGAAGCCAAGATTTCAGAAATGGCTTTAGAGTGACTCAGATTTCCCATATGATTTATACTGTTTTGATTGCAATGTTACAGTTGATTCAATCCTTTTGCGCTTAAACAAAGCACCTGTTTTAAGTAACAATTGATTCTACCTGCAATGAATATATTCCAATGTAATGAAATATAATCCATGTTGTCATGTGTTCTACAATGGCTCAAGATTAATCTCCAAGATTTTATGAATTAGTCCTTTTTAAGACATTCTTAGGAGCATCGCTTTAATACATTTAAGTGCTAAGACTTTTAAAGTGCTGAAATCGATGGTTTCTTGTCCTGTTGGGTGGTGTTTTTAACCATACACGATTTTTATTGTCTTTTCACTTTCCTTTGAAGTTTTTTTGGCTAATAAATTCATTCTTATATTCTCAGGAATTTTAATCTTTGTAGGGGTGTGCATCGGAACCGGGTACAACTTTACATTATCGCATATAGTAACTTCCCAGACAATGAAAAAGGAAGGGTTTTGAATGTTATTTGTCAGGAATTTTCAAAATTAAAACCCGACTACATGGGAAACTAGCACAGATTTCGCTTTTATGACGCTTACGAAAGTTGACAATTTACCGGTCGTGGTTTTTGTAGTCTGGGTATGGATAATGGCCGCGACAAGACATAATACTATATGCCTCATTTCACAATAAATACAACTGTATGAAGCTTCTGTCTTTTGTGACATGCCGGCACATGCAAATGCGGAGAAGTGAGACTGTTTACTGGATAGGTTTTTCATACTTTTTTGAATCTCGGAGAAAGACATTATTACAACTTCCGGGATTGGGTTGGGTTTCTTTAACGGGTACCTGGGTACCCTTATTTTTTTCAATCGGGTACCCGGTTCTTTTACTACCCGCAAATGCACACCCCCAAATGTTTGCCGTTTTTATTGTGATTTGTGTAAATGTTAATTTTTTTTTACCACAATTCGGCCTTTGGGCCACGATAGTAGGTTTTAAAATGACCCAAAATGAATGAAAGAAAGAAAAAGTATAAAAAAAAGACAAGAGAAAATACCCTCTTTATTTCATAAAATGCCAGCAACAGCTGCAATAACTACGGCAGTAACAACAGCCTGATGGCTATAAAACCAATACATGTACTGTAATAAAACCTATTGGAAAGAGTTATGAAACCGCACCTAACGAGCAGCAGAATAAGCAACAACAGTAGCAGTACCAGCAAGAGATGCTGTGGTCGCAGCAGCACAGAAACAACCACAGCCTCACAGGTAGCATCAACAGCAGCAGATAAGGCAACAAAAGCAGTAACAGATCAATACACAAGCAATACCAACAGTAGCAGCAAACACATCAACTACAGCAACTAACATCAACTAAAACCCCAAGAACAGCAGCAGCCAAGAACAGCAGCAGCCAAGAACAGCAGCAGCCAAGAACAGCAGCAGCCAAGAACAGCAGCAGCCAAGAACAGCAGCAGCCAAGAACAGCAGCAGCCAAGAACAGCAGCAGCAAAGAACAGCAGCAGCAAAGAACAGCAGCAGCAAAGAACAGCAGCAGCAAAGAACAGCAGCAGCAAAGAACAGCAGCAGCAAAGAACAGCAGCAGCAAAGAACAGCAGCAGCAAAGAACAGCAGCAGCCAAGAACAGCAGCAGCCAAGAACAGCAGCAGCCAAGAACAGCAGCAGCCAAGAACAGCAGCAGCCAAGAACAGCAGCAGCCAAGAACAGCAGCAGCCAAGAACAGCAGCAGCCAAGAACAGCAGCAGCCAAGAACAGCAGCAGCAAAGAACAGCAGCAGCAAAGAACAGCAGCAGCAAAGAACAGCAGCAGCAAAGAACAGCAGCAGCAAAGAACAGCAGCAGCAAAGAACAGCAGCAGCAAAGAACAGCAGCAGCCAAGAACAGCAGCAGCCAAGAACAGCAGCAGCAAAGAACAGCAGCAGCCAAGAACAGCAGCAGCAAAGAACAGCAGCAGCAAAGAACAGCAGCAGCAAAGAACAGCAGCAGCAAAGAACAGCAGCAGCAAAGAACAGCAGCAGCCAAGAACAGCAGCAGCAAAGAACAGCAGCAGCCAAGAACAGCAGCAGCAAAGAACAGCAGCAGCCAAGAACAGCAGCAGCCAAGAACAGCAGCAGCCAAGAACAGCAGCAGCCAAGAACAGCGGCAGCAACAGCAGCAGAAGATGCAACAGCAGCAGCAGCAGCATCAGCATCAATCTTCCTGATCCTCTTACCTGGTGGTGGTGGAGGCCCTCCTTGGCCTGGGAAAGGAGGCGGGGCTGGTGGTCCCATACCAGGAAGTGGAGGCGGGGCAAAGGGTGCCATCGGTGGTGGGGGAGGTATGGGCCCGGCTGGGGCGGACGGGGGTGATTTCAGAGCTTCCGTTTTCAACTTGTCATCATCTGACAGACTGATATTGGCTCCCAATTTGCCGCTGGCAATCTGAAGAAAAAAACAATGGTTCAGAATTATAAATTATGAATTGTACCACAGCCAACAGGATCCCAAATACATTTTAGAAAAAGTCTTCACTTTCACTTGGAATGACTTCACAAACTGACAAAACAGCATCTTTACTGGCCGAACAGCAACATCTCCTGACTGCCTGAAGCCCTGCAAAAAGCATAAAGAATCCACATCAATGGGAAACAAATTTTCCACGGAGTACACAAGAAACCAAGGCTCGTTTCACAGGAAGCAGAAGTTTCTTTCACAGGAAGTTGAATTCAGTGCCAAATTAGGCGATAACATCTGAATGAATGAAAAATATCCTCCATGGCTTGATTCAAAATTTTGAATTTAAAACTTCTTCTTGATCCATAACCGGTAGAGGTAATGGTCTTGTATGATCTGGAGTCCTGACTAGCCTTACCATGGCCTTGAGCTCTGCCATCTGGGCCTGCAGCTCCTGTCCTTGTCTGGTTGACATGGCCAACTCCGACGCTTGCTGGTCGAACTTTTCCTGGATGGAGTTCAGTGCGCCCATCGCCTCTTCCTAAGAAAACAAGGAATATTTAAAAAATACTTCAGCACCAAATGGCTTGATAGATACTTGTAGCTGGGTTTAGATGTGTCAAAGGGCTAGGGTAGAGCAACTGAATGCATCAGTGTACATTCTAAGACTACAAGAAATATGTCAGTAAAGAATGGCTTGATACTGATTGCACTAAAGGGCTCACGTACAGGTCTGGAACGTAAGTGTAAGGCATTTAAAGTTTGCAACTCCTCTGAAACATGTCTGAAGTTTCTGCTGGTTGTGGATTTTTCCCCACAAGGAGCATTAACAAATCAAATGTAAAGTTGACGCAGTCGAATCAGGGAATTGCACTGTATATATTGGTGGCCGAAAATCCCATTGCCATTCATGACTTCCAAAGACATCATGAAACTAGGAACGAATAAAAAACTTGCATTACAGTGAATGTAAATAAGCCCATTGAGAAGGTCAGCTATTTTTACTAAAAAAACCAAGCAGCCACCAAGAGTTGGGCAGGGTTCGAACCAAGGACGGAGTATTGAAGGAGCAGCATTCTACTCTCAATTAACGAGGCTGACTAAGGAGTATAGTGACTTGCTAATTAATGATTTCTCACATGATTAGCTCATTCATAAATACGAATGCTGTTAAGACAAACGTGACGCTATTGAGCTTGGTGTTGTTCATGTGTAGGGTGCAACAGCAAACATTCAATGGTTACTGCAGTGTTTGTTTTGATCAAAGTGAAGCCGTTTGCATTAAAATAATATATAAAAAAAGCAAGGTGACACACACGACCTTTGAAAAACAAATTTGCAACTTTTATAATGGCAGTAAAAAATTAATGCATAGTAATGTGAAAAACCAACAGAAGAGTTTGTACCAATGATACCCTAAAATCTGACAAAGCCGGGAAAGAAATAAAAGCTGAAATTACTCAGATGAATATGAAGGCTCACGCCCTGACCCAAAGATGCAAGTTGAAAGATGCAAGTTGAAAAATGTGGTAAAAAATGAAGAGTATGTGATCATAATGAAACAATATTGCAGTCAAAACTGCCGAGTGCAGTTTTCCCATGCATATATTTCAATCACGTTTTTGGGTGGGCATTTTCGGTTAACTCTTTCATAATGATTATACATGTAACGTTAGAAATTCCTGGAACAGTTCTCTGCTCTGAAAAATGGGTTGCAACTCTCCCAATGACCTCATGGGTAAACCTGCAAATGATACCCATTCCATTATCCGCAGAAATGATCTAGAGCAAATTTGAGTGACAAATGTCTCTACAATGCTCATGCTCCAGCTAATCAAGTCATCCCTTCACGGTTTGTGTTTACAAACTACCTAAAATGACTGCGTAAGTTATGACAATTTAGGTATTGTTTGAAGCTTGGCATGATGGAGTTGTAACATGGAAGGTAGGTTGCGGGTTCACCGTGGAAAATATCTCTTTTTGTGAGGAAGTCTTGGCTCTGAAGAGAGCTGATGGTGAGGTTGACAAGTCGGGCCATCATCAAGCACTCTCATGAAGATGAGCACTGCATCCACTAGAACCAAGCTACACTCATCCCCATCAACCATCGAGATTAGCCATCACGACTCCGTCCCCAAGACATCGGTTTCACATCAACATCTGGTCTCCTGTATTCCGTCAGGCTTCCAATGCAGGGGTCGAATTTCAGGTAAAAATCTACTAGACAGCTGGGCTAGTAGCACACAAATTTTAATAGACCGGAAGGTTTTTCACAAGACCAATGGTAAAAATAACTGTTTTAAATGAGTGTGCTGTTTTGATTTTTTTCCCCCTTTGTCGACTTTGTTGGGGGAGGGGTTAGGAATGCTGTTTTGATTGAAACTCCCCGTCTCAAAACTAAAAATGGCCATTCCAGAAATGATGGGGCTTTTTCAGATCACCAGATTTAGAAAAAAAAATTAACTTTAGTGATAGCATTTCACGCAGTGTATAAAAAAAAAAAAAACCACTAGACCACCGGACTAGTTGAGACAAGAGTTCACTACACCAGCGCTCAAATCACTGGACTCGGTCCAGCGGATATTTCGATACCTGCAATGGGTCCTCCTATACCCACAGTAGCCCCCACCTCCCCCGCCAACAACCAGAAAGTAACTGACATGGTCCACTAGCCACCCACCATCCCTCAGTCATACATCTACGATCACTCAGCATCCAGTATCCTCTACTCTGAGCCAGAACGACTTCAAAGTATCCTTCAAACACCAGCTCTTTCCATCTGTCCGGCAGTCTCCCCAAGACGAACAGAGCACACTGTTTGAAACTTTGAGTCGTTATCTCACCATCGGCTCTTTTCAGAGCAACACAAAAGAGATATCTTTCCACGGCGTGCCCACAACCTACCTTCCAGCTTATGACACTTTCTTGCGCAAGTCAACGACCTACGCACTGTCTAACTTTGGTGAAATCTACTTTAATACTCGCATAAATGTTGCACAACTTATGCAGTGAAATGTGTCGAGTTATTCAGTTGTGAAATCTGCTGCAGGTGTGTACACTTTGAATAATAACCTCCACAAACGAGGTACCACGGTGAGGATAAAATATGAAGGATCTTGTCAGACAAAGCACTATTGTTTTTAAGCACCCACATATGTCTGAACCACGACACTTGCAAGAAATTGGAGCAAGTGAATGGAGGTCAGTCACCACATCTAGAGATAAAAAAATCGGAGACAAACTTATCAATCTCGCTCTCATTCAAAGAACTGACAGACAGACGGCAAACCCAAACATTCCATCCCGGGGCGCCACACACCAGCTGCATTTATGTGTGCAACATGAGTTATTGGCAATTTGGCAGAATCATTACATGCATGGGGGGAGGGTGTAGTATGTCTGCAACTGCATGCATTTTGTATGGCCCGAGCCGTAAAACGGAGCAAGATGTGATCATTATAAAGTCCAGCTTCCCAAGGGATATGCCATCTTGCATTGCGTTACCAGTGGAAAAAATTGTGCTATTCCAAAATTAAGTCTCTACTGAAACTTTGTTGATATCCCTGTAGCAGCGACATGATTCCTCTTTTAAATTTGTTTCTCCTATCAAGAAAATTGAGAAATTTTGAATGCAGATGAACTGACCCACTCAACAAATGATTTGCTTAAAAACACAGCTCGTCCAAAATTCTTTTCTTCAAAGGTAAACAGTAAATGACAGATACTGTCTGTTTACCTGAAGTTATGTACCAAAAGTGCTGATTGGACCAGCTGCGATACATTTCATACTTGGGAGCCAATCAAAAGCATGACAGCGGATCACAATAGGAAAATCTTTGACTAAAGCAATGGTGCAGCATAAATGTAGTTCAATAGTTCATAAACAACATATGCAAGATTTAATTGCTTAAATCTCAAATTTAAAACTGCTTTTTCGGACGTCTTTCATAAAATTCTTTACTATTCCTCTGCCAGTTTAATTCTTTCGTCAAACAACCACACTGCAAAAATCTCCCCCAACCAAAAAAGAAAAAAAACCAAAAAAAATTTTTAAAAATAGAAAACTTCCCAAAACCAGCACCAAAATGTTTTCACACAAAAAAATCAAGCAGATGAAAAATTTAAAAAAGGAATTAATAATCAAACGCAAAACCAAAAATTCCAAAACCAATTAGCAATGCAGAAAGTGACAATGAAGACAAGCGAGAAACACACACAGGGCATGACATTAAACCAGAGAGAAAACACACACACAAACACACACTGCTACAAAAGGCACAAATGTGTAACAGATGAATAGGGTTTACTTGCGGGTGTCAAACAGGGAATATGGTTTTCTGGTTTTGGTTTCTATTTTCAGCTGGGCTGTTGCAAAAAAAATTTAAAAATAAGAAAAATACCGAACACCTGCTGCGAGTTGATATTGTACCCACCATTGTGGTGACCACAGGTAGAGAAGAGAGTTCACATGGTACGCCTGAACTCTGAACGCCCACGTTGGAACAGAGAAGATAGATAGAGACAAGAGGTTTGAACAGAGCAAACATTTTTTTAGTCTGGTACAAAAAAACTCGGGATGGAAGACAGATGAAGAGCTAATGTTTTGTGTTCCCTCTAAACAGACTTTCAGTCTTTGAATGTACTAAATGGGCATGATTCCAAAACGCAGAGATGAAACTGGCATATGGAGAAACAAAATCGGAAATTTGTTTGGGCAAAAATATGTGTCCAAAATCTGGGCCGCGCATGTACATGTACAATACACTTCATGCCCAATTTCCGGACACTGCCCCCTGTAAATTTTACGATGAGAAAAATGTTGTGTTTTAACAAAATTAAAAAGCCTGAATTACAGTTAGAGTCACAGACTCATAAAAAAAGTTCACTTCTTACTTGAGAAAGTCGAGGAAAAAGTCTGACAGAAAAGGGCACCATTCAATCATGTCCATGATTCAACCAAACTCCACTTACGTACGTGGGAAAATTCTCGTCTTTTTCTCAAGTTCCAACAACTGTCAGTGAAATGTATCACTTATGCTCTCTTCGCCATCCTCAAGGTAATCATTTTTAAAGCATTGCATTTTATACAACTAAATATGCAACGGTAATATGCAACGGTACCACCGTACAACATACACCGGGCCGCCCGCTGTGCTAGCGGGCAGCGCGGTGTAAACGTACGGTGGCACTGGCACCGTTGCATCTGCCAGGTGCATGCGCACGCACCACACACTGACGCATGCGCGGTGATTTTTGCATGTCACAGGTCACTGTTTTTAACCTTTTATCCAGCCGGAAAAGTGTAGACCTCTGTGTTTCTACCATAGAAACACTCCATTTACGACTGGTTGAAAGAGATTAAAACTACGCTCGCGATAATTTTTACGTGCCGTTTTCATCGACTTTTTCTTCTTAATTATAATTCAAATAAAATCGCACATTGTGGAAAAAACGTTAACAAATCAAATTTTGTGGGACAAATTGTACAAAAATCTAAAATTTCATTGGAAAAGTCAAAAAGTCGGTTTTCCTGATTAAAATCGGAAAAGTTTCATCTCTCAAAACAGCCAAAACAGTGCTGGCCCAAATGGGAAAAAAAGTGACTCTGAATAAAGTAGAATTGGTGGGGAACACACAGGACATGATTTAGACAAGAGGGCGTTGAACTTAAAGAGAAAGACATGGTTCAGGTAATAATACACGATTCAAAAGGGTGAGGGGTTACTTTGGGAAATAATTGTTTTTCTTCATGGGCGAGAAAAATCAGTGCTGCATGGATGAAGTCTATGAGAAATCACATGTTAACTAAACATGTCAAAGGTTGAAAGTTTGGGGGAAAATTTAAGAAACAATTAACAAAACCCTTCAATTTCAAACTCAAAATGAAACTTATCTGAATATGAATGAAACTGAATATATAGAACACAAATCACAAACACTGGAAATTGGGGCATTTACCAGCAAAATTAGGTGTGATGTACAATTACTTGTGGTAGATGTGGTAGATGAGCTTTAAGAAAAAACTATACTGGTACATCAACTCTTTGTTTAACCCTGATATATATTTGTTTCATCTGGGGTAGCCACGTATGGATTTTATACCCAAAAATTGCCCACGGAAATTAATTATAATGAAACTTCAGGCAAGCAAACACTACACTGAATAATGAACAATGAAAACAAAACAAGTAGACAAAATGCAAAAAAAAAAAAAAAAAAAAAAAAAAAAAAAATTAAATAAACAAATAAATAAAAACAATCAGGGAATGACACATTATGAAGCAGGTTAAAAAAAAATGAAAGGCAGGAAAAAAAAAAAAAAATCAACAAAATAAGCGTATGAAATGCTCCCCCACGCACCCTAAATACACCGATTCCCGTCAATGTGAACATCCCAGAACTCAGGCCTATTAAATGTGACCAAATGATCCATCTGGTCCGACAATGTGTGGCTAACTTCACTTTCCAATCCCTCTGTTAGAATTCAGAAATCCCAGCAGAAATATCACATGAAAAGCATTACCAACTTAGTTTTTGATTGAAAACAAATTATTTAACCCCCTGTGTCCGGCTCTTATTGATGGGCGGCTGGTATGCCAAGAACGGGCTGTGCAGCTAAGCGTAAACACAAATAGGCACCACACTGAATTGAGTGGTCCTATTCATCGCACTTATAGCCCCCTTTTGTTTGAGTGCAAGCTTTGTTTAAAAAAGCTCCATGTATTCATTACACTCCCATTCAAAAATATAGTTGAAATATGAATGGATTGAGTATGCGCAGGAATGAACATATAGACGACAACCGGCCAGGTGGTCCTTTCCAAACCGCGGGTATGGCCGCCGCCTGTATTTAAAAGGGTAAAAAGGGACTTGTTTTTTTAATCTATCACTGATCGACAAAGAAAGATCTGACCTACCGTTTGTGTACCGACCATGACAATGAAAGAATACAGTATGCAGTGCCTTCTACGATGATCAGAATGATGTGCTTTCAAAACGCTTCAACTTCAAGCTAAAGTAAACCTTGGTGCTATGTACTTTTGAATGTGATTAGGGATCCTGCCCGAAAAAAAAACGTGTCGAAAAAAATAAAGCAGTATGGATTTTCTGGAACTCACCTTCCCATCCCTCAATGAAAAATCAGTTATATTTGGGAGAACTAGCTTGCGATATTGTAATAATAACTTGTCCACGGCTGACATTTCTGGGGGTGAGCTGGGTGGGACAATGTCCCCTAAACAATGCAGGCCATACAATGAAGTCAATTTCTGAGCTCATTTTTTTCGCAACATGTTTTGTATTTTTAAGGAATACACCACCCCCTCCCCCAATTCTGAGTTTGAGGTGGGCGGAACAATGTCCCCTAATTATCACATGTACAGGCTATATAATGAAGTAGCTTTTTGAGCTCAGTTTTGCTATAAAACATTGTCTTTAACAGGGGTGAGACTGGCCAAAAATGAATTCCATGAAATCCACGAAAAATCTACGAGAAATCCACGAGGACCCCATATCAACATAGTTTGTATTTGCCTAAAGGCACCCCCTTAACCCCGGATTTCATATGGGGGCGTAGGGGCACCAGGCCGGCTTGTGCAATTAAGCAAAACGGAAACAAGAGGCTTGTGCAGCCAAGCATAACGTACACAATACCCCAATAATGGATTGAAAATGCAGAAATTGACATGTATAGACGTCAACCGGCCAGGTGGCAATTTTCAATCTGCACGTATTTGTGTCAACCGTACGCAAGGGGTTAAAATATCCATTTTATTGGTCTATATCAAATTTTACAGGTTAAAACACCTTTAGGACAACACCCCAGGAATTCCAGATTGCAAAAGAGAGCTCTTTAAAAATTCTGAAATCCCGACAAAAAATCCTGAAATCAGGAAAAATCCTGACAAAATCTCACCCCTGCTTTAAGGGGTAATCCCCCAAATAGAATCACTTGGTTTCTAACACAACTATGATAATTTGACACAAGGTCCCTTGCTCAAAGTGTGATCATATTTTGCTAACTTTTTCGGACAGGATCCCTGATGTAGTAATGAGATCTACTCAAACACTGATGACATGATACAATAATCCTACGTCAACCGTCGGCATCAATGGCGGACAGTTTGTTTACCTTCTCCTGTTGCTTAGCGTCCAGTTCCCGTTCTTTCCGGTCAATTTGCGCCTTCATCTCTTCATATGCTGTTCAGGAGAAAACAAAAACTGAGGATAAATTGACGTTATGGAAAATATGAGAAAACCAGTGCAATACCCATACTCTGAATACTTTAAGGTACTTAACCCCTTGACCTCGGGTTTCATATGGGGGGCACCGGGTAGCCAAGCGAAATGGAAACAAGAGGCTTGTGCAGCCAAGCATAATGTACACAATACCCCAATAATGATTGAATATGCATAGATTGGCACACAGAGGTCAACCGGGCAGGTGGCAATTTTTAATCCACACATATTTTTGTCAACCGGTGGCAAGGAGTTAAACCAGGGGCGAGATTTGGGGAAAATGAAAAATCATTCAGAGGAACATGATTTATTTGGCATTGCTAAAAAAAAGGCTTTAGAAAAACTGCATTTTCTACCAATAGATACAGTTTAAAATTGCAAAGGAAGACTGTTTCAGGTTGCAGAGGTCATTTTGGAATGATAAAAACAATTTATGGACCGGAAATCTGGAAGTTGCAGTTTGAATGTCCACTGAGATAACTTTATTCCAACACATTGGAACTGTTACTGACTAGTATAAAGCAAACTTTGCATAGAGCCATTGGTACTAAACCTGCCAAACTACAACAGTTTTGGCCTGTTGAAGTTTGGCAGGTTTAGTACTGTTCCTAGTACAAGGTATGCTGGAGTTTGGCTGGTTTAGTACTGTTCCTAGTACATGGTATGTTGGCGTTTGGCTGGTTTAGTACTGTTCCTAGTACAAGGTATGCTGCAGTTTGGCAGGTTTAGTACTGTTCCTAGTACAAGGTATGTTGGAGTTTGGCAGGTTTAGTACTGTTCCTAGTACAAGGTATGTTGCAGTTTGGCTGGTTTAGTACTGTTCCTAGTACAAGGTATGCTGGAGTTTGGCTGGTTTAGTACTGTTCCTAGTACAAGGTATGTTGGAGTTTGGCAGGTTTAGTACTGTTCCTAGTACAAGGTATGCTGGAGTTTGGCTGGTTTAGTACTGTTCCTAGTACAAGGTATGTTGGAGTTTGGCAGGTTTAGTACTGTTCCTAGTACAAGGTATGCTGGAGTTTGGCAGGTTTAGTACTGTTCCTAGTACAAGGTATGTTGGAGTTTGGCTGGTTTAGTACTGTTCCTAGTACAAGGTATGTTGGAGTTTGGCAGGTTTAGTACTGTTCCTAGTACAAGGTATGTTGGAGTTTGGCAGGTTTAGTACTGTTCCTAGTACAAGGTATGGTGGAGTTTGGCTGGTTTAGTACTGTTCCTAGTACAAGGTATGGTGGAGTTTGGCTGGTTTAGTACTGTTCCTAGTACAAGGTATGCTGGAGTTTGGCTGGTTTAGTACTGTTCCTAGTACAAGGTATGCTGGAGTTTGGCTGGTTTAGTACTGTTCCTAGTACAAGGTATGCTGGAGTTTGGCTGGTTTAGTACTGTTCCTAGTACAAGGTATGCTGGAGTTTGGCTGGTTTAGTACTGTTCCTAGTACAAGGTATGCTGGAGTTTGGCTGGTTTAGTACTGTTCCTAGTACAAGGTATGCTGGAGTTTGGCTGGTTTAGTACTGTTCCTAGTACAAGGTATGCTGGAGTTTGGCTGGTTTAGTACTGTTCCTAGTACAAGGTATGCTGGAGTTTGGCTGGTTTAGTACTGTTCCTAGTACAAGGTATGCTGGAGTTTGGCTGGTTTAGTACTGTTCCTAGTACAAGGTATGCTGGAGTTTGGCTGGTTTAGTACTGTTCCTAGTACAAGGTATGCTGGAGTTTGGCTGGTTTAGTACTGTTCCTAGTACAAGGTATGCTGGAGTTTGGCTGGTTTAGTACTGTTCCTAGTACAAGGTATGCTGGAGTTTGGCTGGTTTAGTACTGTTCCTAGTACAAGGTATGCTGGAGTTTGGCTGGTTTAGTACTGTTCCTAGTACAAGGTATGCTGGAGTTTGGCTGGTTTAGTACTGTTCCTAGTACAAGGTATGCTGGAGTTTGGCTGGTTTAGTACTGTTCCTAGTACAAGGTATGCTGGAGTTTGGCTGGTTTAGTACTGTTCCTAGTACAAGGTATGCTGGAGTTTGGCTGGTTTAGTACTGTTCCTAGTACAAGGTATGCTGGAGTTTGGCTGGTTTAGTACTGTTCCTAGTACAAGGTATGCTGGAGTTTGGCTGGTTTAGTACTGTTCCTAGTACAAGGTATGCTGGAGTTTGGCTGGTTTAGTACTGTTCCTAGTACAAGGTATGCTGGAGTTTGGCTGGTTTAGTACTGTTCCTAGTACAAGGTATGTTGGAGTTTGGCTGGTTTAGTACTGTTCCTAGTACAAGGTACGTTGGAGTTTGGCTGGTTTAGTCCAGTAGGCCACTGCATGTGACTCTACATGTTGGACTTTGTTAGGTTTAGGTCTCTGCCTAGTGTGAGAGCTTAGGGAGTTTATAGGGTTAAGCTACAGCACATTTTCTGTACTCTCAATTTTTTGGTGCTCATAAGGCTAAGGACTGTATCTCAAAGAACCCCCGATATGACTCACATTTCTCTAACTCTTCAGCCTTCTGCTGCCGGATCACATCCTGGTTGATCACCTTCTCAATCACGTCCTTGAAGTTGATGTCAAACGGTGCCACGTCCGGGTCCCAGCCGTCCTCATACTGCAGGACGATCTGCTGGACTAGCCGGTCTACCAGTGACCAGTGGTGTATGCTAATTCCTTTATCTGGTTCAAGAAATGTGAACAAGGAAATATTGGTTATTTTTAAGTGGCTGGGTACTTTTAAAGGCACCACACAATTAAAGTACCCAGTTTGATTCGTTTTCACACATGTATGCACATAATAGAAACGCTGGTTTTCACAGAGTGTAAAAAAAGGCAGGTGTGGTTTTCCATTCTTCTAAAATCTTTCAGTAATATTCATGCTAGAGGAAGCTATTTTTGTTTGATTATAGAAAGAAATCATTGTCAAAACAGCAGAAAATAATTCCTTCAAAATAACAACAATGTTTTGAAGAAATGGTTAGAAACGGATTCCAAACAATTTAAAATGCTTGCCAATTAAATGCAATTTTCATAAAGTTTTTAAATATGCGGGCTTATGAAAGGATGGACAAACCATTTCAAGTATTAATGTTCAATAATAATACAAATTATAAAAAACACCAGAAATGTCATTCAAAAACTAAAATAACCGCGGCTTGAAAAAGACTACCTGACTGGTTGACATCTATAGCCGCATTGCTGTGCGTACTCAATTAATTCATGCTTCAACTATATTGTTCCTGAATGGGTGTGTAATGAACAGATGGAGCTTTTTCAAACAAAACTTTCAATCAGACGAAAGGGGGGCTCAAAGTGCGATGAATAGGTCTCTCTCAAATGACGTCACTTCCTACAGATTGCCACGTGCATCGGCATTTTGGGCGTCAAATTTTCGTAGCGCACATCGGCTGTGCCGTATTTCGAAGAAATTTCGAGCAACATGCGCGTGCATTTAGAATATTTTGCACACTGCGCGCACACGCACCTGATGCCGTTGAACACGCAGTTGTAATTTTCTTATGAAGATGGCGTCCTATGAGATAGGTCTATATGATCACTCTATTCAGTGTGGTGCCTATTGTTTGCATTTACGCTTGGCTGCACAGCCCATTCTTGCCATAGCAGTACCCCAAAACCCGGAAAGTGAAACAACATGGAGAAAGTGCAAGTGAATAAGTCAAACAGCTCTTTTAAATACCACCAAAAAAATTTCACATTGAGGGAATAATATCGATCTCAAAATGCCACCACGAGAACTCTTATAAAAAAAATAACTAAAAACTTGAAGAATTGGCATACATTGTGCTTCATTGCATTCAGCACTCAACACCACATAAATTACATTCATGGTCACGCACCACAAACAGAATTAGATCACAACCTTCTACAATTTGCCGATAAGCTTTCATTTTAATTGGTGCTTCCAAACAGCTTTGCACTTGATGATAAACAACACCCGCAAATGCCCGGGCGATGCAAGATTTTTATGGGGGCAGGAAAAGTTCAATTTTGAGGCAGAAGTATTTTCGGTCGGGGTGATCTTTGGATAATTTCTGAGGAAGGAGGTTGGCAAGGTTACTCCGAGGGCGTGGGTTGGATTTTCCGGCCACCAGTTAGATTTCAAAAGTAGACACTGAACATAATTTTTTGTGTAAAAAATAAAAACTGAAATATCAGGCTACAGGCCATGCATTTTCTGCAAGGCTTACAGATTTTTACGAGCCCAGCACCAGGTACTCGATAAAAGTTGGTTCGAGTCCGGGAAAGATGTCAATTACTCGTCAATTTCATCATCTGAAATCTCAAAATTTACTAGGACAACTTTGTTTGACTTGGCAAAATTGTACTTGTAAAATTTACTTCTTGTGGAACATAAAACTTACTAATGACAACCGACACTCGACAATTTGACATGTTTGCATGGGACTTAATAGCACCATTTAGTAATGACGTCAAAATGTTGGTATGAATATTCATGCGTATAGCATGCACGCATGCACTTGCCTCCTTGTGTCCCCTTGCCTCCCCCGAACTGAGAATCATACGTTCTAAGATTCAAATGTCATCAGGTCATGTTGCGGTGCATACAATTGCACGCTAGATGAAACGGTGAATGCTCAGCCGCCAACCCACTCGCGTCCTCAGTTTAACGCTTTCTAACGTCGAAGTGCGGTTTGGAATATTCGTGGGTTGTGCGTATCCCATGGGTGTGAAACTTTCAAACAATGACGACCTGACCTGGGATACTATGGATACGGGTCGGGTCGAGTCGTACATACAACGCGTATTTGGATGATAGAATAGTGAACGCTCTGTGTCCGCACGCACCGTGATTAAATTTCTAGGGGTCTATTTTTGATGTCATTTGGGTAATAACGAACAGTGCTATTTGTTGAAGTTGATAAGAGTCTCTAAATTTGACCAGAACAGCTTTTTCATTTTTGGACTGTAGCATGCTTCAATTCTATTTTTGATACTGTTGTAGCCTCGAATCCGAACTCAACTGAGAGTATCTAAGCTTAGTGAGGTAATTGCCAATGGCTGAAAACTGGGCTTTACTCAAAACAGTCAAGAGCACATACTTGACAAATTGACAAATCTATACACCGGTGGTACTGATATCATAAGAAGTGCTTTGACATTGTATATATACTATGTGGAAAAAAATACCTGTATCTTTAAATCATTTCTGACCTGGCAGCACAAAATGAGTGTAAAGTGGCACTATGGATTTTCCGAGTTACAATGTACAAGCAGAAACAACATTTTTTTCACTGAAAAGTCAATTTGGGGATTTTAACAACTGCGCATTTGAAAAAAAACCTATAGATCTCAAAGTTTTTAAACTGATTCTTTATTCTTGAAATACTTTTAGGGGATGATTATATTTTTGAACTCGGGTTAAAATGTACACAGATTTAACACCAACTCTGAGCTTCATTTTCTCAAAATAAGTGGTCAAGACTTACAACTCCAAAAGGTTCTTTAAGGGGCTATGACACACAATATATAAAATTCAAGCTTTTAACCTGTACTTTCAGGAAATACCATAATCTTGATTTTCAATTTCTCTACTTTTCACCCATTTTGTGGGAACAGGGGCCAATTTCATGGTCATGCTAAGCACAAAAAATTTGCTTAGCATGAAAAGTCTTCCTTGGTAAATACAGGATTACCAACCATGGCCTTTTGGCTGGTAACCTGTTTTAACTAGCAAGACTTTTTGGTGCTTAGCAGATTTGTGTGCTTAGCAGCTCCATAAAATTGGCCCCTAGTCATATTTGTGCTTGACTTCATATCCTCCATACTCCTCTGTGGTTGGCCATTCTTTGAGGCCCCGCATTACACCACTCGCATCTTGTAAAAACAGTATGAGGTTTCAGCATTCGTGCAAGACACAGTCAAGGGAAGGATATATTTTACAGATAAGTCTGCATACCTGTTTCGCTCGACAAAGATGGCAGGCAGAAGAGGTTTAATATTGGAAATCTACAACCTCGGTGCAATCGATCCATTACCACTGCATGTCAAATTACGGCATAACCATAATCCGCCAACCAGATTCATACAAACAGTCGTACTTACTTGGTAAAAGTAGAAAATGTTGTAGAAGAGAGAGGAAGTGTGGGTAGGCCTGAGTGTGTGCAATCTTCTTCTTAATCACGTCAAACATGCTATTGGCACTTCGGACATCAACATGTACCTGAAACCAGAGGGTGCAGACACATTGTCAACATTTCTGCATAGCAAAGGTCTAATAGATCTCTCTCAGAGGACGGCATCTTCGTAGGAAAATTAAAACTGCGCGTTCAACGTCATCAGGTGCGTGTGCGCACAGTGTGCAAAATATTCTGAACACGTGCGCATGTTGCTCAAAATTTCTTCGAAATACGGCACAGCCGATGTGCGTCACGAAAGTTTGACGCCCAAAATGCCGATGCACGTGGCAATCTGTAGGAAGTGACGTCATTTGAGAGAGACCTATTCTATGCACAATGCGACCAGCTCGAGGAAAATATTTTCCAAGATTCTGGATAAATTTTGGTTCTGAAAATTGGACCCGGTAACTAGGATAACCAGGTACCAAAAAAAAGAGGTCAGCTGAGCATTCTTTAAAAAAATATTCATTTAAATATTGGAGAACGTTTTAAAAAATTTTCAAACAATTTCAAAAGTTTACAAAATCTTTCAAAAAAACTTGGTTGTCAGAAACTGGTTACGTTCCTAAAATGCACTTTAGCCCATTCCAGTAAAAAATTGAGTGTAAAACCACCCAAGTAATTCGTTTTTTTGGGGATCAAAAGTAGAATTCTAGAGATATGACAGTTAAAGATATTGTCTGTGCTCAACGAACTTAATTATTGGACAACCGTACAAAAAACAACCTTTTATTTCTGGTTCCTTTCACGGCTCTACCGCACAAAAAGATCCGTTTTGTGGTAAGCGGGAACCAAATTATTGTTTGGCCATAAATTACTTGATAACTAAACATGCGGAGATATTTAGTTCAATATCTTACTGCACCACACACAGGTACAAACAAATCCGTTGCAATCAGCTCACATTTTGAAAACCCCCAAAACGTTTTTTCTATTATTTCAATCAATTAATTTATTCAAAGTCAATATCTGTCTAACTTTTTCAGCGAGGGTCACAATTGAAAAATGGCCCCTTTCTTAACAAACTGAATAAAAAATGAAAGACAAAAATACTTACCAAGTCAAACCTCTTGGCTAATTCCCTTTCATCGTCATTCCGCACTAGTTCAAAGAAATCTAAATGCCTGAATAAAATGGAAAACAAACATTTCATGCGGATTAAATAATTACGGGGGTTACACTTGACATCGCAGATGTGGATCGAAACTTAACAAAAAGAATGTGAAAGAATGTTTGTGCAATGACACGTTTGTTTACATGTGTTCCCTCTGTAGGTACAGTACATTTGCAATTGAAAGTTAACACGGTGAATGAAAATAGGAAATTTGGTGAAAGGAATTCCCATTCACATTTCACACACAACTCCTCCCCCACCCTCCCCCTTCAAGTGCGGACATTATTTTCCCACTTTTCTAAAAGGAGTGAAAACATTTTCCCACCTGTGTGAAAAAGTGTGAAAATGTTTTCCCACTGGGGGAATTTTTTTCATATTTTGCAAAATGAAAATTAATTCCCCGGAAAGTACATGTACACAAACCCAAGAGGTTTTGGAGGATTTGTATGATTGAGTCGAGTCGAGTCCAGCCATTTTACATAGGGCTTCAAGAACAGAAAATGTGCCAATGATCTTCCAGGGACCGCGCTGCCGGTAAGTATTTTTTATTCATCAAACAATCCACAAGGGAAACTGACTAGGTAAATTTGAATACATTTTCAAAGTGAACAAAGAAAACTGGCTGGAGCGGGATTCGAACCTGCGACCTCCAGAATACCGTACCGGCACTCTACCAACTGGCGGTCTCCCAAATTGTCACTATCTCCCAAATTGTCAGCGCAGCCAAACAAAGATACTGACAATTTGGGAGAGCGCCAACATAGGGCAAGATAGCTCAGTTGGTAGAGCACTGGTACGGTATTCCGGAAGGTCTTATGTTCGAATCCCGCTCCTGCCAGTTTTCTTTGTTCACTTTTAAGAAGTTTTTTATTGCAAGGCAAATTACAACTGAGTTGTGGGGACAATCTCTGCGTCCCAATTGTTTTTGGTCCCCACAACATTATCGTACAACCAGTGTAATATCCCACATCTATGGAACAAGACTGTGTTTTACTGCATAATGTGCACAGTGTTGGAGTTTCTGATACTATCCTTAAACCGAAACATCACCGACTGTTACGTGGGTATGGTACTCACCTGTCTACGGTAGCATTCTCCAGACTCCGTAGTTTGTTTATAATTGGCTGAATACCAAGCATGAGGAACTCATACCGCAAATGAATTCTGAATTCAAGATTGTCCTGTAGAAAAATTGATATTTCAACCCAAAAAATTGGTAAATGGTTGAAACTCATTACGAGTTATGAGTGCTGTAATGATGCAACAAAAACACATATTACAAAAGAGAATGCTGACGAGTGTGTTTAGTCAACACTCAAACCATTTTCAAATCACCCAAAAACATTGAAAAGCCTTTAACCCCTTGAGTACAGTTATTTACAGGAGGCGCCTGGATGTCGCGTCGGCTTTTGCAGCCAAGCGAAACGGACACAATGTGCTTGTGCAGTCAAGTGTAACATACACAATAATCCAACAATGGATTGAAACTGCACAAACAGCAGCTATAGGCACCATCCGGCTTGGGGGCACTGTTTTTTGGCACCATATGGCGTCATCCGTACACAAGGGGTTAAAATTTATACTTTATATAAAAAAAACTAGCTATTTTGCAAGTGTGATGCATACTTCATAATTACTTAAAATATTAAATTATTAATTTTTTTAATAAAAAGCATAAAACTAAGTACATACATTTAGGGAAAATGATGTCCCGAAATAAAGCCATCAATTACTCAAAATGTTCCTACTTTTGGGGCCATGTTTCATCAGCAATATATATGTGTGCCCCCTATTTTTTTCTTTTTCACATATCAAGATCGAGTATTTGCATCCCGCCTCGGCGATGCACTGATACCTGATTATTGAAAAAGGAACCATACTTTCAACGCAGATGTGAAATTACAAGATTGCAACTGTACACAAGTCAATGTGGCTAAACAGGCCGTCATGATCCGCGATTGAACAATGCATGCGTGTGATGTATTTCCACCACTGACCGTCCTCCATGAAGCAGGGTCTGTTGTGACTGACTCGGGTGAGCCCCCGAGTATGACGTCAGAGCTAATCGAACTGCGCGGGGCTAACCCGAATCGACCCGGGTGAGCTAATCGAGTGCACCCCAAGTTTGGTCTTACCTCCCCAGCTCCGTACTTTATGACAGCATTGATGAAGGACAAAATGGCCGTCTTCAGGCTGACCTCTTCCCTGTATTGACCTGTACTCCGGTCCAAGTCATTCACTAACCTCTGTGAAAAATGGAATGAAAACGTTGTCACCTTGGATACTGTAGCCTGGGCAACAGATGATTACAAAGGTAGAATTTTGCTCATACCTACTTTTGAAGAATACAAGGCAGGTGATATGTTGTAGGAACTCTGGCTAGACCAAGTTATTTCTTTTCCAACTGGAGGTGGACAAAATGCCCCTTTTTAAAATCACATTTAAGAACAGCCATGAAAGCATTTTGTTGTTCAATGCATATGCAGAACCAGGGCGAATTCCTCTCGGTGATGTCGTCAATTGGTCACGTGACATTGGTCGTTTGCTCGTACCCACCGCCCAGGGCACTGGGAACGTCTTATGCACTTCACATATTCTTGTGAAGGAAACGCATGGCATTCTGGGTAGCGTACCGTGACACATTGTGAGAATGGTGACACCGGTGAAGCTTGTCGACAATGTGTATAGTGTGTGCAGAACTGGTGACCTCCAGAAGGTCACAGGTCACACGAACTATCCAATCAGAGCTCAAAGAACATCAGACGTTCCCAGTGCCCTGTTTGGGCAGTGGGTACGAGCAAACATTGGTTGCTGCCAGATCTACAAATTGTCGGAATTAGACTCATCAGGTCAGGTAACCAGACTACTGTCATACCTGAAACCTTGTTCTCTCGGACGCATACTCCTGATAGTGGCACATGGCATTCAGCACCTTCCGGTGGCCGCCCGGCACCAAGCAAACGCCACCCAGGATCTCCAGGACTTGAATCTTGGTCTTGACGTTCTCTGAGCTCATGCTCTGTGTGATGATGTTGATGGCGGTGGGGTGGGCTAAGACATCTGCTCTTCCATGCTGAATTTAAATCAGAATGTCAAGCAAATTGTGAAAGTGATCATCAGTTTTATTTTTTCTGCTCAACAAAAAAAGTTATTTCAAGTACTTCGAAAATTTTCAAATGGAATATAATATGTATACGTGGTGGATGCTTAAAGTATCTGTGATGGTAGGCCAAAAGTTGGGGCTTCCATTCCAGTTGGCGTTTCTCGGCAAATCGGTTTCTTGTATTGGTACAAAGCTAAAAATTGAGTTATATTCAAACAATATACAATATTTTAACAATATACTTGTGTTCCAACAATACTCTATGTAATCACAAATTGTATAAAATAAGCAATTTGATGAACATTTATGATTAAAGCTTCAATCTGTCAAATAGCCTGACATCTCTTACCCAATGCATAATTTATGAGGCAGCCTGTGACTTGAATACAAAATTGCTCTCTGCTTTTTTTGTGAATATTCATTATCTATAAGGCATACACAAGTCTTTCAGTTGACATTAGCATTTGACAGAATTATAAGCTTAAATTTGACTGATCATGCTATGACTGAATGTAATCTACATGCACTGTAATAAGTGTATACTGAATTATTCATGAGCGCTGAACGAGCAGACAATTATTAATTTCAGAATGGGATCTGACATGTCAAAGGTCATATCAAATTATTTATGAATATTAATTATCTGCGACAATCCTGTTCACTGACACTGCAAGAGACTTACTGAATTATTCATGAGAGCCTTGATGCAACCAATCACAGATGTGTGAATGGGACTTTCCATCAAGTCAAAGTCCATATTCTCAAGGAACTGCAGAAGAGTGGACAGCCCGTCCAGCTCTGTAAACCTCATCACAAACCTGAACATTTAAGCAACAAAAAACAAATTAAGTAATTCGTCTAAATTCTTCAGGTATTTTGGCTAACACTATGAAACACGTTGATGTGACTTTCCATTCAAAATGATTGGGGGAATTCTAAGGCCAAGTAAAAAAAAAGAAAAAAAGAAGTTGATCGTCTGTTGTTTTTTTTTTAAAAGAGGAGGATGAGGGCCTTTTTTTTTATATATATTTTTTTTCAAGATGGCTGCCATGCATTTTAATTGAAAATGGTCGCCAAATTTTCAGTTCAAAATGACCGCCAGCTTGTTTTTAGCTATTCCACTAGTAAGTTGAGCCAAAATATCCTCGTTAAACAGTGTTCTATGTATTTTATTAAAAGTACCCAATTGTTTATGAATGTCCTTTTCAAGCAGAATACATGAAAAATCTAGCTTTTTTAGAGGGAATATTTTCTTTAAATAAAAAAAGGATGTGGCTTCAAAAAAGGATGCGGGTGGTGACGATCAACATGTTTTTTTTACTTGGCCTAAGGTAGATATGACCGTCAAGGAGGGTCCAAAAATTACATCCAGAGCCCAGAATCACAATGAGGTTCAAATCCTCTCTGTCAAGGTGGGATGAAAAATTTTAGGCTCTAAATGTAATTTTGCATAAAGTGGGATGTGATTTTGAATGCTGATAATCAAAATCACATCGTCCTAATCTCCTGTCAATTTTGAATAGAAAGTCACACACAAGGCATTCACTGTGTAAGCAACATGCTCAACGCAACAACATCCACCAGTTGTCAATAAGCCTGCTTAGTGTAAACAAGATCAAACAGCCAAAATATTAAAGGTGTTTTGTTCACTGATCAAATCATCAAAATCCCACACTCCTGTTGCAACTTGCTGCACATTGAGCAGGGTTAAGTTATAGAAAAGCTTGGGTCAACATTGTTACAAACAATATACAGTTATATCCTTTCCCACCCATAATTTTAGAAATCCAAAACTCTAAACTTTCCCTTCAAAATACAAACATCTCCCTCTTCGCAGCTGTCAAAACTATCAGCAGACACAATATCAAATCTTGGTGTTTGCTTTGCAATACACATATGAAAAAAATATGACAATTATGGAATACTCAATCAATACATACTTCAAAAAAATGCACCCTGTTAGTGTATTTGCTGATATCACGTCTGTCCAATTATTCGGGTCTGGTTCAAACGATTCCATGGAAATTTTTATAATTCAGTTCCTTTTTCACTTGTCATATCTTTGCCATTATTACAACATCCCTTTATGTGATTATTGCTGAACATGTTTATTTAATCTCATTTCTAACCGTTCATGTACATATCCTGGTTGTTATTGCATTCTCCATTTTGTGTTTACAGACTCAACAATGATGGTCTCTGGTGTGTGGTTTTAGCACAATGTTTTGTCAATGGTTTTGCTTGCAATTTGATGGTAGGCGGTTTGATTTTTAGAAGTTCCGAGTTGTGGCTTTTCATGTTGTTGGATTTTTCTTGAATGACATCGGTTGTCGTTACGAGTTCCGTTTGGGCTTCAAATTTGTTGGTATAGCCTTGTTTACACTACATTTTGTACTAAGGGATGTTGGGGTTAGGGAAACTTTACTTTCTTCAGATTTACTGAGTAAAGGGATGCCTTTACAGATTAAGAAGTTAACGTCTTGAATACGGAAGACAGCCATAGCCGTGGTTTGAAAAAGACCACCTGGCCTGTTGTCTATAGACACATTCCTGCGCGTACTCACTCCATTCATGTTTCAACTATATTGTTCTAACCCTCCTACTCTTGAGGCAATTTATTAGAAAGTTTATTCACCATACAAAACCATACAGTGAGTCACTGAGTGTACAGCAGGTATACCATACAAAACCTGACAGCTGTCTGGTTTTGTATGGTCAAAAGACTTTCCTGTACTGAACTATGTAAGGTGATAAATGGTAAATCAACTTGACCTCTGTATGGCACTGTAAGGTTTTGTATGGTTGTACAGGCTGTGTCTGCTGGCAGGTGCAATGTTTTGTATGGTGAACCAACTCCATTGTGTACTGGGGAACATTGATGAATAGGCCTATACCATTTTATAATTAGGGTGGTTTCTCTTTATACATTAACTCACTATAGCCCCAAGTAGTCTGTTGATAAGCCACAATGAAGTATATTCACCACACAAAACCATTTGGCATACATTGTACACCACAGTGAAGCATGTTTACCATACAAAACCATGTGTATGGTTTTGCCATGTCAATAAGCTTGCCATAGCATTTAATAAACTGTATGGTTTTGCCATGTGTGTGTTAATGCTATGGTAAAATTTGGATATGAAAATTTTGTAAGGTTTTGTATGGTGAAATAGTAGGAGGGTATGGGAGTAATGAAGAGATGGAGCTTTTCAAACAAAGCTTTCATCCACAGGAAAGGGGGAACTCCAAGTGTGATAAATAGGACCACTCTATTCAGTGTGGTGCCTATTGTTTGTGTTTACACTTGGCTGCGCAGCCCCATACTCGGCATACCACCACCACCCCATCAATAACAGCCAGATGCAAGGGGTTGAAGGACATGGGGAATTGCTAATACTATCCCTGCCCATTGAAGGGTTGGGTTATAAACGGTGTGAAACTACAACTCATCCAAATGAAGATCTTAGGAAAACCCTGGGTTAGCAACTGCACATTATTCTTTGGTTACCATTGCCCCGAGTTACTAATGTAACATTTAAGTACATCTCATTTGAGTTTAACTCCTTCTGTGCTGGTATACCAATATGGGCTTGTGCAGCCAAGCGTAATGCAAACAATAGGCAAACAATGGATTGAGTATGCACAGGAATGCACCTTTAGACATCAACCAGCCAGGTGGTCTTTTTCAAACAGCAGCTATGGCCATCGTCCGTATTCAAGAGGTTCAAGTCGGGCAAAAAAAAAAAATAGTTGTGTTGCTTTCCACGACTGACCCTAAAAGTCACAAAACTCGGGTCGGATGATTATTTTTTTAAAGGAATTTTCAAAATCTTACCTTTTCCCGCACAAAATGAACAAGTTAATATTAAAACCATTGTCTTTAAATACAGCTACGACGGCACAATCGTGCATTTCGCCATCTCACTTTTAGATAAGCTTACTTTTTGCCTCCCGACTTCCGAGTTAAGCAACATGTATTGTTTTCATGGATGGTAAAAAAAAAATTAAAAAAATCGGCTGGCTGATCCTCCCTCCCAATTTTTCCCATTTAAGGGCAACAAAATTTTTTGGGATTTTTTGGGGGGCCTTATTCTTGTACAGTATTTCAATTTTGGTTTCATTCTTGGGATTTTTGTAGGTGCATACATTGTACTTAAAATGTTTGTTTCGTTACTTTGGTTGAGGGCTTGTGGGCAATTTCCATCTGGGCTTGCTATTCTTCAGTCTCACAGGTTTTAAAGTTTTGGGATGAGAGTTTTGAAATCTGACCTCATTGGTTGTGTTCGTAGTGCCGTCTTCAGACTATCCACGAGATTCGTTCGAGCAGCGATCACATCCTCGTCATGAGTAAATGCCAGCTGGAGGAATTGCAAAAAAAAAAAAAACACAGGGAATGTTATCATTTCTGGGAGAAGTGATTTATCAATTCAATAAATGGCTATTGGGCCAGCAGTTTGAAGTCGTGGTATGTGGGCCCTACTTGTCGGTTATTCCGTAAAAGTTTTGCATAAAAGGTCCATGGTTATTCCACATGCTCCAACCTTGGTCTGGGTAGGAACATAAGGAGGTCATGGCTACAAAATATTTGAATATGAGAGGGAATCTTGTGTATTGGGTTTTGTGAACCTGGGACGCATGCATGGATGGTTAACGGTAATATACAACATTTGCAAACATCAAAAAACAAAACTACTGAATTATTATGAAATACCTTACTTGACTAATACCGGTTTCACACTACTCTGAACTTACCCGGGTAATTTATTACCCGGGTAGTTGTCATTACCCGGGTAGAAACTAACCCGGAGAATCGGTTTCACACTACAAAATTAACCCTGCAATTCTGCTTACCCGCTTCAGCGCGCACCCGGGTAACTTGAAGACAAGTCGTTTTAATAGACAGTCGTGTTTTGTCTGCAGGCGCCGCATTTACCAGCGCGGTACGCAATAATATGCCCGCCTTTCGTGAAGTTCCGACATGTCTTCTTTCCTTCATGGTCAGTAATTGGACAGTCGACACACACACGCATCTTGGGGCCAAGGTTGCACGAACGTTCCCACATGTTATTATACCGCTCGCTACACGTAACCCCTGCAAAGTGCGGAGTGCAGTCGGACAAATGCCGACCAATTACCGACTTGATTTCAAGTCTAGTCATCCTTCAACTGCGCGGTCTAGACTGGTGCCTTGCATTAAGTGTATGTAAAATGTACTTATTAAGACGAGGCATCATCTACGGAAGACTGGTGCCTTTCATTAAGTATACGTAAAAATAAACTTATTAAGGCGAAGTACCAGCCACGGCGGCCGTACTTATAAATTACGTCACCTTCGCAAAGTTGGCCGATTAAAACACGACAAAGCGCACGCACCCACCCACCTACGTACCCGGGTAGAAGAAAACCCGGCGAGCATTCCCACTACTGATGGTAACCCGGAGAATCGTCTCAAGGTCGTCGTTAACCCCGAGATTGGTGGGTTAACCCACCTCGCGAGCAGGGTTAGAAATTACCCGGGTAAGTGGGGTTTTGGGGCAGTTAACCCGGAGAATTTCTAACCCGGAGAATTTCTAACCCGGAGAATTGTAGTGGGAACGCTCCACATTACCCGGGTAATTGCCGGGTTAAATTTTTCGTTAACCCGGCAATTACCCGGGTAAGAGCATAGTGTGAAACCGGCATAAGTAAATAATAGTCTCAAGCATCCTGTGAAATCATGGCACCTGGTGTGCTGTCATTTTCAAGAAAAATGGAATTTCCAGCGATGGTCGGCCAACCATCGTTGGAATGAAACTGACTTTTATTAAATACTGGCCCCAGTTTACCATCTTTATTTAGTCCACATTTTGTTTGGAAAATGTTACACATCCGTGAATGGGTGCAAGCCAGTTAATCTAGTTCCCCGACCTGATAATTCCCTGATGTCTATAAATGTCTCTGTAGGGAGTAGGGTCAGGGAACCAGACTACAAGAACAGCATTTTATTCCTGTTTTTCCAGCATCTATGCACACACAACAGGCCAGTGTTACAGTATTTTCTATAAAATACTAACCCCAAATCTATTCATTTCTGAAAATTGCAGCGAAATCAAATGTTGCATACTACAATTAACCCCTTGCCACCGGTTGACACAAATACATGCAGATTGAAATTGCCACCTGGCCGGTTGACGTCTATACACGTCAATCTCTGCATTTTCAATCCATTGTGTACGTTATGCTTGGCTGCACAAGCCGGCCTGGCGCCCATATGAAATCCGGTGTCAAGGGGTTAAGTACAAAACATTTGTGGATTTCATTTGCTGTATTTACAAGTTGTAAACAAATTATTTTCCTATCAGACAATATCTGTGGGAACTGTTGGGTGAAACTGTTTTTAAGTAATAATACAAGAATTCAACCTATGCTGTATTTGTTTTTCATCTGGAGTCAAAACAGAGACAGAAGGGGTGTCCCACAATGAGTGTACCATGCATTTGTGCTGGTGGAGGAGGGGGGATGGCAAGGGTGTGGGGCAAGGGTGTGGGACGAAGGGTGTGGGGCGAAGGGTGTGGGGCGAAGGGTAAATGGGAGGGATGGGGTAGAGGTGGACAGGAAGAATACAAGGCTGGGGGATATAATCTTACCGTCATCATGGTCTTCAGCTGATCCAAGTAGTAATCAGGCCACTTGGTTGAATTGGGATCGTCTTGCTCCTGAACACAAAGAAAAATGCAATTTTTGTTTTAATGCAAGTTTGTCCCGAACAAGGCTAAAAGCCATTCGAGGTACGGAGCTACAAAAGCAACAAGAATCAAAGTTACAAGAGGTAGGAATTAAGATTCCTCTTGAAGCAGGAAAAATCGTAAGCTGAAGGGAAACATGTACATGTGTACCAGGTAAAGAATTCCGTAGAAATACAGAACGAGGTAAAAAGCTATTGGCATAGGTACATGTAGAGCTGGAGTATATTGGTGGGAACAGGTAGAAACCAGAATTTCATTCTCAAACACCTTCGCAAAATGAGTGATAGCTCCTCGTGAAGTAGTAAGACAGCTACACTGTACATGCATCTAATCTTCTTGAGGACACAGGGATGGCAAGAAACACACTGATAACATCCTTTATATTCAGAGTGCTTAGAATTCATTTTGTTTGCATCTGCATTCAAATCTTACTCGCCCGGTGGTACATTTATGCAACAGTTGAAAAGGAGGAAAATCAGATTTCATTTTTTTGAACTTAGGTTCAAGTGTGCACAGATCACAAACTTTGAGCTTCATTTTCTCAAAGCAAGGGGTCAAGACTCTGACAACTCCAGGTTTTATCAAGGGCTAAGAATAAGGTACATGTACCACAACACACAATATCAAATTAATGATTTTAACCTGTACTTTCAGGAAATTCTTGATTTTCAAATGTTTGCGGCTTTACACTCATCCCGTGGGAACAGGTCACATTTAATATTTCTACATGAACATCCACTTTGTAGATGCAATCCTTAAGGAGATGGATTTCATCGGAGCACACAGCCTTTAAAATCCCTGTAAATAGCTACAAACTGCCATTCCTGGATTACAAACGACAATGTAGTCCCTGCTTTGGCCTTCAAAAATGTTGGCAACTCTTCAACTCATTTATGAGTTATGAAATATCAGTTTGGAATTTCAATTCTGCTCAGCTGGCGCAGGTGTTTTCACACTGAAGGTGTTTGCAGACTGCATTGGCTGGGAATGATAAGTTTCTGTCCAAACAAGTCTGAGTTTTGACAGACACACCCAGGTCAGGAAGACGACCTCCTCGGAAAGAACTCTGCAAAGTGGCTATTTGTGTACATGTAGTAATGGCACTGAGTCATAGTCTAAACTGTCATACCGATAAAGCTGGATCTTCCCTTAAATGTTATGAGTTACAGAAAAACCGGACAATGTTCATGTGAATAGAGAAATTTATGCCCAAGAATTGATTCCAGTTGTCCAAAATTAGTGGTGGGATATAAATCCGGATTTTTTAACATTCGGTTTGAATTCCACTAGTCGGTTTCGATTTTGGAAAACAGATATTCAAAAGCAACCTTAAAAACTGAAGCCTTCCATTTTTTTGTGACACAGGTCAAAGAAAACAACTGGAGCATCCTCCAATTTGCTTCATGGTCTGTGTTTGGAACTGCATTCGCTTGCTAATGCTAGTGGTCTTCTTGGTATGAACAACCTGCCCATCCAGTTGTTTTTTTCATGCAGCACCTTACTCGTCCCTTATTCGGTTTGAATAAAATTAAGATAACAGGATTTAGAAATCTCTGATTTCTCCCACCGCTATCCAAAACCAGAAAACTTTACAATTTTCCCAGAAAGTTTTAAAGTGGCAAACTGTGAGGCTTCAAGTATAGCACTGGCACACTCCAGTGATTTTCCAGACAATTTTAAATACGTATTATATCAAGTGTTTTTTTCCCCCCCACATAAAATTAACCCTTGTGGTGTGTTCTTCAGATTTTTATGAACATCCCGCATCTTTCTTGTAAAAATAAGACTTTTTAAATGAAGGATCCGGGTGGGCCTGACTTCACCCTATGGATCCAACTTTCATCGACTCCATGTTGAAATATCAATAACAAAATTAATATTGGAGGTTACCTTGATGCGGATGGCATAGGTTAAGGATTTCTCAATTTGTAACAGGGACAGGTCAAGTACAAAAAGTAGATCTATCATTCTTTTTTTTTTCAAGCTCAGTTTCATTGGAACATATCACGAGACCCCTCCAAATGACAAAACCATGACCAAAAAATTATTTAATATAAAAAAAAGGCATTATATACCCCAAGAGACTCGTACCCATTCTTAAGGTACAAGACCAACACCATATGACAAAAACATGACAAAATACACCCATGAAACAGACTTGTGACAGAAATATGATCCATATTCCCCACCAGAGGCTAAACACATGCCAGTTTCCCATCTGTCAGTGATGGGCCCCATAATATCCTGCCTGGTCCAACAATAACAGCCTGAAGGTGCTGATGAATGGTGCAGGTTGAGCCGGCTCAGACCTCTGGGATGTCACCTATGAACCAGACCAGCCTGCCCAGTGCATTCTTGCCACTACATTAATTGTGACTACAGGGTCTGTACAGTAACTAAAAATATCATACTCATTCTGGGAGGGTGGGGGGGGGGGTGGAACCTGGAAAACTGCAAAATAACAGAGGTTTCATTCACATGGTTTTGTACTGGTGGTGGGATATAAATCTGGATTTTTTAACATTTGGTTTGCATTCCACTATTTGGTTCCGATTTTGGAAACAAGATATTAACTTTTGTTAGTGACTCGGGCAAAAAAAAAAAGGAATATCCTCCAATTCACTCCAGGTCTCTGATTGTAACTGCATTCACTCACTAGTGGTCTTCTTGGTACATGGAGTGTTTCTGTAAATGCCCAGTGGTCACTGAGTCCTGCAAACTACATCCCGTCATTGAGAGGGCTTTTCATGCGGCACCTCACTCGTCAATTTTGGTTGCCGTGACTGAGCTAGATGGGAACTTCCGTTGAAAATCAGATAACTTATTCAGGTTGAATAAAATTAGGATAACCGGATTTTTGAAATCTCTGATTTCTTCCACTACTATCTGGTACCAAAATGTAACTGCTGAGATGCTTTGATTAGGTTTTCTTGATGGCCGCGGATGTCTACCTACAGTACATGAAGGTCTAGAGGGTCTACTACAAAGTGGATCTTTTTTAAACTTAAAGAGCACTTCAAGACCCTAGGGGCCTGGACACTTAAGTTTTGCACTTAAGGTTAAGAAAGTTGCCTGACACATTCAGGAAAGTTCCGAAAGGGAACTGGTGGATAAAAACTGAACTTGACATTTTGAGGGGGAAATTTAGGGGGGTGAAGCTATTAAAATACATCTGATGGGAAAGATACCTACATCCACTTGATAAATTAACGACACTTCCAGAATTACTTCTCTAGAAATAGCCACACTGATCTCAATTCCCCAATTTAGAAACAAGTGGCTGAACTCGGCCAGTCACCTCCACCTTTCAACTTCAACATTTCCAGAATCTGTCAATCGGACTGACTGGCTTCCTTCTTAATAATTAACCACAAAAAAAACCAGGCGGACACCATGCAGTCTGTTGAAATTATTTCTCCGGTCCTGCAAGCGACCTTGACCTTTGACATTACTAGCTTCGGCTTTGACAATCATCAGCATAATCGGAAGTCATAATTGTGTTACGTCCAAGGCCGACAAACATGACATTTCGCAAGGCACAGAATCCAATCAGTGCTGTTTTCAATTCAATTTTACCTTAAATAAATCTGCAAGCTGCCATTTGAGAAGTCCCGGGAATCAATTAATAAAGCAGATTAGGCCCGTTCTGTACACAACATTTAAACGCTATGAACAAGTAGCAATCAGAACTAACACTTCAAATAGTGTGAATAATAAGGAACTACAAGGGTAATAAAAGTGTTTTTTTTCTCTCTAAAAATGGTAGGAGGCCTGGTAGCCAAATTTATGATAGAGCCTTTGTTAGTTTTAAATTTCTTCAAGCTTGCAAGTTTGTACAGTAGAGCCAAAGTTCCTTGGCTTCAATAAGCCAGTTCGGTATCTCAAAGGTTATTCGGGATAAAATTGCTGACTGAATGTCACGCCATGTTACACGAACGCCCATTCTGATTGAATTTAACACGTGCGCGTTGTGCTTCCACCTTTTGCGTTCACACGCACACGTTCGGTCACACGCGCACGTTCGGTCACGCGGATCATTCGGGATAAATATGTCATTGTGCACATGCGCAGTTGAAATACCGAACTGGCTTATACCTGAACCATGGAGAAATAGGATTGTCACTGCACACAGCAATGTGAACAGCAGCAATGTGAACAGCAGCAGTGAGAACGCTACTGTATGCAGTAAACATGTGTGACCTGGCAGCACAAAATGAGCAGGAAGTCACACTATGGTTTTCGGAGTTAGAAGAAATTGGTCATTCCATAAATTTGGGGTCCAAAAGTGAGAAATTTGTTGGGTGTCCTTCAGTCCGTTACACATGACCTGTGTAATTTCCCATCAAGTATCATTCAAATTGACTTTACACTTCTTTTTACTTGTTTGGCATGTACTTTGCTTTACACAACCATTCTTGGAGATAGAAGGCATTAAAGAATGTGTCCTGAATTGCAAAATCTTATGTCAGATGCAACAGGGACACCAAAATTAGACGCCAAATTTATAGAATGACCCAAATATCAAATTTTCCCTAAAAAGTCAATTTGGGGAATTTAAAAACTGTACATTTAAAAAACCCTATCCTATCATATCTTCAAGTTTTTAAACAGAATCCAGTCTTGAAATAATTTAGGGGATGATTTTATTATTTTTTTTATTTGGATTAAAGTGTGCACAGATCACAAACTTTGAGCTTCGTTTTCTCAAAACAAGGAGTCAAGACTCTGACGCTCCAAAAGGTTGTATCATGGGCTAGGAATGAGATACAACACAAAATATATCAATTAATGATTTTAACCTGTACTTTCAGAAAATACCATAATCTTGATTTTCCAATTTTGCTACTTTCTACCTGTTTCGTGGGAACTGGTCACATTTTTTTCTCATGAAAACCAGACCCCTCTGAGCAGTCAAACTACAGCTGAATGAGCTGATTCAGTCCTATGCTGCAAGCACTTCTTCATGAGGACAAGAAATCAAGATGATTAATACTGAACATTACTGGAAATTGTCGTCAGAAATGAGAGCACCGTCTAGAATACTGATCAGGCCCCACGTGAAGGCCCTTCACTGATTATTTCTGGACTGATAAGGGTGACTTCATCTTCACTGGTTCACATCGTTTGCATTGCACTGCCAATCCGGCTTCCTCGGTATGCCACAAATCCGTCAACACTGAAGCATGGAGCTATCAGATATAATTTACAGAGGCTTCCCTGGCTGTATGGTTCCAGGAGGCTAAGGAAGGGGCATCATCCTTAGAAGATGCATGGTGATAAAGGTAATATACAACATTTGCAAACATCAAAAGAAGAAAAACTACTGAATTATTATGGAATACCTCACTTGGCTGTCAGTTATAGTCTCAAGCATCCTGTGAAATCAAGTCACCTGGTGTTTCGACCATCGTTGACCATTGTTGGAAAGAAACTGACTTTTGTTGTTTAAATATTGCCTCCAGTTTACCAACTTCAGTTAGTCCGTGTTTCGTTTGGCATTTGGTTACACATCCGTGAATGGATGCAAGCCAGCCAGTTTAGTTCCCCGACCTGATAATTCCCTGGCGTCTATAAATTGCTCCGTTTTGTTTGAAGTGGGGTCAGGGAACCAGACTACAATAACAGCATTTTTTCCCCTGTTTTCCCAGCATCTATGCACACACAAATTGTAGACAGGTCAGTGTTAAAGTATTTGCTATAAAATACTAACCCCCAAATCCATTCATTTCTGAAAATTACAGCAAAAGCTGTTCTATACTACCTTTAAGCTGCCGAATCAGATCACCGATATAACTCGGAGAGTAAAAATTGCTAATTAACATAGAATTTGAGAACAAATAGGGGAAATGACTGGAAAAAAAATTGAAGATATGCCGTTTGACAGAAAAGCCAAAAGAACATTGACAATATGCTGAGATACATGTTTATAAAATTACTTCAGTGGAGAACCCCGGCAGTTCTAGTGTTTGCAAACACGGCATTCAAATTTGGGGGATTTTCGACGAGGAAAAGATTAACTTGATTTATGCTTTGTCGGAACACTATTTTATCTTCTTTTAATTCATGGTAAAATACATTTTCGTTTGCATCAGTTTTATGTGTTACCAGAAAAATTATATTTTCTAAAATTCATTCAAACCGATAAATAATTTTTTTTAAAAATAGAACACTTCAAATGCTGTCATACTATTTTTTTACAGCTTTCTGTAGGTTCGTGCTGAAACATGGATCGGGCTTCGCTGCATACAAATAGCCCTTCTATTAATGCAACCTATATACCTTTACATAGAAGACAAAAATACAGATACACAACGTCAATACGTGCAATCCAACCCCTTCATATGTAACCATGTTCTTTGATTACATGTAGTTGAAACCCCTGATTCACAAAGCGCTACCATTCATCCTGCCAGCATAAATGCCCAGGACCAGGTTCATTTCCAAATATAGACAATTCCCAATTTATCGCTGGTCTCCATTTTGCCAGATGAACCAAAAAAACTAGTCCGAACCAATCAGTGTAATATACAGCTGGCAAATCGAGGCCGACATGGTACACAGGTTCATGCAAGATGATGAAAACCGTCCTCCAACAAAATCCCCTAATATAAGAGAAAATCTTGATTACATTAAAGGTGGATTCTGGGGTCCGTCCAACCATGGTCCAACATCTGTAAAATAAGCTTTGATTGTGAACTAACCAGAATTCCTGGTGAGAACCTCAAGTGTACATTACCCTATGAATACAGGATTGCTCTTCAAGTGTGAGCAGTGATATTAATTCCTTTGGACGTTCAAGATTTGTTACATGGCTTTAATACATCATCCATTTCCCCATTTATTCCTCAATCTTTCATGTCCAAGTACATAAACATGCATGACAAAACACAAAGAAGTCCTGGGGAAATTTAACTGCAGGACTTTAATTAGCCATCAGCCATAAATACTCAATTACCCATGTTTCGTTAAACGTAGTATACAACATTTGCTTTTGCTGTAATTTTCAGAAATAAATGGATTTTGGGGGTTAGTATTTTATAGCGTGATGGCAAATACTGTAACAATGACCTGTTTCAAGTTGTGTGCATAGAGGATGGGAAAGCAGAAAAAAACATCTGTTCTAGTAGTCTGGTTCCCCGACCATACTTTAGACAAATCGGAGCAATTTATAGAGTCAGGGAACTATCAGTATCTCGGTATCTCAGACGCTTGGCATTTTGTTTTTCAGGGCTGCCAAATCGAACGCAGACCTTTAAGAAGTAACTCTAGGTCCGAAAATAGCAGGCCACAGGAAGGGATTCATCTCGAGTCTTGAGGGACCCAGGACCGAATTCCTGGCAAACAAATCATGAAATCATGCCCAGTCATTCATGTTCCAAGGATCTATCCAGCACTCAGTGACATTCCCTCTTCAGAGAGGTAACGCACAAATGAACATGCAGTTGATGATTCCTCCAGAGGATAGCGGACAAGCGAGGGCAGGCTGTTTGGTCTGTAATGATGACCATGTGTTGGGATTTACTTATGGGGAAAGCTTTCAATATCAACAATGCATTTCCCACCGGATTTGAAAGCTGAACTGCTGAGTACAGCATGCTAACAGACTGAAGTCCGTACAATTTTTTTTTACATTATACCACATGTGTAAAAAAAAAAAAATCAAATTAAACAGATATATTTAAAGGCAGTGTACATGATTGGTCATTGTTGCAATTTTCAGGAATGGGCGGATTTGGGGGTTTAGTATTTTATAGGAAATATCGTTCCACTGACCTGTTCAAAGTTTTGCGTTGTTGGATGGCGAAAAAAAAAAACAAGAGAAAAACGGCACTCGTTTTCAACCGTCGGGCGGATGATAGCCTTTAGTCAAGGCGCGCATGGCTATCTGGGCGCATGACGCGCCCCGAATGCCAACATGTTTGGGGCGCGCCACTTGTCCGGGTAGCCACGCGCGCCTTGACTAAAGGCTACAGGGCAGTTTTCCAAAGATTTCCAGCTGGAAATCGTTGGAAAACGATATATATTTCCACTTTTCTTGACAACGACAGCACACCTGGTGCTATAATTTCACAGGATGATTGAGACTACTATTACAGTCTAGTAAGGTATTTCATAATAATTCAGTAAAACAAATTGGAGGATTACCAATCGTGTACACTACCTTTAAGGGGAGTTACGATGAATGCTGAACGTTTTTCAACCTGTCAAGATGGGGGGGGGGGGGGGGGGGAATTAAGACTTCAAACCAAGACTTGGATGAGAACTGCAAGTTTGTCAAGAAAAGTAGATACAGATGCACTTCAAACTTCTTAACGGTCACAGCGGACATTTTCGTTGTTCGAAAGTATTTTTTAGTTTTTTTGAAACAATAACTAGACACAATGTACATTTGCATTCAATTTGTGGACCTTTGAAAATAACGACAAGATCCACAGTTGAGTTCAGGGTTCGAAGTTGATACACGTGTACAACAACAATGAGGATCCTTCCCAAAAAGTTCAAGTATTAAGAATAACAGGCCAATAGAGCCACAATTTAAAGCATTTACAAATTTGGAACAGTTCACTATGTTGGAGACGACAGATCTTTTTTTTCATTGGTTCTCAAATCTGGTAAGTAAATTGGGTTTGCACACTGTGGCCATCTCGACCATGCTTTCACGGTGGATCTGGTTCCCAGACTCTTACCCTTTTCTTGCTGCAGTAAATCTGCCACTTCTTCTCTGGGGACAAGCTGAACATTCGGTCTCTGTGAAGGGCCGGAAGATCCAACTCATCCTGGGGGAAAAATATAATTCAATGACGTTTAGACCCCACTGAAGGTATTCATTGATGTGTTGCAAGAAAGCTTGTTTGACTAACCCTAATCTGCAATTCTCTTTTAGAGTCATTCCATAACAATTTAACTCCTTGTGTCTGGCTGTTATTTATGGGGGGGGGGTATGCCAAGAAATAGGCACCACACTGTATAGAGTGGTTCTATTCATCGCACTTGGAACCCCCTTTCTTGTGAATGAAAGTTGTTTGAAAAAGCTCCTATTCTTCATTCAAGAAAAATATAGTTTAAACATGAATGGATTGAGTACGTGCAGGAATGTGCATATAGACAACCGGCCAGGCGGTCTTTTTCAAACCGCGGCTATGGCTGCTGTCCGTATTCAAAAAGTCAACTTACTATGGACGGAAGGATCAATAAGTAAAATATAATAATGTGCATGACTAACTCTTGAAAATCTGTGATTTGCCTGAAAATCATTGACGAAAATACTTTCGTTTTTCGGGGACAAAAATTCGGTTCAGAAGAGTCAAATTGTTAGGCAAACGACACATTTTCAAGAGATGGCCGTGTACATTATTACTCCATAATGATCTTTCCAACCACAGTAATTTTAGGACAAATGCTTTTTTCGGCCTCCGTGGCAATGCGTTCCTTTACAATGTAATCAAGCAAAATCTTTTTTTTTAAGTTCACTCATTTTCTCATAAAATATAAAAACTTACCACAAGTTCCACAAATTTCAGGTTGAGTTCCTCCAACGGGGGCATGGGATCGGCCACTTCTATCGGGTGCAGCACCATCCCGTTGTCCACATCGTAGGTGATGTGGGGGGTCTCGTCCCCGCCTCCAAAGCACCCGCACAGGAGCCCGCCCCCTCTTTTGCGAGGCATGATGAGCGGTGCCCTGGGCCCTCAAGTGAACTGACAGGGGAAGTAGGGGGGTGCTATTCAAAATGTGTCACGGGCATCTGTAGTTGACAAAGACAGGGAAGAAGAGAAAATCCTCCTTAGTTGTGGTAACATATCTGCAGTGATAGGATGGAATTCAGTGTTGTTTTTATCAGTGGTTGATATATATATTTAAACAACATTTTCTTGGCCTGGCTTTGTTTTAGGTTAATGGTTCAGTGTTCTAGCCAGGTATTAAATAGCGCCAGCACCCACTACTAGGGCCGTTTCTAATAATTTAGTATTCGATTATTCGAGACTGGGCATTATGCGTCTAGCAGTGTTATAGTCAACTACATACTACATGGGTACGACGAGTAGAGGAAAATATGTTTTTACAGAGGGGTCGTCACACAATGGGAACAAGGTGACCCCGCGAGTTGGTCTTTGTGTAAAGGTGGCCCACAAGAGAAATTATAAGATGAGGGATAATGGGAGCCACAAACCCCAAAAGTATGAGTTTGTGTGCGAGGAGTACTGCATCAGGTTTTGAGTTGAGTACATTTTGATGTGAACTAATGCAGATAAAACACTTGAGGAATGCGAGTACGAGTACAATTGTGAGTTTGAGTACAATACATGTACATGTACGTACATGTGTGCCTTATACATTTTGTACATTCGTATACAAAGTTTAAGTGTACATGTATACATGTAGAAGTATATACTTACATTAGAAATGCAAATATATGCACTATTAATTAATGACAAATGTTGTAAAATAGCAAATATTTTCACCAAATTACAATGACATTCAGTATTCAAATTGTTAAAAAGAATTACATTCTTTCAAAATAATTTTTCTAAGTGCTCTCCCAACAAAAGGGATCATGCAATCAAGCAGTCCACCAGATTCACTCTGCAGTCATGCAACTCCCGACTTCGGCAACTCCCAAATTTCTTTTTGACGAATAAGAAACAATAGATTACACATACCAGACATACTGGAGGTTATAGGGCTGACTGACTGGTTTTTACCAACACACTGAAAGATCAGAGAGGCTCGTAAAACTCCAAGCGTAGATCCTTACACGTAGGCTACACATGTTCATTTCCACACACGGAAATATGAGGCTGAATCATTCAATTGGAAATACATGTACTACACACAGATGTGTCTGGCAAACCCCACCCCGCTGCTACCAGATTATCATCGACTCGCAAATTAGGAAATTTGACTCCACATAGGAAAATTATCTTGAAGGAAAATATTATCAAATGGTGTATACCAGATGGCTCAGTATACATTGGCGACAAAGATAGCGCTAGTATTATATGTAGACCCTGACAAACACCAAGAGTGCAATGCCCTATTGCTGAAGATACACTGTATAACACTGTCCAATAGTGCAATAACAGATTTGGAATATGAAATTAACTTGTGCATACTGCATCAAGCACATATGCGCATTGTGCATGGAATATTGGGCACGCTTCTACATGAAACTGATGATATTGGATTGATATTCTTCGCCACACAATCATGGTTCACACACATTGAATTGTGTGTGCACTATGTATACGTTCGAGGACAAGAGGAGAAAGAAAATAAAAGGAACCTTACATGTTTAAATCTTTGAAAGATACAATGCACATGTGTCAGGACTGTTTAATTTCAAAGTCTAAAACTGCCTTTCAATTTTCTTTTGCCAAGGCATAAATAATCCCGCACATGCATAAATACATAACGTATGCATAGTATGTGCCAACATCGATGTCCATAGTAGTTACATGTATGCAAGTGTACATAAATAAGCAATAAGGTCAAGAATGTATTTGATGGTACCAGTATATAGCTCAATAATCCAGCTCAACGAACCACGCTTCAGTTGTGAAATCAAAACTGTAAACTGACACAAAGCCTCCACTGCAGATACATGTACATGTAGGTCAAGGCTGATATGCACGTAGACCACCATGTACATGTACATTGTACCATTCCAATAGATATCACTCATACATGTACACCACAATCACACAGGAGTCAGACACAAATGTACATGTACATAAAGCAAAGTCCTGCGGTTTACACCTAAAAACACACAGTCTTTGGTGGTGCACCAATATTACTCGGAACCGGAAAGGTATTTTCAAGTGATGGGATCACATCACTCAGGCAACTCCCAGAAGTGCTTTGTTCCGGTACAGAGTCTCACCACCAAACTGTTTATATACTGTAACCGCCAACCTTACTTCGGGTTGAGTTTTTCCAAAGCTACTCAAGAAGTACAAGATATAAATATTCATTATTTGTATAATATTCTGAGTGCAATGATAAGAATAATTTCATGAGGTGACAGATGGAATGGGACATTCCATCTGTCACCGCATGAAATTATTCTAACCATTGCACGAATGTGAAACATTCATTATTTGTTTTATACAACGCTTCAATCAATCCTCGTCTGGTTGTCTACATGGATTTCTCTGTGTACAACGTGCCGTTTTTCCCTTTTCAGTCCCGCATAAAAACGTCACAAAAAGTTGTCCAGTTCCGAATAAGTTGAAACTCAATTGTTGTTCCACTTCCAGCGTGTCTTGCAAATTCATCTATTATTATTGTATTTTCAAAATGAACAAAGAAAACTGGCAGCAGCGGGATTTGAACCTGTGACCTCTGGAATACAACACCAGTGCTCTACCAACTGAGCTATCTTGCCCTATGTTGGTGGTCTTCCAAATTGTCAGCGTCTTTGTTTGGGGGGAGGGGTGGCGTAAGCCCATAATGCTGTATAGCCATTGATCACGCCCAGTTTTACAATACAATCTGAGAAGCGACATTGTGGGGATCACTCAATGAGGATACGACTTTTTAACATTTATAAAATGTTAAAAATTGAATGTACATAATGTGTAAATACAATAATTTTACCATCCCACCTATAGTATGAAAAATAAATTGTCCACAGTGCCTGACAGAAATCCGAACATTGAGTACAGGACCCCACAATCAACGAGTGATGGGAAGAACAATCAGAAGCTTCACAAGAGTTGATCATTTAACCAGAAGTACATTGTGTAAATTTCTATACTCTAAACATGAGCATGAACCCTCCACTCCAAACCAATTGTGTACATATTAAGCCGTGTCCGCATTGGACTTTTTTGGGTAAAACCTACGGAGACTGTTGTCAACTTAACCAAATTAAGTCCAATGCGGACAGCCGGTAAACTTGCCAAATTGTCAAGTGTCGATCGTCAGTTGTCGGTTTTACTCTCCGCAGCAGTAAGTTTTACAGGCCCAAGCGAGTAGCGAAAGAGTTGTACATGTACGTGGTAGGTTTTACGTCACTGAAAAGTCCAATGCAGACAGCCACGGTAAAGTAAAACCTACATTTTGATCACGTGCCGTCTGCAGATCAATGCATGCCGCGCCTCTACGTTGGCATACACAATGAAATGCGTGAAAATTTAGCACGTTCTACAAAACTACAGAGGACATTTACTGCATAATAGTTTATTTGGCCAAGGACTTTCAGCGAGCCGTGTAATCCAAGTGCGGACGCACGGAAGAAGTAACTTTTGACAATAATTAGTCCAATGCGAACGCGGCTTTTGAATAAAAAAGTACTTTTGCCAAGGCCCTTTTTGAAATCATCTCCATCTGATGGCCAAACCGATGGGTTCCATATTTTTGCAGAGAGCCAATTGTCCCTGGCTGGCCGAACCCAGTGCAGCATGAAATTCAAGGCACCTGGTCTGCAGCGAAATGCGTCAGAAAAGTCAGCCGGCTCCGGTGGGGGTAGTGCAGCAGTAATAAAGGCAGGAATAACATAAGCCAAACCGGGTGTGAAGCATGCCCTTTCATGAAAAAGCCGCTCGGCACAAAAGGGTGCCTGGGCATCGGCCCAAGAAAGTGCACTCTGAGTGGGCCGGCAAGTATACTTTGTATGCAGATAAGTGACTGTAGATATACATAATTTTAAGTCATACATCGAGATTTTGTGTCACAAATGTTATAAACTATGCAAAATACATATTATACACGTAACTATGTGTACATATATACATTAGAAACAACAGGAATAAGATTTTCCCCTTTTCGGTACATAAATATACTCGCAAATTTTATGCACTTCATTTCTATTAACCCTACATGTAACTCCCTTTAGTGTTTTTCATACAGCACCTGCTAAATCCAACAAATTCCAACAAAATTGAATGAGAAGCCTGCTAAATATAACAAAACTCAAACATTTTCAAAGTGAACACAGAAACTGGCAGGAGCGGGATTCGAACCGGGATTCGAAGCCGTACCGGCGCTCTACCAACTGAGCTATCTTGCCCTATGTTGGCGGTCTCCCAAATAGTCAGTATATCTTTGTTCGGGTGGGCGCTAGTCAGAAGTCATAAACCCAGAATGCCGTATAGACAGGGATCACACCAAATTTTACGAAACAACTTGGTAAGCGACATTGTGGGGATCACTCAATGAGGATACGACTTTTTAACTTATAATTCGTCAAACAATCCACAAGGGAAACTGACTAGGTAAATTTGAATACTTTTTCAAAGTGAACAAAGAAACTGGCAGGAGCGGGATTCGAACCTGCGACCTCCGGTACGGTAACCCGGAGGTCGCAGGTTCGAATCCCGCTCCTGCCAGTTTCTTTGTTCACTTTGAAAATGTATTCAAATTTACCTAGTCAGTTTCCCTTGTGGATTGTTTGACGAATTAGAACTCAAACATCAAATTTTGTTGGATTCTGCAGTGTACCACCTACACACCAGCCTCAAGTGGCATTTTGCAGCAACCCTGCTGAATCCAACAAAATACAACTGAAATTTTAATGGCATTCTGTTGTCACCCTCCTAAATACAACACAGTCCACCCTTCTAAAATACAACAAAAGGTATATTTAGCTTCCACCCTGATAAATCCAACAAAATCCAACAAAATCCAACAGGTTTTCTATACCTGCTACCCTGCTGAATACAACAATATCCAACACACCATGTAGTTTTGTGTGGACTACTAAATCCAACAAATTACAACAGCTTTTTACCAATGTTGGATTTTGTTGGATTTAGCAGGCTTAGAGACAACAGGAACTTACGTGTACCACTGATAGGGCGCCTTGGGTTGAAAACCAAAACCAGAATAAATAAAAAAATGAAAAATGCAATGTCAACTTTAGGGTGATATTGGTGTACATGTACATGTATGGTTTCCACAACTCGGCCCCACACTGGAACCCGAGTTAGCTTGAACACGGATCAAACTGAAAAGAAGTCCTCAAAAACCCCCATTTGACCTGGGGGAAGATACGTAGTACATGTATCCAAATCTTCCATGTGTTGACTTGACCCCACAGTTCACCTCAAACTTGATCCATGGTCCAAGTCTAAATGCACACCCTATTCTCAATTCATCTTATTGGACAAGCTTAACCAGACATGAACCAGCTGATGACTAAACGGTGCACATGTAATGCCACTTCTTGGTCATTTTACAACCATAAACCCCTCCTTGGGCAAACCCTGCTGATTTATTCTTAAGTATCAAAAGATCACACAAATAAACAGAAATCTGACCACTAAATATTTGCGGAAACAGAGGGCCTCTTATGAGGCTAGGGCACCCCCACGGTGGGCGGGCGGGCCCCACAGACATCCCAAGTGATTATCGCTTGAGCTCTCCTGGTATGGGGGTATCAGCAGACAAGCTTCAATTCATCAAGAGGTTTTAGATTTTGGACTGCCTGACAAGGATGGCAGGACTCAAGACCCCTGTATGAAGGGACAAGGTTTCAATTACATGTACATTTTGTACAATGTACATGTATTGTTGCATGCATAATGGTCGCAGTAAGTTGACAGGGACGTTAGTTTACCGCGTGCCCCCATTGGACTTAATTTTGTCATTCAACAGAAAAGTCGCGGTAGATTGACAAAAATAAGTCCAATGGAAACACGGGCTTTAGACAAATTGGGGCATCACATCTCCGTGTAAAGTAATGGTGCCAAGGCGCTACAGTCCTGAACGCATCAAAATTCACCACAACCTGCTGTTGGAGTTAAACGTAGTGTACACGATTGGTAAATCCTCCAATTTTTTTTTTTTACTGAATTATTACGAAATACCTTAGTAGACTGTAAGTTAATAGTAGTCTCAATCATCCTGTGAAATGATGGCACCAGGTGTGCTGTCGTCAAGAAAAGTGGAAATATATATCGTTTTCCAACGATTTCCAGCTGGAAATCGTTGGAAAACTGCCCTGTAGCCGTTAGTCAAGGCGCGCGTGGCTACCCGGACAAGTGACGCACCCCGGACATGATGGCGCCATGGCATATCCGGGGTGCGTCATGCGCCCAGATAGCCATGCGCGCCTTGACTAAAGGCTATCATCCGCCCGACTGTTGAAAACGAGCGCTGTTTTTCTCTTGTTTTTTTCGCCATCCAACAACACAAAACTTTGAACAGGTCAGTGGAATGATATTTCCTATAACATACATGTACTAACACCCAAATCCGCCCATTTCTGAAAATTGCAACAATGACCAATCATGTACACTGCCTTTAATGCAAGGCTTGGGATAGTTAGGTTTTAGCATTGGCAGAGCTGACAAACGTTGCTTGCAGTTTTCACACCGTGTGCTTCAACGTATTACATAAAATAAACCTCTGAACGTTTTAGCTCGATCTGCAGTCAGAGTCATAAGAAAAAAATAACGAACCATTCAGCTTGATTTTGTGCACGCTCATTTGTGCTTATTTCAATTCTAGAGGTCTTCAGATACAATTTTTGAAAAGATGACAGCATTTCAGACGGTGACATTTCTCAGGATTAGTGCTTGTATCATCTTTGGTACTAAAAAAAAAAATGTTCAAAATGAAACTACTCAAAACAGTTTTTGCTGTATGATACCTTGAATGAAAACTTGGATTTTGATATGCCCTTTAATTATAACAAGGTTCTCTCTGAATGTCTTGGTAATTCATCACTTTAATTTGCTGAGAGATTTAGCATTTAATGGTTTCCCAAGTGTACAATGTACATGTAGTATCTGTCACCACTTTATGTGCAACGTAATGTTTCCATGGACAGCTCTAGAAACACCTGCTGTGAACAAATGAAATGTGTTGACAGTATCAGGGATGCTGATGAACTCAACACCGGGCACAAAGATTAACTTCTCTGACAAAAGATACGTCCACATCAAAGCATAATTGCCAAGTCAGCAATACGCATTTTGAACCAACACCATATAATGAGGATCAGGTATCATGAGAAACTGCAAAAAAGGAATCATGATTCCAATTCCAATGTCGATGTCAGATAGAATCACCCAAGCCTATTTTATGATAAGATGGTCCCCTCCCTGTACAGCATGTGGTCCCATTACACTACAGGTCCCAAAACAACACCTTGTCAGCTTCAGACTCCATCTGCCTGGGGGTGTGTGGTTAGACAACACTGATGACCCACTTCATACAGTCTATAATGCATGCATTGTTTAGGCTGAGCCAATCAGGGCTGTCAGTCACTCAACACAGGGGAATTTTCTTTACAAACTATGGCACTGCCAGTGGGTTATTAACCTCCTGTCCTGGTCCCCCCCCCCCCCCCCCCAACTTCCTGGGTTCACCAAGAAGCAAGCATTATTGTTCTTGTCTAGTACAGCAGGGATCAAATAAAAAAAGGCGGAATCATAACAATTGTGAGGAATTCTTCAGTGTTTTGTGGCTATAAATTTACAAGTACATGTACATGGGTGAGGAAATGAGAGAGGGCAGTGAGAAACATAAAATTACATGTAATGCTAAGCAATTGACCTACATGCATTGCTGTTTATAAGCATTAGCCAATCACAGCGTCTGTTGAATATCACGTGACATTCTAAATCCTAGATAAACAAAAAACTTCTTTTGGGGAAAAAGCCGGTCAATTTAATAGAGTACCGAAGTCTGATGTCAGTTGCCGCGGCAACTGGTTCCAAACACATGCAGTTTAGAATGTATTCTGGTTTCAAACATTGCATTGATTGACGTCATCACTTCGGTACTCTATTGGGCAGAGGTTGGTTGTTTGAGCAAAAAATAAATAAACCAAACAAAGATTCCAAAAGCTTTCAGCATTATAGATTTGAAATAGGTGAAGTACAGCCGTCACGTGCAAAGCAGAAGTCAAACAAGATCTTTGCTGAAAACTCGCTGATGTACTTGGACACGGCAAGATTCAGCAGGGTGTTTTTGTAAAGCCTTTGCATTAACTGCAATCGCCCATGGCAAGCAATGAGACAGGTGGCTTGTATGCTTCTTTAACTCCACTGCCAGCTCCAAGGATGAAGCTAGCAAAGGATGAAAGAGCACAGAAGAGTTAATATGGACCAAGGAGGAAGGCCCTTAAGTCTGAACATTTTCCCATATAGACCATCAGTTAGTGAGTTACAATGTATTGGTACATGTACAGTGTACAAATGTACATGTATGTATAGTGCAGAACTTGGAAACATAAAAAAACAAAACTACTGAATTATTACAAATTACCGCACTAGACTGTAAGCAAATAGCAGTCTCAAGCATCCTGTGAAATCATGGCACCATAGTGTGCTGTCGTTTTCTTTCAAGTAAATACAAATATATGTAGTTTTCCAACAATTGTTGGCTGACAATCGTTGGAAATAGTCTAGTTCCCTGACCTGATAATTCCATGATTCTATAAATTGCTCCGTTTTGTCTAAAGCCCTGTCCGCACTGGAGTTATTTTGGTAAAACTTACCGAGACGATGGGAACTTTTCCCATTTTAAGTACAGTGCGGACAGCCTAGGACGTTTTCCTCTCAGTTACTTTTCCTGAGTCCAGCGGTTACTTCTACCGGCCAACTGCTGCCCAGGAAAACTGACCAGGTAACTTTTCCCGAGACGATAAGTCCAGTGCGGACAGTGCGGGTCGGTAAAAGTGGCTCAGGAAAGCGTACATCCGGCCCGAGCGCAAGGTCATGCTTCACAGGAAACCAAGCATGCGCTTTACATTGTTTCACCGCGGTGCGGTGCACGTGGCAAGTTTCCAAATTCCAGTGCGTTGTTCCTCTTTTGGTCGCAATCATGGTAGATTTTATTATTGATAAAAAAGTCGGAAGTTTGATTGGTGCTAAAGACGTAGGCCTGCGTGTACACATCAGCCGGAAAAATAAAAAGGAAGACGTGATTTGGGCCGGGGATTTGGGTCAATCGCGTCAATGTAGAGGGGTCACGCAAAGCGCCCTCATGAGTGGTTATATTGACAGCTCGGTTACTTCTCCCACGGTCTCGGTAAAATTTTCCTGTGTCGAAAGTCCAAGTGCGGACAGTGGTCACATTTGACAATTTTTCATTTTACCATCGTCTTAGTAAAACCTTCCCAAAAAAAAGTCCAGTGCGGACACGGCTTAAGCATGGTCAGGGAACCAGACTATTGGAACAGAATTCTGTTCCGTGTTTTTTCCCAGCATCTATGCACACAAAACTTTAAACAGGTCAGAATTACAGTATTTACTAGCACGCTATAAAATACTAGCCCCCTGTATTTATTTCTGAAAATTACAGCAAAAGCAAATGGTGTATTATTACTTTTAAGTTCGAAACGTAAGGCCAGCTAATTTTGTTGATTTGTATATATATATTTCAGGTCAATCCAGTCAGGCAGTGGTTGAATTCATTTTCATAAATGCCAAGTTTAATATTAACTTTAAAAACTCATAAAACATGACTGACTGACTGACTGACTGACTGACTGACTGACTGCTTGCACATAATACTTGTGAACACACAATTCTTTTTATACATGTATCTCTAAGGAAACATGGATTTTCTCACATACATATGTATGTATGTATGTATGTATGTATGTATAAAGTCCCGTTTATCACATACATGTACATGTACACTGCAACTTAGACGACATGGTAAAAAGTGCCTACCCTGAACGGGCCTACAAGTTGCTTGTAAAGAACGGCAGACAACTATTTTTTTTCTCTCAAAACTCACAGATGAATTTATGATTTGCAACATCCTGGCACAAAGGTTAAACTCCCACGGATCACATGGGAAAGTTCCCTGCGGCCCGTGATGATGGGAACTGGTTTGTCCAGATGTTCCCTAGGCACAAATGAATGCACAAATATCCACAGTATCACCTACTACAAAACATAATAGGTCTGCCCGTCCCCAAACTAAAGAAGAGCTTAGGCATATACATGTACACTAAAAAGGGGATGACACTATCTGCTATTGTGATGATTATCATATCGCTGTCACAGACATGGTGTAACAGAGCACACTTGTAAACAATTAGATACGATTACATAAACATTGGGTACTAAATGTTTAGTACATGTATATAATGAGATTCAATAAAACATCTATTGTCACAAGATCTTCACTGAGGATACTGCTCACGAGTTTAAACCTTAAAGGTAGTGTACACGATTGGTAATCCTCCAATTTTTTTTAAAATGAATTATTACGAAATACCTTACTAGACTAAATTAATAGTAGTCTCAATCATCCTGTGAAATGATGGCACCAGGTGTGCTGTCGTTGTCAAGAAAAGTGGAAATGTGTATCGTTTTCCAACGATTTCCAGCTGGAAATCGTTGGAAAACTGCCCTGTAGCCGTTAGTCAAGGCGCGCGTGGCTACCCGGACGAGTGGCGTGCCCTGGACTTGATGGCAACATGGCATATCCGGGGCACGTCACGCGCCCACATAGCCACGTGCCTTGAATAAAGGCCATCGTCCGCCTGACGGTTGAAAACGAGCGCAGTTTTTTTTTTTTTTTTTCGCCATCCAACAACGCAAAACTTTGAACAGGTCAGTGGAACGATATTTCCTGTAAAATACTAACCCCCCAAATCCGCCCATTTCTAAAAATTGCAACAATGACCAATCATGTACACACTGCCTTTAACCTCCATCAGGATTGCGGACAGTAATAACCCAGTAACATACAGGAATGGCTCAGAGTATGCAAGCAATACCCGAGTGTGCTAAAAATGGCAGCATCCATTGTGTTCCAGTCACGTGCCCCAATGTAGGTACATGTACATGAAAGAAAATAGCACTAGAGAGCCCACACCACACAGCTACAGGGGGCGAGATTGGCCAAAAATGAAAAATCCATGAAATCTGCTATGTGTTTGAGGGTTGCCGAGGACCCCAAGGCAACTTAGGGTCTAAGGTTTGTCACGGTATTTGCCTGAATACATGTACCCCCCTTAAAATAACCATTTCTATTTGTCTATACCCTTGTTTACAGGTAAAATCACCTTCAAGGTAACACCTCAGGAATTCCAGATTTGAAAAGAGATTCTTAAAAGAAATCTGAAATCAGTAAAAATCCTGACAAATCTCACCCCTGACAGTAACAGTACAGTTCGTTCGTTCGTTCGTTTCCATACTACATCTACATGTAGCCACTGCATACCACCTGGGCCCAATTTCATGTAAACCCTGGATTTTGCACTTACGGCCTGCAATTCTGTGCTAACTGGGCTAGCAAAGGAATTCTGCACAAACCCCATAAGTACAGTTCAAATTCTTACAAGATGCACACAAGCCACAATTTCTTGCTAACCTGTGAAATGTGCTAAAAACCATTGGTGCATAATTACAAAAATGTACAGTTAGCAGCAAATCCTCACTTACAGTAAGCTGAACCACAAAACAGGGCCCTGTCCCTTTCAAACTAATTCGGGTGTTGAAAATTTCGCCATATTTTGCCTTTGTGAGCAGCAAATAAAGACTGTCACAACAAACCCTGGTTTCCCATGGACACCAAATGTGGGTCACAACACTGGTGATTGTATGCCCATCAAAGGAGTGTCCCAAAAGCTTGTCCTATCATTCATCTATGACCCCATCCTGTTTGATAGACATTATCACAATAAATGGCCTCAGCATCCATACAAAGCCATGGAAGTGATTAAAGGTACCATTTATCATGATAAGATAGGCACCTACATGTATTATAATCCTGCTCATTTGGACATCAATTTGACATCAGCCAATATGGCCCCAACACACAAGTACATGTAGAGTACAGTAGAACGCCATTATAACAAACATCATGGGATCCACAAAAATTGTTCACTGTAGTGGTTGTTCGTTGTGGCCAAATGTTCGGTATAGCGGTGGTCCTTTAATTATAGCGAAGTTATACTGTATAATACAGGGTCAGTTCAGTCTAACTACAGTATACCTTCATGGACCTTGCCACAACACACAAAATAACCAGATTTAGGCTGGCATGGAACTGGGTCGAAGTCAACCCGGATAAAAAATCAAATAGTGTTAACACGTACCCCTGACCTGTGACGAGCCAAATTTTGATTCACAGAGCTTTATTTTCATTTACTTTGAAGATCAAGGCAATACTGAAAGCACATGTACATGTATACTACTCAATTCCTTTTTAAAGGATCAGACATTTGCCTTTGAAAGTTTCAGTCAGGTGTGTACTGAAGTTGATTTTACTCATTGTACACTGCAGCGCATGTCCATGCTTGGTTTAAGCACCACAGAATGTGAGATGATGCAATTGCTCAGTCAGGTGTTTCAAAGTCAAATTGACTGGAGGGGTTTAAAACAAATTAATAATTAATTAAGTTTGATCCTTTAATTTTTTTAGTAGTATACATGTATATCCAACACACATGAACCCCAGGCTGCTTTCAGAAAGGATCAAAATTAAAATCACACACGGGATGATGGACATGCACATACATGTACATGCCCTCTGCTATATTATAATGTAACTACGAGGTGCGAATAAAAAGGTTCCAAGACTGTTTCTGTTGCGAACGAACGGACTGCAGCACAGTAATGTGTATATACAATGTAGCAGGTGTAAGCAATAAATTTCTTGAATAATTTTTCAAAGTTACATTGTACATCGCTTAATCAACATCAGCACCCATGTTACACGCATTTTGTGACCACTGGTACGTGCGTATTTGCGATTTCACCATGGACCTGAAACTTTAGCAGAAGCAGCGCCGTGTCGAAGTCTGAGAGGATCTCCGTCAACAGGCCCGGGATGACTCAAACTTCATGTCGAGGATCAGCAGTTTTCGCAGTGGAAGAGCCTGCAGTCTTCAAGACTGAAGAAGGCACGTCAGGTCAGGAGCGCAACCAAGAGCATGCTCATTGTTTTCTTTGACATTCACGGGGTTGTGCACCGTGAATTCCTCCGCTAGGGCCAGACTGTCAGCGCCGAGTTCTACTGCACCATTCTAAAGCGTCTGAGGGAAAACATTCGGCGCAAACGGCCTGAACTGTGGCGCGCTGGCAATTGGGTGCTCCAACATGACAACACGCCCACTCACAGCACGTTGAAAACACGCGAGTTTCTCGCCCGCAACAACACAATCGTCGCTCCCCACCCCCCTACTCACCAGATTTGGCTCCCTGCGACTTCTTTCTGTTCCACAAAATGAAGTTTAAGCTGAAGGATCGCTGTTTTGACAATGTGGAGGAGATCCAGCGAGAATCGCAGATGGTGCTCGATGCGCTTATGGAATGGGATTTCCGGGGAGCGTTGCAAGCATGGCAGGAGCGCTGGCAGTGGCGCTGGCAGTGGCGTATCGCTGCACAAGGGGACTACTTTGAAGGGGATGGTGGCCAGATTTAAATCACATACAATTTTTAATTGTTATGGGCACAGTCTCGGAACTTTTTAATCGCACCTCGTAAAAGCGCTACCCCTGCACGATTTGTAAATGAATTTTCTAAATATTTCCTATATTTACACACAAATGGATATAAGTACCCTCCTCATACAGATGCATTTTTTACAATATTTCACAGGTGAAATACACAATTCTTGATTATTCCAGCTGTTACCCGAGTACACAATTAATACCCAGTGTTAAGTTTGTTCACACCTTTGGACAAATCCACTTTATTTCACAGGGAGTAATACATAAAGGCCTCGTCCATTGGTATCATTGTGGGGATGAGACCGCTGGTGAAAAATCAATGTGCAATAGTAGTTTGGTCCCCAGACTACCAGCACTGCTGATGATGCAGGCCAGTGACCATTATACCAGACCGAGTATTTTCAAGATGAGCTCATGAGAAATCTTGACTCTGGGGGAAATGATGTATTTGGGTGACTGTGTATTTACTAATTACTTTGTATCTGATTTCAACACCTTCCCTTCTTTCGACTAAGAAGGTACATGTAGTCAAACCAATAAGCTTTTCAAACTTTTCAGACAAGCATGTCGGACCCTAGACATGGCTGTGATTGGTGAATGTGTAAATGGGCGGGGCTTGCTGGATCGCTTTATTGAATTTTACACTCCATACAAATTTAAAGGCCTTACATGTACATGAAAATGCACCCAAAAACTGCCCATCAGTCAGGGGCAACGTATACATTTCTACCAGAAAAAATGAAACCGTGCACTTGTTTGTGTGGGACAATAGATTCCACTGAATCCAGAGGCAATCTTGTCTGAGGATGTATCAACTCACACCGGCAAACCGTTAATAGCCAACTTCCTCTCATAATTACCCGCAAGCTTTTGTTAAAAAATAACTATTATTAAGGCCTACCCAGGCACGACTGTAAATTTCAAGTTCACGGGGGATCTGCACTGATTCAATCAAGTATGCCAAATTTAAAAGTGCTTTTTCGGCATGAAGGACCCGTGTGCATTAATAATTTTGCCTACAGTAATCTCTATAAAGAGATCATTACAGTCCTGTACACAGGACGGAAATTACCAATCGACAAATGCACTTAAAGGTGCACACTGCCTTGGAGACACCCGAATGGGCTATTCAAAAGCATCTGTCCTCAAACTGCTGTGGTTCGAAAGATCATTAACCCTCCTACTACTTTCACCATACAAAACCTTACAAGATTTTCATATCCAAATTTTACCATAACACACACACATGGCAAAACCATACAGTGTAATGCTATAGCAAGCTTATTGACATGGCAAAGCCATACACATGGTTTTGTATGGTAAACATGCTTCACTATGGTACACAATGTATGCCAAATGGTTTTGTGTGGTGAATATAACTTTATTGTGGCTTATCAACAGACAACTTGGGGCTATGGTGAGTAAACCACCCTAATTCTAAAATGGTATAGGCCTATTCATCAATGTTCCCCAGTACACAATGGAGTTGGTTCACTATACAAAACCTTGCACCTGCCAGCAGACACAGCCTGTACAACCATACAAAACCTTACAGTGCCATACAGAGGTCAAGTTGATTTACCATTCATCACCTTACACAGTGTGTACATAGTTTAGTGTTTTGACCATACAAAACCAGACAGCTGTCAGGTTTTGTATGGTATACCAGCTGTACACTCAGTGACTCACTGTATGGTTTTTGTATGGTGAATAAACTTTCTTATAATTTGCCTCAAGATCAAGAGTAGGAGGGTTAAAATTTTTTAATAATGTACACGACAATCCCGTGAAAATGCATTTTTCTAAACATTTTTTCCAAGTACATTTGTATGTTGCCCAATACAAGGCTAAGGGCTTCAACAGAGGTGGTGGGGTTCGCCACATTTTAGGTTGCCAGCCCTTCCACCCGAACAATTTTGATGGAAACATTTCAGGGATGCCAAATTTGTTCGGGGAGAGTCACACCGCTGGAACCCGGTAGTATGCGAGGTTGTACATGTACTTCAGCCACACGTTTCCTCTGTCAAAAATGTCATGACGAGCGGATGCCGTACATGCTTAAACACCAGTTTGAATGTCACGGAGTATTTTGTTGCCAAAATTCAGTCTGGAAATGCATTTACAGTAGTCAACTAACAGCGAGTGATTTCAGGGCAATGTGTGTCTTATATATATATATATATATATACAACATTTGCAAACATAAAAAAAAAAACTGCTGAATTCTTACAAAATACCGTACTAGACTAAGTAAATAGTCTAAAGCATCCTATGAAATCATGGCACCTGGTGTGCTGTCATTTTCAACAAAAGTGGAAATTTTGTATCATTTTCCAAAGATTGTCGGCCAACAATCATTGGAAATAGTCTGGTTCCCCGACCTGATAACTCCCCGACCTGATAATTCCCGGACTTTATAAATTGGTCCGATTTTTCTAAAGTATGGTTAGAGAACAAGACTACTAGAATAGATTTTTTTTTTCCAGCACTCTATGCACACAAAACTTTAAATAGGTCAGTGTTACAGTATTTTCTAGCACGTTATAAACTACTAACCCTCCAAATCCATTTATTTCTGAAAATTACAGCAAAAGCAAATGATGTATACTACATTTACATGTAAGTGAATCATCAGTGCTTGGCTGTTTTGTGAGTTCAATAACCTACATGTACATTGTATCTCAATGGTTGTTTTTTAGGGAAATCACAATTACCACTAGGCTTGAAAAACAAATCAGGCCAAAAGAGTACACGTACATGTAGGTGGGTGGGGCAAGGTACATGTAGGAGGGGATTTCAAACATCTCTTGGGAACACAAAATACTGAATGGATGATGCTTTCGGCTAAAGAAAGTACTTTTTGTTAATTAAATTGTGGCCAGCAAGATCATATAAAACGAATGTGATGAAATTTGGTGGTTTTCCTGAAATTGACAAACATTTTGTCACATTGATCTGAAGCTATGAATTGTGCGAATGCCAAGGTGTACATCTTTGCATGTACCATGTATAAACCTAAATAATGAAGTCTGTGACACCCGTCTGAATATTCACCGTTAACCACTTGCGTACTTATGATGCCATATGGGGCAAAAAAACAGTGCCACCAGGCCGGATGACGCCACTGGCCGCTGTTTGTGCAGTTTCAAACCATTGTTGGATTATTGTGTACATGTATGTCATGCTTGACTGCACAAACACATTGTAGTGGTTCGATTTGGCTGCCAGAACCGCTGCAACACCCCGACGTCTCCCGTAAAATACCATGCTCAAGGGGTTAATAACCCAACCATGCTAAATCCAACAATATCCAACAGTGGATTTCTGTTGGATTTGGTGATGTGGGCAGTGAACAAAATATATTTTGCTCTAGAGCTGTTGGATTCTGTTGCATTCTGCATTTTTTTCTTTTACCGTCGTCTCAGTAAAACTCTTCCTCAAAAAAAGTCCAGTGCAAACTACTGCAAACACAGCTCTATTCAACTTCACTTTAGTACTGACATCTTTAACAACTTTGTGCTACTTCCCCTCAGAGTTGTATTCGAGTCCCTGCAAGTCCTTTCACAAGTCCTTTCATAAAGCCGGTCACAAGTGACTGGATGAACAATGACAAAGGAATGCCTTTGTGTCAAAGCTCATTTCAATACATGTACATTTGTAGCTTGTGATTGGGATTAGGACTGGAGGGCTTGTGGAGGGCTTGTGATGGACTTGTGATGGACTTGCAATGACTTGTGATGGACTTGCAGGGACTTGTGATGGACTTGAATACATCCCTGCAATAATAACACTTGGAGGTGAAGGAAACTTATAATTAGTGTATTTTCATTGCCAAAGTTCAGCGGCTTGTTTTCAATGTGTTTGGATACCTGCATTTCTCTTCCTATGTTGAGGACTGTTTAGCAGAAGTCTGTGCTGAAAGTGCCTGTGGTGCCTAAGCTGTATTTGGTCTGCCTGTCAAAACTCATTCTGCAATGCTGTTTACATATGTACATTTCTGCCTTTGTTCATTTCTTTGCTGAAATTAAGGTTTGTTGGGTTGAGCCTTAAGGAGTTGTCTTGACAACCACAGCACAATTATAATTATTTTAACAACCACTCTAATTCCATGAGTCAAATTTTATGAAGTGCTACACAAGGTTACAAAACAGAATTTTAGGCAGAAAATACGTGAAACCCACGTGTCTACTTTGATTGGTCAAATGTTACAAATTATCAGTATATGTACATGTATGTACTTACAGTATGCAAGCAGCTTTTCTTCTCGCAGCTTCAACAACCGTATAAATCCGGGGCACTATATACATGTAGATGTATACACACAGGGCTTAACAGCAACTTTAAATTAGCAACTGCAGGACATCTCCACTCATGTCAGAACACTGTGTGTGCCTACTCTTCTCGTCAAGTGCATGTGTACAGTAAATGGACACGTACAACCATATAGGAACCACACAACCAATTCTTGAAGTTACAGCCGAAAACTATGACCCTGGAAGTTGCGCAAACATGTAGCATTCCACTGGCAGCGGCACACAATAGCATTGAGATATTGATCCTTCATTTCTCTAATCCACTTTATGGGAAAGAATGCTATAAATACACAACAGGCAAAAAAGCCAGGATATTTCCTGCTTTTACAAATCCAAATTAGACCACCTCAGGAAGCAAGTGCAGGTATGCATGGTACACTGCCCCATTCCTATATGCCTGGTGCTCAGTGGGTGCAACATCTATAATGCATCCATCATTACCTCTGTGCATTTACCAAGGGCTTTGTTCAGCCTTGACAGGCAAAGAAATCACTTCAAAAGATTGGCAGGCACAATGGGCCCCTATTGTGCACTGATCTATGAGGGACAGGGATTGACAATAGGGGATAAGTATGTCATGGTGGGTAAGCAACCTGAATTTATAAGTGTGTGCATGTTCAAAAAGGCTGACAACCCACAGATTTGCTCCCTCGACCCACAGACCTGAAGCACAACAATTTGCTTAGCATGAAAAGTCTTCCTTGGTAAAGACAGTACCACCAACTCAATTTTCATGTTATTGCTTGCGAGTGGTATTCTGCTGTTGCTTGCTTTAGCAGGAAAATCATAATGGAGTTTTGGCTGGTAACCTGTTTTACTAAGTGAGACTTTTTGTGCTAAGCAAAATGTTTGTGCTCATTAGCAGTTCTACTGAAATTGGCCCCTGACCTTGAAAAGTTTCATGTTCAACCCAGGTTATGAACTGATTGGTAGAGGAAGATGTAGTCTGATTAAGTCATGCATGGCAAAAGCCAGGGCTCCATTATTGGGCGCGAGGCCCTTTTCAAACAAAAGGGCAACCAAAGTGTGCCCATTGTGCTGGGAAATTATGCAGCTACAATGTATGTAGGCCTTTTCACACTACTTCAAATCTCGGTGGTGGCCCGGGGGGGTGACGCGGGGGTGAAAATGAGCCCCGATTCACACTTGAAATTCTCACCTCTATGAGCCACCCCCGAGATTGCTCATTCCCCAGGGCGAGTTCAAACCCTGCTCTGGACCAGGGTTGAAAATCTTATCCCCGGAGCGAAACACTTTCCCCGGAGCGAGACACACTTTCCCCGGGGCGAGAATGGAAGTGAAAAATGGGGGAGGGTGAGTTCGCCCCCGGGGCGAGCAATGGCACAAAGGTCACCAAAAGGTCACCAAAAGCGCGCATTATTTCGATTGATTTGCAAACCAACATAACAGGAAAATAAAAAGTCCTCGAAAAATTTGGAGGCATTTAATTTGCTGAAAATTGCATAAGAAAACTACCTTATGTACCATTACAAATAAAATACCATGTTGCAGAGGTCTTTTTTGGAATAATGAAAACAATAAATCGCCCGGGGAATCTGGAAGACGTCCCACCAAAAATCCTGAAATCAGGAAAAATCCAGAGAAATCTCACCCGTTTTACTGTTAGGAAAATAACGAAGGGCTCACGTCCCATGATGCTATCAGTGTGTTGTCCCCTCAAGGCACAGAATCAAGAAACTGTGTACAGTTGAGACGTGCTAATCTTCCTGACTCGCACTACAAGGATAAACTTTAATACTTTATGAAATTAACCGTGGTGGTCACGTGTATGTGTATGTACCTCCACACGACAAGGACCTCGCACATTTTCCAACCCTAGGGAAATCAGACAAGACCACAATAATAACACGGGTGGATCCTGGAATTTTTGCAGAGAGGAGCCATCAGGCCTGGCAGAATTGTTTTCTTCCGGTATCATGCCTGGTATCACGTCTGCAACGTTGATGACCATAGAGTTCTCTGTTGTGAGCTGCTTGAATGAACTGGTTGTTTGTAAGATGTGTGTTATTGACCGTTGAAACATACACATCAGGGTTCTCCTCACGTACAAACTTGCGTATCGGCCCGATACGCAATTATTTCTGCCCGATACGCAAAAAAACCGCCGATACCCATTTTTTCATCCCCGATACGCACAATAGTACGGCTCAGTATTATCTTACATGATGCAGGTCCATTGCATGGCATAAGGCCTAGTTTGCAATTTTACATGTCCGCCGAAATCTAGACGAAAAAGCAGTAAATCTTCCTACATTGTCCGTGTCGTACACGACGTACACCGTGCAGATACGTACACATCGCACCGCCATGCACAATGCGTGGCCACACAGTACATGTATCGCACTATTACACACGAGTTCCTCGTGGTCGGTGTCGCCCCAAATCTGAACCTCCGTTGTAGGACTATTCTTCGTGCACGCACCTTCCTGTGCGCCTGCGCGCGTGTGTTCTCTTGGTGCTGGTCGTGTGCTCAATACGCTAAGCAGGGGCAACTTTTATGAGGGTTAAAATTTTGCACTACACCAATTTGCAGTGCTTACAAGATCGACCCCACGCACGTCAGGTTTTTTTCATGGCCGTAGTTCTTTGTATTAAAGGCATTTACGATGGGGACGAGATTGTTGGACGTTGCCAAGTCACCACGTTTTTGTCTCGCGCGTGGCGGAAAAGCAATCAAAAATAGGGTCTTTTGTAAACCAATACATAACATCAGCGGTCCGTGCGCGCCGCGCATGGAAACCCATATTACTTGCAACTGATTTTAATGGAAACTATTTTAACCATGGAGGAAGGTTCCTTCCTCCATGTTTTAACGAAAGGCCTAATTTTGTAAAATTAATAATATTAACGTTAGTTTCAATATTTTAATTGAATTTTGTTCACATGAATTTTTTAAAACAACACAATGATTTATTTACAGCATTCTAAAAAACGGGCTAACCGCCCATGGGGGAACCCCTGGCCAATTTTTGGGGTACTTTTCTTGTAATTTTCAGGGTTTTTAAGCTATAGCATGCATAAAACAGTACACCTATTACAAAACATTCTTGTTTTATTGTAGCTTGAAAATGAAATATTTTCTTTATGGCACTCCCAAAAGGGTAAGCTCTGGCAATTCTTTTCTACTTTATTTTTAATGACTTGCATTCACGTTTCAGGAATGCTGTGCTCATTGTGCCGAAAGCACCACATGAGGCAGGGGACTTATGTTGCATATCTGAAACTTGGAATGGCTCATTTTGTGACTAGAATTACTAGTCCAGAAAGGAAAAGTGGTCATTTGATGAAATGTTGATATCCTAAATTAAAAAATCCTAAATTAAATCTCTCATGTTTTTTCCTGAGAAAAAAAGTACTTGAAAAGCCCAGGAAATGCTCTAAAATGCACCAGAGAGCATCTAAAGTCCAAAATTTCTTGGGGCCCTTAGGCGGGCCCCGAACCCCACGTCATGGCTTCGCAAATTGTCAGTCAACCACAAAATAAATCCCCCACAGTTTTGAAAAATCCTGGGGAGAACCCTGCACATGTATGTTGTGTGTCGAGGGCGGCTTCTCTTTCCCTCAATTTTTCCACACATCATATTCTGTTTGTAGGATCCGGTTGCATGGGGGGGGGGGGGGGGGAGGGGGGAAGATAGGATGGTTATACAACCCCCAAAACCTCCCTCTGGACCCCCACCCCTGCCTACAGCAGAGTGGGAAATACTCAAGCTCTGCAAGCACTAGTGGAAAAGCTTTTACATAGTTGAACTGAAGAGGTTAATTTCTGCTAAAAATAGTGGACATGCACGCAGTTTCACACATCACTCATGCCAGACTGATGATGCTGCGTGTTTGCTTTCGCTGTGACAAACACATAAATCTATCTCCCTCTTCCTGCATCACAAACATGTTTTCGTTTTAGGTGTCCATTATTACAGTCCTCCCGGGGGAAAATTTATGCCACTTTTGTTTGGATATGAAACAACATTGGTGAATGATGTTTGGTTTTTAGCACTTGGGTCACAGATGGGAAAGCAACATCTGCAAGTACATTTAGTAAGAAGTATTGAAGGAAATTTAGTGGACTGTTGTACATTTGGTGGTGCCAAGTGCATTCTGGACTCATGTTACGTCATTTATTATCTAATGTTTGTCATATCTAGGCCAATATAAGCACAAAAACATCTGCCTGTACTGGACATGGAACATCAGAGTCCTGAATATGAGTACAGTGTGTACCATATAGGTACAGCACATGTATCTGGCAGCACAAAATGAAATGAGTTACATGTACAGGCAGAATCAATTTTGTTTTGCTAAAAAGTGGAATTTTAACAACTGCATACATTTGTGTATTTGAACACCCCATTTTATCATATCTCAAAGTTTTTAAATTGAGTCCATCTTTCTCGAAATATTTTTGGAGGATGATTTCTTTTGTGCACAGATCACAAAATTTGAGCTTCATTCTCTCAAAACAAGGAGTCAAGACTTTGATCACTACAAAAGGTTGTAGGGGGGGGGGGGGGGGGGCAAGGAATCAGGTATCACAAATTGAAGCTTTTAACCTGTACTTTCAGGAAATACCGTAATCTTGATTTCTCAAATTTTGCTCACATACTTCTAACCTTTTTCAGCCCTTGTATGGAAAAAAAACATGTGTCTTGGAATTTTGAGTGTTTGAAGTGAGGAATCAAAAAATCTCTCTACTCTAAGACTCAAGAAAGACTAAATACACATTTGGATATTTTACAAAATAAGTCATGTCCCCAACACACTTCCATTAAATTAGGCAGAAATGATCACATTCACAAATGGGTCATTCCATAAATCCGGGGTCCAAAAGTGTGACATTTTTTGTGTCCCTGTTACAAAGTGACATATAAGATATTGCAATTCAGGACAAATTCTTGAATAATGCCTTTTATATCCAGGAGTGATTACGTACATGTAAAGCAAAATATCTGCTACTAAAACAAGTACAAAATAGTGTGAAGTCAATTTTAATGATACTTGATGGGAAATTACACAAGTCAGTTGTAACAAAGTCACACTTTTTGACCCAAAATTTATGGAATGACCCGAATACAGAAACAGAAAATGATTGCTATTGCATTAATTTTCCTAAAGCCTACATGTATTTTCAAGTTTTACATCGTTTTTCCATATGCACACAAGGGCAGTTCTTTGTTTACGTGAAGAAATGCACGGACACAAATGTCCAATTTCCTAAAAATGCCAACACTTAATTTCACACTCCAATAACCAATTCACCACCACTGGCTCGGTCACAGATTTTTGAAGCAACAAATTCTAAAAATATACTCCCGCGTCACCTGCCCTGTGGCACCAAGCTGTACTTTCACTCATACATATTTTGCCATTCTACATGCAGAGCCAGATCTGTTTGAAAGTCTTTGAGATTTCAAATCACGCAAATAATGTTTTTTCCCCAATTTAAGACTCCATTCTTATCCGAATCTGTGATATCAGTTATGATGAATATTAGGGTTGTCCCAAATGTACCAAATATTCGATTGTTCGATCGCCAACCGAATATTCGAATACCTTTTTGCCGGATCAAATATTCCCCCCAAAAATATATGCAAGTACAGATACGACTCTGATGCTATTTCAATAGAAAAGTTACGTCACTTACACGTAGCAGTGTCAGATGCTTCATTTTTGTGGACGTTTAATTTTTGTGGACGGAGGTTTATTGTTCCCGTCCGTAAAACCCTTGGCACATAAAATATTTACTGCAAAAATGCAGGCTGGAGTTTGGTTTCTTGTTACAGAATGTTATTCCATAATACGTACCTGTAATAATCCGGATACAACAGGCGCATACTATAAAAAGGTCATCGGGCAGTCCACAATATCGATCGCCGCACGTAAAAAACTGGCATGCTTCGCGTGCAACTTTTTACCGGAGCGGCAAACAGTTGCAGCTGTTGCGTAAAAAACTTGATCGACGAGTATCGAATATTCGGTCAAACCCAGCGAATCGAATAATCAAATACTAAATTATTCGAAAATGAACAGCCGTAATGAATATTGGTTTATTTCATAGTTAAAAACTTGTTTGTGAGGAGTTACATTGTACATGTAGTTTACATGTACAATGTATTTTCAGTGTTGTAGTCAAGACCAGCACAAGACCAGCACAAGACCAGCACAAGACCAGCACAAGACCAGCACAAGACCAGCACAAGACCAGCACAAGACCAGCACAAGACCAGCACAAGACCAGCACAAGACCAGCACAAGACCAGCAAGTCTTAAGCTATTCAAATGAACTGTAACAAAAGCATTCCTTTGTCATGGTTTATGCCTGTTACTTGTGCCTGTTACTTGTGCCTGTTACTTGTGCCTGTTACAAGCTGTCTTGTGCATGGTCTTGTGCATGGTCTTGTGCATGGTCTTGTGCATGGTCTTGTGCATGGTCTTGTGCATGGTCTTGTGCATGGTCTTGTGCATGGTCTTGTGCATGGTCTTGTGCATGGTCTTGTGCATGGTCTTGTGCATGGTCTTGTGCATGGTCTTGTGCATGGTCTTGTGCATGGTCTTGTGCATGGTCTTGTGCATGGTCTTGTGCATGGTCTTGTGCATGGTCTTGTGCATGGTCTTGTGCATGGTCTTGAAATGGTCTCGACTACAACACTGATGTATCCTCATGATTTTTTGTTTGAGTTTACAAATCTTCCATAAGGAACTTAAAAAAACCAATGCTAGCCTTTTTAAAGTCCTCATACCAAAACAGAAGAAAAACTGACTAAAAATGTTAATTTGTCGAGTTAACCCCTTGCGTACAGTTGACACAAATACGTGCAGATTGAAAATTGCCACATGGCCGGTTGACGTCTATACACGCCAATTTCTGCATTTTTTTCTCCATTATTGGGGTATTGTCATGATTGTGTACGTTATGCTTGGCTGCTCAAGCCTCTTGTTTCCGTTTTGCTTGGCTGCACAAGCCGGCATGGCGCCCCGGCACCCCCCATATGAAATCCGGGGTCAAGGGGTTAACTAGGACAATTTTTATAACTTTTTACTAACTGATGTTTTAAACCCCATCATCCACGTCTTGTTCTCTATTTCCGAAACTAGGTGAGGCCCCCTATAATGTATAAGAACACCTACCTCTGAATTTTTAGATATTCCAGGAGTGTTTTTTAATGAGGACCTTTCTGCTAGGACCACAGTGAGTGCCAAAATAAACCTATGGATGAAACAAACAGAAACGAAACATACTGATTAAACTAGCAAGTCTTCATTTAATCTGGTGGTACCACACTGTATACAAAAACAAAATACAAGTCATTGGACCTTCTACTGTACATGTATTGGATTCTGTTGGATTCAGCAGGGTTCCGGTCCTAGAGTAAACCCAAAGGTAGGGCCAATGATTTTCTGTTTTAGTGGAAACCAAACGGAATTAACGGAATTGGCCTCTTTCATTGTGCATTCATTTACATGTATGAAATAATGTCAAATGGAAATGAAACAGATTTTTGTACACTGTTCTGATGGGCGAAACGGAAATGAAGATTTGTCAAAACGGAAAATCATTGGCTCTACAAAGGGCGTTAATGTATACAATAAATGCAATGTGCAGAGACATTTGCCCGTAAGGCTGAAACGATACATCGGTGCATCGCGATACATTCGTTCACGATACGATATATCATTCGATACGAATTTTTGATATCGATACTGATATATTATAATATAATAAATAACAGCGGCAGCGCGCCGAAACAAAATTGCAAACAACCGCTATGCACGAGAAGCGCGAAGTGTAAATGCGAAGAGTTTAAGTCTCACCTTTCTCCCGGGCGCACGCGAAATGTTCTTGTGGCCTACTTCAGGCGACGCGTTCGTGAACAACAAAATGGTGTGGGATCATGTTCCGATTGCACTGTTCGTAAGTTTGAGCACGTCAAGATTACGAACGCGGCCGTACGCTCATGTACACTGAACATCGTACATGTACGATGTTATGTACATGTACAACACGCACAGTGCAAGCATGTACATGTACATGTACTTTTCATCAAGCGTCACTTGAGGGCGCCCTACACAGCGCCAGCGGTAATGAACTGGTACCTTTCTTACCTTGCAGCGTTTTTTATGCTGTAGTCCATGTAGTCTCTGTGGGACTACACTGTTTTTGCAATTTTCAAGTTACCATATACATGTAGCTTGCCATATATGCATGATATCATTTGGTATGCGTCTTTTGGTCAGGACAAAGCAAAATTTGTACTTGTAAAGTTTTCATTAAGCAAACCTGATGTGAGCGGATCTACCAGTACCAGTGATACTACAGAAGTTTCTGGGATTGAGATTTCCCCACCTTGGGCCCTGATTAAGTTCATCTGTTATCATTTTATTGATTTTTTTAAAACCAAGATATATCGCGATATATATCGTATCGTTTGGCATGTATCGTGATACGTATCGTATCGTGACACAGGCGTGCCTGTGCAAAATCATATTAGGTGGAAATTAAAAAAGAAGGGTTTCCTATTGGCCTGGCCCTCAAGACATAAACCCCAAGCCTCACGGTCTGAAAATGTGACCTCAATAAAAAGAAATTCCTTAAAAAAAAAAACACCTCTGGCCATAAATCAAAATGACTTACAGGCGCCATTGAAATACCTGAGGTTTACCATTACCCAGCCAGCCAGGAATATACAATGTACAACCATCAGGTGTCCATAACAGCAGATTGAATGACATTAACTGTGTCAAAAAAAACCAACAAAAATAGCAGACACCCCATACCCTGACACCATTATCAAATTTACATGTTGTCCCACTTAATAACCTCATCAATTTTTTTGACCTCCCACTGGTCAATCTAGATGACATTCCCCTTGGGTCTTGGAAACAAAAGGCTCACACATATGTACATGTATACCATTTGGCAATTTGTATTTTGGACTTCCCAAACATTTGTGACTTGCCACCAGGAAACGGGTGGAAAAGAAGCAAAACTGAGATTATATTTCCCAAAAATACATGTACATGCAATAACATTTGATTTGATGTATTGCGAGTTGCGGTAAATCATTCCTGGGCCCTGCTAAAATCTTTGTTTAGAGTCTTGAGCCGTGTTTCCATTAGACTTATTTTTTATTTTTCTCAATCTACTGCGACTTTTCTTTAGAAATTATAAAGTCTGATGGGGGGACACGCGGTAAACTAACGTCCCTGTCAACTTACAGCGACCTTGATGTAAAACAACCCGGCCGAAAGCGGTCGTAGAAGGTATCCAAGCGGTCGCGGAAAGTCATCAGGGACGATAAAAAGTCCCTCACTGCAGGACTACCGCGACCACGCGGAAAACCACTGTGTAAACAATGCAACTTCCTGTATTGCGTCAACTACACAATGATTATCGCTAGCGTGTACGCGAAAATGGTGGTACATGTATGATGTCTCAGTTTTTCTGTGGGTGTATAGTACACCCACATGTGATTACATGCAGTTGCACTAGCGCTTTGTAGCACAGCGAACCGACAGACGACTCTGTATATGTGCATACAACTACGTTTTTCGTTCGTTCGCTGCTTGAAACATGGCAGATTTGATTGATTTCAGCAGGCGAAAAATTACCCTATAGGTTACCGCGTCTATCCCGTTTAGGTCAAAGGTGATTGTGCACAATGCCCGCAACGTGTGACATTCTGCCAGCCTCGCAAGGCGATAAACGTTCTGTCACGGTTATAAAAGTCCAAATGGGAACGCACGGTAGAATTACGCAAAAGGCATGTCGCGGTAAGTTTTTGCGAGGCCGCAGAAGAAAGAGTCCAATGGAAGCACGGCTTTAAACTCATGTTTTGAGTAAATGAAGCTCAAAAAGTTTGTGACCTGTGCACAAAAAAAGAAATCATAATCCCCAAAAAATATTTGGAGATTGAATTCAGTTTTAAAACTTCGGGATATATGATAGAATAGGGCTTTTCAAATGTAAAAAGCAAAGTCCCGAAACTGACTTTTCAGTGAAAACACGTTTCTGCTTTCACTCAGAAAACATGCAGCTATTTTTGGGGGGTTTAACAATTCAAAACTCGTGGTCGAGAGAGCCCAGTAAGTCCACAGTGAGCGTATAGACCGAACGATCTCTTTGTATAACGAATTACGTTATACTTTGATAAAGTTTGGCTTCACTGGGGCACTAATCCTGAATTACTTTAAACACTTTTGAGATGCAAACATTAAAAGGCTTTCCTTTTACATTTTGAAAACAGTTTATGCTTTATTTTTGCTTAATTGGAGGTATTTACCCTTTCAATGTCTACCCATTTCAGCAAATTGTAAATATCAATTTTACTCCTAATTATATAAAGTGCACAAAATATTTTTCACACCAGATGTACAGAGAAAAAAAATGATCCAAAGAAGGGTGGAAAATATAGTAAAGTTCATAAGTTCATACGGGTAGAAAATATTAAAGTGTTTTTCATCATCATTCTGATTGTTATCGCCGAGGCAATCCAATTCAGAGCAAGTTGGAGTAACACAACTCCCGGCAGTATCATATCAGGGCAATGCAACACCATTACAAAAAGCTAGTGTTGTATCACTGATATACAGGCACCCTCCTCTACTTCAATTCCCCCCCTCTCTCCAACTAATCTCAAACCCACAATTTCCCCCGGGAACGTTGACCTAAAAAATGCTTTTAATCTTTTTTTATTTCTCAAAACAGTTTTTGCTGGACCAGGTCCCTGGGCACAATGCTGCATGCAGGATGGCTTGGGCTGTGTTGAATATTCAAATATTCAATCGATTATCAAAAATTTAAATATTCTTTTTCAAGTTCGAGTATTCAAACTTAAATGCAAAGGAATATAAGAAGGGGGAAAGTTCAAATTTTAATAACGAAATTGCATCCGTGACTTCGTGACTGGATCCTTTCCAGATAATACTATATAGAAAATACTAACTGCATCATGTATTCAGCGCAGAGTTGAAGCACAGCTTTTTATGGTTTTACTTATTTGATAGTTATGTGAAATTGCAGAAATTGAGTCGTGAATTAAACACCATCAAGTTTTTGGTTGCTACATTTTATTTATCTTTTATATATCCCTAACCCTGCTGAATTCAACATGATCCAACTATTTGATATTTTTGTTGGACCCTGTTGGATTGAGCAGCTACATGTAACTCATCGTGTTACAATCTTGTTGGATTCAGCAGGCAACAGAAAAATAAGACATAGTTGGATTCTGTTGGATTTAGCAGGCAAGTCATTTTTTTTATTTTTAGGTGCCCAACAACTTGGCATGTTGGACTGCATTGGACTGCGTTGGATTGAGCAGGAAACTCATATGAGTCACCGTTGGACTGTTGGATTTAGCAGGGTAGTCCTGGGGTACCATTAGGGGGTTGGGGTCTTCATAAACCACTTCAAATCAAATGAAATGTAAATTTACATGTAAATGTATGTACATGTACATATATGTACTAATGTTCAGTGTACACAAGTGTACATTATGTATCTTGAAACACATCATATGAATTTGTTGTGTTCACATAATAAGCTCAAACCTCTGTGCGGGACCATTTCCGGGCGAAAATCCGCGTAAAATGACCCTTTGTTTCGACGTTTCGAGTCATAGTTTGATAACCATGCGGTCTTTTTCACCGGGTTAAACGGTTCTATACGATTTAACTCTTTGCCGTTCTCGTGATATATATACATATATTTTATCTTGAAAAAAATCCACGTACTTTCGGCTTTGAAAATTTGAACTTTTCATCATTTTTCTGTGTAAACGCACCGATTGAGCGCCCTCGCGTCGACTCTTTTGACTGTAACTCCTTACTGGAGTATCGAATCGTACGGGGTTAAACGGAATCGAATAGCTTAGATCCTCCTCTTTCCTTACATGTAAAACCTGTTATGATTGGTTGAAAAAAACCTACGTACTTTTCACAAAGAAAAAAGTGGCCAATGACAACTTTCGATCGATAAAGCATTGTTCGAGACTTACATCGATCTACCATTGGGGTTGTTCTAAAACCCCCTCGACCCCCTCGACCCCCACGACCCACGACCCCCTCGACTCTTACGCTTTTAAGCACACACTACGCACGATGCACAAACTGTTTCGCGCGCAATGCATGTGTCGCAAGGCCGGCCCGACCCAGAATCAGATTGTATCCCAAATGAGAACCGGGCCCGAATTCGAATTCCTGTCGTGTCGTTTTGCCGTGCATGACTTCGAATTCGTGTCTGCATCGTTTGCTGCATGGCGACATGTAGTCGCAAAATACAAGAATTTATAATGATGCCTCAACACAAATGATCCTCTTCCCGAGTAGATAATTTCATATTCTATAAAGAAATGGGCATACATATGTCTGATATTTGCTAGCTGGGTCAGTGCGCAGTTTTTAGCAACGTTCTTCTATGGCCTACAACTCATTAGGTCGTAGAAGGATATCGCTTCCATCCAAGACAGCGTGGCCACTCCTTGGGATTTTTCCCAAGATCTTGTGAATTTTGGTGGGAAAAATAAGGATTACCCATGCGCAAAATGCTCATTATAAAAAGGTGCTTGGCATATACACTTGTACAGTATTTTCCACTGCCTTGGGAAATCTTTGGATTTTCAAATTTGATGAGTGGCCACACTGTTCACGCGACGGCCGCATGGATTTCCGGCATCCTGATTGGTCAACCAGCCTGCATCACAAACATGGGACGGTGGTACGTCTTTTTGTGATGGGCAAAGGCGAAATGCAACCAAAACTTGATCATGGAGGACCTCCATGGATTGATCACGTAACACTAAACAGGCGCGAAGCCGCCCCCCCCCCCCCCCCCCCCCCTTGTAAATATTTAGTACATCAATGTTTCTTGAGAAAATGAAGACTTTTAAACAGGCTACATGCCAGGGATTTACTATTTCCAAGAAGATTTTTTAATTCAATAAATACGTGAAGAAAACAAATCCTCAACTACTTTGTGCTCATTATTTCAGCAAAACTTAATTATTTCATAACATTGTTATTTTTCAAATTAGGCCCTATGCAGGGAATTATTTCTTCGATTTTTTAAACTAATAAATTCAACGTTATTCTTTGGGATGCAATATTTAAAGTGTATTTATTTTTTACATAAGGGGGGGGGGGGGGGTCATGCACAAGTCATAACATGTTTAGTTAGTTTACGTTGTCAAAATCACGTTGGCAGATTGCGACCTGATTGTCTAAGTTTATTGCAGAAAATCTACCCATTTTGTATTTCCTTCCTCCATGCAGTTTGTCACACAATATTTAGAGAACTAATAAGGCTTTCCTGTCTTTGTCAGGATGTGAATCTCCAATTCTTGCAGTGGGGCCAATTTCACGGCGATGCTAAGCACAAAAATTTGCTTAGCATGAAAAATCTTCCTTGATAAACAGGATTACCAACCAAATTTTGATGTGAAGTGTACCGCTTGTGGCTGGCATTCAGCTAGCTGTTTGCTTAGCATGAAAATCCCATGGCCTTTTGGCTGGTAACCTGTTTTAACCAAGCAAGACATTTTAGTGCTCAGCAAATGTTTGTGCTTAGCAGCTCCGTGAAATTGGCCCAGCATGCAGCTGCAGTTCAGTCCGTTCCTCGATCCTCCGTGTTCAGTAAAATAATGTGTGCAGCGCGCGCAGCATGCATTCGATCTGGGGCCGTATTCGAACTCCGGGTTTCGATTTGGGATACGATCCGACTCAGAACGTACCTCGAGGGGGTCGAGGGGTCGTGGGGGTCGAGGGGGTCGAGGGGGTTTTAGAACAACCCCTACCATTGCTTACCACGCGTTACATGATCTTGGACTCTGCTGATCAGACGTTTTACAAGACAGATTTTCTTTGATTTTACTGTAACTAAGACATTTAAAAACTATCCATTTGTGAATCAGTTATCTGGGATTAAAACTGTTCTTTTGAGGAGTTAATTTCATTTTGAAATAATGTAAATTTAGAACTGAATACTGTTCCTTCAAGCATGATTCAAGGCAGCTACAGAAATTATGTGATGCAAAGAACATACACTTGTTTATTGGGCCGTACCATTTTTTATGTGGGGAGTATATATGCATGTACACCCACATACGTATGTCTTTTCCAAAATAATTGAGATTATGTGTTGTTTAGAAAATTTAACAATTACTAAACTTAACTATATCTTTGTTTCCTACTTGCAGCTTTAAACCAGTGCCTGTGTTTATGCATGCCCTCGTGGAATCATGTTTTGTTTTACCCATTTTGTGAATAGAGTGTGCCGGGCCACATTTCAGGGCCGAACACACAGCTACACAGGGCCAGCGTTAATCCAATTAAATAACCCTAGACCTCAGTGGTATACTCTACCCGCGAGATTTAAACTGTGAAATTAAGTGAACAAAAGTGGGGTTAACAAATTCATATGAAGCACCGAGTGATACAATGCTGCATTGATTTTACTGCATACATGTACAAGCATGTACACATAACAAGTTCATAATTTACGGTATTTTGGCAAGAATGTGATTTACACAAGTGTACAAATATGTGATGGTGAACTCAATCATGAGGTCTGTACTCTGGCCAAATGTAAATCTTAAAATCTTAAAAAGGCATGTATGTTTACGTCCATACAAAAATATGGCTTCGCACTGGAATGTACATACCTCATCAGGAAATCCTCCCTCCACCCTGGCTGTTTTCCCTTAACCCTCAGGAATTGAGACAACAAGCCTTATATAAACAACCGACCCCTAAAAGGTCACCCATTCAATCGCAAGGGTCATTATTTAATAGCCAACACCTGAACTTCACTTCGCTCCAACAAATTTCTGTAGACACAGGGCCAATATTCCATCACAAATCAACAGCTCCCCTCATTCATATAAACAATCTTATGGCATTGTTGAAAGCTGAAATGATTCAGGGGTTTATTCACAATGTTCTGTATCCACAGAATGCATGAGCATGAATCCCCTCTGAGTGGGTCTCTGAGTGGTACACAAAGCTGGTTTCTTGTGCTAGCCAAAGCAAGGATGTAGAGGGAAGGTGATTTGGTCTCACCAACGCAGGGATCGAAATATCCACTGGACCGAGTCCAGTGACTTGAGCGTCGGTCTAGTGAACTCTTGACCGAACTACATTGTAGTCTGGTGGTATAGTGATTTTTTTTCACTAAAGTCCATTTTATTTCTAAATCTGGCGAATTGAAAAAGCCCCATAATTTTTGGAATGGCCATTTTTAGTTTTGAGGCAGGGAGTTTCAATCAAAACAGCATTTCTAACCCCTCTCGAAACAAGGTCGGCAAAGGGGGAAAAAATCGAAACAGCAAACACTTTCAAAACACTGCGTGTTCGTATTTTTACCATTGGTCTTGTGAAATACATTGTACCTTCCGGTCTAGTAACATTTTTGTGCAATGTACTTGCCGAGCTGTCTAATAGAATTTTACCTGAATATTTTTTAAGTGTATGTTTGAAGGGGTATGCTTCATTCTCATTTGTGTAACACTTTTAGAAGACAGCTTTTGCCCTTTCCAATGAAGCACTGTACAAAAATGCTCATTGGTCAAGTGACAATTTTTGGGTAGGCGCAGAGACACCCTGGCCACCCCTACCCACACATACTTACCCATCATCACATAGAATCCCTCATCATACCTGCCTCTCAGCGTTTTTGCTTCATTTTTATGAACACAAAAAGGTCGTTGAGTGCTGTCATCAAGATGAACCCATGCATAAAAGGTACAGTGCTGAAAACCTAACTACTGACCTACTTGCACCTGTACAGGTTCATGGTAATTGATGACTTCGTGGTGACAAATAATGCATTCTTTCACTTGGCCCCAGACCAAACACCTTTGCCTGGTCAATCATAACTGTGATAAATTTCACAGCATGAAAAAAACATGTCCTACATTTACAGTAGATGAACAGTACTTTTTACACCATGCACTACAATGTACAATGTACATGTACATGTGTAGGTCCCTCATGTAGTCATTTCCCCCAAGGTCCCCCCCCCCCCCAGGAAAAGAGGGAAAAGTGAGCATAATACAAAAGAATGTACATATATTACAATGAAGTTATACAAATACATTACAGTGAACCTGTACAACACAAACTGTTGACTCTTGCTGAGTACCGTATGCACAAGCTGAACTTGCCAATCAAAGAATGCCTTTTCTAGAAAATGACTTTAAAAATGAACTTCAAATGCATTGCCATTCACGTTCATGTACTGTAAATTGTCAATATAACCTGTGCAGTTGTACATGAAAGAGTACGTAGAGGTCACATCCAACCTCTGCCGGTAACTTAACATATGTACATATGTACATAAAGAAAATGCCTATCATTTTCAACAGAACTGCATGTACAGGCAGCATTATTCTGTGTACAGATACACTTCCGACGACAAGAGGAGAAAGAAAATACAAAAAAACTTTAAGTAAAAATATGTCCTTAGTCTATGGGGTTGGGTTATATTAAAGGAACAATAGGAAACACGAAGCATTGTCCTTGGAGGTATTGGGAAAGTACGATTGTGTGTGGTGTTGACTGTGTAATTGTGGTGTGGTGACTGTGTAATTGATTATACATGTACAATGTACACTACAGTACACCATGGAGGAAATTTCTTCCTCCATGAGTACACATACATTAGGGCTGTGCAGCTGAACCGGGTACCCAAGTACCTGACCACTAATGTCACCCTGGAACCGGATCCAGATTATGCAATCGAGTACCTGAAACATTACATATACTTAGTAATCTCAGACAATGAAAAAGACAGTTTTGTGGGGAATTTTTAAAATGATGTACCAATGTCATAATATCAACATGCGGACCTTTACAAACATTATGAATAGCAATTTCCAAGACAAAATTTTTGGGATTGGCCTTCTTTATGGGGTACAATGTACATGTACCTGGGGTACCCGTGCTTCTATTCAACTTTAATTCAACTGATTCATATAATAATGTTAATTGCTGCTTTCGAGGTCAGCCCCCGTTCCATGAGTCATTGTGGGTTGGCACCCGATGACAAATTTCACTGTTTGTACATGTACATGTACTTGTACATGTACTTACACATGTACATGTACATCTATGCAGCTTTCAATGGTTCACTTGGGAACAGCTTTCTGTAGTACATGTATAAGGGTGCCAGATCAATGCTAAATTGTGGGGAAATGTGCCCAGGTAGCTATAGGGACCATGTCGTGTGGTTTTTCTATTTATTAGGCAAATTACGTACATGTAGGACCGAGTTCTGGGGACATTTCTCTGTCCCCATGGCATTTTTGGTCCCCACAAGATCTATGGTACAAATGTACAACCTCGATCCCCACAACTATAGAACAAGATTGTGTGGGAATGCAAGTGCAACAGAAGCGCATTGTTAATCTGGTTGGAGAAGAGTTGGGCTCATCTACATGTAATACAATCACTCTCTGTTGTTGTCCAGCTTGGTTCCTCCAGTTATAGGGTGCTTGGGCATGAAACTTGGCTTGCCGTCTGTTCCAATCAATATACTCCAGCTATACCTACATGTACAAAATGTAGATGTAGAACAAAAAGCTATGCCAACAGCTTTTTCCCTTGTTCTGTAGCTCTGTGGAATTCTTTTCCCCTTCATCGTACGATATTTTTTAGCTTCAAGAGGAATCTTAATTCCTACATTTGTACATGTACCTTTTTTTTGTACTACATGTATGTACATTGTAGCTCCGTACATCGAGTGGCTTTTAGCCTTGTTTGGGAAGAACTTGCCTAAAAAAAAAACCACTTTGAATTCCAAAATAATCTTACATTTAATAGCCTCTCGCATAAGGCCTTTTCACACTATGTACAATGTACGTTCGACCCATGTTGAAATCTACATGGGTGTGACCCATGTAGACTTCTTAAAATTTCAACACGGGTCAATTACGCTGCCTATTCACACTACTCAACGCAGCGCCAGCATTTTTGCTACACGTGTGTGTTTCGACCCGTGTATTGTGCGATCGTTTCACACTACACACACGGCCGGCCGTTCAACACGGGTCGAACCGGAAAATTCCCCAAACTGCATTCTGGTCGTTCTATCGAGCTGGCTTTGGATGGAGCTGTCAGCCCAAATGGCCTAGCATTTACCTCCTCCTCACTCCATGTCGGTCTTTTGTCTGATTTGGGGCCCATTTTCTTGGACATATCGGAGTAAAAAGAATCTCGTGAAAGTAGCATGCACAATTGAAATGAACGCGTGTTACATATATGGTGCACGTGCATGCACAATGCCGCAGGTCAGAGGTTATTTGTTTGTCCGTTGCTGAATTAACAACTACAATGTGTGGTGCTGTGCATGCACGTGCACTCCGATCCGCGGTTACACGGGTCGAACTCAACCCAGGGGCGTTCATACTACGACTTTCAACATGGCTCGAACTTCTCTACATGGGTCGAGATAGAGCTCTCAACCCACCTCCCGAGCAGGGTTGAGTTTCAACCCTGGTTGAGTGCTCTACACTGATTAGTGCCGTGTTGAAATGTTGCAGTGTGAAAAGGACAGTCTAGCTACATTTGTACACATGTAACATGGGTCGGACCCAGGTCCAACAACGAGATTTTTCGTAGTGTGAAAAGGCTTATACATGTGTAGACCCAGAAAACCTTAAGAAGACGACATGCTTCACTGGAAATTGTCAATATGGTCATTATGGTGGCTTGACACAATTAAAACAGGCTAATCTCATTTTTCTGAGACAGAGGCTAATGTACAATGTACACAATGTACAATGTACATGCACAGTATACGTGTACATGAGTAAGTGGACAACGTGCAAGAAACATGTAAATATAGCCATGATATTGTACATGTACAAACCACAGACAGGAAGAATGGAATATCCTGCCACCACTTTTTCACACTGTACATGTCACCTTTGTGATGATCAGTCACTTAGAATATTTTGAAAATAAACAAACTAGGGACTGTACGAAACATTGTGCTGCACAAAAACGTGTATCGACCTCCAAACGTGGACATCTTATTGTCCCTCTTTTGTTTGTACTTTAACTTTTTCGGAAGACCTCCATATGTTTTGTACACAATCCCAATCGCGGACGTCTGCTGGGAATCGCGGACGTCTGCTGGGAATCGCGGAAGATATTGTTTTCTTTTGTTCTCCAACATTTTTTGTCCACGGTTTGAATACCCCAACGCCCCCATGAATACTGATGTACAATGTACACATACATCGGGTATGTATCACTGATTATCATGCACATACTAGGGCTGTCCCGAATATAGCGATATTCGAATTTTGATCGTCAACCGAATATTTGAATACCTTTTTGCAGATTCAAATATTCAAAAAATATATATGCACAGATACGACTCTAATGCTATCTTAATAGAAAAGTTGAGGCACTTAGCAGTGTCAAATGCCACATTTTTGTGAACAGAGGTTTGTTCCCAACCGTAAAACCCTTGACACTTCTCAACTAATTATTCCAAAAAAAACTCAGGATGGAGTTTTGTTTCTTGTTATCAGAACGTTACTCGTAAAGATCTTGATACAATGCAAAAAAGTCCATCGGGTGGTCTATAATCAGAGATGTAGTCGAGTCCATCATAAGTCCCTGCAAGTCCATCACAAGCCCTCCAGTCCTAATTCCAATCACAAGCTATTCAAATGAGCTTTGACAAAGGCATTCCTTTGTCATTGTTCATCCAGTTACTTGTGAGCGGCTTTATGAAAGGACTTCTTATGACTGGACTTGCGAAAGGACTTGTGAAAGGACCTGCAGGGACTCGACTACAACTCTGTCTATAATATCGATCGCCGCATGTAAAACACAGGCGTGTTTTGCGTGCAATTTTTTTTACCGGTGCGGCATGCAGTTGCAGCAGACACCTGAAAGACTTGATCGGTGAGCATCGAATATTTGAATATTCGGTCAAGCCCAGTCTCGAATAATCGAATACTAAATTATTCGAAAATGAACAGCCCCAGCACATACATGTACATGTACAGTCGTTTTTTCCTACACTACTGAGGACAATGCTGTGTTTCCTATTGTTCCTTTACTTAAAAAAAAACTCCTATAGACTAAGCATGTACATGTACATGTATTTCTACTATGTATTTCTAAAGAAAGATTCCTTTGTATTTTCTTTCTCCTCTTGTCCTCGAACATACATGTACAGTACATGTACACATGTACATGTACATGTACACCGGCATGTTCGTACACAGTCGTACTTTCCCAATACTTCCGAGGATAATGCTTTGTGTTTCCTATTGTTCCTTAAATATAACCCCATAGACTAAGCAAAATTTCAACAAAAGACCGACTTGCGAGGACAAGAAAGGTTCCTTTGTACTTTCTTTCTCCTCTTGTCCTCGGATAAGAGGGTATAACAAAGAGAACAATACTGTCCTCATGTTTTTTCTTTTGTCTGGAAGGTGTCCTCACGAGTAAATGTGTGCTTAGTCTATGGGGATGGGTTAGTGTGTAGGAACAATAGAAAGTCCTGACTAGGATGGTACTACTGTACACATACTGTATTACGTTCGAGGACAAGAGGAGAAAGAAAATACAAAGGAATCTTTCTTGTCTTGGGACGTAAAAATACAAGCTTAGTCTATGGGAGTTTTTTTGTAAGTAAAGGAACAATAGGAAACACAAAGCATTGTCCTCAGTAGTATAGTAAAACACGACTGTGCGTGTGCATGTAGGTGTACATAATGTGTGCCTAGACATTGGCATTCAAATGGTTCAATGGTACATTGCCGGCTCAGGTACATTTGTACATGTAATAAGTTCAAGAGCACATGAAAATGAAGACAAGCACAATGTACATTGTACACATGAATTCCATAAATCACACAGCATCTATGTAGCCTTGATGTACGATGTACAATGTACATTCCGGGCCCACACTCGGACAACATTTGATTAAAAACTGCATAATCCACATTAAACGTAGTGTACACAATTGGTAATTCTCCGATTTCTTTTTACTGAATTATTACGAAATACCTTACTAGACTAAGTTTATAGTAGTCTCAATCATCCTGTGAAATTATGGCACCAGGTGTGCTGTCGTTATCAAGAAAAGTGGAAATTTATATCGTCTTCCAACGATTTCCAGCTGGAAATCGTTGGAAAACTGCCTTGTAGCCTTTAGTCAAGGCGCGCGTGGCTACCCTGACTAGTGGCGCGCTGGACATGCTGGCATTCAGGACGCGTCACATGTCCAGCTGGTAGCCACGCGCGCCTTGACTAAAGGCTATCATCCGCCCGACGGTTGAAAATGAGCGCCGTTTTTCTCTTGGTTTTCTCGCCATCCAACAACGCAAAACTTTGAACAGGTGAGTGGAACGATATTTCCTATAACATACTAACCCACAAATCCGCCCATTTTTGAAAATTGCAACAATGACCAATCATGTACACGGCCTTTAAGTTCTCTCTGCATAATTTACAGTACACCCTAGCCCAATTTATATTAGGCCCTGAACCAACCTTGGCAAAGATTCCAGGTTACTACTATAGACTTGCTTGCCAGAGCCAACACAGGATATAATCCGCACTTGGTGTGTCCAAGTCTGCCGTTGCTATTTCCAAGTCTGCGGTCGCTATAAATGGCGAAGGAGTGGTACATGTAATCCCACACAAGACGTCAGAGCCCCCCTCACTCCAGTTAGTACAGTTTGGCTTCGGGTCAAAAGGAAATCCCACTATGCACAAAGATAGACGAGTCACTAACCGGAGCCAGGATATTTCACCTTGATGAGACGATCCATTCATCAGAAAGAAATTATACTTAATCCCGTCCTTAACATAACACGAGCTGGGTATAATTGAAATTCACAACGATGAACGTACTGTACCACAGCCTTTACGTTTCAATTAACACACACAATGCATTGGCTTCAACAATAAGAACTGTTCGCCCTCGTCTACATGTGCATACACTGTACACTCGTCTCAAAGTCTAAATGAAGTGGTGGGAGTCGCTTGCACAAAGCATGCAATGAGTGTAGACATAACTGGTCACTTCCTCCTGCATTCACGGGGTACAAGACCCCTCCTATCTTGATTGGCACAGTCCAAGCCCTTGATTAGATGGAGGGGGTACCAGACTACACGTGCGCTGTACAGTCATTTATGTGTGGGTTGTGTGGGTGGATATTCATCAGCACTACCTTTCAATTTGCTGTTTCTGGGGAATCCTTGTAGCATGGTTAACCACACAGGGCCAAACTTGGTTCATCAAGTGTAAGCACCCACAGAGAACTATGGGGGAAACAAGGGGACTGTTGTGTTGACCACAGATGGGTGTCACTGTGACTGGTTTGGACTCCCCAAGGTATTTTAATTCAATTCTGTTAAGTTCTACATCTATTTTGATACTTTTCTGAATTCAACACAGTCCGAACATATGAATCATGTAAAGTAAATGTACATACCAATGTGACATGAAGCTAATAAAGTTAAATAGTGAACAATAATGGAAGGAGAGGGCTGAACCCCGAGGCGAACTGAACCCGGGCCGCCCCGGCATTTTCACCCACGAGTTCAACCCAGAGTCGTTTCACACCTCGGCCAACCCCGGGACGAGCTTGCCCCAGGATTGGGCATGAAAGTTTCACACTTGACGTGCAGTCGGGCCAGGGCCGCGGCTCATGCTAGGCGCTGCGCATGCATAAATGCAAGAAATCCCAGTTGCAAGCGCGCCAACTGCAGCGGAAAACCAATCCCATAATGCAATTTCACGAAACAACAAAATGGCTTCTCTCACGTCTGATGACATGGCATACGAATCACTGTCTTTTGCTACTATATTTGTATACTTTGCGAAGGCAAATAGCTCGGCGAAATGAGTCAAGATCACGTTGTCAAAAGATAGCACACGCTTTGACATGACCCTTGGTCCTCTTATGTAAATTACGTCGGAACCAAACCCTGTTTCTCAACCCAGGTTGTACGAAACCCTGCGCACGGGGGTGAGAATGTGCGGCGATGTTTCACACTAGCCATTTTCGCCCTGGGGCCACCCCCGAGATCGGTCTCGCCCCGGGTTGAACAAATCTCACCCCGGCCTGGAGCAGGGATGAGTTCGCCCCGGGGCGAGACCAATCTCGGAAGTGGCCCCCGAGGCAAAAATGGCTAGTGTGAAACGTCGCACATTCTCACCCCCGCGTCGCCCCGGGGCCACCCCCAAGATTTTGTCTAGTGTGAAAAGGCCTAGAAATGCAATAAACAATCCTTACATGTAAACACTCTTCCCTACTGGTTGAGAGGTCATATGGGAGTGTTTAAAGGTTTTTTTTAAGCATTGTTGGAAGCTGCTTAAAACCAGCCACAGAAAGTGAAAGGTTTCCAGACAAACGAAGCATTTTCAAGAGGCAGTCGTGTACATGATTGTCTTTTACCCTTTGATGAGCTTTCCAACAGTAGTAATTTTAGATGGAACGTAGCTTCAAGGCAATGTGTTTCTTTAACTCAACAAAAGTCCTCAAAACTCAAATTTGTATTCTGGTGATTCTGGTCACGAATACAAGCGCAGTAATATTTATAAATCGATATAAATTATTAATTTTTTTTAAATATATATATAAAAAGATATACATTGTATAAAAGATATAAAAGATTAAAGTTTAAAGGAGAAGTTGTTAGATACTGACCTGTGTGCACTCCTTGATGATGCAGCCCACGGCAAGATGGCAGTACAAATGAATCTCCCTCCGCAGTGACAGATTACCTGCAGCAAACAGAATCAAAAAATTACTCTGGGTACTTCTGAACTCAATTTTTATTCTTTCACTTTCGTGAAAACCAGGCTTACATACATGTATTGTGGAAGCACCACGCTGTGAACTGCGTGCGAGTTTCACCAGAAATGACTCGGTACATCTGGGACGGCGCTATTAATCTCTAGGCCAGTGCAAAATTGTTCACTTCGCTCAGATGGAATTCCCCAACAGCATAATCATTTTTTTGCTACTTCTACTGAATGGCAGATATACGATTGCACTGTTCATGCAGTATGTGTGGGTATTCAATGACATGAACAATGAAAGCACTGTGAATTTCTATTTTAGATTTCAGTAATACCCAAACACAATGGGATTATAATTACATTGATTATTCTGATTAATCTCTATCAATGATTAATTTCGGGCAAACTAAATACATGTATGCAAACCATCCAATGCACTACATGTGTACATGGTACGTGTACATATGTACATGTACATGTACAACATGAAAATTATACATCAAATGTATAGAAAATAATATCCAAAAGTGATTGCAAATCATGACCTGTGGGACTGTGATATTTACACAAGCAATGTTTCACAACCCCACACTCCCCCACTATCATATTTCACTGTGGTTTTTGTATATAAACATTTGTAGTACTCAAGGGGTTAAACACATCTGGGACCAATTTCATCATGGGCTTGCTAAGCACAAAAATGTAGCTCAAAAACTTTAGATGGCCAATAATGTATGTACATGTACATTGTATACTGTACATGTACAGAATGCAGGAAGATTAGAGAGAAAAAACTCAGGACAATAAATGCTATTATGGGCTCGGAGGATTTCACACGTACAATTTCTGTTTATTTATTCAGTGAAAAAAAAAAAGGGCCTCTGGAATGCTCAAAGCCTGCCGCTCCCAAACAAAATCTGTGTGGCGTGAAATTAATACTGCCCATTAGCTAAAGCAGGCATTCAGAACAAACTGATCACAAAAGATAGACAAATACAGTGTGTTCACTTGCTGCCCGTACACTACCACAAGAAGCTTTCAGAAAAAAATATGGGCTTGGTGTGCAGGGGTAATAATGGAACACGAGGGGCATTTCAGTTGTGAGCATGCATTAATAATTCAGTAAATAATGACTATGAATGGCATAATTACTGCGAGCGGTGCCGACAAGGCAAATTATGTTTGACTTGCGCAGAAATTCTGATGTCTCATTTTTTGTAAAACAGAGCCCAGTTTAAAAATTCAAATGTTCGCTTGACCGAAGCTAACTGATTACTGGTTCACAAGTGACTCATCAGTGCATCAGCTTCACTCCATTATCTAAGACAGCAATGGTGGTTTAAATTCATAGGGCTACTACATGTACATGTATGCACAAAATATTGGTGAGCCACATTTTCTGCTAATCTAAAATCAGCTGAAAGCCGGTTAGAGGCAACACACATTACATGCAATTTTGCCTGTGAACATGGCTGTGAAAAATTGTCTGCACTCAGCAAAACTTCATGGCAGGGGGTGAGATTGGCCAAAAATGGAAAATCCACAAAATCTACGAAAAATCCACGAGGACCCCAGATCAACATATAGTTTGTATTTGCCTACGACCCCCCTTAAAATATCCATTTTGATTGGTCTACAGGTATCCACTTTTACAGGTACATGTGTAAAAACACCTTTTTGAAATCACATCAGGAATTCCAGATTGCAAAAGAGATTCTTTAAAAATTCTGAAATCCCCAACAAAAAATCCTGAAATCAGGAACATGATCCTGACAAGTCTCACCCCTTGTCATGGGCACTGTGAAACTCTTGAATGTGATTTTCTATTCAAAATAGACAGGGGGATTAGGCAAATGTGATTTACACAAGGGAGGGTTTGTTTGGGGAGTTACCAAATTTTTTATTTTTTTAAAGTCTGGAAAATAACGAGCCCACATTCAAGGTACATATGTACACCACTGCCACTGTGGTACATGTACATGTACATGTACATATATGTACCATGTACATGTACATGATCTGTCAGATCAAGTGCAATGCTGTGTCTGGACTTTGAATAACAGCATACTGAAAGAACAAACCCCAATCTGCAGAAAATTGCTTTCAAAGGGGAATAGTATTGTCAGGCTTTTTCCACCCATGACTAGTCCCCTGGGATAGTTCGCTGTATTTTTCAGTAGCCCGTATGAAGTTTCACTAGCCCGCTATTTTAAGAGCTATTTTAACCCCTTGGGCACGGTATTTTATGGGAGACGTCGGGGTGTTGCAGCGTTTCTGGCAGCCAAATCGAACCGCTACAATGTGTTTGTGCAGTCAAGCATGACAAACAATAATCTAACAATGGATTGAAACTGCACAAACGGCGGCCAATGGCGTCATCCGGCCTAGTGGCACTTTCTTTTTGACGCCATATGGCGTCATCCATACGCAAGGGGTTAAATAACTTCTTGTCAACAGAGCAAGCACGTACATGTACATGTACATGTAACATTATCCACCACCATTTTCATTCTTAATTAATGTGTGGTACAGTACATGTAAACCTACATTCATAAATGCCTCAGCGAGTTTCACTATCCCTATTGGTCGAGAGCCTAAAACGGTTGTTTAAACACGGCTGGAAGTTGTTTAAACACGGCGCGGTTTTAAACATTTTTCCCCGGTGTCACACGAAATGTAGAGTCCTACAAAATATGGTCCATCTTATTGGTTGAACACTCGAGCGACCAGTCACTCTCCTAATAACGCAAGCGCAATACTACCGATACGTCCGTATTTAGAGTCCATAATTTCACTCTACACCGGCACTGCTGCGTTCTGCACCACCTGGCGAGCGCGTCGCGCGCGCGTCAATTTCCATTTAAGGAAATGTTTAGCACTACTCGCGCGTGGCACGAACCATTAAATAGCTGAAGGGGTGTTTTACAAACCAAGGTAAAACAAATTGAACAAAATCATTGGAAATTTATAATTTTAGGTGGTTTTTGCTTAATTAAAAATACAAAAAGGCATTTTATGAATGGGAATAAATATGTGCTGGGCCGGTTTTAAATGTACAATGTACGTTTAAAACCGCCTTGGGGCCTGGACGCTGATAATGACCCTCGCCTTCGGCTCAGGTCATTATCAAGTCATTATCATTTTTCACTAGTCCACGGGTCCCGATTTGTGTTTTTTACATGTACATGTACATGTATGCCTAGCTACATGTACATTGTAGTAACTAAATCGAGCCCTGCATGTACATGGACATTTGACAGATCTTTTTTATGAAAGATATTCATGTACATGTGCGAGAATGAGAAAATGTGATGTGATGTAGCCAAGTATACTTGAACTGTCTCCTTAATGCCAAATACATGTACAATGGAGATACGACTGCAGTTGTTGACCAAACAGGGCTGGTTGTCCCCATAAAACTCTGGATCGCTGTAATACCAACATCGTTTATGTCTCCAAGATGTAGTGCTTGAGCAGTAATGGTCCAAGAACACATGTACAATGTCAATTTGTATTCTTGTGCCTGCACATTATTAACTGCATTAAAAAAGTAATATTAGCTAGACCTGGAATGTTAAAGGAAGGTGTTGTTGCGTTTGGTTGGGGTTTGTACTTTTTTAAAAATTCATTTACTCATTTGTTGGACATATATTACAAATTGAATGCACTGAATCTGCAAATGATGCTTAATGGCCTGATCTACAAAACTATGGTCACTGCTTGGGGTACCACGATTTTGTACAGGTTTTTGGAAACTGTTTGAAATTTTTTGAGCTACAATCATGGCACACTTTTTGTTTAATACAAAGACACCAGTAAGCCAAAACAAATAGTTGTGTTGCCCTCCGCGACCGACCCTAAAAGTCACAAAAGTCGGGTCACGTTTTTGTTTTTTAAAGAAATTTTCGAAATCTCACCTTTTCCCGCACAAAATGAGCTATTGTCTTTAAATACAGCTACATTGTACATGTACGACAGCACAATCATGCATTTTGCCATCTCACTTTTAAATACATGTAAGCTTACTGTTTGCCTTCCGACTAATGAGAACAGTATCATGTAACAGTTACATGATACATTGTACATGTATGTACAGTAGTACTGTTTTCATAAATGGTAAAAAAAAAAAAAACAGACCGACCCTTCCTCCTGATTTTTGCAAGCATGTGTACATACATGTAGGCCCTATACAATATTAATACAAATGTGCATACATATTGTATACAATGTACATTTAGTACGAATGTAATTTCTTTACAGCCTTCACAGCATCACAATTCCCCCTGGGAGATCATAGATCAATATCAAAATATTAAATCATCCAAGGTGTGTGGATCTAGCCAAAGTCTGGCATTCCCTGTCATCATGCCTGCAGTCTCAGGAGGTCGTCAGTTACTACAGTTTGTATCTGTTATTGCAGGAGGCAGCCCCTATGAATATTCAAAGTCACTCAGCAAATGTACAAGCACTGCACATGCACCAAAATTAATGGCTCATACAACAATTGAGAAATTTTGTGGGGGGACTGCATATTACTAGCCAATGTGAAATCAGTTCTACGGTAAGTACAAGTATCAGCGGACATTAGACAAAGGGAGAATTAAATTTTCTAGTTACTGTGAGAATGCACAAGAGCACGAGAATGGCTTCAAATGCATGAGAGCCAGCAATCTTCTGCTAAGTACAAATTTAGAATGTTAAAAATGTACATTATGTACAATGTATATGAATATAAAGAAAAACACACATCTGAATGAACTTTAAGTTCAACATAAAAAGAAAATTTGCACCTCAGCTGAATGTCTCTAAACCATGAATTCCAGGAAACCTACATTACATGTACATGTACACAACCTTTTTGTTCAACACAAACATGTGCAGTTGATCATGACACCACTGGGACATCAATAAATCTCAAAACGCATGCGCTTTCCAGTTCTTTGGCATTCATTCTCTCTCATTCAAAACTCAACAGGGTCAGTGATTTGGGCCAACATCTGAAATTTGTTCTAAAATGTATTCCTCAGAGAACAGTATACAAATAATGAATGTTTATGAGTGTGATGGTAAGAATAATTTCATGAGGTGACAGATGGCATGTTCTATTCCACGAGGCGAAGCCGAGTGGAATAGAACATGCCATCTGTCACCGAATGAAATTATTCTTTCCATCGCACGAATGTGAAACATTCATTATTTGTTTTATACAACGCCTGACTAAATTCTCGTCATCTGATTGGTAACTTGTAAACTGGTGCTTACATAAATGTAAGAAACATGTAGTAACACTGATAGCTGGGGGAACACTTTCAATGCATTAGATTCAAGTTAAAAACTGTTCAGAATTGTAAAAAACTGTTTCACAAATTCAGAACTTCCAGTAACCAATTACTGTCTCAAAAAGTCTCAAACAGTTAAAAATGTTCACTGTTTTTCAACAAGTTCAGAAGAATTATTCACTTCAGATGCAGAATGTCATCTAAAAATATCCGTTCCGAAGTGTTGAAGATCAAACTGTTCAGAATTGTAAAAAAGCTGTTTCACAAATTCAGAACTTTCAGTAACCTATTAATGCACTTTCATATCCAATTTATGGAAGTTTACAACTGTACTAGTCCAGAAAAGTAAAAAATGCGGATTGCATGCATGGATTTCTTTGTGTACAACGTGCCGTTTTCCTTTCTCAGAGTCCCGCATAAAACCGGGACAAAACATTGTCGAGTTCCGAATTAGTTAAAGCTTCAATTGTTGTTCCTGCGTGTCTAGCAAATTCATCTAATCGTTTCACTGCATATTTGATTTGTCTCTTTGTATTTGGAGCGTCAGCATTGCTTACAAGTTCCAATATTTCGTCGTCTGTTAGGAGAACAAACCGCGGCAGTTCGGGTAACTTGGCCGCCATGTGTGAATGACAGCGCTGTTGTAGCGCCACCTAGTGACCGTGAAATTAGAAAAGTTTTTGGGTTCTATCAATGCGCGCGCACCATGTGATAGACCCATGTGATAGAACGTGTTGGGCGGGGCGGGTTCGCGTCGTGTGATGGGTCGAATAATTCAATGCACGTGATCGACTCTCCACCAATCGGATGGCGGGGATTTATTCAGGTGTTGTATAAAGTTTAATGTATACTGTACATTTGCAAATTACCCCTTGGACCGCAGCAAGTCCGCCATTTCTACAGCACGTTTTTACAAGTGGCTGCATAGACAAAGTACAATTTCTAAGGTTATTAGATTTGTGCGAAGAGCACTCGGTACAGAGTCCACTTGTCGTCCCATAGGTCGCAGTCACACTGAATATTGAGTCTTGATTTATTTCAAGTTCATGAATGCTGCAATGAGGCATGGAATCAGCGGAATCAGGGGGTGGGTGCTTGGGGCATTTTTTGGTTTATTTTTTATTTATTTTTTATTCTATTTTTTTAATAGTCCCACAAATAAGCCAGTTCGGTATTTTAACTGCGCATATGTGCACAATGACATTTCATCCCGAATGACCCGCGTGACCTAACGGGCACGTGTGAACGCAAAAGGTGGTCGCACAACGTGCATGTGTTAAATTCAATCAGAATGGGCGTTCGCGTAACATGGCGTGACATTACGTCAGCAATTGCATCCCGAATAACCTTTGACCTTTGAGATACCGAACCAGCTTATTGACACCAATGTCAAAAGAGGCCTCATTCCCCCTCCCCAATCTGAAAAAAAATCTGAAAAATTCTGGAAATTAATTGGTGAGCCCCCGCCCCTAAAGTCAAATCCTGGGTGCGCCACTGCATGGAATATGGACAGCGGTAAATTATGCATATATGTGCATACATGTAGATTTGCTACAATGTAGAATCAACACATCAGGTCAATACATTTTGGAGATTGCAGAATTTATTGGTCCTATAGCATTGGCAGAGCTGGCAAAACGGTTCCAGGCAGTGGTCATAAATTTACATGTACTAGTGTGATTCAATAACTGTAAAGTTTGAGCTCAATCTGCCATCCGAATCAAGAGAACACAGTGGACCACTTTTCTGTTTTAAATCCCTAACCCTGCTGAATCCAACAATTTGATAAATCCCGTTGGACCCTGTTGGATTGAGCAGCTAACTCATAGTGTTACAATCCTGTTGGATTCAGCAGGCAACAGAAGAAAACAATTCACAGTTGGATTCTGTTGGATTTAGGAGGCAAGTAATTTTTTCTTTTTAGTTACCCAGCAACTTGGCATGTTGGACTGCGTTGGATTGAGTAGGAAACTCATGTGTCACCGTTGGATTTAGCAGGGTAGTCCTGGTGAACCATTAGGGGGTTAGGGTTTTTAACATGATTTTTTGCACGTCCGCATGTGCTTACAATTGTTAAAATTGAAATAAACCACAGCATTGTTTAAGGTCTTCAGATACAATTTTCTAATTAATGACCGCATTTCAGACGGAAATATTTCGCAGGACTGGTATTGGTACATTGTAACAATAACATCACTGTCATACGACCTTTGTACACACTGGAGATGCAAAAACTCGCAAAATAAAACAGTAACCGAGGTACTGCAACTTCCTCCAAGAGAGTGAAGGGGGAAGTCTTGTAATGAGCCAATTTCCCCCCCGACTCCTAAGTGCTGGGGGCGAGCATGTACAATGTAGTCCATGGATATTAATAGCCCCTCCCTCACCCAGACATGCTTAAATCAAGCACTGCATCAATAAGCACACAGTCAATTGATAGGTCCCCAGCCCACCCCCAATAAAAGTCTGACCCCAATCCAACAAATAAATGGAAAGCAATGGAAAGTGCTCCCTCAAAGTTTTTTTTATTGAAATCACCCAATACAAGGCTTAAAGCCACTCTAGGTAAAGGGTTACGATCAGAGGTGGCAGGGCTGGCGAAATTTTGAATTGCCAACCCTATCACCCTTACGGTTTTCCTGGACACAGATCTAAATAGAGGACAATTCTTCAACAGGCTCCAGAAATTATCAAATTTTCAGACCTATAGAGTATAGACCCATGAGCCCACATACAGTATGCGACTGCGTACTGTACATGTATGTATTCTCAAAATATGATTTGCGAACTGATTTGTACATAAATTTCTGATTTGAATATGATGCATGAACCATCAGGCCAAAAGTTCAACGACTAGAGATCTCTCCAAAGTGTAGTACATAACATACTACATGTATATGAACATTTCTGCCTCAAAATTTTGTGCCTCATAAATTTGGTAAAATTTACCGGGGGGTTAAAAGGGTACAGAAAATTTAACTGCATGCGTGCGCAATACCCGCAGTCGGCAAAATAAACTAAACAAGAACAGTCAAAGAAAACTGCAGACTCGTGGAGTCAGGAATAGAACACATACCATGCACACATTGTAGCAAATGAACATTGTCAGAAAGGAAATCGCCACTGTAAGGGGGGGGGGGGGGGGGGAAGAGACTTAATTGAATTTGTGAGCCTGCATCAGTCAGTTTGCTTCGGCATCTTCAAAGGTCCATTAGTACACAGTACGCAGCCCAAGATGGGGTAATGGTAGCAGGAAAAGATTGCACCGACAGTAATAATTAACACTTCACTTCACTTCCATGTTAAAAATATTGTTGATTGCTGAGAGAAGTCTGCGTCATTTTGTAGTTTTATAGGACGAACACCCCTTTTGTGCCTAGTGCTGGACACAAAAGGGGAGTTTGTCCTACATGTATGATGTCAAATTGTTTGCTGCCCGCAGCGACGACTTTTAGACAAATGGCACAAGCAGGCTAGAGGGGACTTGATAAAAATAGCTTTCAAAAGTCAAAGAAATTCTGTTCTAGTCTGGTTCCCTGACCATACTTTAGGCAAAACGGAGCAACTTACAGACGTCAGGGAATTATCAGGTCGGGGAACTAGACTATTTCCAACGATTGTCAGCCGACAATCATTGGAAACGATATAAATTTCCACTATTCTTGAAAACGACAGCACACCAGGTGCCATGATTTCACAGGATGCTTGAGACCGCTATTAACATACACTGTACATGTACCTACATGTACATGTACATGTACAGTCTAGTAAGGTATTTTTGAATAATTCAGTAAAAAAAGATTGAGGTTTGCAAATATTTACAGGATTACTAAACCTTTTTTTTTGAAAACCGAAAACACTTTTTTAAAATGTCTAGAAATCACAGGCCAAGCACAGTACGCAAAATGCATGCTCAAGAACTGACAAGATATATACGAGTGTATAATGATATTATCAATCTCAGAATGTGTTTGTCAGTCCGCTAGTGATTAATACATCAACTCTCTAAGCCTGTGATTTGATTTACATGTACCCTGGCAAAATGCATGCATGCATATAAAGGCTAGTAAAAGGTTCTTTCATTTTAAAGGGACCTAATATCTGTTTCCCCCCATAGTTTTTTCAATACAATTCAGCAGTTTTGTTTTTTGATATTTGAAAATGTTGTGTTTCTTGGCCACATTGGTGTAAAGTGATTTAACCCTAACCCCGCTGAATCCAACAGGATCCAGCTATTTGATATTTTTGTTGGACCCTGTTGGATTGAGCAGCTATGATGTAACTCATAGTATTACAATCCTGTTGGATTCAGCAGGCAACAGAAAAATAAAACACAGTTGGATTCTGTTGGATTTAGCAGGAAAGGCATTTTTTTAATATTTAGGTACCCAAGCAACTTGGCATGTTGGACTGTGTTGGACTGTGTTGGACTACGTTGGATTGAGCAGGAAACTCATACGAGTCACTGTTGGACTCTGTTAGATTTAGCAGGGTAGTCCTGTCAAACTATTTAGCCTTAGAGGTGAAAAAAAGCATTCGTCATAAAATGGCTACGGTTGGAAACATGGCCATCCCTTGAAAATGCACTCTTTGTCTGAAAATCTTTGACAGAAAACAATGTGTGCTAACTGGTTTCCAACAGTCCAACATTTCCAAATAATCTTTCGTCCCCGAGAGTATAATTTCCATCAATGATTTTCAGACAAACAGTGCACTTTCAAGGGATGTTCATGTACTATACTTTTGGATGATCTTTTTAGCCCAATTGGGTGCCTCAAGAATACTGCGTTCCTTTAAATTCAAGGTCTAAAATCCTCGCATTTTGTTCTTCACGGACAAGACCATTTTCAGTCTGAAAAAAAAAATGTACTTACAATGGAAAATGTAAATGGAACACAAATTTGAATTTTTAGACTTACTTTGAAAGTAATGTGAAATTTAAGGACTTCTGAAGCTCTGTAGCGGTCGATATCATCAAGCACGTGTTCCTCCGCGGTCTTAACAATTCTGCAGGAAGAAAAAAAGAAAGCATTTTGATTATCTCACCCGACTATTACAACAAACAGCAAGCAATTAAAAGAACTGACAAAGTCTACATGTGTTCTCTACGCACATTTCACATAAATCTGCACTGACTTTAACCTAAAGATGGACACATGTACACTATACATGTATATTATTCATACTCACATAAATAGTCATGACAGGACTAATGTTGTACACTTCACTAGTCTGTACATTGTACGTCTTGATGAACCATTCATAATGAGATTATTCTCAGGCACGTTCACATGTGTGTGTGTGTGTGTACACACGTATCAACTTACATGTACCCGTACATCATAAATGTAAATTTATGCAACATACATGTATTAACTACAATGAGCTTACCCAAGAGGTACATTTTGTACATTTAGCTATAAAGACCAACAGATACCAGTAATACTGCAGGCCGCGCCTTCAAACTAGACTAATCCAATTAGTTGTAATGACTTATCCACATGGTTAACCACAAAGCAAATTTCAGATTTGTTGTACTACAATGTACACGTGTATGTATGTACTGAACAGTTAACCACTTGCGTATGGATGACGCCATATGGCGTAAAAAAAAGGGCCACCAGGCCGGATGACGCCATTGGCCGCTGTTTGTGCAGTTTCAATTCATTGTTGGATTATTGTTTATGTCATGCTTGACTGCACAAACACATTGTAGCGGTTCGATTTGGCTGCCAGAACTGCTGCAACACCCCGACGTCTCCCGTAAAATACCGTGCCAAAGGGGTTATGTTTGAAGTGTAGTGGAATTCTCTTCTAAGTTCCGACAGCATTCACACACTGTACATGTACAAGGATTTTTTTTTTTAATCTCATCCGGGCAGCTGGGAAAAGTATAGGGGTGTGCATTTACGGGTAATAAAAGAACCGGTACCCGATTGAAAAAAATACGGGTACCCGGGTACCCGTTAAAGAAACCCAACCCAAAACTTCCAATCCCGGAAGTTGTAATAATATCTTTCTCTGAATTCAGACAAAATTCTGAAAATCTCCAGTCATGCCTGTCCAGTAAACATGATCACTTCTCCACCTTTGCGTGTGCCGGCACGCACATGCACCGGCATCACCACAAAAGACTTGTCCGGACAGTTGTATTTATTGTGGATTGAGGCATGCTATTATGTCTCGTCGAGGCTCTTATCCATACCCAGACTGCAAAAACCAGGACCAGTAAATTCCCTTTATTGTCAACTTTCGTGAGCGTCATAAACGTGAAATCTGTGCTGTTTTCCCAAATACATGTAGTCCAGTTTTAATTTTGAAAATTCCCGACAAATACATGTAACATTCAGAACCTTTCTTTTTTAATTGTCTGGGAAGTAACTATGCGATAATGTAAAGTTGTACGGGTACTCAATTCCATCATCTGGAACTGGTTCCTGACATGAACAGTCGGGTACTCGGTTCCAATGCACACCCCTAGAAAAGTAATACTGTTTCAATTAAAAAGCTAATATTCCAAGAAGCAAGATTCTTAGAAATGCTCATATTGATTGAAACAAAGCAGGTTCCTCAACATATAATCAAGCCTGCTACTCGTACCATACATAATTGTATACTCCAAATGCTTCACTTCTTCTACTATCCGTCCTGGGACACAGTTAAGCAGAAACTATCAGTTTCTTGGGAGGAAATCTCATAGGCAAAACAACCTTTTCAGCAACTGAGAACCGCATTCCCCCCAGATTAACACCCAAAAAATGCATACATCTCCACGTAGATAACGTACATGTACGTGTACATCAATGATCTGGAAGACCTACTCCCTACAGGGGTTTACAAAATAAAAATAAAATTGTACTTGCTTTTTGGACAGGGGCATGGCAAATTTGATAGCCCTAATCTTATTTTCAGTTGCCCTTGCAAGCTGCTGGAATTTGTGGCCCACCTTGCAATGCACAGTCCAATTTCATAGAACTGCTCAGCACAAAAATTTGCTTAGCACAAAAATGTCTTGCTTTGTAAAAACAGGTTACCAGCCAAAATTTCACGGGATTATTATGCTAAGCAAACAGCAGCATAATACCAGTCACAAGCAATATACATACATACAACACATGGAAATTTAGTTGGTAATCTCGGTATTTATCAAGGAAGAGTTTTCATGCTTAGCAAATTTGTGTGCTTAGCAGATCTGTGAAATTGGCCTCAGGTACATGTATGTACACATGCAGTCGTACTTCCCCAATACGTCCGAGAACAATGCTTTGTGTTTCCTATTGTTCCTTTAATATAACCAACCCCCATAGACTAAGCACATATCCTTACGTTCGAGGACCGATTTCAACAAAAGACTCTACAGTGTACATGTACATGTACATGTACGTTCGAGGACTGAAAGGTTTCTTTGTGTTTCCTTTCTTCTCTTGTCCTCGGAGATATATACAGTGCACGTACATGTATTCACACCTTTATCTTTATCTAGGTTGAACTTCCCTACCCAACTACACAGGAAGAACATTTTTCCATTGTGTGTGCCATGCCAGACCCATCTGTATCACTTAATGTCATTTTTAATTTTTTTGAGCCAAATTCGCACAGCCCCACTGTGTACCTCTGATATATCTACAACCTTCCCTTGTGTTTCTTTGGACCAAATTCAGAATATAAAATCAGTCACCACACTGTCAACCTGCACTGTCTGGCTAGCACACTATTTACATTCAACTGGACTTTGTTTTGTGGCTTGAGGATTGACAAATATTCCCCTGATAAATCAATATAATAATGCAAAACAGGGACAGCCTAGCCAGAGATTGTTGTTATTGTGTACATATTTCACAAGATAAGGAACACTGCTACATGTATACCGAACATTTGGGTATATTCCCAACATCCTCTTTTTTGGCTCCCAAATTGTTGTCAATACATACCATAATTCACTAACGAACGACCACTACAGTATAGTGAACATTTTTTGTGGATCCGATGATGTTCATTATAGTGGCATTCAACTGTACATGTATGGCCGCCAGGCTAGAGCTCACCGAACGGTCTTTGTAACAAAAAATCTAATTTTGTGACTAATGCCTGATTACTTAATCATTTCTGAAATCAAATAAACATGTAGGAGTTCATCAGAGATTCTTAGAATTGATTAAATAAAATTACGGCTTACGCCTACATTGTTGACATAATAAATTCTAGTGGTCTAAATGTATACTTGCAGCAACACCTCGTCAAAGGCAATACGTGTATAGCCTTCATGTACATGTCTCACTTGCAGTTCAGAGAATACAGAGGGTAATTAGAACATTACTCTTTGATAGTAGGTACGCTGTAATTTGTACACAAGTAACCTACAACGTGTGACTGTACGTGTGTACGTGCACATGCATACAGTACATACATAAGGTTGCCTCCGAATGACATCATCCAAGCATGTCAGATCATTTCCCACACTCCTTTAATGACGGATTACGCAGACAACACAGTGTCACAATTATTATTATTTTCCTCAATTGCCGAATAGGGTGACACATAATGGTAGAAAAGAGCGGGTTAGGGCGACCTGGTCGAATAGGGCGACACATAACTGTCGCCCTATTGTGAAAGTCGCCCTTTTGGAGTGTTTTTAGTAAGGCACGTGGGGAAAGTGCTGTAAATGGGCGACACGTGTCGCCCCATTAGGGTTATTTGGGGTAGTGTGGCTCATTTCGGCAATCCAGGGGATTTCTAAAAATTATTATTATTCTATTTGTTTATTTATTTATATTTTGTTTTACTTATTTTTTATTTTTTTAAATTCTCATTAGCTGCAGTATTTTCATTTTACAAAATTTAGGCAATTGAGGACTCCTTCATTTTATTTCTTCGGAGGAAAAAAATACATGTGGTGTTGTCCAAGTCTTCCAAGTACATGTGGGTCATTCCATAAATTTGGGGTCCCAAAAGTGTGACATTTTGGTGTCCCTATTACATAGTGACATGTACAAATGTACATGTATAAGATTTTTGCAATTCCGGACACATTTGTTAATGCCTTCTATAGAAGAGGTGATTGTGTAAAGCAAAGTAGAAAATATTGTGAAGTCTGTGAACTGTCTTTGGTTCATTATTTGGGGTCTCATATCCCCCATATTTTCGCGACGGGAGCCAGTTTGTGTCGTCCCCCGCTGTTTTCGTCTCTCTTCAGCTGTTTTGGAGGTGAATTCGCCCCGTGTTCCAGCTCGCCAAAGAACTGTATTCGCTCGCATTACAGTCGTCCTTGTCAGTTGCTGAGTGCCCAAGTCGTCCAAGTCCTCGCCCATTGCAGAGCTGCCCAAGTCGTCTGAGCCCTCGCCTATATAAGTCCTGCCCGTAAGATCTGTTAAGTTTTATATATTGTATAAGATCTTTTCTTAATTCTACACTTGTTAAACCCTATTGATTATCGAATATTCTCATTATTAAATCACATTGTTTCTTTGTTCTTTAAATCAGTGTGATCTTGTTTGATTTCTTTGTTGCATCTAAGCAAATTCAGGCTTTTTCTAGAAATTTATATTTACGGATAGTCTGGAGATTTTCAGTCCGTAGCAACATAAATGACAAAGGCTATGGTTAAATAAGTACCACAAGCAAGCGGTTGGCTAAAAGTCCATTCACATTCAATGTTAAATGCATTTGTGGGAATGAGATTTTGTAAAAAATTATACTTTGAAAATTTCAAAAATTATCTGAAGCAATGACACTTGATGGGTAAGTCATTGACACACAGTCTCATCCACTAGACGACCATATATCATTTTGTGCAGCCATTTGTTGTTTGTCTTAAGAAGTTTTTTACACATTCCGCACAGAATCATAGTGGATTTAACTAGTATTTCACGAGCTGTGTTTAACTGCATGCAATATATGTACATGTACAAGTACATACATGTATACATTGTGTACATAAGTGGTCCTTATTATTCATGCAGATATATGTACATTGTACACGTAATACTAATAATGTATATTTTTCCAAAAATGTCATTCACTAGGCCAATGGTGAAAACATCACTCACAAAAAATGGCATAGTGGAAGTGGTTAAGTGGCTGTCATCTATGTAATGGATAGCATTTAGCATATGGCCAAACTGGCAGGAAATGTGGAGCCATTTTATTGGATAATTTACCCGTCTCGATCAGCTATTGGGGCAAATTGCATGTATGGTGAGCATTGAGCAAGCCCATAAATGGTAACGTAAAACTTGTTCAATTGGGTTAATCACTTTCAGAAATTAAGTACCCTATGTATGAGGAGGGGGGGGGGGGGAGAGGGGCCTTGCTCTAAGTGCAAAATGGCCAGAGAGGGGAGAATGGGGAAAGAAATTCTGGGTTTGAAATTTGTTTTAGCAAATAAAATTAAAAATATTACAGGGGGCAACTGCAAGCTGATGAAATTTTCACATTTTATTTACACATTCAAGAAATGACACCATTGGTACAACCGACAAAACAGTTGCATAGGCCTATATACTTTTGTATTATTATTATTAATTCTTTCTGGTAATGAAACCAAGGATTCCTCAAAAGCGCCCTAGGCACTGTAGCTCGGAAGCCTGAAGAAACCTGTAGAGAGAAGACAATGAGAAGAAGTTACAGTTTTAGAGGTGGGAGGAAAACCCCAGAAGAATATTCTGGGGAAAACCCACGGAATCAGGTAGGGACTGAAAACCCAATCTACATGTGGACCAGGGCAGGAATCGAACCCGGGCCACAGAGGTGAAAGGCAGGGACAGTAACCACTACGCCAACCTGATTTGTGTGATTCAACATACACATGAAATACCAAACCTGTGAAAAACCTCGGCTCAATCCGTCATCAGAGTCACAAGAAACCGTTTTGTAAAACCAGGCATGCAACTTGGAATTATAACAATGAAACGAGGAAATTCCAATCTTTACAAGACTTTGTACAGTGTGTTTCCATTTTCAATGGCATGAGTATGGAGTGAAAAATGAGGAAATCAGCTGATCCGAGGAAAAGTTGCATGCCTGTAAATAAACATTGATTTTGTGCACATTCCTATGGGCTTATTTCAATCGTAGAAACTTAAATAAGCCACAGCGTTTTTGGAGGTCTTCAGATCGGACATTTCAGAAGGAACTTTTTCGCAGGAGGATTGGTCCTGGTATCATATTAATAAACAGTAAACTTACAGAATGAAGCTATTTTAAAAATGTTTTTATTTTTTTGGATCAAAGCTATGTACCACTTACATGTATATCATGCCTTGAAAACAAGCAGTACAACTGGCAGTACAAACAACCATGCCCCCTGCTTCATAAAATATTTTTCTGGGCAGAAAAAATAAAATTGGTGTTGCCTTTTGGATTTTTGTGTGTGTGAATTACACGCCCCCCCCCCCCCCCCCCATACAACCTTGATACAACACCAAGCGAATGGTACTGTACATACATGTACATTGTATGAATGTAATTGTCAATGAATGTTTTCCTAAATGTTCAAGTTTCAACAGACCCCGGTTTAACATGTACATGTACAATGTATGTTCCTGAATGTACATGTACATGTATGTATACATGTAGACTGTAGAATTTATTTAATAAATCAGAAAAAGAACAAAGCATGCAATGTACAAAAAAATAATAATTTGCTAATCAATTTTTTGGGCCAAGGCCAGGCAGCTTCTGTCTATGCAGAGAGAGTCTAGCCAACTGCCAGAATTCTATGACAGATGAGCTCAATATTGACTCACTGCTACAGAATCTGCCATGACCGATGGTGTACCATGGCAAAACAGTATGACTCATCCCAACACGTCACCATCACACTTTAAGAAGCAGCTTGGAGATAAAAAAAAAAGAGAACAGAAGCCATTACACTGTACATTTGTATAGATCTTTTTTTTTTTTACTGGCAAAAACAATGCAAGCAATTCAATTTTGTGTTTTGGCAGAACATATGTAAATGCATAGTGCATGCAGAATGACTTTGAAGGTACATCCGGACACAGTACGGATTCTAAATTTTACAAAGAAGATATATGCATACGTGCTGTTTGCCTATGAATATGTACTGTGCATGATGTACATTGTATACTGCAGCTGAATGTACGTGTACATTGTACAGCCATCCCAGGCCACTTTGCAGACTGTTAACACTGGACATATCTTAAAAAACTGACCTGGTCAGTTTCACTGGGCAGAGGTTGGTCGGTAAAACTAACGACTGGACTCAGGAAAAGTGACTACATTGAACCAAAAGAATAAGTTTCCCTGGCTGTTCATACTGGAAATGGAATGGGAAAAATTAACCATCGTTTCAGTGAATTTTTACCTCTCCCCCCACAAAAAAGTCCAATGTGAACATGGCTTTGGAATCAACCATATTTCCATGCATACTTTTTGTTGAGTGAGTGATCTTTAACTTGAAACCCTGTGTCATGCTTGAGGAGTAAGATTAATGTGCTATGGTGTACATGTATGACGGCAACAAACTATCTGTGCATTCTGTGGAGATTATGATGACAATAATTTCATCAATGTTGGTACATGGGCTGTAAAGTTGACAGCTAATTCACAAGGTGTACACATTCTGCAAATTATAGGGGGGAAAAAAACAGTTTACATGTACACCTACATGTATGTACCACAGTTATTTGACCACTCTGAAACATTTTGTTGCAGGCGACAATAAAAGTAGACTTTTCAGCAAAACATGAACATCGTTCTCACTCAAAATTATTTTTTAGTTTAAAGTTTTAAAGCCCAATTAATTGCCAACACATCATTGGACTCAAAAGCATAATAAATAATGTACATGTACTTTGATAATTTTGATTGCTTAAAACCCTTACCCCCTAGGCATTTTTACTAGGAAGTGTCCCCAACCTGTCAAAATCCAACACTGTGCAGTAATGGTGCCAAGGCTCTACCAGCCCTAAACCCATCAAAATTCAACACAACCTGCTGTTGGAGTTTGTAAGGCTTGGGGTAGAATGGGTTTTAATTTAATAATTAAACCTGCAATGTCCGTTGCTCTGGCTGAACATTTCAATTCAATCGATTTCTTCCTACAAATAAATAATGGAAGAAAACTATTTTTGAACTAAAAAGAATGTCTGCTACAATCTGCAATCTATTTATTTGGTCTTAACTTTACATACGGTGATTGTCTTGTACATGAACTACATGTATTACATGTAAAAGAGGAGCGCCACACTCCTACATGTACTGCAAATATTGAATTACTTTCATGTATCTTCAATCAATTTTGTTGTGAAATATCTCATTGGAAAGCTCATCACTTATCTAATGCTCACAAATTAGCAATTCGGCTTGAAAATCTATTTTTCGGGTGCAACGCTCAAAAAGCATAGACGCACGTCTTTTAATTTATTTCTACATATGTACATGTATGCTGGACTGCTCCTTTTCCTCAAATTTTCTCAAACAAACTCTTTGAAGCCCAGTATTTTACAAAAGAAAAATCAGATCCGACTCAAAATTAAAGTCCACATTTCTGTAAATGGCACAGAAAAATAATTCAAATGCACACACTTATTAGAGTGAAGATCCTACACACAAAATCTAATGGTTTAACTTACAAAACTTGTACAAGATTTTTAGCGGAAACTAAAACATGTACAGTACATGTAGATGATGTGTACATGTACATGTACGTACATGTAGTGTATGAATGAATACATGTGGGTCTGTCCACACTAAATGATACATTTGTGTGACATTTAGAATTAATTTCCCACTGTAAAATTTTGCCCTTATTTTTTGCTTGCACATATCTTCCTTCTATATGCTTGTTAGTCCAGAAAGATCAAAATAACTTGAGCAATATTTAAGAAGTTATTGAAGGTTAATCTTTAAGATGTAACGTTTGTCACATGGACAGACACTTTTCTTTGCCTAACCATAACTCAAAGCAAGACAAACAAATTCAGTAAATTTTTGTTTTAGTATAATTAAGTACTCTCAATGTTAATATTTAGGTAACTTTCAAAGCAGCTATACTCTTTCTTAGGAATTTATAGCGACAACCAAATCCTTTATTATTGCGTAAACTATCTCGCTACAATTGTACAACTACTATTACCATCATTAATGTTTATTTCCTGAGTTTCAACACAATTTAAATTAGAGCTAGTAATTGTGATGTGTAGTTGTATCATTTAGTGTGGACAGACCCATGTACATGTACATGTATACTAAATATACACAAGCCCAATTTATATTGAATATTTTCAAGTTTGTTTTTTTATGCATGAAAAGTCAAGGCTTTCATCTTTGCACTAGTGACTCACTAATCCACGAAGGCATTGAAATGGAATAATATAATGGTTTGTCAACCTAAATGGCCTCAGGGCGCACACAATCTGGGGTTAGTACATAGTGGGTAAACGTACTTTTTCAAATTACTCAATAATCCATGCAACAAAAATTGGTATTGTGTTACATTTAAAAAAATATTTTTGGCAGTACATGTATGAACAAAAACCAGGCACTTTTTATGTTTTTAGTTCCTGGTTTAAACTTTAACCCTAACCCCCTATGCATTTTTACTACATGTAGGAAGTGTCCTCAACCTGTCAAAATCGAACACTGTGCAGTATACCTACATGTACATGTAGTACCTATGGCACATTCTAACAAATTGGGGCATCATACATGTACATGTAGCTCCATGGAAAGTAATGGTGCCAAAAGCCCTACAGTCCTGAACCCATCAAAATTAGACAAAACCTGCTGTTGAAGTTTGTAAGGATTCAGGTAGTTACTGTTAAGTTAATACAACATTATGTCACTACATGCATGGTATATGAAATTTGGAAATTAATGCCCTAAGTTTTGGCTTAATTTCCCATTTAAATGGTACATATGTAGCAGTAACTTTCAGAAAGATTATGTCACAATCAGCATTAGGAATGCCAAACCAACATCATAACTTATGACAGGTTGTACGGTTGCATCATTGTACATGTATTGAAGCCCTCCGATGCACCATACATGTAGCTGTGACGTGTCCTGAGGAGACCTTTTCTTGGACGTACATGTACTTACACTAAATGTACATGTACATGTACATGATAAAAACATCACAGTCACATTTGGACAGGACTTGAAGCCACGCCTCTTCCTCATGGGCGTCGCCAGAATATTTTCTAGGGGGGGGGGGGGGGGGGGAAGCACTCACCAGAAAGCAGCAAAGGGAGAAATCACCGGCTTTGGAAAATTTGCTGGATATCACTCGATACTTTGTTCAAGACAGCCATACCTATTGTAGCCACATTTTAGGCCCCTTTCAGCAGGTTTTGAGTGTTAACTATACATGTACATTCAATTGAGTACGATATTCACTTTGCACCTCGTCTTTTTAATTTTTCAATTTTTTTTTCTCTTATTAAAATTTTTTCCAGGGGGGAAAGTGCCCCCCCCCCTCGTGACGTTCATGCTCCTCCTTACTACTTGTGCAGAGTTGCAGAAATCTTAGCCACTGTACCACCCAGCCTAATGGGATCAGCTGGCTAATCCTAATTTTGACCATGACACCCCCTCACCCCCCCCCCCCCCCCAATTGAATGTTAAAGATTCTGACACTTCTGTTACTAGGCTCGTAGTCAAATTTTAAGAAGGCGATTCTCTTTGTCCAAGATTCAAAATCAGGGATAAATGGCATTTAGAGCACCATTCGTGGAATACTTCTCACTTGACAATTTTTTGTAATGTTGCCATGATATCAAAGGACACAGGACAATGGATGCACGATTCCAATCTACAGATTGGTGAAACCAAGTAATGGTGAAGTGCTTGCCAGTTGTAAAAGCAAAACTGCATGCACATGGGGGTTGTAAGTTGTAACAATACTATTTCTTGTTTACAAAAGGACCTTAGTTAGACTCGGTCGTTTCAACCTAGCGAGAATACGCCTACATGTAATCTGTTTAAATTATAAAATGTGGAAAAGAATTTGCCTGTCACCCCCTCCAAATAATTCTTAATAATGAAAAGATGGAAAGAAGCCAATTTGGTCCAAAATATTGGCATATAAACTGCAAGTCACAAGTAACATACATGTACCTCACATGTATTTTTTTACCAAGGAAGACTTTTCATGCTAAGCTAAATTTATGTGCTTATAAACAGGACCATGAAATAAGATAGTTCGGTATTTCAACTGGGCATTGTGCATAATGACATTTTATCCCGAATGACCCGCGTGGCCTAACGCGCGTGTACGTGTGAAACTCAAAAGGTGGTCGCACAATGCGCATGTGTCAAATTCAATCAGAATGGGCATTCACGTAACATGGCATGATATTACGACAGCAATTTTATCCCGAATAACCTTTGACCTTTGAGATACCGAACTAGCTTATTGACCCCAGATTATCATGGCATCTATCTAGGCTACTCTGGATTCTCGCGGTCGGCATGACGCACATCTTCCCCTTTGTCTATTAATTTATATAAGGCGCGTGTCCATGTTTCCCCTTTGCATTGATAGCAATTCAAGGACATTAATAAATGTGTGAGGGCGCTGTTCATTTGGCGACACATTTTCCGAATAGGAAATTGTGGTAAAAAGAATTTGATTTTGTTTTTTGCACATGTATTCCGGCATTTTAGGGTTTTTGAGCAATTTGTCACAAATTTGAAATCAATGGAAAGGGAATTGCAAGACAATGGTATGAAAATTAGCTCGATAGGTACTTGCATTTAAGAGTTATGGCACTTTAAAGGTGTAATTTCTTGGTGCGGGTGTCTGTAAAAGTGGCGACATTTGTGCCTAACGTGTTGACGTTATTATCAATAGCATTGTGTTAACGAAGGTCTAATCTGTCTACACATGAATGCATTTTGAGGCATTTCTTTGGTTCAGATTTTTGTGAATTTGTTTTCGATATTACATGTATTTCCAAAATTATATAGGCTTATGACAATGCAAACTTATATGAAGTAACTCTCTCACCTCCAAATTTGTGAATTAAGTAGATGAATAATAAGATAAACCTTGGTGTTTTTGACCGCTTAAAATACTACATGTAATGTATCATTGAAGACCCCTAATTTTGCTTCACTTTTTTGTGTTTTTGAACGCTCAAAATACTAATTATCATTGAAGACCTGTAATTTTGCATGGGTTTTATGTACATGTACAATCCAAAACGGTAGACTCCCCAACATATTTCAGGGACCACAAAATCCCGGCTTTAACCCCTTGGGCACGGTATTTTACGGAAGACGTCGGGGTGTTGCAGCGGTTCTGGCAGGCAAATCGAACCGCTACAATGTGTTTGTGCAGTCAAGCATGACATAAACAATAATCCAACAATGGATTGAAACTGCACAAACGGCGGCCAATGGCGTCATCCGGCCTGGTGGCACTTTCTTTTTTGATGCCATATGGCGTCATCCGTACGCAAGGGGTTAAATAAATTTTTCTTTGCTTTGCAGAATCTGATGGATTCCAAACTTGAATCAAATTGTTTCTTATGACTTTCTCTATCAAACTACATCAAAAACATATGTACAAATTGTTTTTGAAAAATTTATTACCCTTCCTGAGATCTCTATACAAAACTCAAGTGAAGTTCCCGGATGTCCGACCACGAGAATCTGTCTGTAGACCTTATCGCAAATACCACCTGGTTGTGACGTCACACAATGGTCAAAAGGCATTTTTGGAAGGGAAAATTGGCAATGTTTGTGCTTTTTTTCCCTCCCACAATTAGGCAGGTTCATAAAAATGTTAAGTTTTTGCAATTCCTTCAAATGTTAATTTATCCTAAAGAGCTTGAAAAAAGGAATAAAATGAGGGGTTGATGACCTCAATCAATAGGGTAATTTGAAGGAAAGTTATGGATTTTTAAGTGATCGTGTTTTTGTGCAATCTGGAGGTCAGAAATAGGCCGAAATGTTGTGCCTAGATACATCCGCGACAATCGGTGGTCACGTGACTTTGTACGTGTGGCGCGTGCGGCTGCTGATAGAACTTTGTGGATCTCTACCCCTGTTGTGTAATTGATGGTATCGTCCAACCATGAAGTTTCTGTTGAATATTCATACTGCTGGCTGGGCGCGTGGCACGGTGCGGTGCATTGTAAGGCGGTGGATTTTGGAGTGCGTTAATTGTTGTGACCGTAACCATGAAGGAAGTAAGTGTAGGTTCTCAAACATATTAATGGTAACTTACGTACCACCTGTCTACCAAGTGTAAAATTCATGTACCGTAATTTTCGGAATATAGGCCGCGCGGAGTATAAGCCGCAGCACGCAAAAATCTGTAAATTAAGATTTAAAGTTGGCGTATTAGCCGCACCGGTGTATAAGCCGCACCGCGGCGCTGACGACGTCCAACCACAAGTCACCATGTTGCATGCTGAAGCGCTAGTCGGACTCCCTATTAATTATCGCGGCAACTCTTATTATCGCGGCATCAGAAATTACTTTTTTTGCATTGCCAACCGTATGGCGATTGTTCATCCAGTTCATCAGGCATTAAGGACTTCCTGCTAAGTTGTATAAAAATGACTTTTTGTATAGGGACTTTTAATGATTTTTAATAAATTTACGTTTTCCAAAACTTTATTTGCCTCACCGTGTCTGCTAAAAAGTACCGTCTTTATTTTAACATAAATCTTCAATGGTGGTCTGTCCATGGAAGTGCTATTGTCTGGTTCCCATTCTACAGCTACATGTACAAATGCAAAATGACGCCGAAGGACGATATTTCCACCGCGAAATCGTAAAAACTTATGGGAGCAAAAATGACAGTGCGGTAAAAAAATAAAATGCGTAACGCGTACGACGCACCGTGTAAAGTGAATGGCGCCCCCAATCGTCCATCAGTAGACTTGTCTCAGTGAATGTTGTCGCCTTCCGGGGCCGGGGGGACAGGGTGTTAAGAAATATCCTGCAGGCCTAATCGTGTTTAATCAACTTGAACTTGACAGGGAAAATATCGTACTTTATGAATAAAAAGTATGAATAAAAAGTTGAGATCATTGTAAAAACCACTTCCAGTACCGCGATAATACAGAGTCTGTACTCCGCCGAGAACAACGAGCATGTCTATTTTCACCGGCATCGCGAAGCAAATTCCCTTATGCATTATGCATCATGTATGAGCACGTGTCGCTAGTCGTTGTTTTGATTGGCCAAAGTAGATTTTGTTGCACGCTTACATGCTTACGTGCTGGCAACCATTCATAAATTTGGGGGCCTTGCTAATTCATGCAAAGGGATGTTTATTGGTTTCGGCTTAAGATTTCAGTATAAAAGTAATGTTTCTTTAAATTTGATATAAAGCAAATACGCCTGGAAGCAAGTAACTTCTTTTTCAAACACAAATATGATTTGTATTTCCCACATTATCATTTAGGCCAAGTAAAAAAAAAAACATGTTTCTCGTCCGGGTTTTCAAAAAAAAGGAAAAAGAGGGGCTTTTTATTTTTTATTTTTTATTTTTCAAGATGGCCGCCATTAGAGATTTCTGACAATCCCTGATGTGTTCGCTATAAATGAAATGTTACAAATAAAAGGGACAATTGTTAGCCACACAAGAACTGAACATATTTACATTGTTTTAATAGTGTTAGCACCATGTTTTACAAGAACTGAACATATTTACATTGTTTTAATAGTGTTAGCTTTAACGACTGTATGTAAAAACTACACTCACGATCACATGATTATATTTACACAATCCACAACGAAACTAAATAGACTCGTGCGAAGACATATTTAGCGATGGTACAGTACATGTAGCCACACGATGTAGAAAGTCGGGGGGAGCCTACATAGAAGACTTCGAACTCGCTATAGACTCATGCGAAGACATTTTTAGCAACGGTACAGTAGCTACACGCTGTAGAAAGTCGCGGGGAGTCTACATAGAAGACTTCGAACTCGCAAGTATTTAGTTTTCCCGATGAATTTGTTGCAGTTTTTAATATTTTTTTCTCATTTTTTGGAAATAAAAAATAAAAAATAAATCCAGGCGGCCTCAAAAAAGGAAGCGGGCGGGGACGAGAAACATGTTTTTTTTTTTATTTCGCCTTACTCCACTTGACAATGTTTTCGGAAATTCAACAACATCCCTCGTAGCATATTTGGTGCAATCCAAAACTAGGCACGCTCATTAGATCTGAAGGAAATAATTCGTTTTGCTGTAAACGAAAGATGATTTTTGTCTGGATTTTTCTCCACTTCAGGGAACATACGAGGACGAAATTAAATCGCCAGAATGACAATTAATAAATAATAAATATATATGCAAATAGATGAATATATTTTACTGAAAGATATCAGCGGATTGCAATGGATTGTAATATTTCGGTAAAAATTATCCTAATGTGAAAATGAACGTCGCATGGTGCCCGCGCGCAATTTTGTTACTACGGACAATACTGGTACCCGCGCCCCGGAAGTACGTGACTTTTCCGCAAAGATGTGGCAACAAAACATTATTGCAACAATATTTTGTTTACTTTAGAGGACGCTGGAAATGGAAGTTGTGTAGGTATTAAAGCCTACAATTATTGTAGGCTTTAATACGTACACATATGTCACATTCGCAGACCGCAGATGCGATAGATTAAGCCTCAAAGCGGTGAAGGTATGTGTTTATCATGATCCCTAATACTAATAATAGTTGACTAGCGTTTCGTTTAGTCCCAGAATTTTGACATTTTGACATCGAATATAATCGATGTTGGACCTCCGATGTATCGATTATTGAAAATTCTGATAGCCGGACTCTACATTAACCAGTGAAATAATAAACAACATGGATTACACAACGATAAAACAGACAAAAACGAACAGATGCACCACACGATTTGTGAGGTGTGAACGGTACTTACGGTACATTTGCAAGTGTATTCGGTCCCTCTGGACTGGTTTCCTTTATTTCCAACATGCTGAGGCGCAGCTTCTGTGACTGATTTTATTCTTCAAATGTTGCCGTATAAGCCGCCCGGAGTATAAGCCGCATGGACATTTTTTTGCGTGAGAATCAACGTATAAGCCGCGGCCTATATTCCGAAAATTACGGTACATGTATGTTTCGATATAGACCTTGCACATACCAATCATGCACACACAAAAAACATCAACCGAAATGTCTGTTAGTGTTAACAATCAACATTTATTTCTAACACGGGATAGTTCCACTTTTACAACCTACATGTCGAAGCAACTAAATATAACAGTCATTAATAGTAATTACAATAACATTTCAGTATAGTGCAGCGACTCAAAAATCAAGAAAGTATGGACTTATTATCACAAAACTTAACTGGACTGTTTAATTTGGGAATAAAGCATCCTGTAAAATCGTGGCTCATGGGCCCAATTTCATGGCTCTGCTTACCGTTAGCGAAAAATCCCCACTTACTGTAGCAGAAAATTCTGTGCTTACGGCAAGCGTATTTCACGCGTTAGTGGGGAATTTTAGCTCCTGAGCATGCGTACATCCTGTAACTAAGGATTCTGTGCTTACAGGGTTAGCGCAGAGTTTAGCGCAAAATGGTGATCGTAAGCGCGGAAAGCTGTGGTTAGCAGAGCCATGAAATTGGGCCCTGGTGTACGTGTGCTGACATTTTCAAGTAAAGTGGTATTTTTAAGAAAGGACCGGCCATTTTAAAATTAAGTTCGAACTTTTTGAATAGCGTCATTTAAAAAAAACAAATTGCAGTTGTTGAGTCCCAACAAATTCGCTGCCGGTGTGTTTTGCGCACTGTCTTGCGCATGCACGTATCATACCATGAAACCGTCGTTGTTAAAGCGCGACTTGTTTGCATTCGATCGCGACTGTGACTTAACACACGCCCTCCGGAGTCTAGTCGATCCGAAACCGGCTTAACCAAGAAATCGAAGGCAAACGGTACTACAGTCAGCGGTAAGATTGTTCGAACATTTTTCAATTTTTTTGGTCAAATTACCGGTTGTTCTGAACAATTTAAGCGGCATTTATAGGGAATGCCATGAATGTATAGATCTAGTATCAGGGGTAACTTTCCTTCTCATTTGTATTCTCTTTACCATATTTTTGCGGCGATGAGGACAACAAAACGCAACGCGAAAATAAAGATGGCGATCACCGCGACGCACAGTACACACGCAAAACCGCATTAATTCGCATAGCAACTGCCTTAAAGCGCGTAAGAAAATTGCATTTTCTACAAAAAACGATGTCAAAAGAATTAAGAGAAGTCTGCTTTTTAGGTTGAAAAAGTAATTTTGGAATGAGAAAAAAACAAACTTGAATCTAATTTCATCAAAACTAAAGAGGGGCCCTACACTACACAATCGCCTTAAGGCTTATGTTTTCGGTTTTTTAGTTGCGCCGTTTTTTGTACATGATTCGCTGGGACCTTAATACTATCGCCAGATCATGTCCAGATGTTAAAAAAAGCGATAAGTAAAGGTCCTAGTTACTGGGACTAGCCTAGCCCTAGAAGGACGCTATGATATAGCGTCCTAGCGCCCAAGTATGCAAAACAGTCCTATGCTAGAAACCGAAGATAAAAAATCACACTTTACCTGCATAAATATTCTTGGCATCATTTTATTCAAACAGTTCAACAGCCCATCTCCCTGTACGGATAGAAATATTCCCCCAAGAATGTCAAGAACAGGAGATATTTGCGGCGCAAAATCGTCTCCACGCGACGCTGACTTCACAAACACGAGGAGTGATACCTTGTCCGCACGTCTTGAATGTTCATCAACAACAGAGGGCACAATTTCGGCCGTGCACGCGGCGACTGTAAATTGCGCCCTCTGTTGATGAACGTTCTAAATGTGGGTATACTCCTCGTGTTTGTGAAGTCAGCGTCGCGTGGAGACGATTTTGCGCCGCAAATATCTCCTGTTCTTGACATTCTTGGAGGAACATTTCTATCCGTACAGGGAGATGGGCTGTTGAACTGTTTGAATAAAATGATGCCAAGAATATTTATGCAGGTAAAGTGTGATTTTTTATCTTCGGTTTCTAGCATAGGACTGTTTTGCATACTTGGGCGCTAGGACGCTATATCATAGCGTCCTTAGGGCTAGGACTAGCCCTAATCGTTATCTTTAGGACCCCGTTCCATATAAGAGAACGAATGAGACAGTTTAAATTTCAGAATATACCTCAATATTTTGCGATAGGCCTAATAATACTATAGGAGGCAGGAAAAGTCACTCTGTCAATATGTCTGTGTGCTTGAAATCAAGTCCAATCCAAGGCAAGCTTAATTTTGTAGAAAGAGGGCAAGGGTTTTTTACTTTTAATATGGAAACAGGTGTCCTAAATATAACGATCACCCAAAATGCAGTCCAATACTCACACAATTTACAGGAAAGGGCTTGCTGATTAAAGAAGGCGGCAATCTTTCACTCAAAAACTGGCCAGCCACCGTCGAAATCAGTCCACAGCATGCAGGAAGCATTTCATAATTTAGTGCGTGTACGTTTCGCATCGACGTACTATACGGGCGGACGATCGCAACCGAGAAGGACTATTAATTTTCTTGTAAATTGTAGACTGGTTTCCGCCCCTAAAATCGAAGTTACAATGGAAGGACCCGAGAACCAGTCTAGTCTTCTAAAAGATCGACCTCTTCAACAGAGGGCGAAAAACACCTATTTGTTTTTCCTACAGTTTTTTTGTCTGTGGTTTTTCCCATTTCCCACATAATAATGGAGACTTTTGAGACGCGTGGTGGCAGCAGACATACCGGTCCATTTCAATCGTTCTCAGTGCCGACTGATGATCTCCATTAGAGCAAGTACACTTCAAGCAGCGACCATTTATCGACCACTGGTCGATTTTGCCTGGTACCCAACATGTATTTCGTATACAGGTTGCCATGGAAAATCGACCAGCGGTTGACAAATAGGGCCTGTTTGTTTCACATGAATCCGGATCGGAATCTGGTGTGTCAACCAAATCACTGATCACGATCCGGATTCATGTGAAACAAACAGGCCGTATACAGGAATTCGCCGACGCCATTTTTACAGTGGTGCCGCGCTCGCGTGCAGGCTGCCCGCGTTCTTTAATTTGATTCGCGTGCGCATTTTGGCAAGTTGTAAACACCCAGTTGGTCGAAGCTGCGTCGAGCGCGTGCGTCTAACACGCACGCGAGCGCCTCGCCACCGCAGTAAATTCTTCTAATTTTGGTCGCCGGATTCGTCTATAGTCGCCCCTCGAACTTGTGAAATACTTGGGCGTATTTGTTTCACGCAGATCCGGAGCGCGATCAGTGATCCGGAGCGTCGAAAGCTGCTCCGGATCACGTTTTTAGTGATCCTGTTCGCGAGGTGGGTTCGCAAGATCCAAGATGGCGACGTGCGAGACGGACAGAGAAAAGTGACGGTATTCGTCTAAATGTACATTCCTGCACTGTAAAAACAGTGTTTAGCAATTAAACACTTTTCTAAACACTTTATTCCTTTTTTTGCCTTTTGCTTGAAACAATCAAGTAAAAATTCAAAAGGAAGAGAGGAAATACCTCGCAGTCGATCTGTCGCGTGTTTATAACTTGAAGTAATCGAGCTTGCGTCATGAAACAAGTCTAATCATGGAGGGTCACCCCGAATGACTGTGGTCTTGGATCTTTCTGCTCATATTCAAGGTTTTCAAATACATCTTTAAAACCCCTTAAGTACGGTTATTTACGGGAGGCGCCGGGGGTGTCGCGCCGGCTCTGGCAACAAAGCGAAACGGACAAAGTGTGCTTGTGCAGTCAAGCGTAACATACACAATAATCCAACAATGGATTGAAACTGCACAAATAGCGGCAAATGGCGTCATCCGGCCTGGTGCCACTGTTGTTGTTTTTTTGTGCCATTTTGCGTCATCCGTACGCAAGGGGTTAAACCCAAAACTTTGAAACATCCACACCGAGGCTGTCTTGACGTCATCCGATGACGTCGATGACATTCTCACCTCAAGAAAGAAAATGACACTGTCATAGGTGGGAATCTGTGGTAAATTACGACAGACCTAATGTAAGAAGTATTATATACAGAAAACAGTCATCTGTTCCAACCATTAAGATTTATTTATGTAGGTAAATCGATAAAAAGAACTCTTAAACACAATCATATCTAAAACTTCAAGTATTATACAAATGGGAGATTAGGTTCATGCTTAAAGCGAATACGGACGATCACGACGGCCATGCCTGCAGTGTGAAAAATACACCTGGCCGGTTGTCGTCTAAATGTACATTCCTGCACTGTAAAAACAGTGTTTAGCAATTAAACACTTTTCTAAACACTTTTTTTGCTATCAGTTTGTAAACACGTTTACATACTAAACATGTTTAGTGTATTGGGGAATAGTGTTTAGCCATTGAACATTGATGTTTAAGAATTGGACACGTAATGTTTAGCTTCTAAACATGTTACAAACTGATAGCAAGATTGTGTTTAATTGCTTAACACAGTTTTTAGAGTGTGCGCGTATTTAGTCCATTGTTCGTCTATTGTGTGCGCTAATAAAATAAATAAATAAATAAATAGCACCACATTAATAACAACCGGCCATAAATAAGTGATTAGCTGAAATCTTAAAAGCTGCTTTGCCCGTGCTTTGGTACGGTATGTCCGTGCTTAAAGGTAATACAACATTTGCAAACATAAAAAAAAAAATTACTAAATAATTACGAAATACTGTACTATAGACTGTATTAAGTAAATAGCAGTCTCAAGCATCCTGTGAAATCATGGCACACGTTGTGCTGTCGTTTTCAAGAAAAGTGGAAATTTATATCGTCTAGTTCCCCGACCTGATAATTCCCGGACTCCACAAATTGTTACGTTTTGTCTAAAGTATGGTCAGGGAACCAGACTACTATACAAAGAACAGATAGTTTTTTCTCTCTGTTTTCCCCAGCATCTATGCAAACAAAACTTTAATGCAATTATTTTAATAACTATCACGTCGCCCTTAATTTAAAGCTTCCCATAAAGTAAGCCTTTTTTAAGGATATAATTTAGTAAGAAAAAATACCTAAAAATCGATTACCCTCATCATAGCCATTATCCGCAACAAATAAGATACGCATGCAAACCTGATAACGTTAGAAAATGATTTATTTATGTATTTATTTATTTTAATTCTTTCTGGTAAAAAAACAAAAAAAACACGACGAAGAAACACTCAGTTCATAACTTCATGGGAGGAAATTATTCTGGGAAAAACCCACGAAATCAGGCAGGGACTGAAAACCCAATTCACTTGTCGGCCCTTGTGGGATAAAAAAAAATGAACTTGGTAATTAGCCTACTAGAGAGAGAATTATGACACGACGTGTCACCAAACTGGAATGAAAAATAATATGTGCCATTCTTACAAGGAACCAGTCGGAAGTCGCATTCCTCCGTTTTGAGCAACAGGCAAAAATCCATTGAGGGTCGAAATTTTTGATTCTCGTTGTATTGCTTAAAATGCTAGTTGATGTTAAATAAAATAAAATAATACTGCCTTGTTTTCATTTTTTTAATTGTAGTACAATAAAATGTAAAAATTGAAGAGATTTTAGTAAGGTAACTCACTGATAATCACCGGAATTTGTGTTTAGTTTTCTTCATAAGATTCGCCATTTTTCGATTCGTGTACATCGCCATTTTGAATGCAATCATAACAAACTTTGTATCAATTTAAAGATTGTGATATAAACTTTTTAATGATTTGCCGATCTTACCGATATTTCCACAAATAAACCAATGAGAGACACTTTTAGGAGATACCAAGGCTAACCCCTAATCGTGAGCCGTTCAGCGGTGCGGAAATGAAGGACAAACTTTATCGCTTGATTTCTACAATAGCGCTGGATCATCTATATAACTTTTCTAATACTGCTCCGATTTTAACAATTCTTTTTTATCATTTTGAAGCTTATGAAGTGTTCGTCCAAATGGTATAGAAATAATGTTGTGTGATGAGAGACTGTTCTCTATAGAGTACCGAAGTCTGACGTCAGTTGCCGCGGCAATGGTTCCAAACACATGCAGTTTAGAATGTATTCTGGTTCCAAACATTGCATTGATTGACGTCATCACTTCGGTACTCTATTGAGAGCGCCACATATAAAATGCTGCTATTTTAGCCTGGTTTCCACGTTATTATCGCCGACAGTAAGCGTTAGCAGCAAGGGAGGGCGATAGTCGGCAAAGTCGGACAAAATTCAACTTTGCTGACTATCGGCATCAAGTTGTAAGAGTAGACCCATTTTAAATACAAATGCCGGCATGCCGTGCTTTCAACGATGTTCATCAGCAAAATAGCTTACATAAATGAATTAAATCGCAATAAAATATCACTTTAGTTTTCAAAAATAATCACTACCAAAACACCATTTCAATGACAAATTTTGGACTATTCGGATGCAATTTTATTTTGCATTTTTCACGCAAATGTCGTGATAAAACGTCCGTGCTCCGACATGTCTGCGACTTGCTGTCGGCGTTCATTACGATTATAGGCCTCTTTGAGGCTCTTTCACCCACATGACCATTAACCTGCTCCATACGTTACACGTATGATGATCACAATGCGGTCCACACGTGGTAGTTCAAGTTGTTTAAATCTGGTCACGTGGGTGATTCTACAGTGTTTTAAAGTTGTCGCTGGGGATTGCTTGGCTGGCTGACACCAAACTATATGATCATGCAGTCAAAGCTTCTAATACTCGGTCACAGTCATGATTTAATACTGATGGCTTGTTCGTTTCAGATCCGAATCTTGACCAGTGGTCCGTCGTTGGTTCACACACCAGATCATGCTACTGATGCAGCGAACCTGCGGCTGGATCACTGATCGGGATTCGGATCTGTGTGTACGGGCCATGAAATTGATCCAATGTGTGTTGACAAAATGGTCTACCACAGGCAGTGGCGTAGCCAAGGGGGGGGGGGGGGGGGGGGGGGGGGTGGGGGTGGGGGGGGGGGGGTGTTAGGGGCAGGGGATGGCAACTTCCCCGGTGGGAACTCTTGACACCCCCCCCCCCCCTCTGGAAAATTGGGATTTCGTTTTTTTTTTTTTTTTGGGGGGGGGGTGTTGACATCTGAAGTGTGTATAGATATGCGTTACTATAGCGTGAACCTATTTAACAAAGTCGAATTTCCCCCCTTGAAAATAGCCACGCGTTCTACCACGGATGCCAGTACGTTCCCTCCCGGCCCGTAACGTTGTAATGGGGTCCCTCACGTTTCTCACGTTCTGATCAAGGTCTGACACGTTTTTCACGTTCTGTCAAGGCTTTCTGCGGATGAAACGTGGACGCCGGACAGCTTTGGAGCACGTTTGTGCCCACGGTATAAAAAGAAGGCCTCCCAAGCAATAGCAATCATTGTATCCCTCCCAGACCGCGCGCGCCGTGTCAGACCGTAGTAGAACTTAACGCGCCGTGCCCGTAAACCGTCACACGCCGGGACGCGCCGTGATTGAACGCGACGAAACGGCTACCATACACCCTAAGCCTGCCGTGAGAACCGTGACAAAACGTGGCAAAACGGGACAAAACGCGCAGCAACCGTGAAGCAACCGTGACAAAACGCGCACTAAACGTGGCAGAACGTGACAAAACTTGAAAGGACCGTGAGATGCCGGGGAATACACATGCTTCCCGTCCCACTATGGACCGCCTCCAAGTTTTGTTACGGCCTATTACGTACTGTCACGTTTTATTGCGTTCACCCCGTTTTACTACGGCCTACTAGGTTTCTCATCCGCACCGTGACTGCCGTGGCAAATTTTTTGACAGTTTAAAATCTGGCCCGGCATCCACGGCAATCACGGCCTGTCAAGTTTGCCCATCCCGTCCCCCCCGCGTTGTCTCACGTCCATCCTGTTTTGTCCACGGTGGCCTGAAACGTGACTGCCGTGGCCGCCGGAAACATAATGTAAACCTAGCATAAGTCGCTCGGTCGGCTTTTATTCCAAGTGGCATTCGATTCAGTGCAAGGGTCACAAAATGTGTGTTTTACATTCTGGAGTTCACCACTCCCAATTTTACGTAGTTATTAATAAAAAAAACGCTGACAATGCACCGTGGGCTCATGGTTTCACCAGTCAATGTCATCTTCACCGAAGCATGGACGAATGTTTATACCACCGTCAACATCATCTTGCCTGATAATTATTCATATGTTTTCAACGAATACTGTTTCCAAGCAACTGTATTCGCCAATCGACTTGGCCGAGGTTCGTCATTATAGCTATTGATGTATGCATTGCCGTGGTGTGTCTGGCTCTGCATTAAAAACCAATGCGTGATTGCAAAATTCCAGCATCTCAGTAAAAGGGTGATGCTATACCAGGAATGGAGGAACAGCAATTGCATCCCCCCATCCAGGAAGAGGGTGGTGAAAACCGACGACATGACGGGGCATTCTTCGCAACCTCGGACTTGAGCGAAGAGGAATTAAAGTTGGCTAGAAGGGAACAAGACTGGAGTTTATTGCAAACGAAATGTGTAAGTAAATAGCAAGGTCCTTTAAAGTTTTATCTCTTTAGTTAGTTAGTCTGAGTGTAAAAACATGATAAAATAATGTGTATATTATTTACGTTGAAATGTGGAAAACCCACAACAGTGACATCTGGACATTCAAACTAGCGCCACACATACACTGTAAAAAAGGCGTTTAGCTTTTAAACACTTTTGAAATTGAAACAAAAATTCCACTTTTCTCTAAAATGACAGCACACCAGGTGCCATGGTTACACAGGAAGCTTGAGAGTATTATTTAATTACAGTCAAGTAAGGTATTTTATAATAATTGGTTAGTATGTTTTTTTGCAAATGTTGTACTACCTCTATGAGCTTGCAGTGTGCCAACCCAATCCAATTTAAAAACTTTTTTGGATGAATTTTTACGGGAAGTACCGATAGGCTCTATTCAGCCACAGAAGAAAGGGACTGAAATTTCCTTTCCAAAATGGAACGTCTGCAGATAGGGCTTAAACACACTACGTTCAGGGGTGGTCTTCTTTGCAGGAAAATTTCACACTAAAGCTATGAAATTAACCCCTTATTTTCGTTCTGAGCAGCTCCCTAAAATTGGCCCCCAGATGGCTGTCTGGTGTCATGATCAAGGTATATAATTGATATTGTACATCTGCCCAGGGTAGCTCATACCGATGCCGCCAATGTCTTGTGAGCATTGTACATGAATTAGCATAACAGACGACACGTACAGAGCTCTGTTATCCCTTTGTTGCGTGCCCGTTGCTACGCAACCGTCTCTTGGCTGCCGGCGCACTTTTTCGTTCAGCTGAGTATAAAAGGAAATACACAATAAATAAACGGCTCCACCTTTTTTCACACCTGTAAGCATGACTTGTTCTCAATGGCTTTTTATATTTTGAAGTAAAAAAAATCAGGTTTTCAATTCCTCTTAAAATCTGTCAGGGTTTCTCATGCAAGAGGGCTCTGTTTTTGTTGGTAAAAGAACGAGCCGAACTCCCTGTCAAAAAACATAATATGATAACAGGAATACAATCATTCTTCAAACATGTCCCACCAGCAAAGTTTTGAAGGAATGTTGGGTACGGTAAAAATGCATCTCAAACAAGCTAGAATATAAAAAAAAAATCAACTAAAACATGAGATTTTCTCCAAGAAATGTTCATTTTCACAGAACTCTACGGCACAGTGTTGTTGGTCTTCTGACCTGGTCTCCGTTCGAGACATTTTTTTGCAGTCTTGGTTTTGGTCTCGGTCTCCCCCAATCAACGCTCTCGAAAAGGCTAGTCTCGGCGGTCTCAAGCGGGCTGGTCACTTTTTTTGGAGTTTTCTCGGCTACATTTGGGCTCAGTAATACAGTACCGGACGGGCCAGCTACGCACACTGCGAACATCGCCAAGAAGACGGCGGGACTATTATACTCATACTCACTCAAGTTGTCATGCAGTTTTGCCGTATTTAACACAGTCCTTTAGTTTTGTTTGACCTTTACTTAAACCGAACATGTCCAATCTGTGTTGCATCACCCCGAATTAAATTATTGCAATTAAAAGATGATAATAGAGCTTTGGTAATGATCAAAATATAATTTTTTTTTAAGTGAACAAAGAAACTGGCAGGAGCGGCATTCGAACCTGCGACCTCCGGAACACCGTACGCTCTACCAACTGAGCTATCTTGCCCTATGTTGGCGGCCTCCCAAATTGTCAGTATCTTTGTTCGGGTGGGCGCTAGTCAGAAGTCATAATCCCAGAATGCCGTATAGCCAGGGATCACACCCAATTTTCTGGGGATCACTCAATGAGGATACGACTTTGACATCCAAAACGCAGTGGTTTATTTCAATTTCAACAAGACATTTTTGCTCAGCAAACCATTTTCGTTTATGCGTATGTAACGGCGGTAAATGGCTCAATAGAAAAAGGGTCCTGGTTCAAATGATAAGGTCGCGATTTACTTTTTAAAAAAAATGCTGAGACAAAGAAGGAATCAATGAAAACAAAATATACTTTCTTCCAAAAAAACTAACAATTTAATTTATTCAAACCTTCTCTTTTAAACCAAAAAAAAATAAAAAATTGCAAACAATACAAAGGAACTAAACCATTTCTATCTTAGAATCAAAAGCAAACAAGGGTTTCTTCAGAATACTCAAAAACTTCAAAGAAAATTTCAGTCCGGGTTAAACAACGAATAAAAACAACTCAAGAACAATTTGCTAGAAAGGAAAAAAATAAATGTTTGCCAAAAGAAAAGATGATGACTTTGATTGAATACAATTTGGAAAAAAACAAAGTAAACCGTAAATGTAAAAGTCAATGTAAAACCCACACAGCACTATTAGCAAATCACTCTAAAAGTACAGAAATGATCTAAAAACCAAAAATAAAGCAGACACTTGGAGATGAAAAGCACATGTAAGGAGGAACTGAGAGGCTAGTGTATGTTGCCTGTGTGCTGCTGGTCTGCTGAATGACCTCTATGTACAGTTGCCACACAGGAACTTAGGGTTAGGGTAACCGGGGAAAGTGGGCACCACTGAACTAGGTACAGTGGAAAGGGGGGTCTACCCCTAACAGGACACGGGCAGAAAGACTAAACCCAAGTAAAAACTCTAACTAATTTTATGCTCCTTTACATACTCCCCATCTTTAAAATGTTGGCTCCTGACAACAACAAAAAAATTCAAAGTTATATACAAGATATCGGTTCTAATTGGCTAGTAGGCATGGACAAATGTTCATCTAGTCGCGGAAACGCACTGGTGGTCGAATCACTCGTCTAGGTCTGTGCCTGATCATCGCTGGAGATTCATCATCATTGGAGGTGTAGACTTCATCATCCGGAAAGTCTTCAGAGGCAGAACTCGAGCTTCGGTCTGAGGTTTCCACTTCGGCGGATGAAGACTCATCATCAAAATCAGGAGGGGGGCTGATTGGGGGCACTTTGTGTGAGGAGGGAAGTGTACAGGTGTCAGGCTGCAGGTGTTCATCCTCTGGCACATCTACTTCGAAGGGACATCTCATCAGGAGGTTCCTGTGTACCGTCTTGGTCTTGTTGGAGCCAATCTGTCTGATAACATAGACTTGAGCATGCTGCTGTCTTCTGAGGATGTAGTAGGGTGTTTCCTCCCACTTGTCCTTGAGCTTGGCCTTCCCACGAACGGACCTGTTCGCCAACAGGACCTTGTCGCCTGGAGTGAAGGAGCTTTCCGTGACTCTCTTGTCATAGTTACCCTTCTGCTTCCGTCTGGATTCCTCCGCTTTTACTTCAACTACCCGGTAGGTCTCACAGAGTTGTTGTCGAAGCTCCTCTACAAAGGTCGGGAGTTCTCCATCGCTGTCAGCATTTCGTTGCTCCGGGGTGGGAAACTGGAGATCGGCAGCAAGCTTGGGTTCCCTCATGAACATGAGGAAGAAGGGCGAGTAGCCAGTTGACTCGTGTTGCGTGCTATTGTAGGCATGCGTCAAGGCCTCAGCATGCACCGCCCAATTCCTCTTCCCTTCCTTCTCTAATGTGCCCATCATCGACAACAAGGTGCGATTGAAACGTTCGGTCATACCATTGCCTTGGGGGTGATACGGGGTTGTCTTCGTCTTCTGAATGCCCAAGAGATGGCACAGCTCCCTCACGACTTCTGACTCGAAACACCTTCCCTGGTCAGAATGGATCTTCTCGGGTATCCCATAGTTGACTATGAACTTCTGCCACAATATCTTTGCCACCGTTGTCGCCTTCTGGTTCCTTGTAGGATGAGCTTGAGCATAGCGGGTAAAGTGGTCGGTGATGACCAGAACATGCTCGTAACCCCCTTGATCGCTCAAGGCTCAGGAAGTCAATGCAGATGAGTTGCAAGGATCGCTCCGTCCGGATATTCTGCAGGCCAGCACTCTTCTTGTTGTCGGGTAGTTTTCTCAATGCACAGCGCTTGCAGGCCTCCACGTGCCTTTTGACATCGGTGTGTATCCCTGCCCAGTAGAAGCGGCTTCTCACCAGCTGGAGTGTTTTATGAAACCCCAAGTGGCCCATCGTGTCATGTAGTCTCCTTAATACCTCCGGCTGCAGAGCACGAGGAAGAACGGGGACAGGGTGCCCCTGACCATTTTCAGCCTTGTCGTAGGTAAGCAGTCCCTCGCTTACATCTAGTCGGTCCCAGGATCTGAGTAGACGCTGTACTACTTTTCCTTCTCGCCTACACTGCCTTGCGCTGGGCTTACTCTGCCGGGTAGACTTGAGCTGTCCGACTCTACTTATCGTCGGGTCATTCTGCTGGGCCTCCAGGAGGTCGACGCCATTCTCCATAAGACTGGTACAAGGATGACGAGAATGGTCCCACTCAGGTCCAGACGTCTCCTCATTGGAGTGAGTGTTTGGGTTGCCTGGGTGCGCACCATCTGGCCGGCAGGTTCCTCGTGTTCTCGCTGCTGTTGCCACCCTCACGTGCACTTCAGCCGTCCTGGTGGCCTCTTTCGCAGGGCCCTGGCCTGTAGGTTCCCCTCCCTCTGTGGAGTCCAGGATGCGAGCTACCTCCTCCCGCGGTATTCTTGAAAGGGCATCAACATTGCTGTTGGCCTTTCCGGTCGGTACCGAATATCAAGATTGAAGAGAGACACATCATTTACCCAGCGTTGACCGTGAGCCTCAAGCTTTGCACTCTTCAAGATGTATGTCAACGGGTTGTTGTCTGTAACAGCGGTGACTTGTTGGCCGTAGAGATAATCCCTAAACTTGACAGTCAGGGCCCAATGTAGCGCCCGAAACTCAAGTTTGTGTGCTGGGTACCTCTTCTCAGCTGCAGACAAACTCCGACTGGCGTAGGCCACAACTCGTTCACGCCCTTCATGCACCTGCGTTAACACAGCCCCAAAGCCATCCAGGGACGCATCGGTCTGCACAACAAACGGTAGTTTGTAGTCGGCATAGGCCAGGATAGGTGGGGACATCAGCTTGCTCTTGAGGGTGCGGTAAGCAGCGTTGCATGCATCAGTCCAAACAAACGGAGGGTCCTTGGTGCCCCGTTTTCCACCTATAAGTGCGAAGAGGGGACTGGCTATCTTCGCATAGTCCTGGACGAACTTGCGATAGTACCCCGTGATACCTAGGAATCCTCTCACCTCCTTCTTAGATTTTGGAACTGGCCACTCCTCTATGGCTGACACCTTGTCTGGGTTGGTCTCTATACCCTCAGCTGAAACGATGTGGCCGAGGTACTGCACGCTTTGCTTCAGAAGATGGCACTTCGAGGGCTTCAGTTTAATTGTGCTGTCTGAGTCGTGCGAATACTCCAGCTAGTCGGTTGATGTGTTCCTCCATCCTGTCACTATAGACAATAACGTCGTCAAGGTAGAGTAGTACACTATCAAAATGCATACCGGCAAACACCGTGGACATCAGCCGCTGAAAGGTTGCGGGGGCATTCACCAGGCCAAAGGGCATTCGCGTGAACTCGAACAGACCCATTGGTGTTGTGAATGCAGTCTTGGGCCGGTCCTTTTCTGCTACCTTGACTTGGAAATAGCCAGACGTGAGGTCCAGGCAAGAGAAGTACTTTGCCTTGCCCAATGCGTCTAGTGCCTCGTCAATTCGTGGCAGGGGAAATGCATCTCGGACTGTGCGGGAGTTGAGCTTTCTGTAGTCAATGCAAAGCCTGATGCTTCCGTCCTTCTTCCTCACGACCACGACAGGTGAAGCAAACGGGGACTGACTGGGTTTGACGACACCCACATTGTTGAGATCGCCTATGTGTTGCCTCACTTCTTGGAATTCAGCTGGTGGGATACGTCGGTATGGTAAACGGAATGGAGCTGGGTCCATTAGGGGAATTTCGTGTTCTACTGTCGGGGTTGATCCTATGTCGAGAGAACTCTTCGAGAAGACATCTGCATTCTGTCTTAGTAGATCTTCAATGGCCTGTCTTTCTGAGGGCTTCAGATCTGCATCCTGAAGGTCAACATCCGGGAGAGTGGACTCGTCGGACGCTGTCTGCTCGAAGGAAATCACCCCTTGGTTACTGGCGCTAAACGTGGGTGGGAGGCCAACATCTTGAATGTAGGACAACTTCGCAATCACCGCGTTTCTTGTTAGGGTCACTGTCTGCTGTGACAGGTTGCACAGGCATACTGGTGTCCTTCCGTCACGAACCTGGACCACCATCTTCCCTGCAGCTAACGGCTTGTGGTCGCTGCCCTCCACGAGTGCAGTCAGTGTCCGCCCCCGTGTCGACTTCGGCGCATGGGCTGAAACAACAACCTCTTCCCCAGGTTGGACCTTCATACGGCGTCTTCCCACATACCGCAACTGGCAGATTTCCCCGTCACTTCGAGCCAAGTCAAAGCCATCGGTGTTAAGGTACTGGAATGCTGAAAACCACAGATTTGACATCTTCCTAACCTTGGACATGAATCCTCGTCGGTACTTGTTGTGCAGGTTACCCCTAACTGCAAGAATGGCATTTGTGCCAACCAGGAGAGGCGTGGAGCGCCGGAATTTTGTTGTAGGGACTACAAGGGTGGGGACATTTTCTACCAACTCGCCCAGAACCTCGATGTTTAGCACGATGTAGCCTCGATGAGGGAGAGTGTGACCTCCGGCTCCATGTACGGTGATGTCCGTCTGTCTCGGAACTTGATGCTGCAGCTCAGGGTGGGCGGACACGAACTCGTCCGTGATAGTTGTTACCTGTGACCCGGTGTCCAGTAGCGCTTGGCATCTCCTTCCCGAGACAGCAACATCAATGGTGCTCACCGGTCCCACTAGTGGCTCCTCCTCTTCCTGACAACTCCGGCTCAATTGGGCGGCACTCATACTCTGGTTTCTCGTACACTGGCTAGGGCTGTCCTCTGGTGTGCCCACTGATCGCCCAGTATCAGCAGGCTGCTCTAGTTTAACGCCTGTGTATGCGCTCGCTGCCGTCTTTGTGCCTCTGCCCTATGTCCTGGTCGTGCGCACTGCCTGGCAAAGTGGCCAATCTCCCCACAGTTGAAACATCTCATCTCTGGCTTGGAAGGGGGAGCGTAGTGAGGGATATCCCTGTGCCGGGAGTTCTCCTCCCACTGCCCGTGACTGACAACACCTTACAGGTACTCTACACGTTGCCCCATCGATCGCTGGCCTTCGAGAACGTGGTCCAAGGTTGCCATCTGCCGTTGAACCAAAGCTGACAACTCCGCAAGTTGGCTGGAAACGTTACCTGGAACCTGCTGGTTAGCTTGGGTAACCTCTGGTTTGGCGTTCTGGTTGACTGCAGTTTGGGGTTTGGGCTGTGGTTCAGCTGGTTCAGCCGTGTGCTGCTGGATCCCATACCTGTTGTGCTGTCGTCTCGACTCTCGAACCTGGCGAAACTCCTCGGCAATGACGTGCAGCTCTTGTCGCAGCATCTTGAAGGTCATTGCCCTTGGCTGCATTGGGGCAAGGCGTTGCCTTACTGCATGGTCATGTAGGCCCGTCATGAATTGTGTGGTCAGTAGGCTATCACGGTCGTTTCTCATGGACGTGCCTCTTCCTTGCCTTGTCTGTAGATCCTCCACATGCCGAAGAAGGGCCTCCAAGGCAATCGCATATTCGATCGCAGTCTCGTCTGGGTGCTGCTTCCTTGCGAAGAAAGCGGCGATAGGTGTAGCGGCCATGCTGCTCTCTCCAAATTCGTCAAGTAGCTCAGAGATGGCTGCTTCTGCTGTAGCTTCCCCACGACGCTCAAGGTTGAGGATGACATCTCGTGCCTCACCGCTTGTGTGTCGCACCACTTCGTAGAACTTGACGTGTTCCGGCTGATTTCCCTTGGTCTCGAGAAGATACTGGATATCCCGAGCCCAATCCTCAATTTTCACACCACGCTTTTTTGATTTCGATCCACTGAAGGTAGATACGTCCTTCAGTTGATGGGCTGTGAAGGTGTTTAAGGGCTGGATGACAGGGCCTGTTGCTCGTGGTCTGTTCAGAGGTTCAAAGTCTGCCAGATGGAGGGGATCTTGCTGGACTGGTGTCATCCGATAGTGGGGGCTGTACATCAGCGGTGAGACTTGAGGCTGATGGGGTCCGGGCTGTGGATGTAGGGTGCCCTTTGCGCCATAGAAGGCGAGGTTTGGCATTGGTGGTGTTTCAGTCATTCTGCATTCCTCGAGTTCCTTAACCAAAAAGTACTGTGTGGGTTTTGTTTTAAAAAATACTTTTGAAAAAAACTTGTCCCAGCAAAAAAATAAATGGCTAAATTCCTAAGGAAAATTAATCATCCCGGGTTTCGGCACCAAAAATGTAACGGCGGTAAATGGCTCAATAGAAAAAGGGTCCTGGTTCAAATGATAAGGTCGCGATTTACTTTTAAAAAAAAATGCTGAGACAAAGAAGGAATCAATGAAAACAAAATATACTTTCTTCCCAAAAAAACTAACAATTTAATTTATTCAAACCTTCTCTTTTAAACCAAAAAAAAAAAAACTTTTTGCAAACAATACAACGGGAACTAAACCATTTCTATCTTAGAATCAAAAGCAAACAAGGGTTTCTTCAGAATACTCAAAAACTTTCAGTCCGGGTTAAACAACGAATAAAAACAACTCAAGAACAATTTGCTAGAAAGGAAAAAAATAAATGTTTGCCAAAAGAAAAGATGATGACTTTGATTGAATACAATTTGGAAAAAAACAAAGTAAACCGTAAATGTAAAAGTCAATGTAAAACCCACACAGCACTATTAGCAAATCACTCTAAAAGTACAGAAATGATCTAAAAACCAAAAATAAAGCAGACACTTGGAGATGAAAAGCACATGTAAGGAGGAACTTACGATCTAGATTGTATGCAGCCGTATACCACCGAGTCATCTCACTCTGATATTACACCATTGGAAGAATTCACACCAGCTCTGGATGAGGAAATCAGGAAAATCATCAAATCATCACCATCAAAGACGTGCGATTTGGATCCAATTCCTACCTGGCTCCTAAAGAACAATCTGAATATTTTGACTCCAGTTATCTCCAAAATTGTCAACCTGTCTCTTCAATCTTCTAAATTCCCACAGCAATTTAGAAATGCCCTGGTGACTCCTCTGCTGAAGAAACCCACCCTCGATCCTGAAAACCTCAAGAACTTTCGTCCCGTATCCAACCTTTCATTCATATCCAAAGTAATAGAGAAGGTTGTTTATTCCCAAATTACTGATCATCTGACTGAACACAATCTACATGAACCATTGCAATCTGCGTATAGAAAACATCATGGAACAGAGACTGCTCTTCTAAGAGTTAAGAACGATATTCTCCGGGCAGTTGACGATAAGCGTGGTGTGTTCCTTGTTCTCCTTGATCTCTCTGCAGCATTCGACACTATAGACTATGATGTTTTATTCCACCGCCTTCAGTCCATCGGTGTTACTGGTCCAGCCCTGCAATGGATTAGATCATATATATGTCATCGAACACAGACTGTGAACATCAATGGATCTTTATCATCTCCCATCTCACTTTCTTCTGGCGTCCCTCAAGGATCAGTATTAGGTCCCTTATTCTTCACAATATACTCCGAGCCTATTGCCGCTATTGTACGGAGGCATCAACTTCAAGTTCATTGCTATGCAGACGACACACAGATATATGGATCGTTTCATCTAGGAAACCAAGACTTCTTAAAACATTCCTGTTTAACTCAACTTATAATTAGATTGCTGGTTTTGTTTCAAGTATACATACATGTACATGTATATTTAACTATTTGTAGAGTTCTGGACAGTTTCTTTTCTTCAAGCGCCTCGGAATATGTCTACATAGATAGATGGCGCTTTACAAATGCTTGTATTATTATTTATTATTGTATGTTGCCTGTGTGCTGCTGGTCTGCTGAATGACCTCTATGTACAGTTGCTACACAGGAACTTAGGGTTAGGGTAACCAGGGAAAGTGGGCACCACTGAACTAGGTACAGTGGAAAGGGGGGTCTACCCCTAACAGGACACGGGCAGAAAGACTAAACCCAAGTAAAAACTCTAACTAATTTTATGCTCCTTTACACGTAGGCCTAGGCCTAGGCATAAAGGCGAGGGGTTATCCCCCTCCCCCACAACTCCCCAATTTCATGCAAAGACATGTGAAACATCTTTTCACAACTTAAAGAGGAAATAAAACCAATTTGCATTTTTCTACTTTAGTGGCTTTTCTGAGAGCTTATGCCTCCCCAAACCTAACAAAGTAGGTTTGAAGAGTTTATGCATGGATTTGGCAATTTTAGAGAAGTTTTACTTTGGAGTCTCTTTCGCTCAGAATCAGAAAAGCTCGGGGTCAACCGCGTGTTTACAATCCAATCGTGTGACGTAGCTGCGTAGGGATAGATGACGTCACTATGCGAGTGCCCATTGTGTTTGCGTGCGTGCATATGTACTATGTGTTGGTTTTGTCCTATTTTTATTGTTCCTGGCGGTGCATTATTGCATGAACGTTGCACTGATGAGTTTTTCATTATTTTTATATTGGGGTCTTTGTGGAGCAGGAAGCTTACTCGTGTCTTATTCATCCATATTTTGACACTGAAATTTGGGTTTGGAATTTGTGTGGATGGAGAGATATACCGTACCCTGTGGAGACATGAAAACAATAGAGACAAAGGGACTGAATAGGTCTCCACTAGGCAAATTTTATGGGTTAGGTTGTCTCCACAAGGAATTTTGTGTACAAAGACTCATGGGGGTTTGCTTAAGTACAGGGACAAAGGAGAGAACAATGCCATGTCTCCATCACAGGGATGCAAAAACGCAGAAATGTGGATGGATTCCAACTTAAGCAAGTTCTTTCTCAAAGGCATTTGCCTTTGAGAAAGAACTTGCTTAAGCTCGAAACGTCAGGCCAGCTAATTTTTGTATTTGTATATTTCAGGCCATTCAGTCAGTCAGCAGTTTGCAACAGTTTAATTCATTTTCAATGAAATGAAAACATACAGTGACGTCGCGATACGTACAGACGTACACGTACTTTTATGACACCTGGTCGCCGCGTGGAAATATTTTTCGCTCTGGAATAATGGCAGAATCTGATGGCTCGTGGGAGGAGTATAGCGTAGATTCTGAAGATTTTCAGCTGCATAATACTTATCAACTGTAATAACTCCAAAAGTAAGCTAGGAAGGCCGTGAATTCGGCAAAAATTGCCAAGAAAGTACGACCAGCTGACGACGAAAATGTCATAACACACACGTGGATGATAGCTGCAGACGTTGTGCAGTGGCCGCGCTGCTGGTCCACTGAGGCCAAGTAAGCGCACACGCGTCATAAGGTCATATGCAACATTTGCATCCTTAATGACCTTTCCAGGGGGCAATTTTAGTCTCTTTTTTTTTCAATGAAATAAATTGTAATCGTTCTTTACCAATTTGTATTCGGTCAGAAGAATATACAAGCTCTCAGAAAAGCCAATAAAGCGGAAAATGCAACTTGGTTTTCTTTACTCTTTAATCTTCATCCAAATGTCTAACATGGATGTCTATCTTGTTCTCAAAAGGATGTCAAAGAAACCGACACCCTGTCTATGTTCCGGTGCGAACTCCTCAATGTGCCGAAAGAGGTTCTGTGTCTGGAACAACTTAGCCGGCTCTATCTGTCCCGCAATCAACTGACTGAACTGCCCGAAGGGTTCAGCTCGTTAAAGAATCTTCAAATCTTGAGCCTTGCCTTCAACAACTTAAAGAACATCCCGCCTGTGATATTTAAACTGGAGAATCTCCAGGTGCTGATCGTAAAGAACAATGATATAGAGTCACCTGTAACAGGTGAGCAAAATAGACCGTGTAAGTCTCGCGCATAAAGGTCACGATTGAACTTCCGGGCACCTCCGAGCCGCCGGCTGTAGGACTTTTACGCGTGGTTGATTTTGTTTTCTATAATACTTTGTTTTTACGAAGATCTAAACCATAAAACGGCCATAAATATGGATGATAAATTCAAAATTTATTTTACAATATATGAAAACATGCATGACTGTCTAAATTATTAAAGAAAAGTAGGAAAAATTTTTTGACCTGAGCGTCAGGTTGCAACGTGATTAGCTAATTTTCGGGAAGAGAAAGCCCGGCCCCCAAACCCCTGCACTGCATCCTCTGGCGCTGCGGATGCGACGACCGCCTTATGGTCTACGCTATTAAGACTGCATGGCGCGTGAACCAGAACAATGGCGAATGACGTACGTATGACGTGCTAGACTTTTTTGTTCTCCTTTTCTCTAATTTGATATATCTTTCTCATTTTGTAAACTGAAATGAAAAATAATATTTTGCTAAAAGTTTGTATCTACCTTTCAGTAAAAAGAACAGCGTCAAAACAAATTATTTCAAGAAAACTACTCGCTTTACACGTTGAAGCTCCTATTCGAGGTGCCCGGAAGTTCGGTTTATTGTAAACTCTCATACGTTCTCGAGGTCAACTTACACGCTCTATTGTTTTTTAACTTTATTATCCACAGGCTACGACGTTTCTCGCCTGATATTTTACTCACAGTGCGGTCTAATTTTTTTTCACCAGGTTCATCGGCACGAAATCACTTCAACGTTCAGGTTTTACATCGTAATTTTGAATTTCAAGGGGCTATTTTTAACTTAAGAAAATGATTCACTTTTGAATGACACTTCGAACTAAAAAATACCAACGTTATAGTTGTAAAATAATAACTTTACAAATGTTGAATTACTTGCGGTCCGACAGCAATTCAATTCCCGCTTTTTGTGCGTTAACGAGTGAAATCAACAAGAAATAAAAACGTTTTTTCGGGTTGCAGACACCGAAATAGAAATGTTTTCCTTTAAAATAAAAGAATACAATATTATCACTTCAACTCGCACTACCCAGTTTGTTGTTCGAATCATTCATACCCCAGCCCGTACTGGACTCCGTCTGTTGTACACTGTACTGCGACAGAATACACATATAGTACACGCAGGAGAAAGGGCACTTGGGTTGTTCATAACCAAATGTAATGATCGGAAGGATTTGATTTAAAGAAAGAGCACTCGCGGGTTTACTGCTGGTATGTATTCAAGATGACAACCCAGTATATTCTGTGCACTAGTCAACAGAGGGCGCTGTGCATAATTAATGGTACAGTTTAAACCATATCCCACCCTCATAGAGTACCGAAGTGATGACGTCAATCAATGCAATGTTTGGAACCAGAATTTATTCTAAACTGCATATGTTTGTAACCATTGCCGCGGCAACTGACGTCAGACTTCGGTACTCTATTACACCAAGTATTTTAGACAAGCGTGTAGGCCTACAATAAAAAAGAATAATCTTTTTGGAAGCAATTTTCTCTCGAACTGATCTATATATATTAAAAATACCCGTATTTCGTCAACCCCGACAGTTGCTTTTCGGGATAAGATTTTACTTTTGAGGAAACGTGCATGGGTTCAATTTATTATTATTATATTTGTATTTTTTTTGTGGGGGGGTGGGGATTTTGGGCCTTTTTTACTGACCATGTTATTTGACGTATTATTTAAAAAGGGTCTTTCTTTGCATCGTTCAGATACAGGAATTTTTCAACTTACTAAACTCAAAGAGCTGTACTTGGACAACAACAAAATCAAAGAGTTTCCAGAGCGCCTTTGCAGAATGCAAAACTTGTTGTTGTTAACACTCGCCAACAATGAAATCCCTTGCATACCAGTCGCCATAAAGAAGATGGAGGTAAGAATTAAGTCAGTGTAATTGCACTCATCCATAATCATGAAGGGACTGGTGTGATGTGATTTGGGTGGCATAAAATTTAACGTCTGTTGAAAATGTCATGAATATACATGTTTGAGTCAGTCGTCATTACTCTAAACAAGATTCAGTGGGAAAAATCATTATGCCGACTGGAGATTATTGAGCGGAGTGGTTGTAGATGATTTGGGCACTTCCGTAGAAACATGTGTAGGTTTTCTCGGTCAATTTCGGCAAATAAGTTGAGTGGGCAATTGTCTTCGAAGTACATTGAGAAAGTGACTACCGTACAATGAACGTTTTTATACCCTTACATTTTATGAGAAATTTAACAACGCGTCAATTAAGTTGCACAAATTCCACAAATGCACTGCCCAATAATGAATATATAAATGACCAAATACATGCCGCGAAAAGCTGCTGCGAATTTGAATGTTGTTCGAGAAGATTGTTAAATCTGATGTTTTTTTTGTTTAAGCATGAAATGAAATGATGATTTGGAGCAGCATTCTGCGAAACCGAATAACGCTTTAATTATAATGGCTGTTTTTTGCCGAAATTGAAAAAAAAAAAACTATAGGCTCTGTATGTATTACGATTTTGATCATTAGGTAATTTTTCCAATCGATGTTTTTGAAACCATTGTCTTTCTCTTTCTCTCTCTAGAAACTGAAAGTTCTGAAACTTCGCTCCAACAGTCTGGGAGACGTTCCTGAAGAGTTTTGTCAACTCCGGTTTCTTGAACTTGCGTGTTTTGCCCAAAACAGGATCACAACATTTCCCTTCAACAAAGTACGTTGTGTCCAATCTATGTTTCAATGCCAGCTTATCCAATCATAAGGCCCCCCAAAAAATTGTTTGGTTGTCCTCCACACCCCTTCGCCAGTGAAGTCCAACTTTAAACCATACACAAAGTAAAACAAATACACAAATGTTGTTTGGCCGATAAACAGTTTAATATACGTAATACGGTTGCCTCTTTAGATGGCCACCGGGTCCTTCACTCCATCCGAACAACACATACAGGCTGCCACAGTGCTGACACTATCCTGGGGCTCAATGTCACTCTATGGACCACTTTTTGGTGGACTCGACCTTTGTGTGTTTCAGCTGTATTTGAGCTGGCTCAACATTCGACCAAAAAACCTCACGAAGTTTCGATGTGATAGCCACACTGCACATACAATCAAACAAGACTTTTACACCTAGTTTGCAATGAATGCTGAGCGTGTATTAAAGACGCCATCTTGGCTTCCCCTGTGCATATACACGTTCAGTTGATGGATTTTTGTGTTTGAATATATTTATTATTTAATCGTTTGTGTAAATATACAACAACAAAATTCCTAACTAAATATTAAAATATATAGTGATTAAAGAATATAATTAGAACAATTTTGAGATTTTATTTTTTCATAAGTTTTATTTCTCAAAATGCGAATTTTCATAACATTTAGCCTCGTGCGTTATACATGCGTGCACTGTGGCCACTCCTTGGGATTTTCCCCAAGATCTTGGGAATTTTGGTGGAAAAAATATAGATTGCACATGCGCAAAGTGCTTATTCCGAAGCTCTTGGGAATTCTTGGGAATTTTACTGGATGAATCTTGGGAATTTGAAATTTGATGAGTGGCCACGCTGCATTTGTGTATTTCTGTACCGCGTGTAATTCCATCGAGATATTTATTGTACGAAGTCACACTCGGGAGTAAAAGGTAGGATCGTGTTTGTGCATTACAAATAACAAAATAAAGATGGAAACGAGATTGGAACGAATCAACCAGCGAAATCAATTCGAGTTTTTGGATAAAATTGAAAACAAAACAAAATTGGAAAAACTCTTTTGGCGCGGGCCGAAAAATAGGGGCGGGCGGTCGAAGACAACCAAACATTTTTTGTTTGGCCTAAAGGACGGAAATACACACACAAATGCACTATATATCATCTTTGCATAGTATACCCCGTGGTGGCATAATCTTTGTGGCCCACTGTCCCTGAGGCTGAAGGGTGGAGGAGGGTTAGTACCTGCTATAGGGCCATCGAGCGTTCAGATCCCCACCCAACCCAAACCCCGCCCAAAAAAATTCTTGATAAATCTTAGCTACCGTGGTTATGACAGATTGTGACGCACGTGCTGGTCTGATTCACGTTATCACTGTGGCAATATTTCAGAAATTATATTCTTGCCAGTCTATTAGGCCCCCTATGCATTTTAAGTTTATAGTAGGCAAACCCATTTCACACCGGGGAACAATTTCGCGAATATCGTGTTCAGAAAATGTTGGAACTGGGTAGTAATTAATTCCGCCCGGCGCCGTAATCAAAAGACCGACTCATTAAGCTATGCCCTATTAGCTTAATTTACGTATTGACAGATCGCAACTGCAGCTATGGACTGACGTGTAGCACGGGCGGTTGTGATTGATTAATACGTATCAAGGGGCGGTGCTTAATAGATAGCTAAACAGACCATCGAATCGTCAGAATAGTTAGGTCTGGTAATCAGCTTATATTTTTTATAAAGAAACAAACCACAAGGGAAACCGATATATGTAATTTTGAATGAAGTTTCAAAGTGAACAAAGAAAACTTGCAGGAGCGGATTTGAACCCAGGTTGTATTGTAAAATTTGGTGTGATCCTTACGGCATTATGGTTTATGGCTTCTGACTAGCGCCCGAACAAAGACGCTGACAGTTTGGGAGGCCGCTGGCCCTGACTCAGTAGGCCTAAATCGCAGGTTTAGGCCTACGTATATTCCGGAAGGCGCAGGTTCAAATCCCGCGCCCCCCAGTTTTTTTGTTCACTTTGAAGATTAGATTTTTTATAAGTTGTTTTGAAACTCAACACTTTGCAGGTTAAAGACATGCATAATTTGCGTGATCTGTGTTTATATGCCAACCGGCTTCGAGATAAAAAAGCCGTGGAGGATTGCGATCAGCTAATGGTCGAGCGAGGGGGGATGTTGCGGGCCGAAGAGAATCAAGTCAAACTTCCAAGGATTGGAGGTAAGGTGTTTTTTACAATTCACACAGTTAATCGAAATCATGGATCCCGTACCATGATCTGCCGATAGATGGGGAAACTGTAGTCCGAACAACTTGGACTTACGCACACAGGGTACCTATATTGTGGACTTTACTTCTTTTATTCTCCTTTGTCCCTATTGAAATCTCAAACTTCATAGCGTTAACTTTGTGGGGTACCTGGATTTCTAAAGGCTCCCTCGTGGGGTACCATTGTCTCCATTGTTACCCTTTCTTCCCGGTACCCCGTAAGGAGACTAATGTACGAACACAGTACGAACCACTGTTAGGCCTATTGAACAGAGGGGTAACAGGTTGACGATGCGTTTACGATGCTAACTCAGTCACAGTCGCTCCATCATTTTTGGCCTCATTTCTCAATTTTTGAAAAGGTAAAGTACGTCATGGTACATGTCATCTTCTATAATCATTACTTGCCAGACATTTTGGATTTGGTATCATAAGCATTCAAAGTGGACGTGTTACACAGTATTACAAAGACAATTCATGTCTGCAAAGGGGCCTTACATTGTTAATTGAAAATTGTTCTTCAAGGTGTTTGCGACGGTCCTTTTAAAATTTGGAAAACCGATATCTTGTGGCTTCATGATGGTGACTCTGCAGTGAAGTCCTGGGTCGAGAGGATGTCTCAAAAACTGATGAAGGAGCACAACTTAACGTCAAAGGTAGCCATAATAAGCCGCATAAGGCTAAGTAAAACAAAAACATGTTTAGCGTCCGGGGTTTTTTAAAGGAAAGAGGAGGGGCTTTTTATTTTCTATTTTCAAGATGGCCGCCATTCTTTTATAAATTGCCGACAACCGTGAACTGTTCCAAGGCACCTGAAAGAGACTTGTTTGGACAAGAGAATTGAACATGTTTACAGTGTGTTACGGTCTAAAAATCTCCAGACTATCCGCAAATAGAAATTACTAGAAAAAGCCTGAATTTTCTCAGATGCAACAAAGAAATCAAACAAGATCATACTGATATAAAGAACAAAGAAACATTGTGATTTAATAATGAGAATATTCGAGAATCAACAGTGTTTAACAAGTGTAGAATAATGAAAAGATCTTATACAATATATAAAACATAACAGATCTTACGGGCAGGACTTATATAGGCGAGGGCTCAGACGACTTGGGCAGCTCTGCAATGGGCGAGGACTTGGGCGAGGACTTAGGCGAGGACTTGGACGGATTGGGCACTCAGCAACGGACAAGGACAACTCCAATAATGCGAGCGAATACAGTTCTTTGACGAGCTGGAACACGGGGCGAATTTACCTCCAAAACAGCCGAAGAGAGACGAAAACAGCGGGGGGCGACACCAACTGGCTCCCGTCGCGAAAATATGGGGATATAAGAACCCAAATAATGAACCGACGACAGTTCACAAATAAATGTCTCTTCCTGGAATAATACTCAGCTCTAACTGTCTCCAGACGCTCCTGCAGACGAGTCATATACAGGTCACAGGTCCGAATAAAAACACATCGATTAACTCGATGACCAAACTCCCAACGAAATTCTCCGTCCGTCGAAAATATTCTGCAGTCCACCGTCGAAAATCAAGTCCTGATTTTATCCAAAGTCAGCCCGTATATATAAAAATGTATGTCTTCCAGAAATTACCAAATTATCCAGAATCATCTTAAAAATGACGTCAGCCTCTAAATACAGGGCGTGTTTGTTTCACGCAGATCCGGAGCGCGATCAGTGATCCGGAGCGTCGAAAGCTGCTCCGGATCATGTTTTTAGTGATCCTGCTCGCGAGGTGGGTTCGCAAGATCCAAGATGGCGACGTGCGAGACGGACAGAAAAAAGTGACGGTATTTTGTCGTAGATTTGAAGCATTTAACGAGCTATTGTGACAGTATTTACTCATAATTCTTTTACAGTGTATTTTTGTTATTAAAGCTATGTACGATTTATTTACTTTTCTGGAAATACTAGATAGTTTATCATAAAAATAGCCCTACAGAATCTGAAGCAGACGACATTGTCGTGTAATACAAATTCTCCCAGCATGCAACATATAGCGAGAGGGATTCGCGATCCTGTTTGTTTTCGTTCGGCTCTGGATCACCTCCCGATCCGTGTGAAACAAACAGGCCCATAATCTTACACAATTACGTCACATCCAAAAATAATCCTCTATACAGCCCTGATTACAATTACTCTGTATTCGAGATACACACAGAACCTTCTGGCACATAGGCTTGACGTGACAACTCTGACCCATTCATAAACAAATTAGGGTCAGCCGAGGTCGCACGTGTATGCAAATAAGTAGCGCGTGGCCTCGCTGGTTGTACATACCAGAGGGCGTACATACATTCCGTGAGGGGAATTTCATAACACTGACAGTATTTACTTGTGTACATAACAAGTGGTTTTAATAGTTTTAGTAAGCTTGTATGTTACTTTCCGATGGATCGATTGACAACAAATTTAAAAAAATCCAGGCGGCACCCAAAAAGGAAGCGGTCGGGGACGCTAAACATGCTTTTGTTTTACTTCGCCTAATGTTTGAAGTAGCAATCGTGCACATGGTCAGGGGAATGGGAATGGTATCTGCTGTATGCCACCAATTGTTTAAAAAAAGCATAATGTTTCTTTCACTAGAAGATCCAGTGCACAATTTTGGTGGTGCAGCAAAAATATGGTATTGCTTTTCCAACTTTGTTTTATTCAATCATGGAAAAAGGAAACAATTATTAGCCTACAAAAACACAGAGCAATTATTAAAACAAACAATTCAATAATAATTGTGATTATTTAGATAGGAGTCCCATCAGTAGTTGACGAAAAAACAAGTACATGTATACAGATGAAAGATGATATGGAGCTACGAAAAGAAGCCCTTTGGCTTTTGTTTCTTTTTGCTTGGTTTTGTTCTCAGTTTTGTTTAATATTGTTATTTTTTTTTTTTGGTTTTGTGTTGCTTTGAATGTTGTGCTCGATTCGGCTATAATTTACAGAATGTTTTAGAGAATTGCATGTGACTATGATTTGCTGTCAAAATTTGGGAAAAAGTTCAATTTTGACTGTCAATTTTCTTTTATTGAAGATCAAGAGTGTACGGATTTTTTTTCAGTAAAAGTTATTAATCATATAGCCTCTAATTTGAACTCAATAAGACAGTAAAATCATGGCAAGTAAAAACCATGACAAACTCTCCAGAAACATCCAAAAACAAAACTACTGAATCATTACGAAATACCGTACTATACTTAGCAGTCTCTAGTCTTGGTTCCAAAGACGTCCTTATCGCGCGGTCACTGCAGAGCGAACATGTTAATTGTGTACAGCGCCCTCTACACACGCACACCAAGGCCACATGTGGCCTTGGTGTGCGTGTGTACAGCCATTAACCTGTGCGGGCCCGGGCGCGCACCGCGCGATAAGGACGTCTTGGAACCAAGACCGTAGCAGTCTCAAGCATCATGTGTGCTGTCTTTGTCATGCTGTGATGTCGTTTTCAAGAAATTGTTGGCCGACAATCGTTGAAAATAATAATAATTTGGACCTCATAATTCCCTGTCTCTATAAATTGCTGGGAACAAGACTACTATAGAATATATTTTTTTCTCCCTGTTTTCCAAGCATATATGGACACAAAACCTTGAACAGGTCAGTGTTGCATGCAGTATTTGCTAGCACGCTATAAAATACTAACCCCCAAATCCATTTATTTCTGAAAATTACAGCAAAAGCAAATATTGTATATTACTTTTAACAATAAGCGTGTTATAAGCTGGCTTTCCTGATATCGTTTTCACTTCGTTTTCTCTTCGTTGCGTTTTAGGCCTACTGTGCAAGCTATATAGACTCAAAACGCAATAAATACCAAACGGACCATAAAGCTGGCTTTCCATAAGTGCGTTTTACGTTCCGTTTTGTGTCCGTTGCAGATTTTGCCTTTTTGGTTTTATCATAATAGGCCTAAAACGCTACGAACACAAAACGCACCGAAAACGCACTTATGCATGAAAGTCCGGCTTTAGGCCGGGAATCCATGTGTCCGTATTGCGTAATGCCTAATGCGTCAAAATAGAATTACACGAAAAGCAATGGATCACTCACAAACGGATAACTCAATACGCATTGCATTGCGGGTGAAGAATGCCCATTCCATTTCGCGTTTTCTTTTGACGCATCCCGCAAGCGGGATGTTAGTCTTGGTTCAAGACGTTGTTACGTATACGCGATAACCGGTCGCCGTGAGAGGGCGTTCACGACAAACTATTAATAGCCACGAACCGCCAGTAACAACGTCTTGGGAATTTCGTAGAAGCCGTGTTGCGCACGCACCTGCTTAGCCTAATGATTGCAGCGCGCATTATGTAGTTTGCAAATACATAAATAAATGCATTATGCATAGATCTAACCCCCTGACTACTACCGCCCGAGTGTTAGTATGAAGATAAAGGTACAGGTCCGTGCTATTTAGATTGTTTGGTAGGGCCGAGGGGAATGAACTAAAAAGTTCCGGAATGATGGAAATATAATAAACAGAAAATCTTAACGGGGTTGAATATTATAATGGTGCTGAGGAGACCTTGTTGGGTGATTTGATTTAGATATAAAATAAAAAAGGCCGTAATAATAATAAAACAAATAGCTCACGAGGCCCTAGTCTTTACGGCCGGGGAAAACGGAGATTGTCGTACTCTGGTGATTCGATTGTCACACAGTTCACAAAGATACTGAGACGCACTCTAGATCTCCTGCGGGTTTTCTCCACTGGTGAAACTCCACACAAATTCAGGCTGTTTGCTTTGAGGCTGGACGCAAATCCCCGCCGAGAAATCCCAGCGATTCCCCTACCTCCGAGTCGAATTAAATTCGACGGACGAATTGTCTCAACGGAAGACTTGTCTCCACGGACGACTTGTCTTCCCATTTGACGCAAAGACGGTCGAGTTGTCTCAACGGTCGAGTTTCCTCGAGTCGAGTCGGCCAACGGTCGAGTTGTCCGAGCCCCGACGGTTTAATATAATGGAGAGGTATTTCTTGCATGTAACAAGTAATTTCCCGCAGATCACACACCATCACCCAGGTTGCCTGCCCGGTCCCACCCGGCACCTTCCCCGTCGTATCTCCCTCGCGTCGATCGTCACAGTTGCAAGACGTCGCATGCGAACACGAGCGGTGAACACTGCAGTCGCTAGCGCAAAGCCGGCCGGCCGGCCGGTTAGCGAACTTACCAGCGCCCCTTCGGATAGCTACCAGACTATTGTGCAACTTCATGGCAGCTCTTTTTCGTATGTGCGCGTGCGTGAAGAGAAAATGTTCCTCATTTTCATACAGAATTGACGCATGCGCACTAGTTTCTCCAACTTTTCGGGGGGAGATTTTACGAAATTCCCAAGACGTTGTTACTGGCGGTTCGTGGCTATTAATAGTTTGTCGTGATAACGCCCTCTCGCGGCGGCCGGTTATCGCGTTTACGTAACAACGTCTAGAACCAAGACTAGCGGGAGGTGAGTTATAGTCTCACCAATGGTGGAAGTTACCCCACCTGCTGGGTCTATAGGTCTTATATTTGGGATAATTTCTTCGGTATCTACATGTATTGAAGATTTATCCCAGGAAAACCGTAAGGGTGGTGGGGCTGGCAACCTAAAATGCGGCCAACCCCACCACCTCTGTTTAGCCTTGTATTTGGCGACTTCCATACAAAAATACGGACACATGGATTCCTGGCCTTATGCATGTAGGCTTTAAAAGTGCAATATTTAACGCACCTTTAGAACTGCCTTTTCCTATAGGATTATGGCCCAGACGACAGGAGAATGGAGAACGACTTGAAACGCAGTCGGATTGTGGCCGTGGTTTGCACGGCAGAGATGTCCAGTGTGCTCTGCCAAGAAACAGCCGTAGTCTGTTCGACTCTGGACACATATTATCCGGTGTGTGAACCGCCGGAGATCTCTGCCATACCCGTGTTGGTTTACCAAAAGTGCGTCCCAATCAGTCCATTCTTGGTGCGTCGTCTCTGGCCTAATCAGCTAGAAGTGCATCCAGATGGCAGTCGCGACGAATTTTTTTTCCCAGAGTTGGAGCTTCTTTCGAGAACCACCCGCCTTTAAAGTTGCAATGTCTGTCGTACTTAAATTTTCAATTCAATGGATTTCCTCCTACGATTACAAACTAATAATAAAGGAAAAATGTGTGTTAATTTTGGTACAATTACCCTCATAAACTTAGAATTGCTTCACGAATCATGCGAGATTTTTCAGCATCTTGAAATTTAGTCCTGAAGTCAAAAATGTGGTGTCCGGAAATTGGGCACAAAATTTGGCCGACGGTCGTCTAACGTACGTGGCGTAGGCCTACTTGAACAAATGTCAACACTAAGGACTGTTTTAAAACTATGAATAATCATCATTATCTCCGTTCACATACATGACTTCTTGTTTGTCAGAATATTAATTTCTGATTTTTTGGCACATTTTAGAGGGTCACCGCACACTTAAAATTAAAATCGGGAAATCGTGTCGAAATAACATTTTCCTCGTAACTTTGAAACAGGTCAGTGTACTAAAGATTAATGGAGATATGTTAAACTTGTCAGAATTTCACTTTTTTTATGCAGTTTGGGTTAAACATTACTCGGGCAAGGTACAGGAGGGAAAACACAAAGTGCGCCACTTTTGCACGTTACCAGCCATCAGTTCTATACAAAAAAAAACTGCAAGAGTGAGTGCGAGTCGCTTCTTATGAAAACAAGTTTATGTGAAGAGGGTAAATAATTACTGAGGTTTTCTGGTGCTTTCTTAAACTATGCAGGTTGTCGCCCCCTCAAAAAAGGCAACCCACTAACACTATGAACATCTAACAAAAGAAAACCCACGCAGTCCTTTGTTTGTAACAAAGGACTGCGTGGGTTTTCTTTTGTTAGATGTTTATAGTGTAACAAAGGGAAAATATGAGTGACCAAGCTATATGTACATTATATAATGACTTATTATGATTTATCATAAACAAGGCGTAATACGCTTCCCATTGATATCTTGGATGCATTTCTCTGGTCATGCAAAACTAAATTCAATTGTCTTGAAAATGATATGTAAAAACTTACCTGAGACGTTTTTTTGTAAAACATTATGAGCATTGTTTAGGCTTAACGTAATAGTTATGTGGCAGTATACTAATGGCATGTTGGCAAATAGTGGTTATAATAGTTAGCATGTTGGCAATACTAATAGTTAGCATGTTATCAAATAATAGTTGGCATGTTGGCAATACTAATAGCATGTTGGCAAATAATAGTTGGCATGTTGGCAATACTAATAGTTAGCATGTTAGCAAATAATATTATGTTAGCAAATAATAGTTAGCATGTTGGCAAATAATAGTTAGCATGTTGGCAATAGTAATAGTTATCATGTTGGCAAATAATAGTTAGCATGTTGGCAATACTGATACATGTAGTTAGTATGTTGGCAAAAATAGTTAGCATGTTGGCAATAGTTGGCATGTTGGCAAATAATAGTTAGCATGTTGGCAAATAGTAGTTAGCATGTTGGCAATAATATTATCATGTTGGCAAAAATAATAGTTATTATGTTAGCATGTTGGCAAATAATAGTTAGTATGTTGGCAAATAATAGTTAGCATGTTGGCAAATAATAGTTAGCATGTTGGCAATACTAATACATGTAGTTAGTATGTTGGCAAACATAGTTAGCATGTTGGCAATAGTTAGCATTTTGGCAAATAATAGTTGGCATGTTGGCAAATAATAGCATGTTGGCAAACATAGTTAGCATGTTGGCAATACATGTACATGTACTAATATTATCATGTTGGCAAAAATAATAGTTAGCATATTGGCAAATAATAGTTAGCATGTTGGTAATACAAAAAGTTAGCATGTTGGCAATACTAATAGTTAATATGTTGGCAATATGAATAGTTACGATCACGTTGGCAATACTTATCCTATATCATGTGGAAATCCTATTTTATGCTGAATTATTAACTAAGCGTGTGAGTGTGTAAATTGGAATCGTGACACGTTAAATGTGCTCAACTGATAATGCAATCTCTTTTGAGGAAGTGTATTGGGAATTTTGGGATGTATATTAAATCATTAAGAAAACTGAAAAGAAAAAGAGATACGGATGCCTCCATTATTTTGTTACTTTCCATGCCTCTAAAACTGAACATTTCTTCGTCGTCTTCCTACAGGTTTCTCCAGGCTTTTTAAGCTACAGTGCGGTATGCGTTTTTGAGGAATCCTTGGTTTCATTACCAGAAAGAATAAAATTTTATAAATTAATATAAATAAAATAAATAAATAAATAAAGTCATGGAAATGTCGGGATAAGGACTTTTAGGGTTTTTATTTTGTCGCCACAAAATATTTGTGCACTTTCAATTCAATTCAATTCAATTCAATTCAATTCAATTCAATTCAATTCAATTCAATAAGTCTAGCTAAGAAACCTGTATAATACAGGTTATACGCCGGGCCAACGCAGCTTCGTACTGGATAAAGATTATTCAAGCGAGGACAGTCTTTGAATAGTGCACATAGTGAAAAGGCCTTAGGGAGGAATCAGAACGAGTGTTTCGCACATTTCAGAAAATTTTTACGAAAAATAGACCAAAAGCCTTAGATATTACATGACAAGAAAGAGGATTTCATGCGTCTTTTGAGGGTAGTTGAACGAAGATTTTCCATGTAGGGATTGTGGAGTTGCGGTCGTTAGATGAAAGCGACGCACCTTGGGCAGGCCTAAGTGGAGGTTGGGGGGGGGGGGGGGGGGGGAGGAGTTCGAACGCGTTGTGCATTGACTTGTCTATAATCTCTGCTTTCCTTTCCAACCGCAAGGTAAAGATGGTGCTTGAAGGGAAATTATCTTCTACTTGTTCTGTCAATTCCGGTGTAGCAGGGCTCTGTTCTCGGTCCAACCCTCTTTTGGGTTTATATTAATACTTTGCCTGATAATGTCTCGTCTTAGCTTGCCATGTATGCTAATGACTCTACACTCTACAGTGTTTCTTTCAATTCTTCTAGTACTTCTCGCAATGAAGACTTTGTGTAGGCCTACTTTACTCAGCAATGATCTGGAGAGTGTGTTGATTTGGGGGAACTACTGGCTGGTAACCTTCAATGCAAAGAAAACTAAATTGTCTTTTTCTCGATCTAGAGATGATTCATTCCCTTCACTTCATATCGTCACAGTTTTCACGAACAGACGAACTTTGCCTCTCTTGTAACTAAACTAAAGTTACAAGAAAATCAGGTTTTAAGCTGCTCACTTTTTAAATTGAAGATATTACCTGCGTTCATACCACATGTTGATTCAGTGTTGACACTATGTTAAAGTTCAGTTCTCGGTCTTTCACAAGTAATTGGCAGCTAAGCGATAAGTCCATTAATTACAGAGTTATTAATTGATTAATACATTTGTCTCTTCGTGAAAACTCAGAAGCGAGAAATGGCCCGTTTTGCCCCACAGAGTGTCAATTGTCTCTTCGTGAAAACCCAAAATCCATTTTCTGTCAATTTTGCCCTTCACAGCCCTATTGTATTAACACGGAGTTCAAATTCGTCTCTTCGTGTAAAAACCCAAAATCCATTTTCTGGCAATTTTGCCCTTCTCGGCCATATATACAATTTGGGGCCAATTACTTGTTAAAGACCGAGAACTGAACTTTAACATAGTGTCAACACTGAATCAATATGTGGTATGAATGCAGGTAATATCTTTAATTTAACAAGTGAGCAACTTAAAACCTGATTTTTTTGTAACTTTAGTTAAGTGCGGAGAGGCAACATTCGTCTGTTCGTGAAAACTGTGACGATATGGGTCCCTTGACTTTGCCCGAGGTATATGACCTACGTCTTCTTGGACTTGTAATCTCCCCTAAACTTAGTTGGGAGACATATCACAGGTATTGCCAAAAGTGCTTCCATGCGAGTTTGGTTGTCTTTACCGAGCTCGGCTCCTGTGCTATCCTTTACCTTTATAAGACAACTATACGTCCACTTACTTATGAAGTATACTGTTCCCACATCTGGGCTTGTGCTTCTGCTTGTCATTTATCTTTACTAGATAGAATACAGAAGCGCATTTTAAATTTGGTTGGAGAAGATTTGAGCTCATCCTCATAATCACTTTCTCACCGGAGATCTGTTGCTATTCTTAGTCTGTTCTAAAGGTATTTTCATGGTAAATGCTCCAGTTAGGGTATTTGAGCGTGAAACTCGGCTATCCGCCTGTTCCAACCAATATACTCTGACTGTACCTACATGTAGGCCTAGATGTAGAACGAAAAGCTATCGTTCTGTATCTCTGTGGAACTCTTTGTCTGGATGTTTCCCTTCATCTTATGATCTCTCTTATGATCTCTTTTACGATACCTGGCTTTTAGCCTTGTTTGGGGCGATCTTGCATAAAAAATCTTTACGTGGGCTAAACCCGGCCTTTTGAGCATGTGCCCTCAATGTCACGTGTTTATATACATGTATATTGAAATGTCACTGCGGTATGCGCACGCATCGTATGTTGCATAACATTTGGTTTAGGAGGACGTCTCATGCAGGTCATGTTTTGATGTCACTTCTTAACCAAATTTATGCAAAGTTAGCATTAACGCGCATACCGCCGGGACATTCAATATAAATGTCAGAGGGCACATCGTCTGCAGGGGGCCAATAGCTACCCGTGTGGTTGGTTCTCTTTCTGCCTGCAGTGAACGCAACCGTGGAGCAATGAAACTTACTCTGTGATTTAACAGACACCAGCAGTTTAATCACAAAGGTCGCTTAGGAACCTTACTTGTCAACAAGTGTACGCTCGATGCCTCCTTTGAGGGGAAAAAAGAACGTCCGCGTTGGGGAATTCCCGGAAAAATCCTGCATGCACAATGAATATCATAAAACGTCGTGGTGATAAGCAATGTACTCAGCTGTGAGGGAAAAAACATAGGCCCACAAACATTGTCATCACTAAATGATACTCTATATGTCTATGGTAGACTGGAATTTGTTCCAGTACCTGTATTTCGCGGTGAACCACGAAATCACGATGTTGTGCAATATTTTTTCTAAACAATTACAAGAGATATTTTTGTTTGCCCTTTCCCGAAATATAAAGTGTATGAAGCTTTCCGAGGAAAAAAATCCGACGAAAATTCCACATTCTCACTGATTAAGCGGTACGCGAGCTGTTACATTGGATTCGACATCGGCCAGCTGACTCCTGCAGTAAATTCGGTTGTCTGGTGGTTAAGGCGTCTGTACTATAGTAAGCAGGAGGTCGTGGGTTCGAATCCCACCTAAAGTCCCACTTTCTCGGAAATCACTGAGCATACAGTGCTTCATACACTACTTCTGGAAAAAGCAAGAAAAATCTCTCTTGTAACTGACATCATCCCGACGCAAATTCCATTTTCTCACTTTTTAAAACGATATTTTGATCATTTTCATATGCATATAAGTTGGTAGCCAAACTATTTTTGCCAAGTAGCCTATACCTTGTATACATGCCTCTGAAGTATAATCATTCAAAGTGATAGCATGATGCAAAAAGTATAGGTCTAGGCTACACCCGATCTTTAAAAAATGTCGACCCACCCTTGCTACGTCACTGTCACTACCAGAATGCAAGGCCTTTGGGTTGTGTATAGACCCCCAAAGTAGAAAGATATAGAAAAAAAACCTGTTAGAATTCCCGAGAAGAAACCAAATCCAAAACAAAATGTTTCACAGTTCACAAGCTTCGAGCTTCACTTGCTCAAAACAAGACTGTAACAACTTGAAAATACACAATACATCAAAATATAGCTAATTGCGTGTATTTTCAATGCTAATGTTATATATTTCTATGATTGTAGTAATAATAATAATAATAATAATAATAATAATAATAATAATAATAATTTTCCTCAATTGCCGGTTAGGGCGACACATAATCCTGGAAAAGAGTGAGTTAGGGTGACCTGGTCGAATAGGGCGACAATTGGGTGTCGCCCTATTGTGAAAGTCGCCCCTTTGGAGTGTTTTTTAGTAAGGCGCGTTGGGAAAGTGCTCTAAAAGGGCGACACTCGTGTCGCCCCAATAAGGTTATTTCGGGAAGAGTCGCCCATTTGCCGCATCCAGGAGATTTCTAATAATTAGAATAATTATAAGAGCGCAAATTCCATAATTATGTTCAAATGCGCTTACCAATTAAATAAATAAAACTTACGTTATACAATTAAAATACAATTAAATTAATTACATGTAAAACAGTTATACATTACACAATTACAATACAATAACATAAGCCATTGAATTCAGCCCAAAATACTACTACTTTCCGAAGGCAGCTCTGAATAAATGTGTTTTTACTTGAATCTTAAAAGATGCCAGTGACGAAATTTGACGGATCGTCACTGGCAACGAATTCCACAAAGAAGGAGCTGCTATACAAAAAGCCCGTCGTCCGAAAGTATTCATTACCCTCCCTTTGGGATAGTCTAATAATGTGGTGTTATTTGATCTCAATGAATAATTCAAATTAGCTTTGATACATAATAAGTCACTAAGATACTGCGGTGCCATACCATGAAGAGCTTTAAATGTCAAAAGTAGTATTTTAAATTGAATCATGAAAGAAACAGGTAACCAATGTAACTGGTATAATATGGGTGTAATGTGATTCCATCTAGGAATACCGTGTACAAGTCGGGCAGCTGCATTCTGAACTCTTTGTACTTTAATAAGTTGTGAATTCGGTAAACCGTAAAACAAGCTATTGCAATAATCCAAACGACTAGTTATGAAAGCATGAATTAAAACAGTTAGATTATTACTGGTCAAGTATTTACGTATTCGTCTGATATTATGAATATGGAAAAATCCCGCTGAACAAACAGTGCTGATATGTTTAGCCATAGATAACTTGGAGTCAAACATGGTACCTAAATTACGTATACATGTAAAGATGGAGATATGTTTGCGTTTCCGACCTTTAAATTTGATAAAGGTATTTTAGACAGTTGTTGCTGGGTTCCGATAACAATAAACTCGGTTTTTGAATCATTGATCATTAATCTGTCCTGAATCATCCATTGACGTGTATCATGTATATTGTGGCGACAGGTGACCAGCGACGTAGCTAAGGGGGGGGGGGGGGGGGGGGGGTATACAAATAATGATCTCTCCCAAGTCTCCCCCACTGTAAATTTCGCAAACGCAGAAAATAATAGTTTTATTAAGAAATATACTGTGAGCACCCCCCCACTCGCCCCTGGAGAGAGCTCTGGCTACGCGCTGCTCCAGGTGACAGTTGACAAGGTCAGTTGTGTGTGAGTTTGTATAGCTATTCAAACCGTGGACCTTTAACAAAGAGGACAATAGGGTCCACGATTGAGTCGAGGTCCACGATTCAAAATCGTGTACAAAACATATAGGAGGCCTTCCAAAAAAGTACAAACAAAAGAGGGACAATAGGAGGTCCACGATTGAAGGTGTTTGCACACTTGGGTGTGTGTGCATGTGTGGGGGTGGGGGTGGGGGTTGGGAGAAGGGGCACACTCAAAATAACCGGCATAATTGTGCTACACCGTGGTCAACTCTATATCTAAACCCGTTGTACGCACAGTCTAATAAACACAGCAAACATAAAAACACTCACCTTTGTTCTTATGGTTCGAAAATTGAATAAAAACCCTGAATTAGGTAAATTTGTTAAAATAAAACCAATCGAACCGCCAAACAAAGAAAACTAAATTATATTTAAATTATGAGAATCACAACAAGATTATTTGCTCTTCAACAAATGTTTTCATCTTACATGTTGAACCACTATTTCCTATCCTGGGTGTCTGCAACCCTCAAACAAGGTTTTATTCTCGCGGTTGCTTTGGCGCAGCCCGAATTGTTGTCGGGTCGCAAGTAATTCCACATTTGTAAAGTAATTATTCGATATTAACATGGGTGTTTTTGTTTTGTTTGATATCTCATTCTAAAGTGAATAACTTTTGTACTGCTAGAAAAATAGCATAACTTTAAATCTGTCTATTTTTTGTGAAATGTGCATTGAAAAGCCTATCTAACAAATTTGCAATTAAATTTGGAGAATTTGTTTTTCAGGGTGACAGAATGCTTTCAGTCTAAGAAATGTCTGCACCGCAAACAAATTACAGGGACGCACTGCCTTGGAGGAACACAATTGGGATGCAAAAAAGAGTTCGTCCTATAAAAATTACCATGGCTAGAATGATCATTCAAAAGTGTTTCGTACATGATTTTCAGACATTGTGTACATTTCTTGATATATTTTTAATGATCTTTCCGACGATAGCAATTTTAGGACGAACGTTCAAAGCAGTGTTTTCCTTTAAAGCCTTGGAGAGGCAGTCGAATTCGCCGCGTCGAGGCTCCCATTGTTGATGACATTGACCAACTTCCTGAAGAAATTGACGTCTTGAGCGTCATTGGGGCTTCTCTCCAGTCTTTTCTCGCAGCCTCGGCTAATGAAAAAAGTGCTTACGCCTCCGTTGTAGACCAGCAGCCAGACATTCGTTCTACGGTCATTGTTACCGGGAGTTTGAAGGAACAGATCATCCAGCGTTGCTTGGAGTGTCGTCCCTCTTTCGCCCTTTTCCCACAGAAGATCGCTCATTCCGTGTGTGCACACCACGGCTACAATCCGGCTACGCTTCATAAACGTCTGCATTTTGTTGTCGTTGGGTCCAAAGTCCTTTGGAGAAGAAAATATAGGTAAGAGTTGTGTGGGTGTGTGGGTTGGAGGGGAAAGGAGCGGCGGGTCCAAGTTCATATACCAAGCGCGGATCCAGGTGGGGGGAGTTGGTTTTTTTTTTTTTTTTTTGGGGGGCTTTTGCTTGTAGGGGCCTTTGCCTTGCAAATACAGGTCTTATTTTGCCAATTTTTTTTTACTGGCGGAACATTTTGAAAGTCACTTTTCTGGGCAAATTTCAGAAACCCCCTCCTGCAAAAATTCCTGGATCCGCCCCTGTATACTGTACCTGCTTAATGGTAAGCAGGAAAGTTATATTAGGCCAAGTAAAAGAAAAACATGTTCAGCGTCCGGGTTGATTAATAAAATTTCAAGATGGCCGCATTTTCAAGATGGCCGCTGTTCTTTTTAAAATTTCCGACAACCGTAGGTTTGTCAACTGTTCAATTAAAAGGCAACAATGAAAGAGACATGTTGGACGAGAGAAATGAACATATTTGCAGTGGTTTTAATCATTTTAGAAGTTCTGAATCATAGGCCCTAAGTACCTTTTTTTCGATGGATCGGTTGACATTTATTTTTCAACTCACATTTCACACTGGTAACAATTATAAAAACCTAGGCGGCCCCCAAAAGGGAGCAGGCTAAACATGTTTTTTTATTTTTCTACTTCGTCTTAATTATATAGAAAAAAAGGTCTTCAATGTAATTTACACAGCCGCTCTAAGTTAGCTCTATCTTATACTTTGCTGTACTACTATTGCTATTAGTTGTACAATCTTCGTGAAATGGGCGGGGGTCGAACCAATTGAGTTCAATCCGTTAACCGAGTTCCCCACCCACCCCCCCCCCCCCCCCCCCCCCCCACTTGTTGATCATTACCAAAGCTATATCACACAGCTTTACGTTCCTGTGTGCACTTCCCTTTGTTTTCATGTAGTTAAGAAAAATAGAGACAAAAGCTGCTTTTACTGGCACAGTGAACGCTCTTTTACCCCGAAATTTTCATCGTGATCCCCTTAAGTATTCTCCCTCATCTTGCGACAGATAAACCCCAAAATGCATCCAAACCTGTTGTTTTTCAGAGAGGAGAAAACCTTATGTGTACGTGTGCAAGTCCACATAAGGTTTAATCTCCTGCTTCGTGTGGACCTCTTTTGTTCACAGGTGCTAGATCCACATAGAATAATGTGCAAGGTTAGAGCACACCATCGGGCTTGTAATTTGAGAGTTAGGCCTACCTGTGAGGTGAGGTTGGAAGTTGTCAGCCTTCTAGACATCTGATCGACCCAGGATTTCACCTCAGGCTCGCCATCATGCAAAAACAGTATGTCAGCTGCCCAACTTTGGAAAGGCCGGTCGCACACTCCTCGAAAATGTTGAGAGGGAAAAAATAATGGTTAAGTATATAGGGGCTGCTTTCGATAGATAAAGTAATAGGTCTGCTGGGCACTAAGCCTGGAACCCAGGGCAAAATGGTTGGCACACCTTGCTTTAAGCATTGATAAGTTTCCTTAAAGGCAACTTGGTAATAATAAAACAAAATAAAAGTATCGTCAAAGATTGTTTTCTTTGTTCACTTTGAAAATTCATTCAAATTACATAGTCAGTTTCCTTTGTGGTTTATTTGCAAGTGAGTCCCCCAATGCCCTTTCCCCTATTGTATCATAAAGTTGGGGTGTGATATCTGGCTATACGGCATTATGGGTTTATGACTTCCGACTATAAAGCGGTCCCAGAACAAAGGGAGACTGCCAACATAGCGCAAGATAGTTCAATTGGTAGAGCGCCAGTGCGGTATTGTGGAGATCGCGGGTTCAAATCCCGGTCCTACCATTCTCCTATGTTTACTTTGAAAATATTTCATTCGAATTGAAAAAAAAAAGTAAATTAGTTCGATCCCATCTGAAAGCTGATTGTTTGTGAAGATGGTATGTACCAACCCTAAAGTGAGGGATATTTTCGAGAAGATTACACCCAAAGATTTTTAATTAGGCCTACAGTTACACCCTAAGACCTTCAAAAACGCTGTGGCTTACAAACGTGCACAAAAGCACTGTTAAAACGGAACGTTTTTAAAAATATTTTTCTCGTGATTCAGATGACGGATTGAGCTGAAACTTATTAATTTCGTGTAGGCCTATGTGTTGAATGGCACAAAGTATGAACACTGCCTGCAGCGTTGTCAGTGTCTATCAATGCTACAAACCCACCGTGACGTCCCCTATTCAGAGTGCTTAACCTATAAACTTGTTATTTCTCGTTTTGTTGTGGCAGTGCTGTGTGTCTAATAGATCCCTTTCAGCCACGTGACCCAAGTGCTAGATGTAAACAATACAATTCAAACAAAAAATGACCGACTGTTTGAAGGCTCACTCGTTCAACTCCTGCAAGGTCCAGACCTGTCCGCAGGATCTTCGGGGGGGGGGGGGGGGGGGGGGGGTGCGTATCAAAATTTTCTGGACCAATTTTCATGCAAAAATGACTACACATTTTTAATTTGGCCGGCAAAATATTATGGTAATTAGGAACTAGGCGGTCCAATGATGGACTAGGCGGTCCAATGATGGACTAGGCGGTCCAATGATGGACTAGGCGGTCCAATGATGGACTAGGCGGTCCAATGATGGACTAGGCGGTCCAATGATGGACTAGGCGGTCCAATGGTGGACTAGGCGGTCCAACGAAGGACTATTGGGCGGTCCAAGGAAGGACTATTGGGCGGTCCAAGGAGGGCGGTCCAAGGAGGGACTATTGGGCGGTCAAAGGAGGGACTATTGGGCGGTCCAAGGAGGGACTATTGGGCGGTCCAAGGAGGGACTGCCTGCAGACTCACCTCCCATACTCGGCAGGCGGACTCGGTTCTCTTCCGCCCGGAACAGCCCCCCTCGTTCGGTAAATATCTGAAGGCATTCCACCAGCTTCTCCCTGTCTCGGAGCCGGTTAGCGTATAGACACAAGTCGCGCAGTTTGCTCAAGCTTTCAACCTACAAAGAGAGCATCAGTAGAGTTTTGGTGCAAACCACTAAACAATTATAGGGTTGCACAAAGTGTTTTCTTCCCCATGAGCAAGGTTTTGAGCTCAACATTTCCCCACCTACCTTAACTAGGGGGGTCCAGGAAAGACACCCCAGAAATGTTTGAAATTCTAGACGTATTAACTCATTTAGGTCATAACTTGTATAGGCTAAATTTGGTAAACATTTTTAGGAAAAACAATTAAAAAGTTTATCATTATGTTAGCTGTATAGTGTTTTGACGTATACCACAGTAAAATGTTTGATTTTGATTTGGGACTTGCTCTGTCCTTTCGATCCAGTGTTGCAGCAGACCATTTCAAAACCAGGCACATGACCATGCACAAGACCATTCACAAGACCAGCTTGTAACAGACACAAGTAACGGGCATAAACTATGACAAAGGAATGATTTTGTTACAGTTTATTTGAATAGCTTAAGACTTGGATTAAGACTGCTGGTCTTGTGCTGGTCTTGTGCTGGTCTTGTGCTGGTCTTGTGCTGGTCTTGTGCTGGTCTTGTGCTGGTCTTGTGCTGGTCTTGTGCTGGTCTTGTGCTGGTCTTGTGCTGGTCTTGTGCTGGTCTTGTGATGGTCTTGACTACAACACTGGTCCTTTCCCGGTATGAAGCGTTTAAAGCATTATGGACAATTTTGCACAGTTTCCCCAACTAATTCCCCCACTACGTTTTCTATTTCTACTTGGCATTATTTCCCAAATTCTGCTCATCATTTTTAGGGACGGAGCGGTGCTCCCTGCTTCCCCATTTTGTGCAACCCTTGACCAGTCTAGGGTCGGACTCTTTGTTGTCTGTCTTTACTACAGCAACTTGAATGATAGATTGATGATCGAGAGTTGAGGTAAGATTTTGTCATTGGGTCATGAATTATGTAAACATGTCCCTTTCTCCCTTTTACTAGACCTAAATCATTGTATTTAACTATAGCCTTTCGCCAAGGCCATTGTGGCTTATCAGATAATAAGCACGGAGGAAGGAACACATAAGCGGTGATGGAGCGGGGCTGTCTCTGCTCAATTTGCTTCGCGATTTCGCACTAATGCCGGTTAAGTCATAATGGCCTTCGCGAAAGGTTTTGCCCAGTCAAAAAAACCAAAATAATTCCATAAAACAGGACGTCACACTGTATTTTGATGTCAACTTGCAATCTCTGTATGACATCATAATACCCCGGGTACACAAAATGGCACAGATGGTATACGATGGCGCCAATTTGAATAACAAACACAGAAACATTGGTAAAATCTGTATTATTGTGTATTCCATACAGTTAAAAATCATTTAAACACAGTTAGTTTCCCGCCCTTAGCCAACTGAGCACTGGGAAGGGGGGCGGAGGCACATGATAATTTACAGGGGAAACTCCGAGCTGCGAGAGGCATATTTTATTTTAGTTCAGACATGGTGAATAGTAATGTTAAAGATCGAACGACTGGAAGTTGAGGTCTGATTTTAATAAATGATTTGGTCATCACTTTGCAATATTTTAAAATGTTTGAAATTTCAATGGCTCTATTACCATGCACAAAAACATTATTGTAGTTTCCCATAGCTGAGCCCACACAGAGTCAGAAAAAAAGTCACAAATGTAGGACGCCGCGTACGTACGTGTAGCTCCCGTACGGTGTGCCCGAAATAAAGTGCCGTATTCCCGCATTCAAAATAATTGTTAAATCCAAATAGTCTCGATTAATCAAACCGTTTTAATAACGATGACAAGAAAGAATCGAATAAAGGCATGATGCTATAGCTACTTACTGTGTGGAAGGGAAAATCGTCGATCATGTTCTGTGCAAAACACGCAAGTTCTAGGCTCTTCAGCTGGCCAAACGCTTCTGGGATTTGCTTCAGACGATTAGAGCGCATCTTCAAAACCTTCAATTTCTACGCGGGAGGAAAGTTTTCAAGTTTGGGCACTGATTGACACTCGTGTAGTTTTGCGAACTTTTGTTACAGAAACACAATTATGCACAACACAGCAATGTAGAATGTGTCTCTACACTGCATACTTGACAAGCTCAAAACACTTTCCATTCACAATTGACAGAGAGCTACATAATGTATTATATTTTAAATATTATTGTAAATTATTTATTCACAGGAAAATAATGATTAAAAAAATCACATTGCAATTACTTTATTACAGGAACTGAACAATAATTTATAAATCAGGTTGGACTACCATACAGTAGTTGAATATGAAGGAAATAAGTACAGAGGAAAAGGTGTCAGCCTGTAAGGAACAAGATTGGGAATACATCCACAATAACATCGATGCTTAACTAGAACAGCAAAGCTGCCATGGCTCGCTGCCAAAGGTGGGAGGGGAGGCCCCACACCACCCCTCCACCCTCACTACAACGAATATTAATTAATTCCATCCCATCTCCACCCGAATCTCATTCTATCCATTTGAATAAACAAAATGACAAATTTGAAATATTTGGCGTCAGATTAGTAAGGTAACATTGGTGGAGTGTGTCAGCTTTTTATATGTCAATACCAATAGGTCACCCAATTACCTGTACCATGTACATCATCCCAACCCACTCCACCCAATATCATCCCAACCCACCCCACCCAATATCATCCCACCCCACCCAACATCACCCCACCCCACCCCACCCCACCCTACATCACCCCACCCCACATCACCCCACCCCACCCCACCCCACCCCATCTCACCCCACCACATCTCACCACCCCACCCCATCTCACCCCACCACATCTCACCACCCCACATCACCCCACCCCACCACATTTCACCACCCCACATCACCCCACCCCACCACATCTCACCCCACATCACCCAACCACATCTCACCCCACATCTCACCCCACATCTCACCCTACATCTCACCCTACATCTCACCCCACATCTCGCCCCATATCCTTCTTACGAAATACCGTAATAGACTGCAAGTAAATAGCAGTATTAAGGATCATGTGAAATCATGGCACCATGGGGGTGATGTCGTTTTCAAGAAATATGGAAATTTATATTGTTTTTCAACGATTGTCGGCCGACAATCGTTCGAAATAGTCTAGTTCCCTGAACTGATAACTCTCAGACTAGGCCCGTTCTTTGAAAGTTTCTGTTTGCTGTTTGCTGTTTACTGTTGTTTGTTTGTTTCTTGTTGTTTGTTTCTTGTTACTTCTTGTTTCTTGAAACCGCAACCACAACCGAAACCGAAAACAGGCCAACAGGAAACAGAAAACGAGAAACGAATAGGCTTGGTCCGAGATTATGCCTATATTAGAATTCAAAGAGAGAATTGGTTCTGGTTTTGGTTTTGGTTCTGTTCTAGTTCTGGGTCTGCTTCTAGTTAGAGTTATAACTGAAGAAAGAGAACGGAAGAGAAAAGAAAGAGAACGAAAACAAACAACAGAAAGAGAAGGGAAAATACCAAAGTGTCTTACTGCCATGTCTGCTATCTCCTCTGGAATTTCTTTGATGGCGTTACTCGACAGTGTCAACAGCACTAAGTTGGACATACCACAAAGGGGTCTGGGGAAATCTTCAATGTTGTTGTTACCAAGGTATAATTCCACCAGTCTACTCAGGTTCCCAATGCCTTCACCTGAATGATTTGGAGAAGATGGTTTTGCTGTCGCTTTTGCATTTATTTGAGTAGGCTACAGGTTGTAGCAAAAATATAATACAAAATTAATAATGATAATAAGGCGACGTATTTTTTCGTCTTTGCAAGAACAGCGAACCCGGCACGGCTTGAATAACAGGCGCACCCACCGGGATTTTACCGGGAGGGTTGACCAATTTTTGTCCCATTTTCTTTCTAGAATTTGAAAAACAAAATTCCTGTAGACAAATAATTTGGGCGGGGGTGGGGCTGTATAGAGCATGAGCTTGAAACGCCTTCAAATGTAAGCACATGACACAATGCCACTCTCGGGCTCAAATATCAGTTGATGACACGTCATGTAGTATTTGATTGTCCATGGGCATAATTCTCTGCAATGTGAAATACATGGCGGGTATTGTTAAACACTTGTCACCCATACAATTGCGCCAGTCTTTACTATTTTAGGTTTTGGGACTTACGCACGGGAGTCCCAAGTTTTTGGACTACAGTGGTGTGCAAAATTATTCGAACACTTGACATATCTGAAGAAATTGATATTTAATGCCTTACAATGCCTGGTTTACATTTTCACCTGTATTAAATAGAAAAGGCAATCGTTGTGAGCATACATGTAGCTCACATTATAGCATCTGCCAGTCCTACCATCTTTTTTATCAAACTTTACTATAATATTTAGTTGTCCACCCTTGGCAGCAATCACTGCGGCACATCTTTCGGGCATAGTGTCTATATATTTCATGAGAGTTAAATGCTGTTCCAAGTTTGCTGAAGTTCATTCCAGAGCGTTTCATTTGAATGTACATTGGTTATTGGTAGGCCTACTGATTGCCATTTCATCACAAACAACTAAAGTACCTAAAATATGGCAAGTGTTCAAATAATTTTGCACACCACTGTACATGTGATGTCACCGGCGAGCAAGAAGCTTATCAAACTTTCACCTATGTTTATCAACTTAATTACCTATCCCATCCGTTGTTAGCTGGTTGTTTTTCATGAAAAGCACCTTCAGTTTATCCAGTTGAAAGATCACGTGTGGGATCCTTTGGAAAGTGTTGAACCCGAGGTTTAGGATCTGCAGGTTCCGTAAATGTTGAAAGCCTTCGGGCAGATTCTCCAGGCCGTTATATGTTATGTACAGCCTGGTTAGCTGGGTCAGTGACGGGACTTGGGGTGGAAGACGGGTGAGTTGGCACCAGGAAAGAGACAAGGTCGTGGTAGTTGATGCCTGACAATGGAAAAAACGTGATAAAAATCAACAGTGTAAACCAACAACTTGTTAGTTTGTGGGTACTTGTAAGGGATTATAGGCCTATACCTGCATAAAAACCCAAACTTTTGTAATGTTTAAAGAGCAACTAAAACGCCAAAATTGTTTTCGACTTTTTGGACTTTTCCGACAGTTTAAATACTCTTTTAACCGATGGATATTAGTTTGAAGACAAGAGGGATTTCTTTTTAAAGGGTTGTTATTCTGAACCATTTATCCTGTTTCGCGAAAGCTCATTATGTATGTTAAATGTATGTACGTGACCCCGTGACGTACACGTGTAGAGTCGGTTGATGCTACAGCCAAACACTATGCATATACGTACGTGGAGTTAATGCTGCTGGAAGAGTTTTTGTCGACATAACTCCTCCGTTCTTCCGTCTATTTTGTCTCATTTTGATATTATTTCAGTGTGAGCACAGTTCTGAGATAATCATTATGCCTCGATCGTGTGTAGTTGGGGGTTGCAAGAGGAACAGCGACAAAAACCCTGACCTAACCTTACTGCGATTCCCAGTGCTGAATGGAGTTCAAAGGCGACAGTGGGTCCGCTTTGTAGACAATACAATATCTGATTTTTGGTTGTCGAAATGGTCGAAAATATGTGCAGAACATTTCGCCAAAGACTGTATAGATGATAGTGTTAGTATGAAAACTCAGCTGGGTTTGAAGGCACAATTCCGTTTGAAGGCTGGAGCCATTCCAACTCTAAAGGCACCGAGCATTCCAATCATGTCCCGCGGACTCACGCGCACCACCAGACCACGACGACGTTGCCTGCGGTTGTTGCCGGCTTCAGCAGCCAGAGCCCCGGCCGTCTCCCCTGCCCACGCTCGCTTGAATTGACTCAACATGCGGTACCGCATGCGCTGCATGCGATTGAGTCTGGTACCTTATAACATAAATTGTGTGTATAGTTCTGAGAAGGTGCGGGTCCTTAAGAGGGCTGCATAAGCAAAGTCGCCAGACTAGAGTATAGCATCAGCTCACACACAACTCACCGCGCAGGTCCCAATAAAAGCCGACAGCAAACAAAGGAAAGTATGAATCATAACTAGCTTTTCAGCAAGAACAAGCCTACAACCTCAATTCGAAATGTGTCTCGCAAAGATGTCAACACTTTAAAACATGTTTACCGTAGTGTTACACCTGAATCATGTGCAAAAAGCACAGCAAGTAATACTAGCCTTAGACAAAAAATACGTACAGACTCTACGTAAAACATTGTCGTATAATACAGTGACGTCATATGTTTCTACACGTATACGTCAATACTCGCGCGATACGGCACGCAGTTGACCTCGGCCTTTTCTGAAACGAGTCAAAGTGGCTCAGAAGGAAAAGGCTCAAAAAAAATTATTTTTTATTTTTTAGAATCATGAAACTTGTTACATTAGTTTTGGGGAGGCATAAACTATCAGATAAGTCCAAAAAGTAAAACAAAAAATTGGCGTTTTAGTTGGTCTGGGCGTGCGTACAGATTTTCCGGACCATTTTTTTCCGTTAAAAGTGGCACAATTTTTTGGGGCCATTCAAAATATTTTGATAAGTTGGGGGAGGGGGAGGGATAGGTACCACTTTTTAGCAGCCTTTTCCCCAATAGCACACTCTAAAAACTGTGTTTAGCAATTAAACACAATCTTGCTATTACTCAGTTTGTAAACATGTTTAGAAGCTAAACAATACGTGTCCAATTTCTAAACATTAATGTTCAATGGCTAAACACTACCGTATCCGTCAAGACGCTGAACATGTTTAGCGTGTAGGCTAAACGTGTTTACAAACTGATAGCAAGAAAGTGTTTAGAAAGGTGTTAAATTGCTTTGCAGTACATTGCCTTAGGCATATAGGCCTATAGGCCTATAGGCCTACAACATTTGCTTTTGATGTAGAAATTTTGATGGATTTTGGGGGTAGAAAATAACACTGACCTGTTTAAAGTTTTGTGTGCGAACAGTTTTGTGGTAAAAAAAACCGGAGCAATCTATAGACGTCAGGGAATTACCAGGAGGGGGAACTAGACTATTTCCAACGATTGTCGGCCGACAATCGGTGGAAATTAATACAGAAATTCCACTTTTCTTGAAAATGACAGCACACCAGGTGGCATGATTTTACCGGATGCTTGAGACTATTATTTACTCAGTCAAGTAAGGTATTTCATATTAATTTGGTATTTTTTCATGTTTCCAAATGTTGTATACTACAGTACCTTTAATTAAACTACACGTACAACCACACCCAACAGATCCTTTTTCCTTTACCGAATTAAAAAAAATATATAGAGAGAGAATACATGAACAACACGTCATCACACACCCGACTTCTCACGTATTGGTCTATACTAATTTAATTATTAAGTGTTTTTGTTTTCCATGCACCCACGTCCACCCCACTTCCTTGTGCGTCTCCTAATTCACGTTTGTTTCTTGTATACCACTGTCACTTGCCTTTAAAAGTTGCTAATTTTGTTGATTTGTATATTTCAGGCCAATTCAGTTTGCAGTTTGCAGTAATTTAATTTATTTTCAACATTTAATTTGTCCAAAAACTAACGGCAGTGGCGTAACTACGGTGGGGGAGGGGGGGAGGGGGGGGGGGGGGGGCCCAGCTAACGTCCGTGAGGCCCCTTGAAATCTTGAAATGAACCAAAAATTATACAAGCCGCAGTTCATTTACTTTCAGTGCCCCTTGAACAAAATTGGCGCACCCCAGGTACCCCCAGAAGTTCCGTCACCCGCTGTCAGAGCATACTGGTGTCTCGACTGCCAGCATTTTCCCGGAATTACTTATTAATTTTTACAGTATTAGTAAACCAAGGAGAAAGACAACCCGGATATAAGTGCAGTACCTCTTCAGTCAATATATCCCAGTCCTGTTGCTCTATCCTCGTCATCAGCTCCTCATCCGTAATGTCTGAAGTTGCAAAGAAGCCTTGATCTACCTCGTTGAAATCACCGTCATTCCCCTCCGTCACTTGGACGGGGGAAGCCAAACGGTGAGGCCACGCCTTTGCCATCAGCACAGTGTCGTCACTCCGCTGTCTATTAGGTTCTGCGTAATTGGTTTAATTAAAAGACTGATCCAGACTTAGCCAGAACCTGCATTTAAAACGCTGTGGTTTACACGAAAAAAAATAACAGCGATTGTAGAAATGAAAAAAAAAACAGGCTACCCGGGAATTGAGTTCAGCTGTCTAAAAAGAAAACTGAACTCGATTTGTGTTATACTGGGTCGCAACAGGAATATTACGACTACGAGTGCAATCTCTTCTGTTGCATCGGTTTTCTGTCACCGACATAGAATCTATTCGACGGGTATTTCTTTAGATTTCTACGATCATCGTGAGTGTTTCTTGTAAATTCTACAGGCCTATATACGTTTTAATGGAGGATTAGACTATAGTTCCGACAAGGTGCGGCGCGCGGCGGTCCATATATATACACAATAAGTGTCGCGGTTCGCAGTAGATCATCGCTGAAAATAGTCCTGTGTCGAGTTTCGCAGTATAGATCATCGCTGAACAACCAGTCGGTACACGCTTGTGACTGCAGTCGAACTAGTCAGTAAAGGGGGGAACTTCTGCAATACATGGTACACTGTACACATACGGGGTCATGCCTGAATGGTTCCTCAACATATTCTAACTCAGTTCCAGGCCAGTGATTTTCGCTGGCAAACCTTTCATCAACAACTTCTGAGTGTTGAGGTTAGATTCAGCGCCTATATAATTATAATAGCCCCTTCGTGGAATTTTCATTTGGGAAATTTCTATGTGGGAAATTCCCAAACCCAAACCCAAACAGCGGCGTAGCCGGGGGGGGGGGGGGGGGGGGGGGGGCACTTCCTATAACAAATCGTCGTCCCCCTGCGTATCCCCCCCCCCCCCCTCCACTGAAAATTTCACAAACGCAGAAAATAATAGTATTATTAGGAAAAATACTGTAAGCGTCGCTCACGGCCACCCCCCCCCCCCCCCCCCCCCACACTGTAACATCCACCCCACTTTTCCCATTATGGAGAGAGTCCTGCTACGCCGCTGATTAACCCAAACCAAAACCACACTATTCATTGTCAGTAGGGGTCATTTTCTTTATAATTACGAAATGCTTCTTCTCCCACAGTCTTGATGTCAAACTTGAGACGTTGCACTATGTATCTATAGTAAACCATCTCAAACGCCACAGGTCGATTTGTGTTTTCTACCGCGTTGTTGTGATTTCGGAAATTTTAAACAGTATTCCCCGCCACTATATTTTTTTCATCATATACTGAGGAGAGTATATATCTGAAGGCAGTAATATACTTTGCTGGTTTTTTTTGCCCGGCAATAATTAAAGTTGCTAACGGAAATACTTCACTTTGCTGTTTTAGTCGAAGATAAAATTATTCACTGTATTTTTTTTGTCCGCTGCAAATCCCAAACTACAGAGGACGGTTTGTGTTGGATATCATATCACCAAGGATTATGTGTGTTCGATTCTCTTAAAACTATAACGGAACAATATGAACTAGTATATTCCATCCATGAAAAATAGCTGGTGTAATGTTTCACTCCGGCCTGCCGTACGGATGTCGGACAACTCGACCGTTGGCCGACTCGACTCGAGACAACTCGACCGTTGAGACAACTCGACCGTTCAGACAACTCGACCGTTTACCAAGTCGTCCGTTGAGACAAGTCGACTTTGACATGGAGACAACTCGACCGTGCGATGTGTTGTATTTTCAACATGCGTGGTATTTTCAACACAGGTTGCCCGTCAATGTTTGGGTATTTGCGTGTGCGCGTGGCCCAGAATGGTTCAAAATGTGTGGTATTACCGTGCGCGGGGACCCGGTCGGTGTACGGTGACACGGCATGCACGGCGAGCGCGACGCCGGGACCCAGCGCGTGCAAGGCCCGCGAGAGCGACGCGGCATGCACGGTGCACGGCCGCGGGCGGGCAGCCGCACCGGTATTTATCGCCGCACCGATGCGGTGATAGGCCGGTATTCTAGTTAAACATCTCAGTTGATGATGGCCAGTGTAGAGGCTAGTGGATTACAAAATGTAGTTTGTTATCAAAGTGTTATTCTAATCCCTCATCCCGGGCCCCCCGTGTACCCCAGCCCCGTCCAAAACGACAGCGCTGTCCGGCCCATCAACCATTTCACCCAGCAAAAAGAAAATTCACGTTACCCGGCCCCCTGTCATGCCTGCGTCCATCCCGGCCCCCTGTGTACCCAAGCGCTGTCCTGCCCATCAAAAGTCACCCCGTGCCGTTCCTTCCACAACCAATTCCCCTATCTACGAGTCGACTTGTCTCAACGGACGAGTTGTCTCAACGGACGACTTGTCTTAACGGACGACTTGTCTTCCCATTTGACAAAAAAACGGTCGAGTTGTCTGAACGGTCGAGTTGTCTCAACGGTCGAGTTGTCTCGAATCGAGTCGGCCAACGGTCGAGTTGTCCGAGCCCCTGCCGTACGCGTATTACGCGACGTTGACTGGATCAATTTAATTAATATGAAACCATCTCCGCCACAGGTCTATTTAAACTTGAACGCTTTAAATTTAACGCTGCGAGTGTTCCCGGTATGTAAATCATGCGGGGGCGCTCGTAGCATTAAAGCGGTCGGGGCCGGGGGATGGGACACTGATCTCTTAGAGATCAGTGGGATGGGATCATGCTTGAAGCACTTTTTATGTCTGTCCTTTTGACGCACCCACGAAACAAGAGCGCCCTCCAGCGATATAGAACGTAGATTTGTTCGGATCCTTCTGTTCGACCTGTGTTGTGCATGTGATGTGGCGTTTGTTGAGCTGGTTTGAGAAAATTGCGGGAATTTCTGAAACTGAAAAAATGAAAGATCGTGCATATTATTATTAAAGTCAATTGCATATTGAGCTGTGTGGGCGTGAAAGGTGAGACGGTGAGAATTTTGGAAATATTTTACTTGGTAAGATTTTACTTTTTAAGATTTTACTTTTTAAGATTTTACTTTTTAATACAACAACCACCAAAATCAGTCAAGAACGGCGATTGTCAATGTCCGATTTTTATATTGTGTATTTTTTAATACCAGGCCCCAGTCCATATACTATAGGCCGTAGACATGGACAGAGTCTAGGGAAAGAGTTCCATATTCGGACATCACTTATTTTCCCTTAATATATAACTTAAAAACTACCCAAAAAAAGTAAATCTGATGAAAAAAAAACGAATTTATTAGGAGGGAAAAAATTCAAACTTTTTCTTTAAAAATACTTTGACTTTTTCTGTCATGGCCCATTTTAGACTTTGTCTTTCTGCACGAGGTCCAAGTGATGTCCGGATATGGAACTCTTTCCGTTTGTACGTTCACTTACGTCCGCAGCAAAATTGCTTGCTATGGACAATCCGTGCGCATGCAGTACAGGGCCTCAGGGGGTTTTGGGGGCCGGGCTCTCTCTTCCCATGGAGAAATAAGATGCTCTTCCCGACAACGAGCCAATCACGTTGCAACCTGAACTGAAGCCTAGGTCAAACATTTTTTCCTACTTTTCTTCAATAATTTAGACAGTCGTGCATGTTTTCATATATTGTAAAATTAATTTTGAATTTATCATTCATATTTATGTCCGTTTCATGGTTCAGATCTTTGTATAAACAAAGTTGAAAGTATTATAGAAAATAAAATCAACCACACGTAAAAGTCCTATGTCCAGAAGTTCAATCATTGATTGGACACTGCTAGTGCTAGCTAAAAAATAAGCACCGTAACTTTTCTATTGAAATAGCATCAGAGTCATGTGTGTACGTGCATATTTTTTTCAAATACTCGAACTGGCAAAAAGATATTTGAATGTTTGGTTGCCGATCGAATATTCGGTTATTTTCGGGACAGCCCTATAATATGGCCCCATGATTATTCATACGTGAAAACTAATGAACCACTATCACATTCCGTTTCAACAGACCTTGCACGGAGAGTCCAGAGCTGTTCCATCCCTCTTTTAGCCCCAACCACGAGACAACGCAAATAGCCCCTCCCACGAGACAACCAGGATGCCGTCTCTCAACAGAATTGTGACCCTAATTGACATGGACTGCTTCTATGTTCAGGTAGAGCAGAGGAGGAACCCAGCACTCAAGGGTACGCCCTGTGCTGTGGTCCAATACAACACCTGGCAAGGAGGAGCGTAAGTTGCAGCCGATTAGGGCTGTCCCGAATTTACCGAATATTTTAATATTCAATTGGCAACCAATTAAAACCCTTCTTGGCACTTATAATAATAATTACTTTAAAAACGCGGGCTGCAGGAGTTCGGTTTCTTATCAGAACTTTATACGTACCCATAATGATCTTGATACAACAGGCACATGCAAAAAAAATTGATCGGCCGGTCCATAATATCGATAGCCGCTAGAGTTGTAATCAAGTCAATCACGGGTCGCTTCACGGGTCGCTTCACGGGTCGCTTCACGGGTCGCTTCACGGGTCGCTTCACGGGTCGCTTCACGGGTCGCTTCACGGGTCGCTTCACGGGTCGCTTCACGGGTCGCTTCACGGGTCGCTTCACAATTCTGGTCTCAAGCCATGTAACAAGAAATTCAAACACAGTACACTACATAACAAAAGCGTTGTTCATCCTATGTATCTTGTGAGCTGACTTGTGATTGACTTGTGTTCTGCCTTTTGATCTGACTTGTGATTGACTTGATTACAACTCTGATAGCTGCAGGTAAAACACCAACATGCTTTGCGTGCAACTTTTAACCTGCGCGTCATGCAGTTGCAGCCGACGCGTGAAAAACTTGATCGGCGACTCAAAAATTTGATCAAACCCAGTTTCGAATAATCGAATAGTACCAAATTATTTGAAAATGAACAACCTTAATATTTTTACATTTTCTCAGAGAAGGATTTAACAAGAAAAACACTACATTCTTTTGACTGCAAATAGAAACGAGCATTAAGATCATGCTGGTATCCCCTTCATACATGTAAGTAGTGTTTACTTCCGGGTACCATTTACATGGGGGGGGGGGGGGGGTCTATCGTTAGCACGTGAAGCAACAGTATACACTCTATTCATCCGCACTGCACTTCCTGGTTCCAAATGACATCACACTAAAGGGGATTGTTGTAAAATTTGTCAAGTGTGTGCGAAAACAAGTTGGACTGGATTAACCCTAACCCTGCCAGACGCAGCACAGTGCATCTGTGGTGACAGCTTGACCTTGCTGCACTCTGCACACAACTCAATGTGACAAAGTATGCAATCTGATGCGTCTGGCAGGGTTTCTAGCCAAAATACCCTGAAGGGTTAGGGTTATCATGGTTCCTTTTAAGTCCATCCTACTGTTGTCCAATTCTACCTCAGGATTATCGCTGTAGGATATGAGGCCAGAGCTCACGGAGTGACCAGACAAATGAGAGGTGATCAGGCCAAAGAGAAATGCCCAGAGATCCAACTGGTCAGGGTCCCGGAGAACAGAGGAAAAGCAGACCTGAGCAGGTAATTGAAAGTTCAGCACGTACATGTACAATGTACGTACTCTACGTCAGTGCACAGCCCAATTAAGCAACCCCAATATAGAATATAGCAGTGATAGGAAAGGGTTTTTCGTATGTAACAAATTAAAATCCGAAATGTGACCGGCTTTCCGAAAATGGATTATGTCGCAAAATTTGAAAAATAAGTTGTACACATTGTTGAATTTGTCACGTCCTAAGCTTTAATTTGGTGTAGGTTTGACCCCTGTGGCATTTTGTGTTCCCGAGATATCTTGATATTTGCATGCTCATATTTCCAATTTAACGGAAGTGCGTTTGGAGATAAAACGTAGCAGGTGGAAAAAAACGAGACTGAAGTAATTTTTAATTTGTAATTGTTTTTTCAATCTGTATTCATCAATATTAACGTATCTGAAATTAAATTATAAAAGTATAGAAATAATAGCAGCCACGAAACCCAAACCTAAAAAGCACTAATACATTTAATGATTTATGAAGATTTTTTCGCCCTTTTTACATACATTGTAGAACGACCCTGTGTGTTTTTGCAAAGCACGACGTAATACCCTTTTTTGTAGAGCAGGTCACAAATGTCTTTGCAATAGAAAAACGGTTGTCTCTGCTTTGTAAACTCAGATTGCCATCGAGCGATGTCCTGCCCGTTTCAATGCACAATGTGACAGTTTGACCAACTTTTTTTTTTCCTGAATTTGGATTCTCTTATTTGCGTCAGGTATCGAGAGGCTGGGGCCGAAGTTATTAACGTCCTGACCCAGTTTAGTAACTCCGTGGAGAGGGCAAGCATAGACGAGGCCTACGTAGACCTGACCGAGGCCGTTGACCTCCGCTTGTCCCAGATGGACGGTGAGCCCGTGGGCGTAGACATGTTGCCGTATACTCACGTGTCTGGATGGGATGGGCAGAGGGTGGAGCTGGAGGCGGGGCATGATGAAAGGGAAGTTGAAGGTGCGGGCAGTAGTTCAGCTGGGGTACAGCTGTCTGCAGAAGGTATGTGACAGTTACTCAGGTAGGGCTGTTCATTTTCGAATAGTTTTATAGTATTTGATTATTCAAAACTGGGTTTGACTGAATATTCTCATATTTGATACTCGCTGGTAAAAAGTTGCACCAAAGCACGGTGGTGTTTTACGTGTGGCGATCGATATTATGAACATTTTGTTTGCATGCGTATGGGTACGTACATGTATATATCGTTCTGATAACAAGGAACCAAACTCCAGCCTGCGTTTTTGCAGACATTATTTTATAAGTGTCAAGGGTTTTATGGACGGGAACAATAAACCTCTGTCCATAAAAAGTTACTGTTGACACTGCTTGAGCGCCGTAACTTTTCTATTCAAATAGCATCAGAGTTGTATCTGTATGTGCACATACATTTTTTTTGAATATTCAAACCAGCAAAAAGGTATTAGAATATTCGGTTGATGATCGAATATTTGGTATATTCGGGACAGCCCTATGCTCTGGAATAGCTGTTGAGTAATACCAGAATGATAATAAAATCAGTATTTATTGATTGCATTAAATGCAAACATGCATTCTGAGCCATGTTGTTGTATGGGTCAAAATCAGTCAAGGTGATTGTTTTTGACCCTCCTACCACAGTACAAAACCACACTTAGTCTGATCATGTCTGTGTAAAAGTATAGAGGTGGAAGGAATTATTTTTACTGATTTTGACCTTTTAAATAGTAGCAGGGTTAACGAAAGGATCACACAATATTTTATTACCCTCTGTCGATGGGCTAAATCATTCTTGGAGCCATTTCGGAGGTGTGGAGCATAAACGTAAATGTTGAAACACAGAAATCTTGGTCTAACCCTGTGCTTTCATAGGGTATACGTAAGCATCATGGGTCAGAAGCATCATGCAAGGACATACGCAGCAAATGTGAAATGTTGACCAACAGGGAAAAGGTTGCCGATTTCATTTGGTTGGTGTTCATAATGCACCTGACAGTATTAAAATCTGTTTTATAGATAGTGCAGACCTTTTCATGAGTTTTGTTTTTTTATTCTAACACACACATTTTACAATACATTCTATTGGTTCATGCTAGCATTGTTGTTCAATAAACCAGTTCAGTATCTCAAAGGTCATTCGGAATAAAATTGCTGACGTAATGTCACGCCTTGTTGCGTGAACGCCCATTCTGATTGAATTTAACACATGCGCGTTGTGCGACCACCTTTCGCGTTCACACGCGCACGTTAGGTCACGCTGGTCATTCGGGATAAAATGTCATTGTGCACATGCGCAGTTGAAATACCGAACTGGCTTATTCCATTTGTGACGATAGCTCTGCATGTTTTATGTCTAATAAAAGTATCCGAGTAACCTGCATGGTCAATAGAAAATGGAAACAATATTCCTCCGCACATTACCCATGACTGCCTGGTAAATTTCAAGCTCTCACTGATGAATACCATGACTGGTCTAAAATTAAGGCTTGTGGCAAACACCTACTTACCAAAAAGCCACGGACTAAAACTCAGTTTACAATCCAGAATATTTTGAACGTCTGGAATCTTTTTTCTTTTCTTTTTATCTCCAGATGCAAGGAGAACTGGTACCTTCCAGTGGCTAGACCAGCTGTCAGACGTCGAGGACAAACGGCTGGCTGTTGCCGCTGCCATCGTTGAAGACATGAGGGCCGCAGTGCTTCAGCAGACTCAATTTCATTGCTCTGCAGGAATCGCTCATAATAAGGTATGACCTTAAAAGATTCAAATCTGGTTGGTCAGGGCCTAGCGTCATCCCTGGAACCCCTTCATGTTTGTCGCTCTGTTGCTTCAATGATCCTCTTTTATCGATACTATCATGGAAGGTTTTCCAGTGGCCTTCGTCATTAGTTCCCCTGTCCAAACTTTCAGGCATTTTATATGCCTGGCTGTCTCATCACCTCCTTTCACTGTTGTTCCAAAGGCTAGTACTGTGACATACTCTTGGGCTGAGTTCGGGCGAGTTGTTCTTGTTTGCTCAAGAACACTCATGTCTTCGTTCGTGTTCCGGCCGCTCGAACGCCAAAGAACGTCTTATAGCCAAGAGCGCCATCTATCGCTGGTAACCACGCAAAATGTAATGGCTGCCCCCATGTACGTTATTCAAGCATTTGTTTCAAAAACCTGAATTTCAGACGCAAAATAATTTAACGGAAGCACAATATTTAGACTGCATTTTCCCCTAGTTTGGTAATCGTTACCTTTAGGTCCCCGTTCCATATAAGAGAACGAAGGAGACAGTTTATGTTTCGGAACTTACCTCAATATTTTGCGATGATACTTGATACTGATACATAATACTTGATAGGCCTACACTGGCTACAGGCAGGAAAAGTCACTCTGTGTGCTTGAAATCATCTAAATAGTTCGCTATGTTGAATATGAGCAAGCTTAATTTTGTGGGAAGAGGGCAGGGTTTTGATTTATGAGGGAAATTACTGGTTAAAACGGCGACGTCTCTGACTGCAAACAAAGGTAGGAAAGTCACATTTTCTTTGAGTTTATCTGAAGTTTATCTGAAGAAAAAAAGACTGCTTTAGCCTGCAAAAGTCACTTTAGTACTGTAAAGTCATCTGCAAAAGTCAGTTTTGAACGGAACTCGTAAACAAAAAGAGGTGTCCTAAAGGTAACGATAGTTTGTTCAGAAAAAGCTTTATTTTTTTAAACGTTTGGAAGGGAATTTTAGGCAACATTACTCTGACTTTCATGCTTCGTCAAATCATCCGCCATTTTTGGTCGTCTTCTACGTCGCGTCAAATTACGTCATGTTCTTGTAAACCCCGACTGGTAGGTGGTGTGTGATCTTGTTCCGAGTGCAATGTTCGCGGGTCGCGTTCCCGCCGTTCGGGCGCAAGAACAGGGAACTCGTGTTAAGAATGTACCGCCCGAACTCAGCCTTCAAGTTTTTTCCCTCGTACTGCCTCTCTCTGGAACTCCTTACCTGTAACCTGCTTCCCTTCTACCTTTAATCTTTCACAAATCAAACAAAATGTGAATAGATACCTTCTATCCCTGTGATTTCTGTCTTTTCTTGTCTTTTGTATCCCACACCTTGAGTGGCCTTTTGGCCTTGCGTTGGGCGATACTCATAAAAAAAAATATAACCAAACCCCACCCACCCAACCAAAGATTCAACAGTTTCTCAATGGCAATCTTGGCATAGTACCTTGACTTCATATGGGTTAGAGGAATGTTTGTTTACCTCCTTGTTTGTGCCTTGCAGATGCTGTCCAAACTAGCCTGTGGGCTGCATAAACCCAGAAAACAGACAGTGGTCCCCAAACAGAGTGTCAAACTTCTCTTCAAAACTCTCCCCATCAGGAAAATGTAAGTTCAGAGTGAATGCGGATGATCAAAGGCTGTTTAACTTGGTGAGACTTTTAAAAGCTTTTCAAAACTTGAAGTATCCCATGACATATGCCACCCTGTGTTGCAAAAACTCTTGGGACCAACATTTTAACCCATTGAATTCGGACAACGACCATAGTAAAAAAAAGACCACCAGAAAAAGACCACCTGGCCGGTTGTCGTCTATATGCGCATTACTGTCCATATTCAGTCCATTGTTTGCCTATTGTGCATGTTATGCTTGGCTACACAAGCCTGTTTCGGCATACCAGCACCCCATTAATAATAGCTGGACATAATGGGTAAATTAGTGTGGTACATTGTGAAATGCTAGAATTCTGCTCAAGATACAAATATGTTAGTAACTTGAAAGCCCTTTACAAACATAGAGCTGTAATAAAACTACTCGAGTGCGAACTTGACACATTGAGTGACGTGTGCTGGGCTTTCAAACCTGGAAGTGTGCAGATCGGTGCTATTTTCGTCAATTTGGGATTCGTCTTTACTAGGGCTGTTCCGAATATACCGAATACTCGATCGTCAACCGAATATTCGAATACCTTTTTGCCGGTTCGAATATTTGAAAAAATATATAAGCACGTACAGATACGGCTCTGATGCTATTTTAGTAGAAAAGTAACGGAGCTTAGCAGTGTGAAATGCCGCATTTTTGTCAAAGGTAACTTTTTTGTGGCCAGAGGTTTTTGTTCCCGTCCGTAAAACCCTTGTTTTTACACTTGTAAAAAAAAACATTCCTGCAAAAATGCAGGCTACAGTTTGGTTTCTTATCAGAACGTTCCGTACTCGTAATAATCTTAATACAACTGCGCATGCAAAACAAATGTTGATCGAGCAGTCCATAATATCGATCGCCGCACGTAAAACACCGGCGTAATGGCGCGGCATGCAGTTGCAGCTGACACATGAAAAACTTGATCGGCGAGTATCAAATATTCAAATATTCGGTCAAATCCAGTTTCGAATAATCGAATACTGAATTATTCTAAAATAAACAGCCCTAGTCTATACATGTAATTGTAGTTTTATTTACCATGTTTGATTTCATTACGAACTGAAGGTTTGAAATGGAGACAGATGTGCACATTTATAAAAACCCAGAAAAATATATTTCTGTTCAGCCGTAACTTAGGAGGGAAGCTAGGACAAAACCTGACAGATGACCTGGGAGTGGAGTTCATGGGAGACCTATGCCGCTATACGGAGAAACAGCTTCAGGCTAAAGTCGGAGACAAAACTGGGTAAGGCCTGAATTTCGGTTTGCTTCATGTGTGGTCTGTCAAGGAACGGTAATCTCGATCAGGGGAAAAAAAAACCACTCATTCGTGAAAAACAAACTTTCTAAGCATATTTTTGCTCAAAAGGATTTGTTGAATTCTGGATGGTGCTAGGGTATAGATAATGCGTTCCGCTTTCATATTCGTTCAATATCTATTTCAAGAAAGCCTTGATTGGGAAGGAGATGTGCTCGTGCAGGGCCCTCACAATATCACTTGAGAGAATTGACTAACTTCCTGATCTCGACTATAGCATCGCTCATAAGGTGTCAAAAAGAACAGAAATTCAGACTCTGACATAACTAGTTTACAGGTTCATTTGCAAGCAAGAGATGATGGCTATGTGGAATTGAACCGTCACCATTCTTAACCCCTTGCGTACAGATGACACGTATATGTGCAGATTGAAAATTGCCACCTGGCCGGTTGACGTCTGTACACGCCAATTTATGCATTTTCAAATCCATTATTGGGGTATTATGTACGTTATGCTTGGCTGCACAAGCCTCTTGTTTCCGTTTCTCTTGGCTGCATAACCCATAAAATACCCGGTATACCCGGGTTCAAGGGGTTTAAGTACTAGCCAATCGTAGCATTTTGTTGAACATCACAAGACATTCTAAATCATGAAAAAAACCCAAACTTTCAAACGTGTACCTTATTTGTTGTAATGCAATATGTGAGTACATGTACTTGTCAAAAACTCAAATGTGATTCAATTACAGGCACGTGTGGCTGGTACGTTCTTGCATGTAACCAGGATAAGAAAACTTACCTCAGACAAATTTAAGACATCTCCAGTCGGAGATTCGGGCAGCAAACGCTTTACGAGTGCTTGTCCTTGCAGCGTGCTGTTATATGCTATCGTGCAAAGTCTCCCAAACATCCATAGCTTTAATTGCAGTGTGTTTCCACAAATGACTTGAAATTACACACGCTATTGGCAAACAAATAGCATACACTGATGATTTTTGTCATTGGTTCAAGAGCACCTGTATTAAAGGGATCACATTGCCCAATTTGTTTACCTAGTGTTCGGACGCCAGCTTATTGGACAGCAGTTGAAAGGCACAAATGTGATTTTTATATATTATAGCTTCATTTGTTGACATGATGAAAATTTGTCAAGTGAATAAAGTAAACAAAACAGACTTCATTCAAATTGTGAAATTTTAAATTTGTTTCAGCATAATAAACATAATTTGAAGGAGAAATGACCAGTCCGCTGGTCTCGTTTGGTCTTGGAGTCAACTAGACCTATGCCTAAATTACTGGACTCGGTCCACTGGTCCAGCGCAAATATTGAGCCGAGCTGATTAGAAATTTTGCTTCAACCCCTTGCGTACGGATGACGCCATATGGCGGAAAAAAAAAGTGCCACCAGGCCGGATGACGCCATTGGCCGCTGTTTGTGCAGTTTCAATCCATTGTTGGATTAAACAGTGCCACCAGGCCGGATGACGCCATTGGCCGCTGTTTGTGCAGTTTCAATCCATTGTTGGATTATTGTGTATATGTTACGCTTGACTGCACAAACACATTGTAGCGGTTCGCTTGGCTGCCAGAGCCGCCGCAGCACCCGGACGTCTCCCGTAAAATACCGTACTCAAGGGGGTTAAGTAAGAATTCATTTGTCATCAAGAATGGACGTTACAGCTTTCAATTTTGGGAGGTTTGGGTAATTTGTCAAGATTTACGACAGAAAAAAAACCTTCCTTGTAAATATATTAAAATGATTTTTTTTGTCCATTTCCTATATATTCATTATTGTATCGGAGCCATTTATAACGTTATTCCTATTCCAATTTTCTGTGAACCTTTTAAGACTTGAGTTTGACCTCTTGTTTTTTTGGGGGGATGACCAGTGCCTGGTTGTTCGGCCTTTGTCGTGGTGTGGATGATGAACCAATCAAGGCAAGACTTCTGCCCAAGTCAGTGGGATGCAGCAAAACTTTCAGAGGAAAAATGGCGCTCGACACCAAACAAACGGTATGAGGTGACACCCACATAGATTGTCTATAGCTGTGGACTATGGTAGCCAACATTTACAGACATTATAACCACACACAACACATCTAAAGGAAAGGGCTTTGCAAGGAATCACAGCTAACTCTAGCAGAAAACTCTGCACTAACGCTTAGCGTATTTCATGGGTTAGCCAGGAATTTTGGCTTGTGTGCATGCTTACATCCTATAACTAAGGATTTTGTGCTTACTGGGTTAGTTCAGAATTTCTTTGCTGGCTTGGATAGTGTATTCTCTGGTTTTTAAACAAACTGTGGTGTTTGTATTTTTTGCACTCCATACTTTATCCGTATTCCAATAGAAAGAGTGTTTTCAGATCTTTCCAATGATGCTATCAACTCTGTCAGCATCATATAATTTGAGCTGGTCTTATCCATGCTTAATGTTAACACTAGACATCTGACTCTATCTGTTATTATATGTGGTATATGCAGGTGAAGCATTGGATCAGCCAGTTGGCTGAAGAAGTGACCGAGAGATTAATCCGAGAACAAGACCTGGTACGTTAATTACGTTGAACTCTTTATTAAACACTTGTAAGGTATTCTAGGATAAGGGATTTGTTCTCCCACAGTCTTCTTCATTATTCATCCAGTGTGCACCTATAGCCAATTTCATGGAGTTGCTAGCCACGAAATTTGCTTAGCATGAAACGTCTTCCCTGGTAAACACAGGATTACCAACTATTTCCATGTGATGTATTATTGCTTGTGACTGGTATTTACTCAGCATAACAATCTCATGGAGTTTTGGCTGGTAACATGTTCTTACTAAGTAAGGCTTTTTGTGCTAAGCAGAGTTTCGTGCTTAGCAGCTCTATGAAATTGGCCACTAAATAAGTTTAAGTAAGGTGTGACCCCTAGCTATAATGTACATCAATAGGACTATAGTGTCTCACTCAAGCGTGCGTCGCAGATATTCTTACATATAAGGTGCGGGCGTGATTTGCCAAGTTGCAAACACATTCATTGGCTGATGGGACATGAAGTGCATGGGGAAAAAATGCTTGACTTAAGAAATAGCAAGACACCACCACAATACTGCTGCATGGTTTTAGTCAGCGGATTTGTCTATGTGGCATTGTGGGTTTATGACCTCTGAATAGCGCCCCTTGAATAAACACAGATCAGCAAATTAGAAGACTGCTATAGAGGGGAAGATGGCTCAATTGGTAGAGTGTGATACGATGTAAGCTTTCCTTCTTATTTATGAGGTATGATGAACAACCAGTCTGCAGCTAGTGCATGTAAGGAAGTAAAAAGTGAAAAATGTTTTAAAGAGGAACTAAAACGGCAATTTTATTTTTACTTTTTGGACTTTTCCGACAGTTTAAATACTCTTTTAACTGATGGAGATTAGTTTGCAGACGAGAGGAATTTTTTTTATTTAAAAAGAAAGGGTTGTTATTCTGAACCATTTATCTTGTTTCGCGAAAGCTCATTATGTATGTTAAATGTATGTACGTGACCCCGTGACGTACACGTGTAGAGTCGGTTGATGCTACAGCCAAACACTATGCATGTACGTACGTGGAGTTGATGCTGCTGAAGAGTTTTTGTCGACCTAACTCCTCCGTTTTCCCGTCTATTTTGTCTAATTTTGATATTATTTCAGTATGAGCATGGTTCTGAGATAATCATTATGCCTCGATCGTGTGTAGTTGGGGGTTGCACGAGGAACAGCGACAAAAACCCTGACCTAACCTTACTGCGATTCCCAGTGCTGAATGGAGCTCGAAGGCGACAGTGGGTCCGCTTTGTAGACAATACAATATCTGATTTTGGGCTCTCAAAATGGTCGAAAATATGTGCAGAACATTTCGCCAAAGACTGTATAGATGATAGTGTTAGTATGAAAACTCAGCTGGGTTTGAAGGCTGGAGCCATTCCAACTCTAGGCACCGAGCATTCCAATCGTGCCCCGGACTCACGCGCACCACCGCGACGACGTTGCCTGCGGTTGCCGTCTTGAGCAGCCAGAGCCCCGGCCGTCTCCCTGTCCACGCTCGCTTGACTCAACATGCATTGTACACGCACGGCACCATATGCCGCATGCGCTGCATGCGATTGAGTCTGGTACCTTATAACAGAAATTGTGTGTATGGTTCTGAGAAGGTGCGGGTCCTTATGAGGGCTGCATAAGCAAAGTCGCCAGACTAGAGTATAGCATCAGCTCACACACAACTCACCGCGCAGGTTCCAATAAAAGCCGACTGCAAACAAAGGAAAGTATGACTCATAACTAGCTTTTCAGCAAGAACAAGCCTACAACCCCAATTCTTAATGTGTCTCACAAAGATGTCAACACTTTAAAATATGCTTATCGTAGTGTTACTCCTGAATCATGTGCAAAAGGCACAGCAAGTAATACTAGCCTTAGACAAAAAAAATACGTACAGACTCTACGTAAAACATTGTCGTATAATACAGTGACGTCATATGTTTCTACACGTATACGTCAATACTCGCGCGATACGGCACGCAGTTGACCTCGGCCTTTTCTGAATCTAGTCAAAGTGGCTCAGAAAGAAAAGGCTCAAAAACATTTTTTTTGATTTTTCAGAATCATGAAACTTGTTACATTAGTTTTGGGGAGGCATAAACTATCAGATAAGTCAAAAAAGTCAAAAAATAATTTGCCGTTTTAGTTCCTCTTTAAGAGTTAATATATTTTGTCTTACCTTCACTTAATACTCACTGGAATGATAGCGGACCTCCTATTGTCCCTCTTTTGTTTTTACTTCAACTTTTTCGGAAGGCCTCCCATATTTTTTGTACACGATTTTCAGTCGTGGACGTTCGGTCAGTTGTGGACCCTTCGTCTACGCCCTAACCTTTTTGTCCCTAGTCCACGATGGCCGGTATTTACAAATGCACACTTGACACACTATTGCTTGTGGGGTACCTCTATTGTTCGACCCTACTTCCCTTCTTTTGTTCTCCTTTGTCCCCTTAGAAATCTTGAAATACATAGCGTTACAGCTGTGGGGTACTTCAATTTCTAAAGATACCTTTCTCCCTATTGTTGCCCTTTGTTTCCGGTACCCCGTAAGTGCCAATGTGTAAGTGCACTGACCATACAGACATGCTGTTATACAGAACGTTTTCCTTGTGTGCTCAACCACAGCTACTTGGGCTCTTGCATGTGTATAGACACATTGATGACTAGTGTTAATAAAAAAAATCTACCCCTGTGGTTTTTGAACGTTCATCTTATGTTTTCGTTTTTATGTTTTAATTCTTAGAACAACCGAATGGCCAAGTTACTTTCAATTAACGTCCAGCAGAACAGCAACCCACCAACCAGCTTGAGTCGTTCCTGTGCCTTGCATCACTTGGAGGCTGCGACGATAGCCAAGGATGTTTTCATGGTGATACAGAGTCTGAACATGGCTGGCAATCAGCAGGAAGCATGGTATGGGAGTATAATGGTTCGGCAGGCCAGTATAATGGACTAGGCAGGATGGTATAATGGACTAGGCAGGACTAGGCAGGACTAGGCAGGACTAGGCAGGCCGGTAGAATGGACTAGGCAGGCCGGTAGAATAGACTAGGCAGGACTAGGCAGGCCAGTATAATGCACTAGGCAGGCCAGTATAATGGACCGTAGGCCGGTATAAGGGACTGGAAAGACCAGTACAGTCGACTCCCATTATAACGAGCTCGGTCATAACGATATCCCGGATGTAACGAGCACATTCTCCCAGTCCCGATCAATTCGTGTACATTACTATGGGGAAATATTTGGTTATTACGAGCACGGACATTACGAGACTCCGGCTAAAACAACGATTTTGGCCGACCCCAGGCGAGCAAAACTATTGTTCTCAACCCATTTACAACGACATCTTTTCAAAACTACGGACACTGCAGCTTGTCAACGACAAACCTTTTGTCCCGATACGGGCATCATGCTTCCGTTTTCCTAATTCAGGCAACGCACCTAAGCTTCACCCATCAATGTACCTTTGTAAGGACTTCAACCCAACGTTATTTCATCCCGCCGATCTTAAATAAATTCAATGGGACGGTGATAATCAGCGCAGTAGGTCTAGTCGCTAATCCCCCGCTGCGGTTTCCCTTAGCATGACCAGGCTCACGACTGCGGCACCACGCCGCCAAATGTTTTTTAACGGACAATAGGGGGCGCTCAGGAGATAAGTGTTATTATTGTAAGGATCTAGAATAGCCTTTAGTGCTGCCGCCCGAACATCGAGTGCGTAATTGCTCGCTATTGTTGGCTTGTGGCTATTAAAAAATGCATTGGAAAAAAATGCATCATATCTTTTGTTATTGCGTGTCAATCTGGGAAAACTGGGAATATGAAGTTTTAAAAATACCCTCAACAAACCCCCCCCCCCCCCCCCCCCGCCCAAAAAAAAGTCCCACTGAAAACAGTTGTCCCAGAAACTTTAAATGCCCCACCAAAAAACATGGGTTAATCCGAAATTATAAAAACTTAAAAGAATCCCTCCAGAAACAATCCCCAATTACTCCACAAAGTCAACAACAAAAATTATAATTTCACATCCAAGGAGACACTAAAACCCGGAAGTAATATTGGCGCCCTCTCTTGCCCGATTCCAGCAAATCAAAACGAAAGCAAAATGTCACTCGGCACGATTTGTGCGAGTAACCTACTTGCCTGATTCTTCTCAGCGATTCTTCTCAGCGATGATGACTTCTCCTCCGGATTCAGGTCGTCAAATATTACAGAATGTACTCTTAAAGGTATATTTTATTCATCACGATCAGTTAAATATTATAATAACAGACGTACATATCAACATACGTTTTTTTTTTATGAGTTCGGACGTGCGTTACACGATTACAACACGCACGCACATGTACAAATACATGTAGCACGTAACTTGTGCACAACGAATGGGAAAAACTGCGCTCCGGTTGTAGCGAGGTTCCGGCTATAACGACAGAATTGTGAAAGTCCGCCGGACCTCGTTATAACGGGAGTCGACTGTATAATGAATTAGGCAGGCCGGCATAATGGACTAGGTGGGCTGGTGTTAAGGACGAGGCAGGCCAGTATAACTAGCCAGGGAGGCAAGTATAATTGATCACCTCTGATAGCGGCCAATTAGCCACATCTTAGTCGGTGTTGACACAGAGATCAGGCCATCATATTTTATATTCGTTTACATGTATCTATTAATCCTTAATAATGGAAAAAAACATCCTGCAACATCCCAGAATAGTTAAAAAGTAGTTTCTAATCTACTCTAAACTGTCAATATTTTGTTGTAAAAGTTGTAGAACTAATTCCAGTATTTGCATTAAATATTGATATTGGATGACACTTCATTTTTCTCTTCAGAAATCTGACTAAAAGCAAGTTTAATTACTGTATCAGTTCAATACTGATCGGTAAACTGACTATATTCTAATATTTGGTGGCAATATTTGTGATTGATGTAGGGTTCCTGCGATCAGCTCCCTTGGCATCTCGGCTTCCAAGTTCAGTGAGATCCAGACAGGTAAATCAGGCATCAAGCGCCTAGACAGCTTTCTGACAAACGTAGCCAGGCTAGCCGAAGACCAGCCCTGTTCCTCATCGGCCACGGAGGGCGAGGGCACGGAAGGAGAACAGCCGCCGGCCAAGGCACCGACAAGGACAAGACTGAATGCGGACAGCGTCCTCAAGGAGCCCCGGCCCATGAAAAGGTCTAGGATTCAGGCCTTCTTCTCTCCTAAAAAGGACCTGACCGATGACGCTAGCACCCCTGGCGACACCCACCTCTGCAGGGGAACCGGCAACGGAAAATCGGTTTCTGAGATATCAGAATCACCAAGTAGACCAAAGAAAGGGGCCGGTAAAAAGAAGGCAGAACCTTTCTTCAGAAACTACTCTCAAAGTTCGAAAGAGGCCGCGGAAGGTGTTTGCCAGACAGATTTATGCAAGGGGAAAATGAACAAATGTCACAACGGAGTTGAAGCGGGCGAGGATTGCAGTAGAGAAAACGTGGGTAATTACAAGGAGGGCAGCCATTTTGCTTGTTTAACTAACACTGACTCGAGCTCAGCTGTAAAAATCCTTCATAATGGAATGGACTCGACGAAGGAAAATGGGAAACGACTTGCGGTTCTCCAAACGCATGAGAAAACCAAATCATGTCAATTACGTGACTGTAATGCAACCACATCAGTGATGGTGGAACCGGAGCAAACAGTGTTGGCTGGGCAGCAGCCGAGTATGACCTCTGACCTCCTCACCGACCTGAGCTCGACCTCAGACACAGTCACTTGCGACAAGTGCAGCAAGACCATATCACCTTGGGACTACCCGGAACATCTAGACTACCACTTTGCTCTGGAGTTACAGCAGCAGATGCAAGAATCATCGCGGCCAGCCACTAACAACCAGGATAGTCTTGCCAACTCTCCAGGGTTGGGAAGAGGGGGCGTGGGCATCAAGAGGAGGGGAAAGTCCCTGAGGTCCTCAGAAGGGTCCAAAAAGCCTAAAACGGAAACTTCGGCAGGGACGTTGCATTCCTTTTTCAAGCAAAAATGAAGGGAAAAATCCCAAACTAATCAAATGTGCCATTCACTGAAGTTGTTACTGTTACTCGGGTACATGTTTTTAAGTCTGGTATTGTAGAAATTAGATATATTTTGAAGAGATAAATTAACAACAAAGGAATGTAATATATTTGAATACTTGTATTGCTTAGAATGGTTCAAAATTGGCACTGGAATCAGTCCAGTCATTTATAGACATTGGTCTAGCAGACTCAACGACCAAACTGGAAAAGTAGGATGGTGATTTTTCTTTCAAATAGTCTTACATTTATTTCAATGAATTTCAGATTCCACACTATGAATGATTGACCTGCCACGTTGATTCTCATTCATTTTTAATACAAGAATTAACGAGTGGGTCACCAGTTGTGAAAATGTAGTTAGCCACACAAAATGCACCTGGAGAATTTTGATCGATGCCGGTCTTGAAAAATAATCTTGCTTTTTTTTGTGTGAAATTGAAATCTGGGACCCAATTCATGACTCTGCGTACCGTAAGTGAGGAAACGGCACTAAAAAAAAACCAGTTAGCATATTTTTATGGGTTAGCAAGGATTTTTGGCTTGCGCACATGCTTACATCCGTAAAAGTAAAGATTTTGTGCTTATGGGGTTAATACTGCAGAATTTCTTTGCTAGCTCTGTCGGGACAGAATTCAACACTATGGATTCATCCTCAGAATTTATGCAGTGCCTTTCCTCAAGGTTAGAAATGTTCCGCGCGATGTCATTCCCCCTAATCAATGGGCTTATTTATTCCTAGATCCATCTCAATTTCCTGGGACCATACACAGCCTTGTTCGGCAGCTTTCGGTACTCTGGGCCTGGGGCCAATTTCATAGAGCTGCTTAAAGCACAACATTTGCTTCTTCTAAAATCGGGTTACCAGCCAAAACTCTCTGTGATTGTTATGCTAAGTAAACAACAACTAAATACCAGTCACAAGCAATATACATCACATGGAGTTTTGGCCGATAACCTGAATTTACTGAGCAAGGTTTTGTTGTACAAATTTTTGTGCTTAACCTCTTGAGTACGGTATTTTACGGGAGACGTCGGGGTGCTGCTGCGGCTCTGGCAGCCAAGCGAACCGCTACAATGTGTTTGTGCAGTCAAGTGTAACCTATACACAATAATCCAACAATGGATTGAAACTGCACAAACAGCGGCCAATGGTGTCATCCGGCCTGGTGGCACTGTTTTTTTTGCGCCATATTCCGTCATTCGTACACAAGGGGTTAAAGCAGCTCTATGAAATTATCCCCTGGTTTCATAGGGTTGCTTACAGTAAGCAGAAAAGCTGTGCTGGAAAGTTTGATTGCTTGAAGCACTATTTCACAGCAAGCCCTGCTAACTCCCAAGCGTGCATGGAGATTTCTGATGCTGCATCACTATTTTAAGCTAATTCTGCCTCCGAAGCCTTATCCCGTGCTTAAACCCTACGGTCTCTATGAAATGAACAGAGGTTTCCGTTGGCCAAAAAAATAATGGTCTGCTAAGCTACCGTAGGAAATTGTGCCCTGGACTTTTAATCAATTTTGCATGAAAGAACCTTTTGCCTCACTGATACACTCGACAAATGATAGAAAATCAGCTTTGTTTAACCCTTTGAAGCCAGATGACACCAACAAAATTGCCACCAGGCCGGATGATGTCTATAACACACCATTTTCTACATTTTCAATCCATTGTTGGATTATTGTGTATGTTCTGCTTGGCTGCACAGGCCACCCCGGCGCCCCATTATAAATAACCGTACTCGAGGGGTTAATGCACTTCATAAGCTTAAAAAGTCTTGAGGCCAGTTGACATATACGCGACTTTGTCGTGCGATATTCTAAATACGCACAAATGTCGCATAAATGAAAATGCACAATTATTTCGTATTTATTTAGAAAATTGTCACGCGACTATGTCGTGTATGTGTAAATTGGCAGTTAGAAAGTTAAGCGTTGGGGCTATTGACCTATATTTCTTCAGATGTGCAAATAAGATTAATTTCAGTAGTTGTTTTGAAGAAATTGCATACAATACTGGAGATGTCATGAAAGTAATTATTTGAGAGATTAATTGATCATAAAATGACTATTTGCCCTTACATAAGGAAAATCAATGAACACAAGGAAGAAATAGTGGAGCAGTGGGTATATATCATTAACATAGATGTGCAATAAAGAATACAAAACAAAACTCAAGTATTGGATTGTGTAGTAGTAGTAAATAAAAATCTTTCGAGGGTTATTACACCTTTAAAGTTCAATGTTCAAAAAGTAATCATTACATTTCACCTGATCACTTAATTCTTTCATTTTAACAGAATGAACAAGCAATGAAGTAAATAACGTACTATAGGTAAAATGACTTGACCACAGGAAATAAACTTAAGACTACAATAAAAAACAAATCATTTTAATACATTTTTTTATTCACAAAAAGCATTAAAAATGTTCAGGTTTTTCAATATTTCATGTACATGTATATGAATACAAATGTTTGAAAATTAATAATAAACGAGATGTGGAACTTAACGATTAGTTGTTTGATTGCAAAAAAAACGATCTGAACAATTTTCTGAATTGGCCATCTGTGTATCACTCGGTTCGAGTGTGGACAATAATAAAACATCACTTTTACGGATTACAAAACGGGCTCAGCTGGATTACTACGTTCTTTGTAATACTGGCAATGATGTCTTATCGTTTACAGGAATGACATATATTAAAGTTATATACTGTAATACTTTCTTTATACAACTTACAATGTTTCACAAAAGACATGTGGAGTCACGCAGCTCCAGCAAGCGATTCCCACTTCTTTAGCTAACCAGCAAGCTGATTTGCTGTAAAAAAAGAAAGGCTCTTTTTATACAACAAAGCAGGCTATTGGTCAATGCAAGGGGGGGGGGGTTACACTTCACAGCAGCCAGGTTGTATTTGGGGGAAAAATATCCACAAATTCTGAATATGATTGCTCTGCAATCCACAAAGAGAGACAGACAGTGAAACACTGCAGCACCAAATACAAGCAGATTTTGTAGCCATTTGGATCGCAATGACCTTCAATAAAAAAAAAAAGGAAAACCAGTAATTCTGAACAAAGAAACGTGACAATTTCTTGTCCCATTTCTTCAGTCCCGACTTGCCATGTGACTTTTAACTTTAGTTGATTAACATCTCGGTTCCGTAAACTATAAAATGCAATTCACTGCTTATATAAAAGAAATCACAGTTTTAAAAGTATGTCCGATATCCTCATGGAGTTTTACCGACAGTCAATTCCATATTTTCATTTAAAAAAAGAAATTAAGGACTAAAGTACGGGTATAATTTTGGCAGAATTCCGTGGGAAACCAAAATTACATGTGGACCTAATTTTTCTCACCCAATACAATAAAGCAGCCTACAGTTGAAATATGGACATAGAAATGATCTGCAAACTGCACCACTCATTTTACCACTGACTTAAATATTTCCAAGAATTTTACACAATATTTCAGCCTCTGCACACTCATCATACTTTTGCAGCACTTTCTTAAAAAAAAATTAAGCCAACAATATATTAAAATATTTACATTCACTTGGGATCAGAGATACTATGTTATATATAACAGTGCTTTGACATTTATACACTGAGGTAACAAGCTCATAAAGTGAATACAAAAAGATTTTTTTAAATAAATAAAATTCAAATAAAAGTTTTAGAAAATCAATGATATTTACAGATACTTTTTTATGTACACCGTGCGCCCGAATATAATATAAACGTCATAGCTATTTCATTTTTTTTTCCTTATCCAAAATATCGTACATACAAATATTGTCTTGTCTCCAGAATAAGACGTGATCTGAGCCAGCTGGTTTGAACTGGTTTAAAGACTTGAAAGAACTGGTCAATTTTGTTAGTTACAACAAAAATATATTTTTTTTCGCTCAGCACCAATTTGGTCCATTTTTTTGTCTTCAACAGATTACTATAGTTGTCATTAGCACTAGAACCAGATAATTAACAGCGAACTACAAAATGCTACTTGTAAGCAGGAGAGAGCATAAAAAATAAATAAAAATGACTTTTAATCAAGGCTGCTCCGGCCATTTTCTGTACTTTCCTTGCATTTTCGTGGAAGACTGAAAACTTTTTCAAAAAATTTACTTATCGCTCAACAATGATGAATTAAGGGGAAAAGTTTAAAGTCAGTGAAAGGTCTTCTAATGACAATTTAATCATAACAAGAAAGAGCACTGTATAGAATAAAAAAAAAATGATGCATTCCAACCCCGATTCTCTCAAAAGGCCGGCCGAACGGGAACATTTCCTTGCAAACTGCAAGGAAATGATACTTCAGACCCCCCAATCTTGAAGTTTGTCCAGCTCCCCAAATAAACATGAATCAATAAAAACAAATTATAAAATACAAAATTAGTCAGTCAATAAAGAAAAATCAATAATACAAAACAATACTGTAGATGTACAAAATAAAGCTTTGGAAGTAGTTCTCTCACCCCCCCCCCCCCCCCCCCCCAAAAGAAAAAAAAGAAAAAAAGAAAAAAAGAAAAAATACATCCAAAAAAATCTGCACCTTACACTATTATCAAATCAAATGACTGCTTGAAAATGAGAGACGTAACCAAATACAGCAAAACAACAGCGATAAAAATGGCAATAAAAAAACAAAAAAGGACTACGACTAAACTGAGTTTACAAAATATTTGGAATGAGAGCACGGTTTATATTGCTTATCACAGCATGAAATTGGCCCGCATCAATTTCAGTGATGGGGGGAAAAAAACATGATTAGGGTCAATGTACAAAATAAATTGCAACTTATGACACGATTTTGCTTTTATAATATATGCAACTTTGGCAATGGCAAAACCTCATTCCAACCCTGACCCCATTTCTCACCCTCAAAATATCTGGAATGAGAGCATGGATTATATAAAGCTTTATTACAGCTTCAATTTCAGTGAAGGAAAAACCAAACATGACCACGATGAGGGTTGGTGTCGCATGAATATCCGACTCTTTACCCATAAAACACAATTGTGCTTTTATAATAAACAATAATTACTGGCAATGTCATAACCTTTAACCTTACCCCGACCCTACCCCCATTTCTCACCCCTATCCTTACCCTATCTTTCTTATTGTTTTGGGGCATCATACTGAGCATGCGCAGTATGATCAACAAGTCAGATTTTCAGGGAGTCCGATATTCACGCAACACCAGCTGTTTTTGTTTTGCTTTTTTGTCAACATATCACACACAGATAATTACACCTTCCTTTTCAGAACTCTGCACTACCCCCCATTTGAAAGAAAACTAAAAACTCTTTAACAGTAGACAACTACTTTGGAATTAAAGTCAACAAATTCTATTCCTAAATATATTCCTTTTCTGAGCTGTGATTTTGTTATCAAACTTACTAGAGTACCGAAGTCTGACGTCAGTTGGCGCAACAACGGGCTCTAAACAAATTGAAATGTTGACTGCTCCTTTGTTAACAGCCAGTCATGCAAACACATTGACACAAAACAACAAAAGTATTCTGGTTCCAAACATTGCACTGACGTCATCACTCCGGTACTCTATATCCATTGCAGCTTTTAACTGTAACCACCTCCCCCCAACCCCAAAAAGGATACTAATCTCAGCTAGAGTAGTTTTTCAACCATTCCACATTCTTACCTGGCTTATTGTGTAGTACACTGTACATTGGTACAATGAAATGAAATGGGAAAAAAAAAAAAAAAAAAAAAAAAAAAAAAGTAGTGTTAAACACAAATATTTGAACATTTTTGATTTACAAAATCAAAGCCAGGCAATTTGGGCGATTCATAAGACAGAGGGCTACCAATAGTTTGTCCCGGAGGGGCCATATTTTTCACAGTGCATCATGAGAAAAGGTTGACTATGGTTTGAACAGGGCTCTCAATGTCACGGAATCTGTAATGGTTAGGGAAAAAATCATTGCTAACTATAACAGGAAATGCTGCGCTAATGGTTGGCGTATTTCACGTTAGCAAGGAATTTTGGCGTGTATGCACGGCGTCTTGTAACCATGGAGGTAGGAAACGCCTCCATGTTGTAACTAAGGATTCTGTGCTCTTACAGGGTTCAAAGTGCAGGGTTAAGCCTTGCAGATTACATGGAACTGGGGCCTGTATGCCTCATTTCCCCACAGCAAAACAAAATTGGTAGTTTTAAATTTGGCTGATTTAACAATTGCTTTCATTTGTGAGGCTTACGAATGCTTTGCTCAACTTAAAACAAAATCCTGAAAAAATACCTGTGGATGAATAATGTGACATGGGCTGTTGGTTGACCACAAATTGGAAAAATGACCTGGTCTCTGCTTGGTGACTCACTGTATTGCAGATTGCCCTAAAAAAAATTAAAACTGACATACATCCACTAAAAATGTCTGTCAGAAATTGTGCCCATTTTTGAACAGTATGACATAAACTAAAGCCCATCTATGCATCATATGAATGTCCAAACACACAGAAAGATGCATGTAACATTCCAACAGAGTTACAATAAAACATATGTACTCTATAGACATATTTACATATCAATAGTTCATATTCTTTAAACGTTAACCAGACCAGCTGGATCACAATTGTGTTGGTACATATAACTATGCAATGTTAATTAACACTGCATGTGCATAAGAGGGCCTCACACAGAGTACAATTTTGCAGGGAAAAACAAGAAACTGACATTTATTTAACTGTACAAAATAATTGTTCATTAATTTTTACACTGTGCCTGCACAATAATTCTTGTTCAAGGTATTCACACGCAATTAATTTGCCTTTTTTTTTAGTCATGAAAGCTTTGTGTGTAAAATAATCAGATACATGTGACTGGTGACCGGCCGTCTTAGCTCTGCCTCTGTTTCCATGCATTTGTACAAACTGCCAACCGTCCATTGTTACAGAAGTCAACAATTTGTTAAAAGCAATCATGTCCGTGAGTTGAATTGGTAATGTTGAGCATTAGATAAGCTTTTCATGGAGATGTGTTCCTACAATCTATATCAATATTGATGTATAGCACATAACACAATATATTTATATAAACCAAACGTAGTACAGAGTGTAGGTGTTTGGTTTCTATTTGCATTCAACAAATAATTTTCTTCTAGAATGCATTTGAGGGAGAAGTCTGTTGAATTGAAATTTTCAGTCCCAGCATGGATAGCAGTTTCGAATGTACATCACACTCACACACCGTTATTATGGAGACATACACTGGTCGTGCGATAGATATTGTGGAGACCAAAATAGTTATGGGGACAGAGAATTGTCCCCAAAACTCAGTCCTAATTTGGCTAATCAATAAAAACGCCCCCACTACGTGGTCAATGCTGAGGACAAGGCTTTGTCTTCTCTATTGTCCCTCTTATACTTCAAATAACATCCTTCCATAGACTATAAGTACACATTTGTACATGTCTCCAAGGACCATTTTCAACAAAAGACCTCCATCATCTGAGACAACAATTACAGCAATTCACCCTTGTGTCCTCAGTAGTACATATACAGGGTAACCTGCTTCACACATCACACAAAGTACGCACAGAATGCACGACATGGGGCATTCCATAAATTTGGGGTCCAAAAGTGTGACATTTTGGTGTCCCTGTTGCACAGTGTAAGATTTTACAATTCCGGACACATTCTTTAATGCCTTCTATCTCCACGAGTGATTGTGTAAAGCAATGTACCTGCCAAACAAGTAAAACAAAATGGTGTTCGGTCAATTTTAATGATACTTGATGGAAATTACACAGGTCAGGTGTATTACAGGGACACCAAAATAATGTCACAGTTTTGGACCCCATATTTATGGAATGACCAATATGCATGAGAATATGCGTCACCAGGTTATACATGAACACACAGTCGTTTATTGCTATACTCGCGAGGACAATGTTTTGTGTTTCCTATTCTTCCTTTAATATAACCCAACCCCATAGACTAAGCACGTATCCTTACGTTCAAGGACCGATTTTAACAAAAGACCGTCTCTCGAGGACAAGAAAGATTCTTTTGTGTGTTCTTTCTCCTCTTGTCCTCGAACGTAGTACAATACAAGAGCATCCTATCATGCACGTCACACTCACACATCAATACGCCTTTCTCACAATCAAACAGTGAACGTCACACTATCACCGACAACGAAACACATCATCGCATCATCAAACAAGGCATAACACTGCCACGCAAGGCACATCTCATGTCACACCATCACACAGCCCCACATAACAGTGTTTAGTGCTGCCTACTGATCGAGGATTTGATCCATTGTCCTGACTGCTTCTTGCTCTTGCGACCTCTCCCATTGGTTTTGTACACATTTTCCAACTGACAACATGATAACAAAGGACCTTTGGTCCTCTGATGTCATTCCTTTTGTTCCGTATCCTAACATCCAGTGCCACATTAGCCAACGCACATTCGCACCATCACACAATGCTACATAGCCCCTTCACAGTTTGCACCATCACATCACAAACTGCACATAATCCACATGTTTTGATGGTGTACACTGATGAATTCTCATTGTTATACTGATTGCGTCTATTCGTTTATACTCAAACTTCTTTTACAATCCCATTACTTTTGTACGTGATTTGAGGACAGAATGACAACCCGGCAGCCAATTTCACGAAACCTTGCGTAACTGCGTAACTCCACTTATGCGCATTTAATTGCGTGAACATCTGTGACATTTTAAAAATTGATTTTAATTAATTTACGCAGTGTGTAAGTCGCTGACTTGCGCCACAAATTATGGCGTAACTTGAGGTGACACAAACACCGAAATGATGCCTAAGCTAGCTGGTGAGCATCGTAGAGCCGTTAGTTGTTCACTAGAATATTTTAGAAAGTAATGAAATGATCATCCGCTGCAGGTTTACCTGTGAGGTATTTCCGAAAGTTGCCGCCAATTTTTGTTTTCGTAGTGAAGATTTTCAAAAGTGAAAAGTTTAAAAGTGAAAAAGTTATTTTACGACTTCCATGCATTTTTTTCCACTCAAACAGTCGTCTTAAAAGCGGCATTCAGCCCTGTCTGCTATGTATAAAACAAATAAAACATTGCGCAGCTATGCCTTGTTTCACGAAATGGATCGCAAGGATGTTGCGCAGCTGCGCAACATTTTTATAGTGTAAGTCCTAGGCCATATGGCATAAGTTACGTCCTGTTTCATGAAATCAGCTGCAGGAACTTTAGATGTCATTCTTTTGGTCTCTGTCCTTCATATACACCATAAACACATACCACATCACACAACACACAATCATCAACCTCTTGAATCCAGACGACAGCCATAGCCAAGGTTTGAAAAAGACCACCTGGCCGGTTGACATCTATAGGTGCATTCCTGCACATACTCAATCCATTCATGTTTCAACTGTATTGTTCTTGAATGGGAGTGTAATGAATAGATGGAGTTTTTTTCAAACAAAGCTTATATTCACACGAAAGGGGGGGGGGGGGCTCTGAGTGCCTATTGTTTGCATTTACGCTTGACTGCACAGCCTGGATCCTGGCATACCAACACTCCATCAATAACTTGCACCATCACACAGAGTTGTAGTCGAGTCCCTGGAAGTCCTTTCACAAGTCCTTTCACAAGTCCTTTCACAAGTCCTTTCACAAGTCCTTTCGCAAGTCTATAGTCAGAAGTCCTTTCATAAAGCCAGTCACAAGTAACTGGATGAACAATGACAAAGGAATGCCTTTGTCAAAGCTCATTTGAATAGCTTGTGATTGGAATTAGGACTGTAGGGATTGTGATGGACTTGCAGGGACTTGCAGGGCCTTGTGATGGACTCGACTACATCCCTGCCATCACATAATGCATACCGCATAACACAATACAAATCACAAAATGCTTCTCCATCACAGAATGTAACAATTAATGCGCAAGTAGCGTTAACGTCCACATCCAAACTAGGTGGGGGCTCTATGGAAAACGTGTGAAGCAACACACACATACTCTATTCGTTTACACTGCACTTTCCGGTCAAAATGACATCACATATAAAGAGGATTGCACCATCACTCAACGCACACCCATCACTTTATAATAACCCTAACACTGCTGAATCCATCAATATCAATACGAATTTCCACACACCCTGGGGGGTTAGGGTTATACAATGCATATCACACTACCGTCACACAACCCATGTCAAACCAATGCACGTCAATTCCCACATGGTATTACGCACATCAAACCTTCCCGCAAAATACACATCACACATCGTACCCCAAATGAACACATTATCCAAGCAGATCACACAACGTAGACCACATCAACCCAACCACGTTTATCACACCTATATCCAGATATACACAAAGGTACACACTTCAAACATGCATCTGATCATCGTGCTCACATAAATGCACCTCCAATCACGCCATCACACTACACACGTCATGTATCAAACAATACATGTCCCATCTCGCATCCACACTTCTAATTGCCTTCAATCATGGACCTCCTATTGTCCTCATATTATTTAGATTTTTTGCAAAGTCCTTCTACAAAATTGTCAACGGTGGACCCTATTGTCGTCCTCTGTTGTTAAAGTTCCACGATCGAATGCGAGTACCAACTCACCACAAAATTACACACAACAAGTACATTACACCATGGCACACCACGCATGCCTCACAGACATGTTCGCCATCTTCTGAACGCATTATCAGTATCAAGTGACACACTCCCATACTCTATGTAATGAAGCACGGGACTGATTACGCACCATTCCTGACAGTCAGTTTGGACCCTCACTGCACCAATGCATCCTTCTTAACCCCTTGAGTACGGTATTTTACGGGAGACGTCGGGGTGCCGCGGCGGCTCTGGCAGCCAAGCGAACCGCTACAATGTGTTTGTGCAGTCAAGCGTAACCTATACACAATAATCCAACAATGGATTGAAACTGCACAAACAGCGGCCAATGGCGTCATCCGGCCCGGTTGCACTGTTTAATCCAACAATGGATTGAAACTGCACAAACAGCGGCCAATTGCATCATCCAGCCTGGTGGCACTTTTTTGGCGCCAAATTCCGTCATCCGTATGCAAGGGGTTAACCCCTTTAGTTAACCCCTTTAGTACAGGTGTTATAATGCGGCGCCGGGGCGCCATGCCGGCTTGTGCAGCCAAGCAAAACGGACACAAGAGGCTTGTGCAGCCAAGTGTAACATACACAATAATCCAACAATAGATTAAAAATGCAGAGCATGCGTGTATAGAAGTCATCTGGCCAGGTGGCAATTTTCTATAGATTTCTATAGATGTTTCCCGACAAGCTCCAGTTCTATGACAGCAAAACACAAGATGGACACATCACTCACTTTAATAAGTTAGTGAATCCGCAGGCATTTGTGTATACGTATCACACACACATCACAAAAATCAACAAAGACGTGTATTTTAAGCAACACACCAAGACTTCCTGATATGTCATCACACTTGACAAACTGATGCAAACAAACAAGTTTGTTGTCCTTTCTGATCCAGCACACAGCACTCTGTGCTCCGTTCCTTCCACAAGCCTGTACGAAAAACTTTACTTGCATACCTCGGGCTAGGACTCCAACCCACAACCTCCAACTTACTATAGGAGGCGTCTTCACCACTCAATCACCCAGCTTGCCAGGGTCGGCTGACTGATTCAACTCCAGTAGTGGATATCGTTTTCAAGTTTACAATTGCACACATCACGCCATCTGCGCGAGAACCAATGAGCCTTCACAACCATGAAACTCCTGCATGTGATTTTTCTATTGAAAATGGACAGGTAGATTTGATTTTAACAACGAGGGTCCAAAATCACATCCAGAGCCCAGAATCACAATGAGGTTTAGGCTGTTAAACCCAGAAGTCACAATGTACTTAGATGACATTTTGAGTAGAGTAGGACGTGATTTTTGATGCCCATTGAACACCGAGTACTTCCCATTGTCCTTCTGTCATATTTCAACATCAGCACCCCTCCGAGGTATGCCGTTAAGACCAGTGAGTAAGGCAGCAGTAATTTGAGGTTACCTTCACGGTTTTATAGCGCTGGAGTGCCATGCACCACAAGGTACCCTTAAAAAATCCTGCATTACAGCAGGGTTGAACCTCAAGTTACTCCTTTAATTCTGCAGTTACCCCTAATTCTACAGGTGCAGTTTGTTGTGTTAACTCTAACATTTCAAGCACTAATGCACATCCTTTGGGACCTTCAACAGGTGAAGCATTTTGGGTTGTTTTTGTTATATTGCAAGCACCTTGTTTAGACCTGTATGATGTCCTGCAGGTGAAGCGTTTGGCCCACGCGTATCATGTAGGCTTCTTAGACTTGCGTCCTACAGGTGAAGTGTTTCACCTCTGCACCTCATACAGGCTTGTTAGACCTGGGTGTCCTTCTGCAGGTGAAGTGTGTCCAGCTGATCCAGGATGAAGGTGACCGTGTGTCGCCTGATCAGCTCCAGGTGGCTTTCCAGCATCTTGTTCTTCTCCTGGATGCTGTTCATTTCGTGCTTCAGACGAAAATTCTCCGCCACTAGCACTTCTCTCTCCTGAATTGTGAGGTTTTACAAAAAGAAAGCATTTTAGTACAAGACCTGGCTCTCAGGACCCCAAGACCTGGCTCTCAGGACCCCAAGACCCGGGTTCAGTATCCTTAGACTTTGGGCTCAGGACCCTTAGACTTTGGGCTCAGGACCCCAAGTCCTGGCTCTCACAACCCTAAGACCGAAGCTCAGGACCTGGGTCTTGGTATCCAAAGACCTGGCTCTATGGACCCAAACCCTGGTCTCTGGACTTCATGAACTTGGTTTCTAGGAACTTGGTCTCTAAGTCCTAGCACTCAGGATCCTTAGGCCTATATCTCGGGATCTTAAGACCTGGGTCTCAGGACCCAAAGCTCCGGGTCTCAAGATCCAAAGACCTGGCTTTAAAGACCTCAAAACAGGGGTCACAAAATCCAAATCTCAAAACAAAAATACCTTGATCTCAGCAACCAAAACCTAGATCACGTATGTTTCCTCCGCCAAATTAGTTTTGCTCATTGTGTAGATCTACAGTTTACCCTTTGTGCTGTACAAGCGACGTCAGATCAGTTTCTTTTGTTAAGCAATGAGGTGCTTATTAGCGTTTGAATAGGCATAATGGTGTTGCGTAATTGATTTGCATATAGTAGCCTTTTACAAGCAGTGATATTCGTTGATTTCCTCTGTTGCTGTCATACTTTTCATGAGATTCTTTGGAAGTGGGGTTTTTACAAGAATGCGAATCCCATGGAAGTGAAGCTTACGACCAACTTGAAACCTTCCTGGTGATTATTAGTGTACAATATTTTTTTGGGTCAGATTCACGAGTTCAACCCCTTGTAGGTTGTGCTTCGATTCTGTTGCAGCAATTGATTAACTGAACCAGAGATCCCGGTGATTTTCGAATAGTGCATAATTCAATAGCTTTTAATCATATCGATACCAATCACTATAGAAATATGCCAAGAATCGATACTATCTACTTCCGACTTTACCTGACAATGTTACAAAGAAATCAATAAATATTACTTTAAAAAAACTTTGCACGCCCGATTTTATGATGTGTGTCTTGGGAAACTTCTTGTGCACATATATTTCTGGGGTACATCTGACAGAAAACCCCGGAAGAGATAATTTGAATGGTTCGTATTGTTATAGCGTTTGTACAGTATTTTGGCAACACGTCTAGTAGCAGCCCGATGTAAGACTATCTCACAGACATTATTATCAATGGCTACGGCTCTTCACCGTAGCCTGTCAATGGCTAAATTCGAAGCCAGATCTGATCCAGGCAGCGGCTTATAACTGTGCGACTACAGCATACCAGCATGTGAATAAACTAAACTGATACACCCGCAATACACCTCAACATACGTGAGATCTTTAGAAACGCAACCAAAATACTGGTAGGGGACGTGGACCTACCCTTTCAGCACTCTGCAGCTTGTCTTTCAGCTCTTCGTTGCGGGGCGCGGGGCTACTCTTGAAGACACTGGAGTCACTTCCCGTCACACTGTTCTGGTCCCCGAAGCTGCCACTGCTGTCATCCTCACTAAGCTCACTCAGGCGCCGGCCACTGCAGACGATGCCCCCGTGGTCGTCGCTGTCTTTGTCCGAGTCCTGGGATGCTGTCTCCTGGTTGGCTGCTGCCACCGCCTCGTCTGTCTGGGTCGCTTGCTGGACCAACATCATCTGCCTCTGGCGCTGCTGGTCCTCCCACACAATGTCCTTGGTGATTGAGACTGGAGGAGGGCAAAAAAAGAAGACATAATCATAAGAATAATTCAAACATTGATATTATTAGTATGAAAGTTATTTGGACTTTTGGTACAAACTCCCAGGTGTTGGGTTGTCAGCAAGGTCACGGATTCAACATTTGGGTCATCTTGTGCCCAAAAGTCTAAATAACTACTTATTGATATTGTATTACAAAATAATGATCAAAAGTGCATTACAAATGACTGATTATACAAAGTTGAAACAAACCAAAAAATATTGAAGGCTTGAGATACAGCCAGGGCTCAATAAGTGAGGAATCACCACTAACTATAGGAGACAATTCTGTGCTAACGGTTAGAGTTTTTCAGGGGTTAGCAAGAAATGTTGGCTTGTGTGCATGCGTAAATCCCAAGTTTACCTGTGCTTATTGAGTTAGTGCAGAGTTTCTTTACAAGCACAGTTAGCAGGGAATTGTATCACAGAATCCAGGGTTATGCATTCCATGCAACTGGGCCTGATCAGGCGAGTACACAAACTGCAGCACTAACTGCCTTACAGCTTACGGCACAAGCAACAATCAACACTGATTCAATCATCTGTTAGGGAACACGACCGATGACCAACCTCTGTTCAGCTGGCTTGTGCTCTGACTGTACCCCTTGTCCTGGCTGTGCTTCCGCCGGCTGACCACCACCCCGTTGGGTTGACCGCCGGCCTTCATGGCGTTGATCGGTCCATCCAGCGTGTGCCGGCGCTGCATGGTGGACGTGATACCGTTCAGCCCATTGGCCTTCTTGCTGCGGCACTCGATGACCAGCCGATCCTTGCAGTGCTTGTGGGCGTTGATGCCGCAGACTTTACACTTGACGCCCTGTTTGATCAGCCCCCAGAGAAGGCCCGTGCAGTGTTGGCAGAAGGTGGGGGTCAGGTAGGTGTGTACGCTGAAGTTGTGCTTGTAGCTGTAGTTTAGGGCAAGGCTGTGGGCACGCATGAAGTAGGAACACATCTCGCTCCGGCTTATCAGGCCTTCTCTGTGTTGGTACAAATAATAAATTGGCAAATACACTGCAATTTTATTTCCCGCTGTTTTAATATAAAATAATTCTGGATTCCGTCGCAGTGTATGTAGACGGAGTCCGGATATGGGATAGCAATGGCATCAATGTCCGGAGCCAGGTACAAAACTCACAATGCAAGCGTGCTCTTGTATTGTACTACGTTCGAGGACAAGAGGAGAAAGAAAATACAAAAGAATTTTTCTTGTCCTCGAGAGTCGGTCTTTTGTTAAAATCGGTCCTCGAACATAAAGATACGTGCTTAGTCTATGGGGTTGGGTTATATTAAAGGAAGAATAGGAAACACAAAGCATTGTCCTCACGAGTATAGGAAAGTACGACTGTGTGTGCAGGGGTGCGGTATACAATATTTTTGCTGCGCAATTTTACCGAGTAGGATAAAATACCCTAAGTTGGGTCCGAGACTGACCTGTCAGCATTCAGCACACAGAATGACTCCATGAAGGGAAAGTTGGTGGCGATGCCCTGGAAGTCGGTACGGGTGATATAGCCATCCTTGTCAGTATCGTAGATCTTAAACACCGTCTGCCGAACCAAGGAGTAAGAAAGATTACAAATTGTTGTTAAAAGCGGCTCAGACAAAAAAAGGACCATGTAATAAGATTTTTATGGCATGAAGACATGTAGAATGGTTTACATTTCCAGGTCCTTTATAGCAACTCAAGAAGGTAATTGCAAAAAAAAATTATGTTTTATATTTCAAAATGATTAGTACATTTAGATTTGCTTTGTTTTTATATTACGTGAAAAACTTATTTCTGGTAAGAGTAAAGAATCACATTTGATGCCTGCAAAAAAAGAATCAGTATAATGGTAAGGTGAAAGCTGTAGTAGTCTACTTTACCTCAACCATGGCCGATACGTGTTTGGTAATGGTCTCCTGATCAGGGTGAACACATACTCCCGACGCCCATTCAGCGTACACCGCAGGTTTAGTCGGAGTGGATGGCTGAATGCATAAAGTAATCACGCATAGGGATTAGCTGATCAGAAATGACACAAGATGGCATATGTCATCTGTTCTCACTTCTGACTGGCCCAAGAAAAGATAGTTAACTCTCTGCCTGGAGGCGGAGTCAACTCCAACAATGTAGCAGCCACTCAAGCCTACATTATAAGCAGGGTAGAAAATTACAAACTTTCCTGAAAAAGTTTGGTTTTGTCCATTCAAAAATGTGAAAGGCATTAAAAAAAGGAGTGAAAAATAAATAAATCAAAATTGAAATATTTTGTCAAGGTGGGGTGGGGGGAGGGGGAAGTTCAGCTACCCCCTAAGGATACCCACTAAAAGGATCTACTCACTGCACTGGTTGAGTTTCTCGGTTCCCGCGCTAGTGACAACTCATAGATTTCGTCCTCCGTGTACTGTAAATCCAGTGATGCCTACAAAACAAGTTACAAATCCATATTTTTTTCACAAGTCTTAATTTCATCAATCATCTGTTTCGCGTTTTTAGTTGCAAGGGGAGTGGAAATTGGAAAATATTGCTCTTGCATACTTGGTCAAATATGGCTGTGCAGGCTACCAGGGAGCAGTGTTGTAGTCGAGACCTTCATGTCCGAGACCGAGACCGAGACCGAGGCTTTCGATACCAAGATCAACACTTACGAGACCGAGACTTTTGCAGGCCGAGGCTGAAACCGAGACCGAGAACAAAACAAATATTTTAAAAATATGGTGTTTAATAAAGCCGATTTCCCTGATGGGGTGTTGTGCCCTGCTTTCGATCACACTTAAGTACTTCTGTTTGTGTACCCATTTCAAGTGGCGAGTGAAGGCAGAAGTTGTCCCACATATCTCTGAAATTATCTTCGAGCAAAATTTGCATTCTGTACAGTGCTTCTTATTTCTGCCGCCCGACAATTCCTTGCGGTTCTTAGAACCAAACAGCACAACCGCCGATTTATTTGACATGGCAGCCTTGGCAGGGCCGTGTTTTGAACTTGATTTTACGTAGTCGTAAAAACACTAAAACTTAGCATGCGTCGTGATTGTACATGTAGGGCTAGCGCGTCTATAATTATTTGCACACGTGCGATTAAAGTGCTAAAAGAAAAAGCAAGCTTGTCGTCGAAAGCCCCTATGATGTGCACCAGTAAAATACATGGGTGCTGCACATCTGCGGGTACCAGTAGTCCAGTACTCCGAATAAACAAGCCACATATACTGGTCTCCATACCGGCTTCAATCCAATTCTTCGGTATGAAAACTTGCACATAAAACGTCGTTTATGTTTGGAATGAAGACTAGATTTGTGTGGCGCATCACACGTATTTTTGCTGTGGTCTTGACGGGTCTCGAGGGTAAAACCCGAGACCATGGCATCCGAGACCGAGACCGAGACCCGAGCATTCAAGACCGAGACCAGCTCTCCCAAGACTGAGACTTTGTTAGGACGAGACCGAGACCAAGACCGAGACCAAGACCGTGACCGAGACCTCAATAAAGGTCTCGAGACAGTCTCGAGACTGAGACCAGGTCTCAGTCTCGAGACCTACAACACTGCCAGGGAGCCGAGTTGGACCAAGGGATGAAGAAGCCCGTCAATCAGGGGTAAAGCACACAAAACTTTTAATCCCGTTAAACAAACCACACGGGAAACTGACTAGGCAATTTGAATTGTAGAGCCGTTTGTTGCTTACGTTATCTATCTATTCATTTTTCTAGATTATTTCTGAGGGTAATGAAATGATCATCTGGTGATGGTTTACCTGTGAAGAATTTCCGAAAGGACCAAATTTACAGGAGCAATGATATGAAGTTTCACAATAGTACTGTCGCATCTATGACAGGACTCTTCTATAACCTGTTGCTATACTAAACAGTTGTCTTGAAAGCTGCATTCAACCTCATCCATGATGTAAGAAACAATTGCATGCATTGGTTCATGAAATGGATTAAAAGGGTGTTGTGTGCAGCTGTGCAACAGTTATTTGCCATAAATGCTATGCAATGGTGTATTAGGTACCCACTGCTTCCTGAAATCGACTGCAGGCTCTTCACAACAACAGTGCATTATTATCACAGAGTGCAAAACCTGGACACTGACCCTTAGCATGTTGACCAGGTCAATGCTGGTCTCTAGTGGGGGTTTGGTGTTCTGCAGCTGCATCAGCTCCCCGAAGATGACCGCCAGTTGGGCCATCTTGCGTAGGTTGAGCTGACCGTCTGGTTCTACACGGTCAGGGAGGGCTGTGTGTAGGAGGATCAGATCCTTGAGATGGACACCTGGACAGAGCGAGAGGGTCAGAGGTGAAAGGTGAGGACTTCAAGGTTCCGCAAAATTTCTTTGTCACCACAGTGCGTGACCCGTCACCACAGTGCCTGACCCGTCACCACAGTGCGTGACCCGTCACCTCAGTACGTGACCCGTCATCAGGTTTTATTCTTTTAAAATCTTTTCAGTTTATTCATGCACGAGGGCAATTATACTGGTTTGGTTGCAGAAGGCAATCCTTCTGAAAAGAGCTTATAAGTACAAAAATCATTCCTCCTAAGGCACATCAACAATGGGTTGAAGAAATATTTGTTAGAGATGGATTCTACATGAGATGGAAATCAACTACATCATGAACCTTCTCCAGGAAAATGTTTAAAAAAAAATTTAAAAAAAATATAAAACTTTTGCATTGACATCCAAACTAAAATGTTGCAATCACTACTTAGTACTAAAGATTACTACAAACGACCTGGAAATATATAGTAAATTATTTAAAGAGCTCCTTTTAACTAGTGAGAAAAAAGTTTCCTTCCAAACTGCACGGCAGTCTTTAACAGCATACAGCCTGTTAAACCCTGCGGTGTGCCATGACAATATACACGCACTGTTACACCACGGTGACCTACTTAACAAAACAGCGCCAAGGCGCAACGCAAAGTGCAGAGTTAAAGCAATCATAATGATTTTTAGACGATCAGTCCTTTGGATAACACGCAGCTGTTCCCACAATCACAATCACACCCCATTTGCTGTGAAAAGGAATGTGACATATGTTATGGATCTCACAGGGATGAGTCACAAAAGCGTTTTGATAAAAGCAATTTCATGGTTAAGTGGTGCGCACAACATACAGCACTTTCAAATATCCCACAGATAATCAGAAGACTGTAGAATGATGCTATTAAAGTTTTATTGGTTATGATCAGCACAGTGCAAATGCTAATCTGAATATAATGCCAAGACAGGCATTTTATTTTGCATCAATTCTGTTTATTATTATTATTATTATTATTATCTTCTTTTTCTTTTTTACTCCAAAGTTCCCGGAAGTTCACACGATGCAAATTGTAAAACCGCTGTTTGAAAAGAATTTGTTTCAAAAGGGTATCATTAATGCATTTGGAACGCTATCCTGAATCATAAAATGCTTTGTCGGAAGCCATACAAATTTACGCAAGTCCTGAAAAAAACCCACCGAATATAAACATCCAGTGTGCCAAAAACTGCAGTAATACACCAGATGGATCATAAGTGATAAATTTATAACTGACAAATAACTCTAAACTGTTAAAACAAATTTAGTTTTATACTTAAAAACTTGAGAGACTAACTACTGTTCTATTGTTTAGCTTTTCTAACATATCCAAAATACCTGAAATTTGAGTCGCGGTTTTAAACGTGAAGAGATACAGATGCATAATATTATCATAACGCATCACAGACAAATTTTGCAAAACAAAACACCTATGGTTGAGCTTATTACCCGTTCATGTTTGCGGCATACCTGTAATATTGTAAATATAAACTACAAAAACAATCCTTGGATACCTTCCCGCTGAAAAAAAATTGAGTTTCAGTCCACTACCAACTGACATTTTAAACAGTAAAAAGAAACCAACGTAACTTACCTCTGTGAGGTGACGGCCCCCAATGAGAAAAAGAGCGAGGATAAAGAAAAAAGAAAGAAAGATATTAGTTTGAAAAAAAGGAAACTGTTAAGGTGACATAATAGGAGTCGTACTGTCAGTACAGCTTGGATTGCTCTACATTGCTAACTCTGGATTACAAACATGCACGCTTAGAAATGGTTTCCGCATTCAATTTTCCAGCTACATTCCTCCTCCTGTACAGGGCCCAATTGCATAGCGCTGCTTAACACACAATTTTTTCTGCTAACAGAGACTGTAAGCAGTAAGCACAGCGAAGAGCCCGCTAACATTGGAAGCAGGATTTGCTTAAGTGATGCAACAATATAAATCTCCATGCAGGCGCAAGCGTTTGCATGACTTGGCCCTGAAATACGCCAATGCTGAAGCAAATTTTCCTGCTACAGTTAGCACAACTTTTCTGCTTACCGTTAAGCAGCGCTATGAAATTTTACCCTGGTTTTAAGACAAAACCAGACCTGCAAGCTAAACTATCTGCTATCTGACATCCCCCCCCCTACATCTTATGTTTCAATTTATCAGCAACTGTAAACTGATATGCATTCCGGCCTCCAACCCTCACAATCTTGGACATTCTTCCCACTTTTTCTGAGCAGGAAGTACTGGTTGATAGATTGGGAAAAGGACTCCCTGTAGACCTTTTCTAATTAGTTTTTTTGTTGGAACAGACAAAACTAAACAACTGTTTTTCTTGCAACAAAAAACAGAAGCGTACTCTTCTTCAAACGCCCAGAGAGAGTTTGAACTCTCTGAAATTGATTAACAAGCTGTCGATAAACTTGCGTGAATTTTTGTTTAATGATTCGTCGATAAACTAATGATTCTGTTCCTAGTGGAAGGGCGAGAAAATATTTCTTCTTTTTGTTTGGTCTTTTTGATTTTGCCAACCAACAACCGCTAGTGTTTTGTATAACCTCTGCTGATCCTTTATCTAAAAAAGAAAAAAAATAAGACAATATTTTATTTCTTCTTGATAACAGCATGGCTACACTTACAACATGTTTAAACTTGAACTACTTCAATGTATTGCCTGTATGCTGTGATTGTTAATGCTTCCCAATAAAAATGGAACCTGCAACCTCCACATTACACAGGGGTGAGATTTGGAAAAACACAAAAATCCACCAAATATCCATCCATTTTAATTTGTACGCCGTTGCTGAAAAATGCACTAAAAATGCCTTTTCTACCAAAAGATGCGGTTCAAAGGTTCCATCATTAGAAATTGCATCATTAGAATTAAAAGAAGACTGTTTCAGGTTGCACAGGTCATTTTGGAATGATAAAAAACAATTTAAGGACCAAACGATCTTCCGGAAATCTGGAAGACGTATCACCAAAAATCAGAAAAAATCTAGAGAAATCTTACCCCTGATTACAACCTCCACAGAGGCCTATCCCAGTGGGTGGGTGCAAACTTACTCCAACAGCGACATTTCTTTCTTCTTTTCATTTTAAGAGCTGTATTAAGCGTTACCACTTCACAAATTCCTAACCACCCACCACCCCCCACCCCTTTCAAAATATTTTTATTGGAGAAAATAAATGGGGCAATTTTTTTCAGAAAAAGTTGCCATTTTGCTCCCTCTCCGAACAAAAACCTGGATACGACACTGGACTGGACCGCCATATCCATACATTCTCATTCTCCCAATTTGTATCAATATCTGTAAGATGTCTGAGGCTACTTATGGTATACTCACAAGATTGGGATTTTGAACCCCCGCGCCTCCTGTAGTGCCTTGCGGTAGTTACTGAAGTTACAAGCCGACGACAGTAGTTCTGTCATCTCTGAAATTGTCTGTTGAAAACCCAAAAAAAATCCATAACCAAAACATTTTAATCGCCACCCCATTTTTTTTCCCTCCAAGGCAATCATCTCTTAAATTTCTCCCTGAAAGAAACCAAGAACCCACTTTTTGGAAGGGCACCCTCCAGTGATTTCTTGTATTTCTTTTAACCCCCACCAGTCCTGCTTGGATCCCGACCCCAAAGTTTGAAGTGATCCAAATTATTCTTTTTCCAGTAATTTTTCTGTGTCAAGTGCTTATGACATATATCAAATTTAATTTTTTGAAACTGGGGTGATTTTTTTTAAGGAGGAATAGACAAAATGTAGCGTTTTGGGGGAGAAACAGCATCTTCCACACACATTTAAAATTATTCCCTCAAAAGCTGTCTCCCCCCCCCCCCCAAAAAAAAAAAAAAAAATATAAGGAAAGAAGTTTTATGATGTCCATGTTGCTATGAGAACCCTTGAGAGTTGTTTTTCACAGAATTGCGATTTTCAAACAGTAATGTTTGGTAAAAATGAGAGAGAGCCGGTGTGTTTTTGATGGTACAAATTAAGTTCAGACCAAAAGTTGTGTCTTGAATGAAAGGACACATACATGTACAAGCTGAAACTTTGTAAGGAATTCTGAAGGAGAAATTTACGGTCAAAGATGAAAATGGAGGCTTATTCCCAGGAGGCTCATTATACCCACCAGGAGTGGGTACAATGAGTGGCCCTCTCGAGTGGCCCTTGGCCTTGTGATGGCGACTTGCATAAAAAACAAAACAAAACAGGAAGCTTATTCCCACTTTCCAATGAATCAGAACTCAAGACTCACTATAAACACTACCATGACCAAACCTAAAATCAATATGAGTGAATAGGTGGTGTCATGGGTCCAGAAAACAAAGAAATCCACAGGCCAGGGTGCGAGATACCTTTTGAGTGTCTGACGAGACGTAGGCGAGCGTTTGTCTGAGTCTTGCTAGCGAGCTGTGACTCAGACCTCCCACCACGGCCATCAAGGTGTTGAAGTTATTCAAGCGTCTTAATCTCTGCAGAGGACGGACAAAGAGAACACAAATCTGAAAGGATGCGCAAGAGAGAACTTCTCGATGAGTTTATGACTTCTTAAATTTTCTTTGAAAACCAGGACTTGAATCTCAGATCATTTAATTACTGTTCATATTCCTTTTTTTCTCAGAACTGAGATCAACTTTATTCTACGATAAATTTACATCTGGCGCTTAACTGTGGATCAATTTGAGCTGTTTAAATAAAAGTACTTAAAAATACTTTGAGGAGCTATAGTAGCTTGATACTTTAAGTCCTTTTTACATTTGCAAGCCATGAGTCATGTGCAATTATATCATATACATAGATCATAATAAGATGTATGCATTTTTAAAAATCTGGTTCATTTCACTAAGATGTGTTGCAACAGGTCTATGGATTATTTTTTAGTTACCATCCATGAAAATAACACTACATGTCGTGTAAACTCAGAAGTCTGGAGGCCAAAACTGAAAAAAAGTAAGCTTATTTATTTAAAAGTGAGATGGCGAAATGCACGATTGTGCCGTCATAGCTGTATTTAAAGACAATGATTTCAATAAAACGTGGGTATTGTGCACGAAAAGGAAAACCTGGCTAATTTGTTGGGTTCTTTTGATTGTGCATGTTCTTTTGATGTGCCTACCGTACGTTTACATTTTTTGTTTGTATGACTGAATAAATAATTAAAACAAAATAATAACATAAGAAACAAAAACTAGATGAATAACAAATTACAATTTGACAACAGAAATAAATCTCTTTAGCTTTCATATCTTACAAAACGAGTCTGCTCTTGAATATGGACGATGACAACAGCCAATATATTGTTCTTGAATGGGAGTGCAATGAATAGATGGATCCTTTTCAAACAAAGCTCTCATTCACACAAAAGGGGAGGCTTCAAGTGTGATGAATAGGACCACTCTATTCAGTGTGGTGCCTATTGTTTGCATTTACGCTTGGATGCATGTACAATGTACCACCAGTTCTTGGCATACCAGCCCCCATCAATAACAGCCAGACTCAAGAGATTAATTGCACAGAGCATCAGACTCAGTTGGGGCTGGCCTCTCCATGACTAAAATGTTCCATAAACTGCCATGCTCCGTATGCATGTTGCAATCAAACTATTCGAGCTAATCAACCTATTATCATTTGGACATAAACCCAACCTTGCTTCTCATACAGACACAAATCCCCACTCACATTCCTAGCCAATGATTGACAACACTATCACACCCTTATGATACCAAAAGTGCAAACAGATACTACAAGCCTCCTTCTGCATGTATACACTTGATATTATTGACTGATAAAAAAAAGTTCAAGGACACCCAACCAAAAGTACACACTTTTTTCTTTCTTTACTGCACCATAAGAACAGTTAGGACTTTATCTCAATTGAAAATACTTCCTCTTAAAAGATTTTTCCACGTAAAAGATTTTGGTACAGATTTCTGCAGACATCATTCGATATTGAAACAAATGATTTCAGTTGTTTATAATATATCCGTGTCACCTGTTATGAAATTCTGTTTTATGATTTGCCAAAAGGCCCAGTGAAATGAATATGAAGGAATATTTTGTCAAGGGATCCTCTTTTTGTCAAGGTCAAGGGATCCTTTTTTGTCACAGTCAAGGGAGCCTCTTTTTGTCACGGTAAACTTGGATCCTCTTTTTGTCACGGTCAACTTGGATCCTCTTTTTGTCACGGTCAACTTGGAACCTCTTTTTGTCACGGTCAACTTGGAACCTCTTTTTGTCACGGTCAACTTGGAACCTCTTTTTGTCACGGTCAACTTGGAACCTCTTTTTGTCACGGTCAACTTGGAACCTCTTTTTGTCACGGTCAACTTGGAACCTCTTTTTGTCACGGTCAAGAGATCCTATTTTTTGTCACGGTAAAGGGATCCTCTTTTTGTCACGGTAAAGGGATCCTCTTTTTGTCACGGTCAAGGGAGCCTCTTTGTCAAGGTCAAGGGAGCCTCTTTTTGTCAAGGTCAACTTGGATCCTCTTTTTGTCACGGTCAACTTGGATCCTCTTTTTGTCACGGTCAACTTGGAACCTCTTTTTGTCACGGTCAAGAGATCCCATTTTTTGTCACGGTAAAGGGATCCTCTTTTTGTCACGGTCAACTTGGATCCTCTTTTTGTCACGGTCAACGGATCCTCTTTTTGTCACGGTCAACGGATCCTCTTTGTCACGGTCAACTTGGAACCTCTTTGTCACGGTCAACTTGGAACCTCTTTTTGTCACGGTCAACTTGGAACCTCTTTTTGTCACGGTCAACTTGGAACCACTTTTTGTCACGGTCAACTTGGAACCTCTTTTTGTCACGGTCAACTTGGAACCTCTTTTTGTCACGGTCAACTTGGAACCTCTTTTTGTCACGGTCAACTTGGAACCTCTTTTTGTCACGGTCAAGGGATCCTCTTTTTGTCACGGTCAAGGATCCTCTTTTTGTCACGGTCAAGGATCCTCTTTTTGTCACGGTCAAGGATCCTCTTTTTGTCACGGTCAAGGAAGCCTCTTTTTGTCACGGTCAAGGAAGCCTCTTTTTGTCACGGTCAACTTGGATCCTCTTTTTGTCACGGTCAACTTGGATCCTCTTTTTGTCACGGTCAACTTGGATCCTCTTTTTGTCACGGTCAACTTGGATCCTCTTTTTGTCACGGTCAACTTGGAACCTCTTTTTGTCACGGTCAACTTGGAACCTCTTTTTGTCACGGTCAACTTGGAACCTCTTTTTGTCACGGTCAAGAGATCCTATTTTTTGTCACGGTAAAGGGATCCTCTTTTTGTCACGGTCAAGGGAGCCTCTTTGTCAAGGTCAAGGGAGCCTCTTTTTGTCAAGGTCAACTTGGATCCTCTTTTTGTCACGGTCAACTTGGATCCTCTTTTTGTCACGGTCAACTTGGAACCTCTTTTTGTCACGGTCAAGAGATCCCATTTTTTGTCACGGTAAAGGGATCCTCTTTTTGTCACGGTCAACTTGGATCCTCTTTTTGTCACGGTCAACGGATCCTCTTTTTGTCACGGTCAACGGATCCTCTTTTTGTCACGGTCGACTTGGAACCTCTTTGTCACGGTCAACTTGGAACCTCTTTTTGTCACGGTCAACTTGGAACCTCTTTTTGTCACGGTCAACTTGGAACCTCTTTTTGTCACGGTCAACTTGGAACCTCTTTTTGTCACGGTCAACTTGGAACCTCTTTGTCACGGTCAACTTGGAACCTCTTTTTGTCACGGTCAACTTGGAACCTCTTTTTGTCACGGTCAAGGATCCTCTTTTTGTCACGGTCAACTTGGAACCTCTTTTTGTCACGGTCAACTTGGAACCTCTTTTTGTCACGGTCAACTTGGAACCTCTTTTTGTCACGGTCAACTTGGAACCTCTTTTTGTCACGGTCAAGGGATCCTCTTTTTGTCACGGTCAAGGATCCTCTTTTTGTCACGGTCAAGGATCCTCTTTGTCACGGTCAAGGAAGCCTCTTTTTGTCACGGTCAAGGAAGCCTCTTTTTGTCACGGTCAAGGAAGCCTCTTTTTGTCACGGTCAACTTGGATCCTCTTTTTGTCACGGTCAACTGGGATCCTCTTTTTGTCACGGTCAACTTGGATCCTCTTTTTGTCACGGTCAACTTGGATCCTCTTTTTGTCACGGTCAACTTGGATCCTCTTTTTGTCACGGTCAACTTGGATCCTCTTTTTGTCACGGTCATTTTGGAACCTCTTTGTCACGGTCAAGGGATCTTTTTGTCACGGTCAAGGGATCCTCTTTTTGTCACGGTCAAGGGAGCCTCTTTTTGTCACGGTCAAGGAAGCCTCTTTTTGTCACGGTCAAGGGAGCCTCTTTGTCACGGTCAACTTGGATCCTCTTTTTGTCACGGTCAACTTGGATCCTCTTTGTCACGGTCAACTTGGATCCTCTTTTTGTCACGGTCAACTTGGATCCTCTTTTTGTCACGGTCAAGGGATCCTCTTTGTCACGGTCAAGGGATCCTCTTTTTGTCACGGTCAAGGGAGCCTCTTTTTGTCACGGTCAAGGGAGCCTCTTTTTGTCACGGTCAAGGGAGCCTCTTTTTTGTCACGGTCAAGGGAGCCTCTTTGTCACGGTCAACATGGATCCTCTTTTTGTCACGGTCAACTTGGATCCTCTTTTTGTCACGGTCAACTTGGATCCTCTTTTTGTCACGGTCAACTTGGATCCTCTTTTTGTCACGGTCAACTTGGATCCTCTTTTTGTCACGGTCAACTTGGATCCTCTTTTTGTCACGGTCATTTTGGAACCTCTTTGTGTCACGGTCATTTTGGAACCTCTTTGTGTCACGGTCAAGGGATCCTCTTTTTGTCACGGTCAAGGGATCCTCTTTGTCCCGGTCAAGGGATCCTCTTTTTGTCACGGTCAAGGGAGCCTCTTTTTGTCACGGTCAAGGGATCCTCAATGAGAATAGTGATTGTCAAACAGCAAGGGGGGGGGGGGGGGTTGGGGTGGGATAAAGAAGCTATTGTGTGTTACTAAGGACATGAAAATATCAGCAAGTGACCAAAGGCGAGAACTGAAATGAATTCTACAACCACGTAGAAAAGCACTAAAGCCCTGCAGTAGGGGAAGTCAGGCTGGTCTAGTGGGACTCGATCTCCTCAACTTCCACTGCTGCGTCCCGAATTATACGACTGGGAAAAATTTCACGAGCCATGTTCATGTTCATTTTCCCAATTTTCTACTTTCTTGCCAGTGATATTTTGCTGCACCAACCTTTGCGACCTCGACGAACTTTGTGATGACCTCTGCCCTTTGTTTAGGTGTGTGTCTGCTGAGGATCATGCACTGTATCCATAGCGACAGGCCATTGAACAGACCAATTGAACGTTCCAGCTTCAAGTTGTCTTTGAGCTGACCAGTCAGGGCGTAGCTTTTCAGATCTGCAAACTGGACAAGGTGAATAATAACATTAGAAAGTCTGCTTAGACAGTTGGCTCAGTGGAAGAGCAAGTGGCACACTACCAAAGTTAAGCAACGTTGACTGCAGGCAGTACTAGGATGGGAAACCACACCATGCACTGCTTGCATTAGCGTGCCTGGCAATAATCAGTGCATTGGTCTGGGGCATGACAAGCTCTTATCCATCTCAAGAGGGTCACATCCTTCGGATGGGACGTTAAGCTAGAGGTCCCGTGTGCTCTATAGGATCAGTGCACGTAAAAGAATCCAGAACACCTGTCTAGGGGTTTGTCCCGGTGCCTCTGTTCCCCAGCACAAAGATGACCCACTGATGAAAATCATCTTATATAAATCATCATGTTATTATTAATTGAATTCCAAATCTAATTAACTCTGGTGGGAGGTACTTTGCACTGTCAAAAAACAAGCGACACCCGATGATTCTGTCAAACATTTCTTGCACAAAAAAAGTAATGCATGCAACTATTTTATGCACATTAAGTTGGTAATTAATCACGAACGCTGCGCGCTTCTGGCACGCGAGGCGTGACTGTGGATGTGCACGAATCGGTTTGCATATGCACTAAGGACCAGTGCTTTTTCATTGCCGAGTTATTTCTCTGCTACACGTGGCACTCGGTGTACTCAGCAGTTGGAAATTGTATCCCTCTGTAGCATCTTTCCCCAAGTTTTTGAGATTATTGCGCCAGATACAAGAACATTTATTGGGCTTTCCAATGATACAAAAATGTATCCCTGTACCTTCTTTTCAATCTAAAAATAAATATGATGTGAAAGAAACGACATTGTACTGCAACCACGCAGAGAAATTAAAAAAAAAATCACATACTGTACAGGATGCCAACTAACAGCTACAGGGCAGTTTTCCAACGATTTCCAGCTGGAAAACGATGTACATTTCCACTTTCCTTGACAACGACAGTACACCTTGTGCCATCATTTCACAGGATGATTGAGACTACTATTAACTTACAGTCTAGTAAGGTATTTCATAATAATTCAGAAAAGAAACAAATTGGAGGATTACCAATCATGTACACTAACTCTAAAGGTAGAGGCATTAATGCAGTGGACTCTAGTTACTCATCCCGACCCTATTAAAAAAAAATTGGATGATTACCAATCGTGTACACTACCTTTAAAAGGTAGTACATGTACAAGTACATGTATACAACAAAAAAACAAAATAGTAAATAGCAGTTTCAAGCATCCTGTGAAATGTCATGGCAGCTGGTGTGCTGCCGTTTTCAAGAAAAGTGGAAATTTATATCGTTTTCCAACGATTGTCGGCCGACAATTGTTGGAAGTAGTCTACATGTAGTTCCCCGATCTGCTAACTCCTTGACGTATATAAATGGCTCCGTTTTGTCTGAGGTACACATGTATGGTTAGAGAACCAGACTAATAGAACTTAATGTTTTCTCTCTGCACAGACTACGGTTTTCCCAGCATCTATGCACACAAAACTTTAAACAGGTCAGTGTTACAGTATTTGCTAGCATGCTATAAAATACTAAACCCCCAATCCATTAAATGGTGTACACTATTTTTTTAATCCCCCCCCCCCACATCCTTTCTCCCTTTGGAGCTTACGTTTAGTCTCCTGAAGATCTTGTACTCCAGGAACGTGAGGTGATTGGCCAGCTCACGAGGTTCAAGGTGATTGAAGACTAACGAGACCTTCCGATTGGTCCGCATGGAGGGGTTGCGTACTGAGATGACCCGCATCCAGTCATAGCTTGGTCTGCAGAGGAATGGAGAAGAATAAACTGTTTGCTTCTTCATCTTGAAGACGTCATCAGTGGTGGATAGGGTTGTTAAAATGCTGCTCTGTACCAAGTGTTTAAGCTTTTATACTAAAAGCCTCAGATCAGTGACTGTATTGTGTTGGATTTCATTTTTGTTTGCATTTTATTCTTTTTAGCATTTACTCTAACAATCTCAGATGAGGCTGAGTCGGTAGCCTTTTTTGTTTCTTTGATGTGTAAAAATAATTGCCTGTGCCTGACCCCCACCCCCCCCCCCAAAAAAAAGAGGGGGGGGGGAATTTTTTACAGAAAATTAACCCAATCCAGTAATTTTGCCCGTTTGTTTTTATTTATACAAGTGATGTCTTAAATTATCAGGACAATCCCCCCCCCCCAATTTTCTCCATCTCGTTAGCTTTAATACAATGTACATGTAGTTTAGAACTAGTCACATACATGTACAGACGTAGATGTATTCTATTATCACAAAATTGCTCATAGAATGGAAGACATCATGTACATTTAAACACTGTGAAGGCTGTACATGAAGCTGTACACGCAGAATGAGTTAAAATCAATCCCAGAATGGATATATAAATGTACATGTATTTATACAGACCCAGTAAAATCCACAAAAACCTATTAATGAACACGCATGTAATACATTTCAGGTCAAGAATGAAATTTTGTGAATATGTACAGTGAATATTTCAGGAAAAAACAAGAACTATTGATTCAAATAATTCTAGAACACTACTCCTGCATTATGCAACCCAATTATTGTATCAGATTCCTGGCTAAACAATACACCACAGCATTAAAAAACAAATGCGAAAAAGGAACAAAAATAACAGTGCAAAAAGAAACAAAAGGGGGAGGGGGGATAAATCAAATATAACTAAGGCACCGAATCCCGGGTTCAACCATCCATTTGTTTAAACAGAGCCAATTTGTTGACGAAAGAAAATACACCTTTAGAGTAAATTGCACTGACGTAATTACTTGGGACGGGATAGCCATGATTACAGAGCTTAATCAGCATACTGCGTGTTTATATAAAGCACGCACACGTGCTCCGCCCGATGCAATTTCGTTCTGGAGCGGCTTCGGTACGATAGCGGGTTCATGCAGACCATGTGCAGCTTTAAATAACCCCAGCTCAATAAGGATTCAAATCTGTGGACTGCTCGGCAGAATTTAATCCCCAATCAAACCCAAACATAATATCTTGGGGACAAATTAATGCCCATACATTTGTGGCTTACTTGCCCTGCATCAAGCACTAAAGGTTGGTCTCTCTTCGTCCTGCCAAAGGGGTGGGAGGGAGGTGGTGAAAAATGTTAGGAAATGTATAACAAGACCGGGATAAATTGGTTGGTTTTTAATAGAAGTCCTTATTCTGTTAAGAGAACTACATGTAAACTGCATTGGCTCTTGCATATATTTGTCAGAAGTGAAAACTAAGTTCCTTCATTGGTAAGAGGAGGGGCAGGGAGTAGAGGGATAGAGCCCTCAAACTGTCAGATTAACACCCCCAATTTGGCCTTTTAAATTCCTTTTTTTTTGTGAATTAATTTGAAGAGAATTGTCTACAATTGCATGAAATCTCAACCAAGTTCTGAATTTTCCTGAAGTTTTTACAAACCAGGTTCTTAAATATTTCAAAAAAACAATACTGTTACAATGTACCTTTCCCCAAGAAGTCTAGAACTGTACTTGGTGAAAACACATTTTCGTGTTGTGCGAAAAAATAAAGGAAACCGATTAATTTTCAAAGGCCAGTTTAAGACAAGTACTAAAACATACAAATTTACCAAATACTCCATGAAATTCATAGCCTAATATGACTGGAGTTACTTAACACAAAATGTTAAGCAGCAAATTGTCAATGGAGACCAGTCATAAGCTGTATTGCTTTAAATCAGGGGTGAGATTTGAGAAAAAAGGAAAAATCCATGCAACAATCGGAGGCATTTGGTTTGTATGGCATTTGCTGAAAAATGCATACAAAACTGCATTTTCTACCAAAACATACAGTTCAAAATTGCCAAAAAATTAGCATCATAAGAATTGAAAGAAGACTGTTTCAGAGGTCATTTTGGAATGATAACAAAACAATTTAAGGACAAAAAATCTTCCAGAAATCTTTAAAAAATCTTCCTGAAATCCCACCCGTTTAAATGTTATATTGTGGATTGTTTGACGAATTAAATGTTACATTGGCAGGTAACCTCTTTTTTGCTCAACAAGATTTTTTGCTTAGCACAATTTTATGCTAAACAGTTTCATGAAAACCAGCTCCGTGAACAAACAATGTAAGCACTAAAAATTTTACTAAGCACAATAGAGTACCGCTTAGGGGGGGAAAAAGGTCGCCAGCCAAAATTGCTTGCGATGTGCACATTGTGACCGGTCCTCTGCGGATTTTTGGAATTGACTCGCTGAGCAAAAGTTTTCTGCTAAGCAACTCTGTGGAACGGGCCTTAATTTGTAAGTGACTTGAGCAATATTCACTAAACAGTGTTTTAGCCAAGGGCAGTTAATTACTGGCCATGTTACTCCTCCATTGTCTGGGAAATCTAGGGCCCGTGCTGCCAGGGAATGAGATGAGAATGTGTCAGAGACACAATTATGCTGCAGTACTGTTGTTTAGGGAATAACAGGAGGAGGAGACATAGGGAAGAGGGGGGGGGGGGGTGAATCTAGGTTAAGGCATGAGCATTTAGTGTGATCTAACGACGCTGGAATTCATTGATCCAAGTCCCCGTGGAGACCGGCCGTCTCCTGGCGCCACTGCCACGTGCCCCAGTGCAACGGGTGACTTCTCTCACTCCATGCAGAGTGGCAGTGAAGTCGCTGCGTGGATGGCACTAACTCCTCATGCGTGGCCTCGGTAGGCTAGGGAGGGCTACGGTAAATGCGAGGCCACTGTATAAACATGGGGTGGTATTTGCATAGGCTTTTACTTCAACCAGGCCCCTGGATTTTCACATGAGGGTACGTCGTGCAAATTGTTTTGAAGAAAAAAAATGCTGCATGGGTAGAGTTGTGTTGGTTAGGAAGAAACACAGTGGTTTCCCCGGCTACGTCTTTGTAATTAAAAAACAACAAGACCAGGCTTCAATTTCATAAAGCTGCTTAGTGCAAAATATTGCTCAGCAAATTTCCAGTTAAGCAAAAATCAGCAGCGATCCAGCCACAAGTCGCAAACATCACATGCAATTTTGCTAAGGGGTACTGTTATGTGCTAAGCAACATTTAAGCTTGGCATCTAAAACACACAAACAATCGGGACCCAATTTCACGGAGCTGCACTAAAATTTGCTTAGCGTGAACATTCTTCCTGGGTAAAAACATCATTACCAACCAAAGTCTCATATGATGTAGATTGCTTGGGACTGGTATTCAGCTGTTTGCTTGGCATGAAAATCACATGTAGTTTGGGCTGGTAACCTACTTTTTCTATTGCAAGACTTTTTGTGCTAGGCAAATTTTTGTGCTTATATGTACCAGCTCCATAAACTGGCCTAAGGCAAGCACACTTAATCAACGACAAGCAAATGTGCTGGTCATGAAGAATTAATGATTGTATGCTGAATGTCTGGTGGCCATTAGGGTGAAAATGGGAAAATGTTGAGTGCACTCACACGTTGGAGATGTCAATTACATGCTTGAGATTGGTGTTACCCTCCGTCTGCATGATGTTCTGCAGTTGACCCATGACCTCCGACAGACCCTGGTCCAGGTCAAAGTGCATAGGAAAGTGTACAATCCAGTATCTGAAAGACAGAGTGGAAATCCAGGGAGTAATGAACAATTTCAAGCAAAAGAATAATCAGTAGTTTTTCCCCCAAGCATATGTGAAAAATCACTGAAATTGTATTGAAATTGCAGAAGTTGCCCATTGATGCTTGGGGCCAAATTTGAGTTTCTTACAATCGACATCTTTGCCCGGCTCTCAACGACTTTGTATCCCTTCTTCTTGTTTCCGACACAAGGACAGAAACCTTGCAGTTGTCAGGGTCTCATTCATCTACATGTAGCGCCAATGAAAGACAGTGCTGGAAAGACGGCATTACAGAAAAAAACAGAATGACCAGCACTTTCGTTTTCCATAGTTGAGAATTGTGTACTCAAGAGAAAGCCAGCTTTCAAACTGAACGGCTGTGTGTAAAATTAGTCTTTTTTTTAGTAGAATTCGGGTAAGATACGGGAAGGTGTAGGTTTGCTTGCTTGTCACTCCCCCCACCACCCCATCAACAGCTTATACTATATACAGTATAAGCTAGCTTGCCAACAAATCTGCCATTCAACAAATTTGATATTTTTTCTTCTAATATTTTATTCTCCATTATAATGACCAAAAAAGAACTACTTCTTTCCCATTTGGGGTGTCTGTACAAAACCCTCCAAAAAGGCTTGTATTCTTGGTTGCTTTCGCGGATCTAATGCCGCACACAAAGATATGCCAGAATTATTGTCAGACGACAAACAATTCAACATTTGTAAAGTAATTATTCGATAACTAAACGTGGGCGGGTTTTTTGTTCGATGTCCCATAACTTTCATATTGCTAGAAAAATAGCAATTAAAAAAAAAAAAATTAAAATGGGGGTGAAATTAAAAAACAGCATGGACAATACATACATGTAAGCCTACATGTACATTATTAGTCTGAAAGATATCGACAACCTAGGGGACATGGAGAATTTGTTAAATATTCTAAACTTGGGCACATCATACATGTAAATGCATACAAAAAAGGCAGGTTCCACAACATGCAGTGCTGCATTTAGACCTTTCCTCCATACCCTGTGTGGACATTCCTTTGTTCTCATGTACATGTAGTTACATGTAAGACAAAACATATTTCAAAACTTTGTCACTTAAGCCCGGTTCATACTTAATGCGAATGCGAATGCGAATTTCATGACGTCAACAATTGAAGTTTCATTGTGACGTTCTTTCTTACCTTAACGAAATCGCTTCGCATACGCATTCGCATGAAGTATGAACTGGGCTTTACACTGCAACAATTTTTGGGATGATTTCCCCAAATATTCCAGTTCACTTTTTGATATATCAAAAATTGCCTCCGAGTCAGAAACTTTGAGCGGACCTGTGCGAGTCCACAGAATGTTAATGTGAGCTCATACTACACAGTGCAGCCATCTTTTGTTAGCAGGTCCACACAGTAACATGTGCACACTGAATTAACATCGTTTCCACTGCCACTTTCACAGTGCCCAAACATACTGCAAAATGTATGCAGTACCAATCCCCACATTGGGGAAAAGGCGGCCTGGGCAGGGCCGAGTGGGACAACAATTCATTGCTGCATATTACTGAAAGCTGCTCACACAGAAGATTGAATACCAGTATATACATGCAGCTCCTCAGTTTCAAAATAAAATTACTCAAAAATGGGAAGAATTACTGTCACATTTACATTTCTTTTTCCCATTTGTAATACTAATAGTACTATCGAGAAACAATAGAGGCAGAAATCAGTGGAAAAGTTGAATATCTATATATACTACATACGTGTACATAGAACGGCATTTACAATGAACATCATGGGATCCACACAAAAATGTTCACTACAATGGTCGTTCGTTATACAAATAATGGCAAGTATTAAATACATCAATTTGGGAGCCAAAGAGGATGTTTGTTATAAGCAAATGTTCAGTATAGCGATGTTCATTATAGTGACGATTTACTGTACTGGTACGGTGATTTCTCCTTTAGACAATGAGATACAATGATTGCTTTGATCAGAGACAGGCATGCAGCTTGGAATAAAAAAAAAAAAAAAGAAATTGCAATCTTTACAAGACTTTGTACAGTGTTTTTCCATTTTCAATGGCATAGTCTGAAGTGAAAAACGAGGAAATCAGCTAATCGGAGGAAAAGTTGCATGCCTGCAGAGAGGATAGTGGCATTTAACAAAGCCTATAGGCAAAGAACTCTACGGGGATGTGAAGAGGCTGTTGAATATCCAGGGACAGAGCACGTGGAAAAAGGCACAAGTACGCAATGTCGCACACGTGCATACCGCATTAGCGTCAAATCCATTTGTTTCATTCCCAAATCTGAGGTAAATGCCAAATGTTCTGTGACAATGGTCAATGCCCGTTCCATCTCTCATCAATCCCCATTTAATTTCAAATCAGATCTTTGATGGGGAGTTGCGGCTAGTGTGCTCATGAGGTCACAATGGCATCGGCCACCGATGGCCTTTTGGCAGGACACTAGGCACAGTTCCTCGAACACACCGCAGGGTCTCGAGTTTCGCTCGTCCTTGAGGCAAGAACTTTATTAAATTTAACAATAAATGGTCCTATATGGATGGCAGGGGTGTGGATTGGCACCGTGGTTTTTGCGGTGTATTTGTATCATAATGACATCTTAATGACATTTTAATAACATTTTAATATTTTATGAACTTGTTCAATTTATTTGTTTAATTTAATTAAATAAAATAAAAATTTAATTAATATTTTTTTTATTATTAATTAATTTTAATGTTTTTAAAATAAAATGTGAATAGTTTTAATGTAGAATAGTTTAAACATTTTCATAACATAACATTAAATTTTGTACGTGTGATAACTCCGCAATTCGGCTTTAGAGCCGCGATGGATGTCATTCATGTTAGATTTCTAAATAATAAACCAGTTAATGAAATGAAATGAAGAAAAGGGATGACATTCATGCAACCTTGATCGATGAGATCCTGGAATCAGTCCACTTAAACGAATTGCTATGTAGTATAATTGCTGCCGGCTTAAAAATCTCTTTCTGTGCACAACAAAGGACAATCGTTTTATTCGATGAAGTGGTTCACGTCTGCTAAACCTTTTGACACCCCATATTGATACATTTCATAGATCTATATCACTCACATGCATGGATACCCCTAGAAGACCAGTTTAATAAAGTTCAATTTCTGAATATTAGGGGGGGGGGGGAGTTAAGTTTCTTCTCTCAGTGAATTCATTTCCTTTGTGGCAGTACATTGCCTGGTTTTATGACTGCACTGTATTTTCTTTCTTCTTATGGGTTAAGTTTTTCTTCAGTATAGTGTTTTTTTATAGAGTTGTAGTCGAGTCCCTGCAAGTACTTTCACAAGTACTTTCGCAAGCCCAGTCAGAAGTCCTTTCGTAAAGCCGGTCACAAGTGACTGGATGAACAATGACAAAGGAATGCCTTTGTCAAAGCTCATTTGAATAGCTTGTGTTTGGGATTAGGACTGGAGGGCTTGGGATGGACTTGTGATGGGCTTGTGATGGACTTGCAGGGACTTGCAGGGACTTGCAGGGACTTGCAGGGACTTGCAGGGACTTGCAGGGACTTGCAGGGACTTGCAGGGACTTTTGATGGACTCGACTACATCTGTTTCTTTTTTAATATTGAAATCACCCAATACAAGGTTAAAAGCCACTCTAGGTAAAGCGTTACAATCAGAGATGGTAAATTTTTAATTACCAACTCTACCATCCTTACGGTTTTCCAGGGCCCAGATCTAAGTGGAGGATAATTCTTCTACAGATTCCAGAGCAATCATCCAAATTTTCAGATCTATAGACCCAGGCGGGGTAACTTCCCCCGTTTGTAAGACCAACTCACGTCCCTTCCCTCCAGAAAAAGTGTAATATGAAAAGAAGCTCAACGGAAGCTACACAAGAATGCTCAGAAACAGGAGCAACAAAATGACCAATAAAGGACTGGACGGAGACACAGAGAGAATCTCCAATAAGATAGGAGGTGCCTTCAACAAGTGGCTCACGGGAGAACAAGTGTCCAGACTCATCTTGTGACAGTGCACTTACACAGGGAAGAAAAAACAGGGAAAGCAAGAAAAAACACACAGGAAAGTGCTTTGCTTGCCAACACTAATTGGCCTTAGCAGCGACGATGATGATGGTGATGACATCATTAAAGTGAAGGGTTTTTAGGTTTTACCACAAAACAATTCACAAGGGTAGTTTCTATTTGAAATCATTGCTAAAGTTTTGTGAATGTGATATACATTTATGCTTCTAAATCTCTCTTTGTACCTGATCAATAATCGATAACCATGTACTTGATTAATAATCAGGTACACAAATTAACATTTGACGTGTGTTTATGTCGGTATTATGTGTTTATGTTTTCTGGAACGGGTTCAGTGAAGGTACATGCTAAAATGGCACACCTAGCAAAAATCTAGTCACATTTAAATTTATGTTCCAAATCTCAACCACACTGTGACACGAGCCTCTTCAGTTTCATGCACACATCCCTGAGGGACACGCATCGAAGGATGAGCCGCTACAGGCCACTACACCTAGACAAATGAAGACCCAATGGACTCACGACTGAACCAGGAACTATGGGGGCCTTACTGCTACAGTGCCATCGAGCACAAGCTGATGATGTGCAATCGACACGTCCTCCCCCCCGATCCGATTCTCCAAAGCAGCAGCAGCCCTGCGGGCACCGGTCGCTGATGCAGTGAGAGAAACAATTTGAAGAGACCTTGTTTCCTGGTTGGGACCTGATCAAATCAACGGAGCAATGGGTATGGGGAGCCCCGGGGCAGTGTTTCATCATCGTCCTTGCCGTTCATAAGTAACACGGAGCAATGACCATCCCCATGCTGCAACACTGATTCCGTAATCTAGGCTCTCTCATCTAGGTCAGCCTGGAATACAGCCACAAGTGCACCAAAAAAAAAGAAGACAAAAAAGGAAGTGTCTGCGTTGCACAGGCAGATTTTACATTGTTTATATTTTGATTTGATTTTTGATATTCTGCTTGTCAGCAGTCGCAAATTCAGGTTGTGGGCTCACAGGCCGGAAGACGCCAATTTTTTGTTTGTTAAAGAAACCAGAACGAAAATGAATATGAGAACGGTAACTCTTCTTGATCAACATCTACCAACTGCCCCAAGTGAACAAATTTCATTATATTCTTCATTTTGTGCATCATCAACTCTTGCCCTCCTAGCTCACTTGGGGGAACAGCAGCAGAAGAATTTGTGCTAACCTTTGTGTGCTGACAGTTAGGTGTGCATGAAGATTTATACTGCTGCATCACAATTTCAAGCAAATTCTACTTCTGAATTTAACATGTTCTTTGCTGCACTGCCACTTACATGTACTGCTCATAATGGTCTATGAAATGATTGAAAGAATCAGCCTCAAGTTTGAAGCTTACATTGGGACAGTCTTGTTGACTTGACTTGCTGACTTGACTTGAATCGGACTCGAGTCGCAATTTTTTTGACTTGAGACTTGACTTGAAAGAACATGACTTCTGACTCGACTTGACTTGAATAAATTTGCCTTGCCAACATTAACACTTCTGTTAAAATAAACACAAACATACAGGTATCAGTTAAACAAGCCTACATGTACATGTATAGCGCATATATAGCAAGCTGGGTGTCCAGTACGTATGCAGGGCCGCAGCGCTGGCCGAGCTGCATGGAGAATTGTCGAAATGGCACACCAGGTTGATTTTGTACAGTGCATGCATGCTAGCCTATGCATTGTCATTTTGTCATTGGAATTTTTATTTACTAACAATTGACTCGAGACTTGGTACTTAACTTAAACAAAATTGAATTGGGACTTGACTTGACTTGGGAAAATTTGACTTGTGACTTGACTTGACTTGGGAAAATTTGACTTGCGACTTGACTTCAGAAAAAATGACTTGGTTACAACACTGTACTGGAGCCCACCCTATACGAATGGCCTGCTCATCCGGTTTTTTCTCCTCAACATTACAGCCCTTTTTTATGTTGTAAAGGCCTAATGTTCACTACATCCTGCAAACTATATCCAGTCATTGGGAGGGCATTTTATGCAGCACCTCACCCATCACTTTTTGTTGGCATGACTAGGAGCTAGATGGGAACTTCTGGTAAAACCAGATAACCATTAATCGGTTTGAATAAAATTAAGATAACCAGATTTTGAAATTTCCAATGATTCCAACACGGAGTATTAAGTTGCATGTATTCCTATATCAGCATGAACAGATGAAGTACAATCTGACCGTAGACAGTTTTCATCAGCCAGACAACCGAATGCAGAGAACAATGAGATTACCAACTTGGAAAAACAGACCATTTTAATTGCCACTCCCTTTCCATCGGCAGAGGCAATTAGTGCTGGCCAAATGCCAGCTGAACCAACCAGATATTAACATTGGCTCGTTACTGTAACTGAACTTGGGCTGGCCGGAACAGAAATGGGAAACAACCGATTTAGTGGCTAATAAAAGAACAAACCTGAGCTGAGATATGGGGCTCAAACAGACCGTGTGGGGCAGCAAAAACTGGGTGCGGGGGGGTTTTGCCCGCAACGAATGGGTGGAAAAGGAACAAACACATTTCCTGTCAATATGAAACGAGTCACAGTTTGCCTGAAATACACACACACAACCTGTCCACGTTTCGGGATTGCCAAACTGCTCAAGAATGATTGAAGCATTCAAATCACTCGCATGTTTTTTAATACTTCCTTTTATAAACTACATAGGGCGATACAAGCTGCTACATTATGTCCGTTCTTTTTCGGGTGCATCACCTTGAAAAAAATGTTTTTCAATTGGAATTGCAAATTTGTTAGCGTTAGTTAAATTATGATCTTCCAAAGGCATTCCATGTATATAACAGGTTTAATAAATTTCAAATCTGTATTAATGTATCTTCGTACGTAGCACGTAATAAAACAATATATAAATGTATTGTTTCAATTACGTGCTAAAGTTTTATTTCCTAAACAAATTATTTCCTAACATTTTAGGAAAACCAAAATTAGTTTTCTCCCATAAATCTGCATCTGATGAAGAAGCTGTACACATGTACATAGCTTATGCCATATTTTTTATTTCAGTTAAGTCTTTAAAGTGCTACCGTCAATATTTAATCCATCGAGGGAAATCCCTTCAATTGAAATTTTCGGTCAAAGTACGGATTTAGCAGCTTTAATCCTGCAAGTGACATTTGTTCTTATATTCAAATTTTAACTTTAGTTTAAAGTACGTTAGGTTGACATTATCACAACTGAATGAGCCCAGAGATTTTAATACAAATCATCTGCATGTAAATGTTTGCTGAATTTCACAGATGTCCATTCATTGAAATAGTTTCCTAAATTGTATACATGAGGCATTATATCTTGGCGCATAAATGTCACCGTACACAGCTGTTACATGTATTTCCACGAAGGATTTCAAAATGCCAAGCTTGTGTTTCAAGAATGGAAGATTCTGAGAAATGATCACAGTTATAGTTATACAATGTCCACTACATGTACACGTGTGTATGAAATATCATTCCCTCTAGATTAAGACACTGGTTGTGGGCACATGATGAATACCACTATTAGAAAACAAAGCCCATAGGAAACGCATCACTGAGATATATTAAATTACTTGTGCGCGGACTTGAGTGCAGACTGATGGGGCCGCCTATGGGAAACTTTCAACCAAAAACGGGCAGTTAATTCTGTGGCAATGTGCATATCTCTCCTTTTGTATTCCTTGTCTTGCATTCCAAGAACTACATTTTGTACATGTAAGTGACCTATCGTCATTCGTAAGTATTAGCCAATATTCATAGTGTCTGTTGAATATCATGTGACATTCTTGGACAAACAAAAATCTTCTGAAAAAGTGTCCAGAGGTGGAGGGGGTTGGGGTGGAGAGGGGGTTGGGGTGGAGAGGGGGTTGGGGTGGAGAGGGGGTTGGGGTGGAGAGGGGGTTGGGGTGGAGAGGGGGTTGGGGTGGAGAGGGGGTTGGGGTGGAGAGGGGGTTGGGGTGGAGAGGGGGTTGGGGTGGAGAGGGGGTTGGGGTGGAGAGGGGGTTGGGGTGGAGAGGGGGTTGGGGTGGAGAGGGGGTTGGGGTGGAGAGGGGGTTGGGGTGGAGAGGGGGTTGGGGTGGAGAGGGGGTTGGGGTGGAGAGGGGGTTGGGGTGGAGAGGGGGTTGGGGTGGAGAGGGGGTTGGGGTGGAGAGGGGGTTGGGGTGGAGAGGGGGTTGGGGTGGAGAGGGGGTTGGGGTGGAGAGGGGGTTGGGGTGGAGAGGGGGTTGGGGTGGAGAGGGGGTTGGGGTGGAGAGGGGGTTGGGGTGGAGAGGGGGTTGTGGGGTGGAGAGGGGGTTGTGGGGTGGAGAGGGGGTTGTGGGGTGGAGAGGGGGTTGTGGGGTGGAGAGGGGGTTGTGGGGTGGAGAGGGGGTTGTGGGGTGGAGAGGGGGTTGTGGGGTGGAGAGGGGTTGAAGTGGAGAGGCGGTTGGGGTGGGCAGCCCCAGCGTGTACTTCTGCTTATCCACTGCATATGTACATGTCGCGTGCTTCTTCTCATAACAGATTACTCTATGCCTATGAATGATAATCTTTTTGGGGCCAAAAGTTTCCACTAAGCAAGAAACCCTTAGTCACAAACTGTTCATTGTGTGACAAAGGATACAAGTAAAAACTATTTGTTAATAAAACAGTGGAAATGGTAAGCAAAGAATATATGTGACCCGCTCTGGAAAAAGGTATATTATGTCGCAAAATATGAAAAATGCGTTTTATGTACATGTATGTTTCGAAAGCCCGCAATGTAAGCTTTCATTTGGTACATGATAGAGCTCCAAAGCCCTTTCCATTCTGGAGATATCGCATTTTTGCATATTAATTAGCTCTATGGAGTTCAAATTGCACAACAGAGAAAACAGGCTTTGAAATAGCTAGTTCTAATACAATGCAATGAAACAATGCACTCTAAAAAAAAATATTTTTTCACTTTATTTACTGAAATCAACATTGTTGTGCACCCAACTTGAAACTTTAGATATTTAAGATGTCATTAAAGACAAAAACAAAAAATAAATTTTTACGAAAAATGTCACCCTCTCAATTCTGAAAGGGCCATTACACGTAAATGCATAGTGCGACTTATATCACCTTTTTCTGGAGCGGGTCAAATATATGCTCCATGTATCACCTTATGCGGGAACTGCTTGGTTTAGCAATGACATTCACGAGTGTGCACTTATAACTTCTCAGCTCACAAACCATATCCCTTAGCATGAGCGGCACATCAACTTAGGCACAACAAATACATTTTCATTTTCACAGCAATCGGACCATGGTTGCACTAAAAACAAGCAATGAAAATAATGCCAAAGCTGTGGTTTAGAACACTAGCACGTTGCACAAAATTCTGTGCCGGCTATCAAAAAAATGTCTACATACTTCAGGAGAAGCACCCTCCTTTCTACTAGAGCCACTACTGAGAATCTTATACCCTCATAAAAGCCAATGACAGTCAACCTTCAAAAAGGTCTTCTCAGCTGAGCCGTGCCCTGAGCCTCTTTTGTCCGACTTCTTTTCCCCCCTCCACGTGAAACAGATCCCCGCTCAAGATACTCGGGTGATTGGGACTCAACGTCCCAACGTGAAACCGAATCCAGTGCGGCTGAGCTGTAAAAGATGGACGGCGGATACTGTGCAGAATCCAGTAAGCCGCCATCACAGGAAATGACTTCTGCAAGGAATGGAAACTCGACACAGGCCGAGTTTTAGGGTGCAGGCTGCAATGATGAAAATATGGCCTTTTCTTCAATATTTTTTTTCTCTCTTTTTGGCATGCGGAACACAGGAAGTGAACAGGTGCGCGGACTTAGAGAACAATTTCGGAGAAGAAAGAGATGGACTCTTGATTTTTAGACACCTCCTACATACGGATTATGAACATATGTTCCCAGTGCAAGAATGGATTTGCACAAAGCAATAAGATCTTGCAAAATACAAAGGTCATGGAAAGAGGGGTGGGGAGGGGGTGGTTACAACTTAAGCCGCCCCAATATCTAAACTCACTTTAGCTACGATAAGACCTTGGCAAACGGCCCCTCACCTAAACATGGCCAAAATTAAACCACATATTTGTTTTCTACACGAACATTTTGTTCTGATTGGTGCCTCCAGTAGTTGGGGGCTCATGGATGCTGCTTACATCCCTAGCAGCCAAGGGTTCTGCCTTCAAGTGACTGTACAAGGATGATTCTTGAATGTAGTCCAGCCCCAATGCTCAGAAGCTTTCTCCCTATGGGATATGAGGAATATCGGACACTGATCTATCGCCCCTCATACAACCCTGTGGAATTCTGTGGAGTAACATTTGTTTGTCTCATTTTCTGCACATCAAAGGTCCACGTCAAATTGTAACTAACGCTAGCCGTGTTCACGCGATTTTACCACAACAGGTCTCCTTGTTTACTAAGTTCTTGACCTGGCACTGCCCATCAGTTAATTACATTCCAAAAAATGTGCTGATGACGCCAAACATGGAAACTCAAAGGTCCCCTTAGTAAAACCTGAGTTAAAGTAAAACTTGTGTTGGAGTCCTCCAACTTTTGATTCTGAGCTCGTATCCCAAGTATCAAATCTCCGGCAAAACTGACTGGGCCAACCCCCTCAACCCTAGTCATATATTTACCCACCAAGGGTTTAAAAAAATGGATCATTTCTGAAACACTGAACCCTATTAACAAGAACATCCATGTTGAGTGACAAGAGATCTGCAACCTTAATGCAAAATTATCTTTGCTGAGCTTAATGTTCAACATTTTCTGCAGCAACAATTCTTTGCTAACCTTGAAGGTAATCATTATGCTTTTGCTGTAATTTTCAGAAATGACTGGATTTGGGGGTTAGTATTTTATAGCAAATACATGTACTGTAACACTGACCCATTTAAAGTTCTGTGTGCATAGATGCTGGGAAAACAGAAAACTGAGGGAAAAAATGCTCTTCTTGTGGTCTTGTTCTTTGACCCTACTTCAGACAAAATGGAGCAATTTATAGACGTTAAGAAATTATCAGGTCGGGGAACTAGACTATTTTCAAAGACGGTTGGCCGACAATCGCTGGAAATTGGATACAAATATTCCACTTTTCTTGAAAATGACAGCACACCAGGTGCCATGATTTGACAGGATGCTTGAGAGTATTATTTACTTTTATACATTGTACAGTCAAGTATTTCATAAAAATTTGGTAGTTTGGTTTTTTGATGTTTGCAAATATTGTATACTACCTTAAAGCACACACATGAAATTCGGCCCAGGTCACTAGACACTAAGCAACAGTGGCCCAGTTCTTGGATTTTGTAATGGTAGATTCTGCGCTTTAAGGCCGACAATTCTGTGCTAACTGAGCTTGCAAAGAAATTCTGCACTGACCCTGTCAGCACAGAGCGAAACCTTTGTTACCGAATAAACGCATCCACACAAGCCAAAACGTATGAAATAAATGTTAATGCAGAATTTTGCCAATGGTAAGCGGAACCATGAAATTGGGCCCTACAGTGTTCTAGCCAGGCATTAATTAGCGCTAGCACCCACTATGCTTTTGAGAATTAGCACTACGCTTGAATCCTGCCCCTACGCTACCACTACGCTATAAATTTAAGAGCAAGAATATATTCTGAACAATTTCAAATGAACTAAATTTTGCCTATGTAAATCTTAAAAACTTTTGCTTAAAACAGTCAAAAGAAAGTGGTCGAGAATTGCCTCAGTTTGCACCACAGATCATCTAGAATCCAAACATTTTCGGGCCTTCTTCAGTGGACCCCGGACCCCACAATGTAAGGACTTGGCGCTCACATTATCCATCCTTGAGCTTTAATTTCACCCTGGCTAGAGCACTGCATGTTAGGCTGCATGTACATGTAAAATCAAATTGTCCGCTCCTTGTCTCTATGCACAGTCCAAGAATAAAGCAACTCAATGCATTCCATGGCATTTATCAATGATCTATATGTCGTGTATAATACAAGACCCAGTGGTCACTGAATCTTGCAAACTATATCCAGTCATTGGGAGGGCTTTTAATGCAGCACCTCACCCGTCACTTTTTGTTGACATGACCATGAGCTACATGTAGATGGGAACTTCCATTATTCGGTTTAAATACAATTAGGATTACCGGATTTTGAAATCTGATTTCTCCCAACGCTACAAGACACCCTTGTTGACAATTTGGACACCATATTTTATTTATCATTTACATGTAAAAGTATGACATGTATACAATGTGGACACCCAATTTGTCAATGCATATAGCATAATTTCACATCCCGTTTCCTAACCCAGGTGAAAACCCTCTCCCCCACCCCTCCCCGGGCCAGTTCTAACACACCCTCAAGAATCTTGTACTCACCTAAGTGCATGGCAAATCCTTCTCTTGTACTTGTTCAACATGCAGTCTGCTGTATCCGGTCTGTGCGTACATTGGGGCGTGGCACACAGGGAGTTATTGCACTGTTTGTAGGTGTGGCAAGAGTCAAGGCCCAAAATTCAACAATATCACCCACCTTATGATACAAACATATCATGCAAACAGCTGAGGTGATTTTTTTTTTCCTGTAGAATGACAACGCTTTTTAAGAGGAAGATATTTTCATTAAAATGATCATTGCCACCATGGGGGGAAAAACACACAAAACTAATGCCAGTATCTTTCAGTGGGAATATCTTTGTTCAAATCCCCCAATGAAAGTTTTTTTTTTTTCATTCACTCTCAAAATTGATTAAAATATCCAGTCAGTTCCCTTACGGTTCCCTTGTGGTTTGTTTGATTTCTCGAATTAGGGCGGATGGGAGACCAACTAAAAAAAAAAAAAATAGCATTGCAGAGAGAATGTGATGTGGAAACTGTGATTTGCTAGGGTTAAGTTGGGACTGGTTTAAGGTCGTTAAAGTCTGAGCACAAGTCTATGGGAATTGTCTCCCTGAGGTACCATTTTTACGATAAGACAGATGACATGCATATTATCTAGATTCTGCAGACAAATCCACAAAGGCATGCAACCTTAGGGACAGGAACAAAACAAATCAAAGAAAGGGTGAGGGAAAAGTACTGCAGTGGAAATCCGATTGTTACTAACATTATCCCTCAATCTTATCTTCCTGCGGGCCGCATCTCAAGCTTCTAACTCTATGTCACCATAACGAAAGGCCCGCCTCCTCCCGGCCAATGATTGCCAAACCGAATTATCCTTGGCGGCTGCTGCCAACCCGAAGAAAGAGGAGGGGGTTCTGATATTTGTTTGGATAAGAAGCGCCTCAAAGGATATATGTCGAGGAACTGGCCGGCAAGCTCCTTGGACAGCATGAACCATTTGTGCATCTGGAACACCACCTTGGGGAAAGTGGACTCTTCCACGAGAATTCCATCTTCATCTGGGGGGAAACAAAACACAGAAAAGAATGATAAATTCCTGGAGAATTATCCCGATGCATAATCGCTCACAAACTGACTTCACTCATGCGCTGAGGCATGATACCGTATGCACGCATCTATACAGTGTGCATACATGTACGTGCACTGTATATATCTCCGAGGACAAGAGAAGAAAGGAAACACAAAGAAACCTTTCAGTCCTCGAACGTAGAGTCTTTTGTTGAAATCGGTCCTCGAACGTAAGGATACGTGCTTAGTCTATGGGGGTTGGTTATATTAAAGGAACAATAGGAAACACAAAGCATTGTCCTCGGACGTATTGGGGAAGTACGACTACATGTACAAGCGTTACATACGTTGTGTGGACATCGGAACAAAAGATGTCCACACTAGGCAGGTAGCGAAGACATTGTGTGGAATTGCCCACGTCGAGACTTGGTTTTCCCCTTTCTGAAAAAGAGCTCTAGAGGTAAAATTGGGTTAGGGTTTATATTTGAAAAAGTAAAGAGTAACACTTCAGGGGGCCACTATCAAAAATTGGGGTTGAAAAAAAAATTTTGATGTGAGAAAAATTAGTATTTTGGCAGAGAATTCTTAACTACACGAATACAAAGGAATACAAAGCTGTGTGTGTACAAAGTTCTTGACAGCTGCATAATTGACAGCTACATGTATATACAGGTAAATATTGAAGGTAGTATTTTAAAGACTAAAATTTAAATTATGGCATTGTACTTTATCTGATGCTACTTTGCATTGTGTTTTTTTTTTTTAAGAATACACAAACACGCCCCTATTAACCCTCTTAAAGGTACATTGTAGTGTACACGATTGGTAAGCCTCCAATTTGTTTTACTGAATTATTACGAAATACCTTACTAGACTGTAAGTTAATAGTAGTCTCAATCATCCTGTGAAATGATGGCACCAGGTGTGCTGTCATTTCCACATTGTCAAGAAAAGTGGAAATTTATATCGTTTTATATACTGTCGTTATATGTTGTCAGCAGACAATCGTTGGAAAACTGCCCTGTAGCCTTTAGTCAAGGAGTGTGTGGCTACCCGGACAAGTGGCGTGCCCCGGACATGCTGGCGGGGCGAGTCACGCGTCCAGGTAGCCATTCGCGCCTTGACTAAAGGCTGTTATCCGCCCGACGGTTGAAAACGAACGCCGTTTTTCTCTAGTTTATTTCGCCATCCAACAACGCAAAACTTTGAACAGGTCAGTGGAATGATATTTCATATAATATACTGACCCCCAAATCCGCCCATTTTTGAAAATTGCAACAATGACCAATCATGTACACTACCTTTAATACTTGCATTTCCCTTCCTCCATTGTCTTGCCACTCCTGATCCAAATATAGAATACACCATTCACCCATTGTAGGCCGCCGGCCCATTGTAGGCCGCCGGCCCATTGTAGGCCGCCGGCCCATTGTAGGCCGCCGGCCCATTGTAGGCCGCCGGCCCATTGTAGGCCGCCGGCCCATTGTAGGCCGCCGGCCCATTACTACCACCTGCCCTTCTCAGCCACAGTCCATCTAAGATTCTATAATATGTACATAGCCCTATTACATGTACATTGTGTAGACTGCAACTTGACCAAAATAATATTGTGCAGAAGTGCGCAGAGGAGACATCCAAAGACAAGCTTGCACTTTTTTATATTGTTTTTCATGCAATACTAAGCTGGCTGTGAAATCCAATCACCAACGACATAAATTAAAATCCATCTGTCCCAGGAGTGACTTTGTAAGCTAGGTTACCAACACACCAGGGGCAGACTAAATTGGATGTTGTGTTTACACTCGACACTGTTCAGTCGGGCAGACTGGAAATCTCCACCTCTTCATGAGGAGGTTGGTTGGGCTAAAACAATATCGGACTGACGTCAACGCCATACTCTCGCTGTATTTGCAAAGATGCACAGCTGACATAAATATTTGCATTTTATTTGTTCGCGGCTAGACTGCACGAGCAGAAATAATATTTGGCCCATTTGTGCGATGAAGATGAGCCGTTAAGATGCCATCTCATCGGTTTCTAAAAGACATTGACCTTGATTGAAACCTCAATAAAATTTAAATTTTATATCAACTTGATAACTTGGATAACCAATTCCTACTGTATATGTAACTTTACAGAGCTGCGGGTGGCAGCCCTAAAAGGGGAGGGGCTGAGGGCGGGGCAATAGCCCCCAAAATCATCTCTATTTAAATCTTTCTATTCCACCTCTCCTTTTTTGTTTGAGGGTTTTGATTTTTTTCATGAGAAAAGGTTCAGATATCACGTTCTAAAAATGTAGTCACCTTCAAAAAAGTACAATGCTAAACAGCTTAGCCAAAAATATTTTTAAAAAGCTTCTAAAAATGTTGATAACACCACAGAGCTTAAAATATTCTGACATCAATTAGTTCATACATGTTCCTGTAGCACATGACGTTTTGGCTGGTAAGTAATTTAAAAAAAAAAATAAAAAAATATAGAGCATTGCAAAACGCTTCTCAGCTCAGTAGACATTTTCACAAATCAGAGCACTGAAAAATGGCAGCAGACACCAATTATTATTTTTTTTTTCCAGTTCAACTTGCCTTGCTCGGTGGAAATTAACTCAAACAAATCATGCGATCAAAACAGCTGATCGTCTGCTACTCCCACTATAGTTTACTATCGTTAAAAGTGTAGCTGAAAGTTGCATGGGTACCAATGATACAGCTGATCGTCTGCTAGTTCGCTGCTCCCATTATAGTTGACTACCGTCAACAGTGTACGTGAAAATTGCATTGGTACCAATGATACAGCTCAATACCTAGCTGATGTGTGATATCATGCTTGGAGTGTGCCAGTCATTTTTATAGACCGGACATGTGATCATTCTAGGCCAATCAAAATACAGTATTCAAGACGGAGAATATACGCTAGTGGCTATTGCCCGTATAATATACGCAAAACTGTCTAAGAACTTGCAGGTGGTAGGTCAAGCGCAGGTCATGCAAAAGATTCTGAGATCAAGAACAAGGGGTGGGGGGTGGGGGAGGGGGTATAGGAGGTGCTGTACTTTCCCTAACCTTTTGGGTGGGGTGCTAATGCACCTGTTAGTCCTTGTGGACATGTAAAGCCAGCACCCCCTGGCAAAAATGTGTTCTAGTGGGACTGATATTTATGAGTTTTATTGGGTTTTTTTTGGGGGGGGGGAGGGCACGGCCCCCTTTAGCCCCTCCCCGGATCACGAATAGATCTGGTCATATGTACTCACCAAAGCACTCTGCCGCTAATTCTGCCAGTCTGTCCACTGGTACAACTTTAACACAGACTTTATCATCATCAGGCGGTTCCGAGGACGACCCCAACTTCCTCCGCCGTGGGCTGCTGGATTCTTGATTCATTGTTTCTGATGGAGACAAGGAAATAAGAATGGACGCCTTTTAATCAAACTTGCTCAAATCAAGATGGAGAAAGAAAAAAACAGTCGGCTGTAAATCAAGACTGAATTATTAAGCTGGTCAATACCTACAGGAAAAAAAAATACCTCTTCAATTTTGTTCCCCTTTAAATACACTTTTTGATCAAATTGGGAACTGCACCTGCTGGTCACTAAAAAGGCTTCTCTTTCAACTGTTGGAAGCTCTTGCCCTCGTCTTGAATTTTTGTATTTGTTTATATTTTTTAAATTTTATATGTGTACATGTATATAAGAATTTGTTAACACCTTGCGTACGGATGACGCCAAATGGCGCAAAAAAACAAACAGTGGCACCAGGTCGGATGACTCCATTTGCCGCTATTTGTGCAGTTTCAATCCATTGTTGGATTATTGTGTATGTTATGCTTGACTGCACAAGCACATTGTGGCCATTTCGCTTGGCTGCACAGACCGCCCTGGCACCCCAACGCCTCACTACGATAACCGTACTCAAGGGGTTAAGGGACTGACGCCATGTCATCTGCAGTGCATTCAAATGTGCTCAGTTTGGACATACATGTAGGACATATATGTAATGGCTTTTGAAAGCAATGCCCATTAAAAACTGGATCTTAGCCCCTCCCACTTTTCACATTGTTATGCCCCAACCCCCCCCCCCCAAAAAAAATAATAATAAATAAATATATAAATACAAAATCTAGACACTATTAAACAAAATTGTTTTAACTGAAATCAGTTAAAATCCTGACAAAAATACATGTAGCTGAAATTAGGAAAAATCCTGACAAATCTCACCCTAAATCTCACACATCTCTTGCACAAATTGTGCATTCTGTCTTCCAACTAATAAAAAAGTCACAAAAGTTGCTTACGTCACAAGCACAGCTAGTATTCAGCCATTCAATGGGACTCGGGCCCTAGTACAATATTTATGTGTTATCAAGAATGGTACAAGGAAAATCCACACCCAATGTACATTGTACATGTGCAGGCACTTCTAGAGGAGGTACCACATATGAGTTTGCAGCTAAGGAAATCTGACGTCATGAAACTCTGCACATTCCATTTATATTTTCTAAACTCAGTTTCACATCTGAGCTAATCACGTACAGTTGTCGTCAGCATGTAGCTATGTACACGCACTGTATACCATCCCAGTACTTTTTCCTTACTCAGAAAACTTTTTTTCCCCTCCAGAATCTATATTTATCACATGTGATAATGGCCTACGTCCGAAACACGTTTAAAGATTGATTTCATACGCAAAGAACCGTGGTCTAAACAAAATGAAAAATGTACACATATGGCAGCAGTACTGTGTATGTCTTGTATAAAAATAAAGCATTTAATCAATGCACATCCCTCGTCTATTATACTGGAAGACCAATTCATTATCCAAATGGTAAAGTTCATTGCAATATCATTAATCAATCGTACATGAACAAATTGTCAGGGACGGGTGGATACCTGTCTACAATTAAAAAAATAAATAAATTCATCGTTAAGCATGCATCGTTAAGTATGCAAAGGAACGCTCTTCATTTTGAAATATCAGTTTTCTGAAAAGTTGTTTCTTATTAAATGATTTTAAATGCATACCACTACAATTGTTACATACAGTGGGGTTAGTTGGAACACTGGGTAAGTTGAAACAATCAGTGCTGTAGTCGAGTCCACGTCCGAGTCCTTGGGTCCAAGTCCAAGTCCGAGTCCTTGTGTGAATCTCAAAGTACATGTACAATGTTCTCGTTGACACCGAGACAGTACACAAATTATACTACACAGCATGGTCAAAAAGGGTATTTACGGTAATAACAAGATTTTATTTATGGAGAGCAGATGAGAACAAAATCAGAAAGAATTTAATAAACTTAATACATTTTAAACATTTGTATTATGTCATTTAATATTGTCAGCAATACTGTACATTGGGGGAGGCCTATATTGCTTTTGTCACGACCAATCCATCATATCAATCCATCATGTTCAACATGTCCAAGGCTATTCCAAGACAGGAAGAGCATGACATGGTCTAGAAAATAGCCTGCCCCATCAATTATAGTATTTATACAGATTGTATTACACTTGAGAGTAAACAAAACGAACCCACATTCTTTTCCATGATTAGTTAAAAAATGTTTCTCATATTTAAAAAAAATAATTTAATGGTTTTTGCACTGAACGAAAGCTCGTGGGTTACAATTTCATGCGGACTTGTATGGTAAAAAATTATTTAACAAAATATAGTAAAAATTTGCGAGTAGAACAGATGATCGGTATATGAAACTTGTTGTTGGTCTAATTCTCTAACTTTCTAAGCCAGCGAGTATAGATCATCTGTACTATCGGGCAACTGGAAACATTTGGGATCGTTTTTTTAAATTGCCCAACATCAGACTCTATAAAATTACAGGCGCTATAAAATTACAAAATTTCTGTACGCTGTAGGCCTACCGGGATTTGTGTACTCGCTGCAGATGACGGGTGAAGTTGGATGTCGTTCCACTAGTTTCAGAGATCGTAGCTTTGCAGAATTTACAGATTGCAGAATGTTTTTTCTTGCCAGTTTTGGGGCATGAATATTCCTTGTAATTTGTAAATCCATACTTAATTACACGGGACAGTGCCGACATGATGGAAATTTGGGACGAGCAGCAGCAGTAAACATGTATCGATGTGGTACAATGTAGGTCAAACTTTAGCTTTAACATAATGCTGTAATGATCTTTTATTGAAATTGTAATACACGAACTATTTTAGCAGACAAAACAAAATATGAGAATGTTTCTCTGGTGCAGAAATTTAAATAAGTACTTCACAATTTCGAAACGTAGAAGATTAATGATGTCATGAATATCAGTTGGGAAGTATTCCTGGTATACTAGTCTACTAGCGCGAAATAGATTTTTATGAATGAATCACTTTCAGCTAATCAAACGCGCACCGCATACTACAAGTAAAACCAGTATTCTGTCTCCGAAGCGTATTCGCAAGTAATGGATGTCAAGCACCAGCCACATGACATTGCGGCTCGACTGGCAACTACACCAGTAGACACCGCGCCAGGGACCAGTATCGATCGCAGGGACCAGTATAGTCTGTTCCCAGACCAAAATATTCTGACTATTTCTGATGAAGGTCCGGTAGCCACCAATGTCACGTGACGAAAATTTCCAGAAATGTGGCACTTTCCGAAAACGTCCGAAGTTTTCCGAACTTGTTTTCGGTAACATTCGGCTATTAACGTTGATGTTCGCAATAACAAAATATCTGTCAGGCTCGTTACAGATCCTGGAATTTGAATTCTCAATTATATATAAAAACTGAAAAATCAATGCCACACTCTTGCAGTATTTTGCGGACTGGATTTTGCAAGAATGTTAAAATTTGAATGATGCCACTGACGTCACTCGGACTAACACTGTACGTCATGATCTATTTTAAACCGCGGTAGCTGCCTGACCTAAGATTTAGACGTTGGGGAATCTTCAGGTCAGTGAACCAGACTAGGACCGGTACTGATTTGTACGTCACACGCACGTGCGTACGTAGAGCGCACGAGCAAACAGCGAATTTTACCCAGTCTCCACGCCGCGCGTCGCTGTTGGACCGACGTCTCGTCAGGCAACCGTCCATACCTCATGTACTGAACGTACTCAACCTAATCCCCAGGGTCTACATTCATTCTGGTTCTGGAAGCGTATTGCTCGAACACCATGGGGACGAGGTTTACGCGTGCTGTACTACGTACATGTACACTACTGACGGGATTTGCAAACTGAACACTCCGACATCGAAAAAAATTGCGGTAAAATTAAAGGAAAAAATGGGCCGGACTCGGGCCGAGTCCTCGAGCTAGTCGAGTCCTTATTGTCCGAGTCCAAGTCCTGACTGTCCGAGTCTGAGTCCGAGTCCTTGAAAATCGGGACTCGAGTCCGAGTTGGGACTCGAGTCCTCCAGCACTGGAAACAATGAGATTTTCTTCCACAGCTAGAATTAATTTTATGAAATGCTGCCCTCTAGAGGTGTCCCTTAGCAACAGCCATCCACCATATTGCCTGCAGCACCAGTGCCCCAATAGTACTCAAGTGGGAAAGATAAGTTTGTTTCTTCACCTTCTGAGTAAATTTTTCAGCACAATATATTAAAAGAAACTAATAAGGCCTAGTAAAAGACTATATTAATTGATTTTCACTTTGTTGCATTGATTTTATCTCACTGATAAGCTTAGTGAAGTGCGTGACATTTAAAAAATATTTTTAACTACCGTAGTCATTTTTAAAAGACAATACAACTTTCAATTGATTTCAAAAAATTAAAAGAAAGACATACATGTATGGTGAGTTGTTTAAAAAGAAAAAAATGCACAGAGGTAATGGAAATCATTTTTCCATGAAAACCAAAAATATTATAGTTTTAAACGGTTAAACAAATCTTAACCCTTTTATAGAGTATTTGTAGAACTTCCTGCATATCTATTTATTTCAGTTTTTTTTTACATGCTGGGTGCATGGCCCTATAGTGCTTGGAAACATTATTTTACTTGAACTCAAATAATAAATGTAGTTTTTAATTATAGTGTACACGATTGGTAATCCTCCCAAATTTTCTTTTACTTGAATTATTACGAAATACCTGACTAGACTAAGTTAATAGCAGTCTCAATCATCCTGTGAAATGATGGCACCTGGTGTGCTGTCGTTTTCAAGAAAAGTGGACATTTATGTCGTTTTCCAACGATTGCCGGCATTTTGCAGCTACCCTCCTGAATCCAACAAAATACAACAGGTATTTGTTTGTATGAATCCTGCCAAATCCAAAGTTTTAATAGAAGTCTGCTTCCACCCTCCTAAATGCAACAAAATCCAACAGACCTGTGCATTAATAGCTTCAATTCTGCTAAATACAACAAAATCCAAAAGGTACATTTAGCTTCCATCCTGCTAAATACAACAAAATACAACAAAATCCAAAAGGTACATTTAGCTTCCATCCTGCTAAATACAACAAAATACAACAAAATCCAAAAGGTACATTTAGCTTCCATCCTGCTAAATACAACAAAATACAACAAAATCCAAAAGGTACATTTAGCTTCCATCCTGCTAAATCCTGCTAAATCCAACATGTACATTTAGCTTCCATCCAGCTAAATACCACAAAATCCAACAGGTACATTTAGCTTCCATCCTGCTAAATCCAACAAAATCCAACAGGTACATTTAGCTTCCATCCTGCTAAATCCAACAAAATCCAACAGGTACATTTAGCTTCCATCCTCCTAAATCCACCAAAATCCAACAGGTACATTTAGCTTCCATCCTCCTAAATCCAACAAAATCCAACAGGTACATTTAGCTTCCATCCTCCTAAATCCAACAAAATCCAACAGGTACATTTAGCTTCCATCCTCCTAAATCCACCAAAATCCAACAGGTACATTTAGCTTCCATCCTCCTAAATCCAACAAAATCCAACAGGTACATTTAGCTTCCATCCTCCTAAATCCAACAAAATCCAACAGGTACATTTAGCTTCCATCCTGCTAAATACAACAAAATCCAACAGGTACATTTTTCTGCTACCCTGCTGAATACAATATCCAACACTCTAGTACCGGTATATGTAGTTTATGTTGACTGCTAAATCCAACAAATTACAACAGCTTTTTACCGGTGTTAGATTTGTTGGATTCAGCAGGGCTAGGATTAAGATTTGAACAGAAATGTACATGTAATTATACGTACCTGGCCCTACAGTACAGGTGTGTGGTTACGAATGTCGGAAACACCAAAACCAAATGCGCTGCGTACAATGTATACTCTTTGTACGAACACAGCACAATCTATTGTAGCTTTGTCAGTCATACATACAGATGATGTAAATCATTCAACAACAAAAATACCCACGATAAAAATTTACGCTAGTTAACCCTGCAGTGTGCCAGGACAATACATGTATACACGCACTGTTACACCACGGTGACCTACTTAACAAAACAGCACCATGGCACACGGCAGAGTTTAATAATAACACATCAGACGTAATTTCATGGACGTACGTGCACATAGGACTGTACATGCTACATTGTACTTGCAGTTTCTAGTGCGGTGAGTGTCACAGATACAATGTAGAGAAAAAAAAAGTATAGGACAAATGGAACTCGATGGCCTTCACTGAGACTGTGTTTCCAAAATAAGACTTCCAAATAAAAAGTATGTTGTATCAAAACAAAGTTGCAGCGAAGCAATGACGCAATTCAACAAGATTTCTCTGGAATGCAAGGTTGGCAATGTGACTGTTTTGGCAATAAAACTTCACAAACTAAAACTTTATTAATTTTGGATCCTTCATTCCCCTAATGAATTACTCAACAAAGTCACTGGCAAATATAGGTTTTCCCGGCCAATTTCATCACAAATTAATTCAATTTCATTAACATGCATTCAAATTCACGCATTTCCCCTAATTCAATCAAATCAGGGTTTCTTTTTAGCTACTATTGCATTCAATTTCGTGTTTGTGCACACGTTCTTTTCATTCAGGTTCGTTTTAGTCATTCTATTTTGTTTATAGGTATTCAAGACTACATTTTCACCAATCTTCAGTTGAATTTCTACTACCTATCTACAATTCATGAAATCAAATTAAGACTCATCGAAGCGCACATGAATTTGTTGCTAGTTTTTGTTTTCTTTTTCGTTTATAGGCAATGAATTTCAAATTCTGTGCGTTCAAATTTAACATGAGTTATGGCTTGTTTATTCGAGGAAGCTGACAATAGCTCTTTTACTGGCACTTGAGTTTTTCTTTGCGTTTCCGTGTTGTTTGCATTTCATTTACGTCATAGGCATGTGTTTTGTCTTAATTGCAATTGTTCCTTTTGCTTTGTTACCCCATGATTAAAGTTAAAGCCTGTACCCTGTATCTAGAAGACTGTTAAGTAAAGTTAAAAAAGTTATGGTGATAAGTTTGAAATGAAAACAAAATCTTTCGCTATAGCCTTGTGATAGTTTGCACTGGTCTTTATGTTTTCTTCTTTATTTCTGCTAATGTTCGGACCACGTCAAATTAAAATACGAATCAGAAAGCACATACCATTGAAACGAATTTCAATGTAAACATTTGAAAAATGTTTGCCAATTGATTAAATTGAATGGTTGACCAGCCTCTTGCTGCTGGCTTTTACGAAATTGAATGATCTTTGCGACCTCATGAATTTGAATGATCCTATTTGGCCAGTGAATGCTAACTGCTGAAATGGAATTACTCCTTTTGACTGTTGAATGCTGATTCAACGGAGCATTCATTTTTAAACGAAATTGAATGAGCCGGGTATTAAATTTTGTTTAAATTGGCCGGGAAAACATAGAATTATACTTATTTCCAGGTTCTTCTAAATTTTTAAAACCAACTGAGAACCAATTTAACTTTTCTTTTGAATCAGCTTTTTCATTGACAAAAGAGATGCATATATATAAACAATTAAATATGAATACATGTACTTGTTTTAAAGCCTGAAATTACAGCTTTTAATTAGCATCAATTGAGGGATATCTACAAAATCTATTTTAAAACCTTTTTCTCAGCATTTAAAGGTACATTTGTACATGTAGGGCATCGCATTGGTAGAGCTGACACAGTTGCAGGCAGTGTTCATACACGGTGGGTTATTCCATAAATTAGGGTGCCAACTTGTGACATTTTTACCAAAAATGGAAACATTGATTGACAGGGGATTTATTAATAATTTTCAGTATAACTTAAAGATATTGACATTCCTCATTAATTGTAGCCAAAAATCAGACATTATTTACTCCAGAAATGCCAAAATATCATGTCAAAACCCATTCACGGTTTCACGTGTAAAGGGGACACCAAATTAGTTTTCTGCTATTTTTGTGATAATTCATGCTCAATGTGGTGTGTTTATTTTAAAATGTATTTTTTTTGGTCTTACCAGGATAAAACATCAAGGTTTATTGTGAAAATAACTTGATTAGACTAAAAATAACAATTCGGTGCATGATTGCGTATTGGGGACACCATTTGGTATCCCATTTACACGTGAAACCTAGTAAATGGCCCAAAATTAAAAATTTCCAAGCATGCAATCTTTGTTATGATTTCACACTTATCAAGTGGGACATGTAATTAATAGTGATAGATTTAGGTTTGCCAGTGAACCCAATTATCTTTTTATTTCTCAGAAACATTAGACAAATTTCACATGTAAAAGGGACACCAAAAAGGTGGGTCTTATTTACACGTGAAACATTTGGGCTAACACACTGTCAATCTCGGTCAACTAGTTATTAAATCATTTAAATATGGTGCCATTCTTCATATATGTGCACATCGTAGTATTTGAGAACCAAACAATGCATTTCAACAGCAGTTTTTAAAATGTCGCAGCTTTGGTGTCCCTTTTACACGTGGAAACGTGAACTATTTAGGACACCATGCTGTCAGGAAATTAGTCAGATGTTTCATCCTTTGCTACCAGATATTTAGGTACAAGTACTATAATTTGAGGAACTAAAATCATTTGTATATATTTCACTGTTGGTAATTAAAAAAAACCAAATATCACAATGTAAAGAGGGACACCAAAAGTCCTTGGCCCCCACATTTATGGAATCACCCACTTGCGATTTACTTAACTACAAGAAGCATTCCAAATGCCAATTATTATTATTTCTTTGTGTATTTCAACATTAGGAGTCCGATTTCATTTTTGGAATTGGCTTTCATTAATTAACAGGTACCCGTGCTTGTTTGCAATCGGGTACCCGATTCCCTTAATTACTACCCGTAAAAATAAATGCACACCCCTACATACATGTATACATGAATTAACAAACCTGTGTAAGTTTCAGCTCAATCAGTCATCCAAGTCACGAGAAAATATTGAAAAACTGTTAATAAGCTAGGACGTTTTTGGAGGTCTTATCAGACATTCAGATTTGCTCAAAGATGACAGCATTTCAGACCGAAATATTTCTCAGGATTGGTACTGGTACCATCTTTATAAACAGTTTTCAGATTGAAACTAATTATTGTTATTTTTTATCACTACCAAAGCCATATCATGATACCTTTAATATAGATGTAGATCTGAGGAACATAAAATTAGCGATCACTTTCAGTCTTTTGCTCATATCAAGGCCAGAAATATTCAATGCTGAGGATACATTTATTTCACACGAACACCCCTGAATTACATCTAAACACACAGCTTGACTAGAATTCGGTCTTCACCCAGCTACAGAGGAAGAAATGCACCCATGTACGGTCTGTGATTCATGTAATACTTATGTCATACTTACCGTCACCTGGCGATTAACTGCCGTCTGTGACAACAAGGCAACGGAAGCACTACAACCAAAGCAAGATCAAACCCTGGCAGATCGATGTTCCTTGATCCCAGATTGGTAAAAGCAGCACCTGCTCAGACTCTCAGCACACCAGCACTTGACACGACGAATAACACGCTCCAATCTCTTGCCCGGCTCGGCTAACGAGTGCCCAGCCATGCAGCAAATAGTCAGCACTGCCAGGAATCCTTAATTTCTCCCCGGCTCCTGGAATACATCCCACGCAGGCCGTTGACTGTGTAGCAACATGGGAATTGAAGCTATCACAGCGTACACTGCCAATCAGGAGATGTACGTGGTACATACAGCAGAGCATTGCCCTGTGCTAGTGTACTTTTGGGACCTGTTGAAGTTAGTCTTTAAATCTCTTTCGTACCAATGACGCTATAGATAAGCGTTTTAGCAAATGCCAACAGAATGTGAAAGTTCCATGTTCGTACAAAACTGACCGATCATCAAAGTGACTGCTCATCAAAGTGACCGATCATCCACAATTTTCACATGTATGTATGTAGGTAAATCTGCATTTGCATTTGTAGCATCATAACAAGCCGGACACTTGGAACATTACGGTCTCATCGGACTAAACACAACCATTACATCTGCACTATAAAGTCGCCACTCCGATACTTAATGACAGAAAGACACGTACGAGCACGTATTCTAAATGCAAATTACCAGGCCCGGGTCTAGACTGGCAGAGGAGAGTCAAAATCTCCTTGGGCCATTAGACCTACATGTAATTCCCTCGTTGTCTTTGACGACATTTACGTCATGAAAGTTGCCTGCACAACAGGTCAGAAACCGCCAGGAAACGTATCCGATTCCGATTCCGATACGAAAAAATATACCCTGAAGTGGCTATTACAGAAATCAGTAAACGGGTATGTAGCGGGTCTTGGCGCCCAACACAGAACTGCGGGCTCCCGATCGAGTCTAGATGGTACATTTGACCATAGTCAGTTCCCCCACACAGCAACTATTAATTTCCATTTCCTTCCGAGGGATCTGAACGTTACCTAGAATTGTTGTCGGTCAACGCCTGTAGACAGTGGGGGCAAGTTAAAGGGAGTCACACTTCAATCTAGGGCTTGAATTTTCAACAAAAATATCTTTTAACAGCTTGGAAAACAAAAACACAATTTTGGGGGATTTTAGGACACATTTCTCCTAGGTTTTTGTGGGGCACACAATTACAAAACATCGGTATCACACAAGATAACTTCCAATTGTTAAACAAAATCTAAATAATCTTGGCTTTCAACCCCTAGACATTTAAATAAACAATGTGTTGGGTATTTTTCGCACTAAAGTTGTGTTCACACTGGACTTTTTTTTCTGGAAGAAAAAGAACACTGGACTCGGGGGAAAAATAACCGGGAGGAAATTTTGCAGGGCTGTTTGCACCGACAGAGTTTTACCAAGAAAGTTTGATAGCAACAGCTTACGATTTATCAGTGTACGGTATACATGTACTTGTACTATCTTCCTCCGCGAAAATAGGCTGTTGCACGTGATTTAAAGGTAGTGTAGATGATTGGTAATCCTCCAAATTTCTTTTTTTTACTGAATTATTACGAAATACCTTACTAGACGGTAAGTTTATAGTAGTCTCAATCATCCTGTGGAATTATGGCACCAGGTGTGCTGTCGTTGTCAAGAAAAGTGGAAATATAATATCGTTTTCCAAAGATTTCAGCTGGAAATCGTTGGAAAACTGCCCTGTAGCCTTTAGTCAAGGCACGCGTGGCTACCCGGACGAGTGGCGCGCCCCCGGACATGCTGGCATTCGGGGCGCGTCACGCGCCAAGATAGCCACGCGCGCCTTGACTAAAGGCTATCATCCGCCCGACGAGGACCGTTGAAAACGAGCGCCGTTTTTTTCCTCTCCTTTTTTCTGCCACCCAACAACGCAAATCTTTGAACAGGTCAGTGGAATGATATTTCCTATAAATTACTAACCCCCAAATACGCCCATTTCTGAAAATTGCAACAATGACCAATCATGTACACTACCTTTAACGTTGCACACTGAGTTTTTCCCTCTCATACCTTGCCTGAGTAATACTTTTATCCCATATCATACAGAAAGTGAAATTCTGGCAAGTTAAAACATTTTTTAGTTTACTGACCCATTTCAATGTTACGAGGAAAATGTTATTAGACACGATTTCCCGATTTTATTTTTAAGGGAGTGGCGAACCTTTTTAAAATGTGCCAAAAAGTCATAATAATAATTTTCTGACAAACAAGAAGTTGGGTATGTGAACGGAGATTTGTGAAGCAAGTTTTATTAAGGTATAGATCTATCTCTCTCATTAGGACGCCATCTTCGTAGGAAAATTACAACTGCGTGTTCAACGGCATCAGGTGCGTTTGCGTGCAGTGTGCAAAATATTCTAAATACGTCCGCGCGCATGTTGCTCGAAATTTCTTCAAAATATGGCGCAGCCGATGCATGTCACGAAACTTTGACGCCTAAAATAACGATGCATGTGGCAATCTGTAGGAAGTGACGTCATTTGAGAGAAACCTATATTCAACCAACATCGAAATCCATTACATGGACATCATTGGTCTGCAGAGATGTTTGTAAATGAGCAAGACTACATACAGAGGGTGCCCATGCTTATAGCTTGCACCACTTTCAAGTTAGTCGTAAGTTGTTGCCATCTACAATGTAGCTATATGGGAGCTACAAGACTGATTCGTAGATTTTTTCCTTAAAAAAATCTCCAAACTACGAGTAAAATTGAAAAAGAGCAATCCTTTATGTTTACTCTGAACCGTTTTTAACAGAAAATTTGTCACAGAAAAGAAATAAGCAAAACCAAAAATAGTCAGTTTGAGTATCAAACTTGATGCACTTGATCCGGCCGAAATCAGACATAAACACCAGCTTGACCAAAATTGGCTTATTTTGTTTTATTCAATGCTTACACTACACCCGGGAGGAACTACATACATGTATGTATATTCACAAGCAAAAAAAATCAACAAAATCCACGAAAAATCCACGAGTACCCCAGATCAACATATAGTTTGTATTTGCCTAAAGGTCTTGGTCTATATCCACTTTTACAGGAAAACAAACCTACATCAACACCTCAAGAATTCCAGATTGCAAAAGAGATTCTTAAAAAAAATTTAAATACCGACAAAAAATCCTGAAATCAGGAAAAATCCTGACAAATCTCACCCCTGCAAGACAGCAACAAGGCTAGGACTATTGGGCAATCTATATTTATACATGCATTTCCTGATGCCGAAGACAAGCAATTAGACTTACCTGCACTCATGTCTTTTTCTTCCATGATTATACACCTGTCCTTATTGTGCCTGTCTAGTACTCGACTCATCAAGCTATTAGCCAAAGACATACATATAAGACAGAGGAACTACAGCAGTAGCTTATAACACCGACCTTGCATAATTCCCTCCATACACAAAGGGTGGAAATAATTCATTACTGGGTCTCATTGTCCAGCTAGCTATCAATGTTGCATGTGGCAAACCATGGGAGAAACAAAAACTATAGTGGAAGGAAATTTGTCAATTACATTAATTCCAAGCTGTTTCCAGAAAAACACTCTTATCTGCTACCATGCCAGTACGTACGTACGTGAATATTTTTAGACAAAGTAACCTCGCTTTGTCAAATTTACAATATTTTCAGTTTATGGAATAAAACTGGACTCCTTTCCCCTATTATTGGTTAAACTCTCTCACGTGACCGGCCACTCTCCCAATTATCCATATCATCGATCACTTATAGGGCATGTGCAATACGGTGACTAAAATTCACGCTGCACCGGTAGCAGCACTAAAAGTTTTACAATGAATTGATTGATCAATAATTAATCAATCACAGCACAAAATGAGCTGTTGAACTTGCAATTTGCTTCAAACTGTGAGAGCTATAAAATGCTAAGTGTAGGGTGGTTAGACGCAGAGGTCTAAAATTATGTGTAATAGAAAACACAATAGCGGAGGATGTAGAAAAAATTACATGAAACAGGTGGTCACGCCTTACAACTTCAAAAGGTTATACATTGTATGTGTAGCTTGGACTAAGAATGAGCTTATACAGTAACACAGTTTATCACATTTGTGTATTAATCCCGGTCAGGAAAAATTGCCACATGTTTGTCAGTCTAATAAAAACCTTCCTCGAATCTCTGTGCAGTACACACTGCACATGATACAGGTAGTACAAATGTAAACGTAGTACGGCCGAAAACAATGTTAATTGATTGCAAACAAAATGTGGAATAAACAATTTTGGTAAATTGGGGGCAGTATTTGAAGAATAAAATGTCAGTTTTTGTTTCCAAAATTGATACAAAATCTCACTTTTCTTGTAAATCACAGCACACAATTAAGGTGCCATGATTTCATCACAGGATGCTACTATTATTTATTACTGTCAAGAAAGATCTTTCATAATAATTTGTTAGCTTTGATTTTTAATGTTTGCAAATGTTTGTATACATGTATTACCTATAATGAGCTCCACGCTTGACATCATGACTATACAGTTTATTCATGCCAGCATGCAGCCCATCATCAGCAAGTTGCAAGGTAAGGAATGACATGCTTCCCAGAATCTAAAAGACTATAGTCCCCAACAGGGATTCTACAATGTGCAGTGTACTGTGCGACAAGTGACATACGTGATTTTTTTTTGCACAGCAGGGTCACATATGTGAAGAACGTAGTTCAATCATCATTAGCAATTTGTTATCTCAACAAAATATTAAAAAAAAAAAAAAATGGCATTTCAGAGACCCATGCTAAATTTAAGTCTAGATGTCAGTTCAGAAATAAATTGGTGATTGATAGAGCTGGCTGCAAATAGGCATAGGTATGATATACCGGTACTATCGCCTACGTGTACATTTGTAGCTTTTGCGGGCTTCCAAGCAGACTCAGATAAAAAAGTAGAATAGTAGGAACAAAATAAAAAAATAAAAAAAACAGGGCAAAAGTAGGACTTTGGAAAACAAAATCAAGATAAAAGTATGACTTTTGCGGGCTTTCAGGAGTAGTTTTTGTTGATACTCGCCCATGTCTACAGCATCACAAGCCTCATTTGACATGTTCTGTACTCACAACTCTTGTACGCCATCCTCAACTATAAAGTACTTTGTAAAGTTGCAGTACTCCTGCACCCAAGCCCTTTATTGTGTGTATTTCATATGACAGTGTGTAACACTGTTATGAAAAATATTCAGTGAGACTTCATTTTTTTCGGAGTTGTGGGAGAAAAAGTACTAATAAGTAGGAAAAAATAGGAATTTCAAGAAAAGAATTAGGAAAAGTAGGAGCAAGGTCAACAAAATTGGGAAAAGTGGGAATACTCGCGAAAGCCTGCTTTTGATTAAAGGGGATTGGATGTGCCCAATGCTACAAAACGTTTGCCCTAAAAAGTCTATTTGTCCTGATTTGGCATATCACATGTAGTCTTGGGCACTATGAATTCAATCATCAACACAAATTACAATTTTTGCAATTTCTCCGGTAATTATTTGGACTCACAGGTTGAGCACCAGCCAATCCACAGCCTATAACCACACATCACTGCACGCTAATCTAATTTGTATCGGTCCCCATGACGCTGACCATAGTAGGTCACGCTTGCATGCTCGAGGACATTGCTGCATTAATTCGCCGTGACTGATGACCGACCGTCCAGGGTTGTGCAATGATCAGGAACTGGGATGAGAAAATATTTATGGAAAACAAAAACTCCTGGGGAAAATTGAAGTACTTACTTGAATTGGCTAGCATATGAACTTGGTATTAGGAAACAGGATCGGGTGATTAATTTTCATGGGGATGGGATGCACTGTGGGATGCTGGATTATAGTAATTTACCCAACCACACTCCTTTGTCCATTTCCCCAGCTTCAACCTTCATCTTAATCCCTCCCCTCCTTCATCCTTACCCTAATCACACTTCTTTGTTCCTGTCTTCCTGGCTGTCCTTTCCTCTCCCTTTGATGTTTACCCACTGCCATGCTCCTTTGCATCCCTCTTTTGTGTTTCTCCACCCACCCCCTCATGCATGTGTGTTCCCTACATGTTTGTTTCTTGTACTCTGTCATTCACCTTTGAGAAAGAACTTGCTTAAGTTCGAAACGTCAGGCCAGCTAATTTTTTGAATTTATCTATGCATTAGAACTTTCTGAGCAATATAGCATGCAAGCTGACTGCCAAATCTAAGGAGATCTGGCAAAATTTGGTAGTTCCCGGCCCATCATACAGGATCTCCAGTGGTGTGCAAAAATATTCTAACACTTGACATATCTGAAGAAATTGATATTTAATGCCTTACAATGCCTGGTTTACATTTTTCACCTGTATTATTAAATAGAAAAGGTAATTGTGTTGTGAGCATACATGTAGCTCACATTAGTATCTGCCAGTCCTTCCATCTTTTGTATCAAACTTTACTCTAATATTTGTTCTGTCCACCCTTGGCAGCAATCACTGCGGCACATCTTTCGGGCATAGTGTTTATATATTTCCTGAGGAGTTTCTAGACTACATGTAATGCTGTTCCAAGTCTTCTGAAGTTCATTCCAGAGGGTATTTGAATGTACATTGGTACGGTGTACATGTATATTGATTGCCATTTCATCACAAACAACTAAAGTACATAAAATATGCCAAGTGTTCGAATAATTTTGCACACCGTAACATCGTGTGCCACATTTTGTTTTCTGACTGGGCTGGGCAGGAAACTATACCGGTACAACAATTTGTTTAGAAAAAAAATATGTAAATTTAAATTTACAACATTTAAAATAATACATGTATTTCCAACCATACAATGTGGGAGTATGTTTAACTTTCAAACAGTTACTCTGTAGCATACAATGTATTTCCAATTTGCAACCCATACTTCACAAGCTATTTTTACTTGAAAAAAAAAAATGATCCCACAAATTGAGAGCTCTGCGACAAACCACTTCCAGCTTCCCAGGTCTCACAGCTCCCAGATTTTTTTCTTCCCGTTTAGAATACGTCGTGGAAAAGACACGCATTCACAGCATGCTCAAAAACGGTTTGGCATAGAGAAACTGAACGCACTGTGCAGGGTATTCGGTCTTTGGTGGCAATTAATTTCGTCCACGATTCGTCCCCAATGAGGTGTTTTTGCGTCAACGGTTATTGATCAGATAGCTGGCCCTACCCCCCTAATCATAGTTCATTCCTCCTCAATTGACGCAACCTACAAAAGCAATGATTCCCAACTTTGTTCGGAGATCTGAAGAGCTTTTTTGTGGCCAAACGGCGGTTACCCATAGCAGTTCAATTGAGGGCAGGATCACGTTCCCTTTGGGGCCTGTGGCCCGTTATGAAACGCCGAAATCGGAGCTCGGCGGGTCCAGCAGTTCTTCAGGAATCTTCCCACGGGTTTCGGTAAGGGGATATCTAGATCTTTGAATTGTGTGAATGAGCACTTTATGGAGTATGTGCTGTAAGACACACAAAGGGAGCATTTCGGGCAAAGTACATGCAAGGAGGGCACGCAGAGGCAGGAAAGACTTAGGGCAATCAAAACAGATCGAAGCAGTTTAATCGTGTACAGTGAGAACCTGTCGAGGTCTGCCTCCAGCGCCAAGTTTGGAGGGAAAAAAAGTCTCGGGTATGCAATGTTTTCCCCATTTGGTAATAACCAACAAAATTTGTAAGTATACCAACGTCCTCGGACTCAAGTCCACCTCATGCCCCATTTTTAAAGACGTAGGCTTAGACTAATAAAAATTAAGGCGCTATATAAAATGCTGTATCTACATGTAGCCTGCATGTATACACGATGTTGCTGTGAGAACTGCCAGTGTCCCTATACTAGCTGTATACATTAACAGCACCTCATGTTCCAAAAAATCCTTCCCTTTAAAAAAAACAAAAAAATTCAGGTGGTAATTTTTCGGGGTCTCTTTTTGGGAGTAATTTCAGCAAAATCTTGACTATCCCCCCTCCAGATATAGATTTTATGCCACTGAATGCAATGATGATGAACATGTAAAACAATACTTTAACCTATTGAATATGGGCGACGGCCAATAGCCACAGTTTGAAAAAGACCACATGGCTGGTTGTTGTGCCTTCCTGCACATATATTCGATCTATTGTTTATGCTAGTGTGTGCATTACGCTTGGCTGAACAAGCCCGTATGGTATACAAGCATCCCATTAATAACAGCCAGACAGAATGGGATCATGTGACCTGGCACCACGAAATAGGTGGAAAGGAGCAAAAGTTGACAATTATGATTATGTAGTATTTCCTGAAAATACCTGAATTTTTATTAAAATCGCCCAATGCAAGGCTGAAAGCCATCCTATGTAAAGGTTTATGTAATCAGAGGTGGTAGGGTTGGCGACATTTTCAATTGCCAACCCCATCACCCTTATGACAAACAATAAGCTTCAAATCGTATCAATCGTATCTAATTAAGCTTCAATTTGATGTACATGTGTTGTGTGTTGCTGCAGGTCACTTCAGGGTGCACCACACTAATTCAAGCTCCCATTGACAACAGTGTAAAATCAACAAAGTTCAGGGCCAAATAACCTGTACCCCAGCATCACTGGGGTCTACAAAAACAAATGTCACTTATTGTCTGATCTTTTATCTTTCATTTTCTATTCTATTTTCAGGGGGGTTAACCAATTACATTTTTAATTATTGACGCAAAACAAACCTACCTCCAAAAAAGTCCTATTTCCCAAGCCGATCAACAGCCATTTTTAACATGGCATCCCTCCACTTTCTCGGGCAAATAGGACCCATTTTTCAACAGTAATTTTATCAAGTCTGCACACAGATGGAAGCCCAGAAACCAGGGAGTTGATGCTGGGCTATGTTTACACAATCCCACAATTTTTGGAGGCACAAACTCTCCTTTTTCAAAAAATGCTGTGGGTATACATTTTATGTTGATGAGCTGGCGCATAAATTCGGACATGAATTAGTGTAGTGCACCCTTCAAGTCCTGGGCCTCACCCTAACCTTTTCAAGAGTCTCGACCCCTTTGTTTGGAGAAAATTCAATTTGTGACCTGTGCACACCTATTTACACGAGTCCAAAAAAAGAAATCATCCCAAAAATATTTTGAGATTGAATTCAGTTTTAAAACTTTGGGATATGATAGAATAGGGCTTTTTTTAACCAGTTCGCGCCGGGATTATTTTTGCCGAAAATTTCTATTTTCCAAAAAGGCAAAATATAGCAGCCAACTTCTGATATACAGCCAAACGCCACAAATACTGATTTGCAAGAGTCATTTCAACAGTATTTGTACAATATTTCCTGCCGAAACCTCATATATATTTCAATACTCTGGGTGCGCCCATCAGAGCGTAAATTGTAGAACAACAGGCCGTGCACAGCGGTCAAGTTCAAGTTCAACACACGGTCCACCTCCACAGACTTCTCGGACTTTGTGTGTGTATACAAAACAAATGAGGATTAGCGTGTTGAAACGTTACATGGAGGTGAGTCGAGGCAAGCTTGATGTTTTTACCCGTCAGCCGTGCCCGTGTATATAAACAACCAGATCGTGTGAACACATCCTCTGACGTAAACTGGTTAAAATGTAAAAGAACAAAAACAAAACTTCTCGGTAAAAAACTGTTTTCTGCTGGCTACCTTAGAAAACTACATGTATTGTTCCTTTCCACTCATTTTGTGGTGCCAGGTTATTTGAATTACTGAATATTAGCCATGAGTCTGTGGAGTGCTGTGTTAGTGTAGCGAACTTAAGCTCTCGGTGATACTGCAGATTGTGGGTTCGAGACCGGCGGGGGTCATGGTGCATGTGTCTATGAGCAATTAGGCAGTTTGGCTACGTTCGGACACCGTTTTAAATTCGCTTAAAACACTAGCTGAACTCGATTTGGGATAAAGTTTTAGCTAAAACGGTGTCTGAATGGTTTTTAAAGTTGACAGACTCTGTTTTTATCTCGCCGCTAAAATGGTGATTCAAAACACCTCGGAGGGAGGGTTTAACCACAACTGTTTCCTCTTTTACAACAATGTCTGAACGGTTTTAGCTAAAACGCTTCCTGTTTTAGCCAGCGCAGTTGTGTAAACAATCGCGGTTGTCAGAGCATGTCCCATACACAGCATGCACGCGACACGCCAACGTAGCACTAGCGTAGTCCATCAATTGCCATCTTTGCTAATACAGTAAAGCCTTCACGTGCATATTCCTGCTCTCGATCTTGCCCTTATACATTTTAGTTCATTGTTCCGACATTTTTTTGAAGCGGCTGTTGATTTTTTTCAAAACTGATGTTCACCATTGCATCATGGCCACTGCTTCAACTTTCATACACACAATTTTCTGATGTACACACGAACCAGCGCATGCTTTATGTAAATGAGCAGAAGTTCTACGTGACCTCAAAACGGAGATAAAACCACTTCGATTATTACTACAAACAACCAATGTAAGTGCAAGCCCGACTGTGTGTCCCAGTCCCAGCCATTCTTCACGGTGGATAAAAGCCGAGTCCATGTCCAACATAAATGCAAAAAGCAGGTCGCGGGCTGATCACGTTCACGGGATCTAATCAGCCTTTGGAACTTTCAATCTATAAACGTGGCATAACTGATAAACGTGGCATAACTGATAAACGTGGCATAACTGATAAACGTGGCATAACTGATAAACGTGGCATAACTGATAAACAAGTCCAATTTAGTAAGATGGGGGAATATCATCCATCATCCATGCTAAGCTGGCATAAACGTGTACAAACATGTATGTACCAGCATATCAACACGGAACTGTTTATTTACCAAGTTCACTGCCCCCAACCTGTAGCCAAAATATGCAGGCACCGGGGCTCATTAGAAGTGATAAGATACATGCAATTCCTTACCAATTTAATCATTTTGTGATCAATTGACAGTTCCCCCATTGGCTGTCATTCTACATACATGTACATGTACATGTACAGGCCGATGGGCAAGTCCCGGTACAAACCATGTACAAACAGAGCAACAGACGGCAAATAGATCGTAATGGGCTGACCTGGGGCAGAATTAGGGTCACCAAAATCAAGCCTTGCAATCCGAGGCATTAGCGGAGAATTCCACTTGAATTCCACTTAAATTGCAAATGAAAACAAACCGCAAATGCTAACTAAATGTAATCAATAAATGTAACAGTACAATTTTTACAACATTGCTGTTCGAAATTTCCAGGGCAGTGCATTCTCAATATTGCTAGGGTGCCTTGCACATATGTTTTAAATGCTTCACGGACAGATAAAAAAGGTTCGTAAAAATTGTATTCAAAATTACCAGTTAAACTATCTAGTCTACATGTATACTTACATATGTATGAGAACAAGACTTTTAAACAAACTTGAATCAGTCCCCGATGGAGAAACCGATGTCTGGTTGCCGGAAAAGCCCCCCAAAAAGTATCAGAACAAAAACAAAGCCTTTTCCGGCTGGCTGCCGGAAAATCCAATGACAAGAGGTAGGAATTAATATTCCCCTTGAAGCAGGAGATAATCTACATGTAAGAGGAGGGAAACATGCACAATAAGGCAAATAATTCCATAGTGTTACAAAACAAGGGAAAAAGCTATTGGCAAAGTTTTTTGTTTTACATGCACCTACATGTACATTGTACATGTACATGTAGGTACAGCCAGGAAACACTTCTCATCACATAACATCATCAAATAAAACCACAAGGGAAACTAACTGGGAGATTTAACCATTTTTCACTTGTGAAGAAAGAAAACTAGTGGCATGATGAGTTAGGGCTTGATTCAAGCCTGCACCATCTGGATTACTGTACCAATACAAGTACCAACTGAGCTACGTGTACATTGTACATGTAGCTTGCCCTATAGACGTTTAAAACAGAAGAGAAGGCTTTTCAGTGGGCATGTACTATGCCATTATAAAAACTGAGTGCATGATGAAAACCATGTTCACAAAACTGCTACAAGTATACCGTGGTTTGGAGTGAACATGTATATATACCAACCTGAAAAATAGATTTGCTTGCTTTATAGCCCGTTCTCACTTGAACGATTTTTTGTACAACTGCGGTGCGACTAAAAATCGTACAGCCGTGCGATTTCCGTACGAATTTCCCTGTTTCTTTCCTGCGCAGTCTCACTTGTACAACTGCCGTGCGACTGCCGTTCAACTCTCGTGCGACTTTTCCTCCCGAAACATCCGATAATGGTTCAAGTTCCGTGCGACTGCCATACAACCTGTACGAGTCCCACACAAGCGCCGTGCGGTTTTTGTTCAACTCGCGTGCGACCTGTGCGCATGTGGTACAACCGCCGTACAACCAATCAGAGCACCGAGCGACCGCCGTACAAGCGCCATTCGATCCACGCGAATTGCATAAAAGCAGGGCCTTTTGGCGTCGATCTTCGTAACCGCACTTGATGTTCGACAGTCAACAAGTATTCAACACAACACAACAATGCCACCGAAGAAGAGTGATGGCAAGCAGGCAGGCAGCAAGAACGACACAGCCGAGCGACTCTCTTCAGACTGCCGTGCGATCGCCGTGCAGCCCCCATGCGACCAATGCGAACTATGTGAACCATGCGAGAGCTGTATGGAAATTTTCAAATTTTGAAAAAACTTGCACGGGCATGCAACCCGTCCGAATTACACACAACACCCCTACAACCTGTGCGAATCATCAACAGACTGCCGTGAGACTCCCGTACGCCCTGTGCGATTTGGTAGTCGCACAGCATTTGCGTAGAAAATCGTTCAAGTAAGAACGGGCTATAATTAGATACATTGTACGTTACAAGCTTTTCAACGAAACGTTCCACACACACACACCCAATTGTGTAAACGACTGCAATCGGGGACCTCCTATTGTTCATACTTTTAACTTTTTGGCAAGGGCCCTCATTGGTTTTGTACACGATTTTCAAACGGGGACCTTTCTCAATCGGGGACCCTATTGTCCTCTATTGTTAAAGGTCCCCTATTGAATGCAAAAAACAAACTCACACACACACAAAAACAACCAACGTTCAGTTACAGATTTAATAAATTTTAAATTTGGAATCGGGAGTGGGATGCTCTTAATTACAACAGCATAAAATGTTTCAACTCAATCGTACATAATAAGTACATCAGTGCATATAGTACAATACAAAATATTTTAGGAGAACCAATTATACAGTTTCTTCCATAATTCATTATAACTTCATTAAATTGAATTAATTGAAATTTTCAGTCAGAGTATAGACATGTAGCAGCTTATAAATGTTTAAACAGTTTCATGCATATATATATTTTTTCATGTGCTGTGCAGTACACAATGTGTTTCATTGAAAAAGAATCAAATTGCAATTATGCATAATAAATGCACCAAACGCCACCGGCGATTCCAGTCCAGGTTGTCCCAGCTACATGCACATGTACATGGTCATCATAATGCCATTTACCCAGCCTGGTACCAATCATGTATAGTCAGGGGTAAGATTGGCCAAAAATGAAAACTCCACAAAATCCACGAAATCCACGAAAATTCCACGAGGACCCCAGATCAACATGTAGTTTGTATTTGCCTAAAGGCACTGCCGTAAAATATCAATTTTTATTGGTCTCTATCAATTTTTATAGGGAAAAAAAACACCTTTTTGAAAACACCTCAGGATTTCCAGATTGAAATTCTAAAATCCCGAGAAAATATTCCTGAAATCAGGAAAAATCCCGACAAATCTCACCCCAATGTACATGTACAAGTACATGTATGTATGCATACACAAATAATCTAAAACATTACTGATGAAAAAAAGGTTTGAATCGGAGAACCAATTTCCCACCAACAAAAACAGATACATTATTATATTAGGCATATTAATTATACTTTCCCCAATTGTCAAAATCCACACACACAAAAAACCAATCAATCAGATGTTCCCTACACAAGTTGACAAGCAAGAAAGATAATGTAATTGTAAACTTGATTATTACAGTGCACAAAATTAATGCTGCATCTTACCTTGCTTCTGTTGTATTCTCAATTTGTATCTCTCGAAACTAACGGCTGGTTAACAGTGTACATGCGTGTTTTCCTGGCTTTGTACATGTTAACAATCAAAAAGCTCTCAACCAAACAAGGGAAACTGTATGACGACGCTTAGGATGGTAGTTTCTTCTCCACAAAGCTTTCTCATCAATCATCTTCAGCCGTGCCCATCGACAACGAATGCGCTACATGATGAATCCGCTGACCCACACACATACACTACATGTTAGTACCAGGACCAAGAGAGTGGGCTGGCGCCGGCTACAACCAATGGGACCCAGAGTTAAGACGACACACACAGCACGCCACGGCTTAAACAAGCAGAGTAGAGGAGCAAACCGGGGCGGAGCGTCAACCGCAACGCCGTGCTGTAATTGGATGAGAGCCCCAGCCGGCAATTAAGGCATCTGTCATAACCGCTCATAATTGAAGATGCCTCACTTTCTATCAGCTTGCCCTGCTGCGCATGAAATGCTTTTCCCAGGGACCATTAAAATACGAGCAAGCCTGTCACTGCACCAGTTGTACACAGTAAAAATCCCAGGGTAGTGTAGCGTAGGGTACAATGTACTTGCGTGGGTTTGATTGCCACATTGCAGTGTACAGCATGGTGTTTTCACCCCAGGTTAAAAAAGGGGGGGGCGAAAAAAAATTAAAATGAAGTGATCATATACGTGAGGATGGGGGTGGGTTGAGGAGGCGCAGGGGGGGGGGGGGGGGGTGCTAGCAAACCACAGAGGGTACATAGGGATATTGGGAGTTGAAGGCATCTCAACATCAATGCGCCCGCTCATAGAGCTCGAGCGTGGGTTCATTATAAGCTGGGAGTAACTCGATCATGTACCCACGTATTCAGTATCGTCAATTCATCGACCCCTCTCCACTCTGCCGGACTGACGGTGATGCGGGGACGATGAGCAAGTTTGAATAAATCAGGGGCAGGGCTGTCCCTCGGGTATTGGTTAGGGAGTTCAGGTGTATTTTTTTTGCCACTGAGGCAGTTGGTTCTGACGCACGTGTCAATGTTCTCTTTGCATAAAACTACAAATTGCTACAATTCCCTCCAAATTTATCCCGGCAGAACAAATATGCAAAATTCAATGTTACAGTTGCCCATTTACAATTCAAGTAACTGAAATGAAAAACAAATGGGGGGGGGGGGGGGGGGGGAATGCAGCAACCCTCTGGCCTCTTAAAGGTAGTGTACATGATTGGTCACTGTTGCAATTTTCAGAAATGGGTGTATTTGGGGGTTAGTATTTTATAGGAAATATCGTTCCACTGACTTGTTCAAAGTTTTGCGTTGTTGGATGGCGAAAAAACGAGAGAAAAACGGCGCTCGTTTTCAACCGTCGGGTAGATGATAGCTTTTAGTCAAGGCGCGCGTGGCTACCTGGCCCGCGTGACGCGCCCGAATGCCAGCATGTCTGGGGCACGCCACTAGTCCGGGTAGCCACGCGCACCTTGACTATTAAGGCTACAGGGCAGTTTTCCCAACGATTTCCAGCTGGAAATCATTGGAAAACGATATAAATTTCCACGACAGCACACCTGGTGCCAACATTTCACAGGATGATTGAGACTACTATTAACTTACAGTCTAGTAAGGTATTTCGTAATAATTCAGTAAAAAAAAATGGAGGATTACCAATCATGATGGGCCGCTGACCATTTTAAACGCAAGTACAATATTCCATTGATTTTTCTAGAATTTTTATTTCGTGGTTCATGGTTTATTTCTCCCGCACTGTCATCAGAAAGTAACATTAAATTTTATGGAAATGTCTTTAATATAACATGAGTCTGAGAAATTGACTGTTACGGTAGTTTATTGTGTACAAGCATGGAGGAAGGAAGGTACATAGCTACAGCTGGATTATTATTATAAAGCTTAAACAGATAACAATAACATACATGTACCCGGTATGCATTGGCTACCATAAGAATTTCTGCATAAGAATACATATACATACATACATACATACATTAATTAAATTCAGAGAATTTCACAGCCACAAATGTACACGTACAATGTACACGTACAATGTACATGTGCAATGCATTGTGACTCGAGAGTACAGCGAGAGAAAACATTTGCGGATAGCCTTTTTCACTCACGTGACCAGGGGCCAATTTCACAGAGCTGCTAAGCACAAAAATTTGCTTAGCACCAAAGTCTTGTTTAGTTAAAACAGGTTACCAGCCAAAAGGCTTAGCCATTTTTCATGCTAAGCAAACAACAGCTGAATGCCAGCCACTTAAGCGATACACTTCACATCAGAATTTGGTTGTAATCCTGTATTTACATGTATACCAAGGAAGACTTTTCATGCTAAGCAAATTTGTGTGCTTAGCGTCGCCATGAAATTAGCCCCACGTAGAATACATGCACACCACCACATGGAGACCGTCAACGATAATAATGTATCGTATGGGGCCGGTTAAACCATGTGTGGGCCGGCACACAGCACGTTTGACTGGTTTATCAACCGCAGTAAAGCACTTCATTAACATCACTACACACAATGCAGTCCACGACGATATGTATTAAAAAAAGGTGCAATTATAAAGACATTTTTGCACACGGTGCCACCCAAAAAACCAAAAAAGTTGGGTAGACCCTTTTAATACCTCCATGGGTAGACCGAATAGAGTGCAGAGTATAGTGAGTGGTTTGTTTTTTGTTTAAAGTTTTCGTCAATGATTCGTTATTGGGGGGGGGGGGGGGGGGAAATCCATTGAATTAAAATTTTCAGTCAGAGCACAGAGTAGCTTTAACTTGGTCTGTTCATTCTAGGCATAATTTTCTCAGCTAAACTTCCCATTCAGAAGGAAAAATTGTCCCAGTCTGCCATCACTGGACTGATAGGGTGCCCTTAAAAGTCAAGTGGTAACACGGCTTTAAAAACTCCTGGCCATGTGCAAGTTTACGGGAAATTGGGACACGCAGACTGGGTAAACTTCCTGTTCCCTGGGTGCTCAAGAGGAGGGGTTGAGGTATACATGTAGGGCAGCAGACGCAAAGTTCTAACTCGCTATGTACATTCAAGTAGAAGGCTGGGAAGGGGAAGGCTGACTGGTTGACTCACAAACTTGATTAAAGACGCCTTGAACTGAACTTATTACATGTAAGCGGCTGAGAATGAGCCCTGACTGAGCCCTGACTGAGCCGTGACCTAACCTGACCTGAACTGACCCGACCCCTCAGGGAGTTTGTTATTAATTACTATACTAAATAGGTCACTATAGGAGATACATGTACACTAGAGTGAAAATAACAGTCAGGGGGAGGGGTCAGTTGAGTGGACATTACTGAGACGTTTCTTTTCTGTCCATTTCTGATGATCCTATATGCAAGGCTTTTATTTGAACAAAACAACGTTAGAGACAGCCAGTACTTACAACTGTACATGTACATAATGTCACAGTTTTCCCACCTGGCAGATCGATTTCACAAAGTGCTAAGATGAGTCTTACGATGAGTCTTACGATGAGTACCAGACAAACAGTAGTATTTGCTAAGCAATGAGTGACGTAATAATGCAAATTTTGTGAAATTGACGGCAGGCTGCTTTACTGAGGGGATTTTATTTTCAATCCAAGTGCAAGATCATTTAGTAATTCCTTAATATAACAACAGCATGTTCTTTTTTCAACTTAGTTCCTAGAACACTTACATACGTGTACATTAATTGTACTTTGATTAGTCAACATTAATCCTCATTAGCGCGCAACAAATGTTTCTATTGGCTAAATGGTATGTCGACCTCCCCAGACGAAATTATTACATTATACAGTGCAAGGATATTGGCCCGCTGTAAAAATCAACACTAACAATTTTATGGAAATGTAAACATAAATCTCAGGGATAAATACAACTATCCATGCCCGAGGTTCCTAACATTATTGTCAGCCTGAGAGACATGATTCCATCACTGAGAAAAAACCCACAAAGTTTCATTGCACTGAGAAAAATTATTAGTTGTCCTCACTGGAAACATTTTCCAGATTTTCCATCAGAATCCAATGGAACCCAACAGAATCCAATGGAACCCAACAGAATCCAATGGAATCCAATGGAACCCAACAGAATCCAATGGAACCCAACAGAACCCAACAGAACCCAACAGAATCCAACGGAATCCAACGGAATCCAACGGGAACCCAACGGAATCCAATGGAACCCAACAGAATGCACTGGAACCAACAGAATGCACTGGAACCAACAGAATCCAATGGAACCCAACAGAATCAAATTGTGACATCTGCTTGAGCTAAAATGCTTGTTATCTACATGTACATGTACACAAAACAGCTACACTGTAGGAGGTTGGCTAGGAGAGCTACAGCATCCCACGCCCCAAACACCCGTTTTCATCTTTTTCCCCCAAGATAATTAATTCTTTCATTTGTCAGAATAAAAACAGTACTTTCACAATCCTTCCAGCAATACTTTGCTGATACGCACAGAATCGTTTTTAATTAAGGTAAGTTTTTCGGTGAGATATGCGCCGAGTGACTCGACATGTTTACAGAGTGTGCAGCAGTGTTTAGTGAAATGCAGTTTACTATCTGCATAGTGCACACACATGTACAATGTACATGCAAACATGCATAGTCTACATGTATCAATTCTAAACTTTTTTTGATACTGTGTATTTCAAATGGGAAAAAAACTAAATCAGCACATATTGATTTGTAGAGGCATAATTAGAAAGGCCCAATTTCTTCTGGTTGCTAACTTGCTATAGCATGTTTCTCTACTAATGGAACCTCCGCCCATTTCACAGACAAGCTTTAAACACAGGAAAATGCTCGCTAACTTCAGAGGCAGAATTTGCATAAAATAGTGACACAAAAATAGAAATGTCCATGCACGCACAGGTGTTTGCATGACTTCACCATGACAAAGCACTTAAAAGTAGTGTACATATATGTACATGATTGGTCATTGTTGCAATTTTCAGAAATGGGCGGATTTGGGGGTCAGTACTTTATAGGAAATATCGTTCCACTGACCTGTTCAAAGTTTTGCGTTGTTGGATGGCGAAAAAAAACGAGATAAAAACAGCGCTCGTTTACAACAGTCGGGCGGATGATAGCCTTTAGTCAAGGCGCGTGGATACCTGGGATACCTGGACGCGTGACGCGCCCCGAATGCCAGTATGTCCGGGGCGCGCCACTCGTCCGGCCGGGTAGCCACTAAATGCTACAGGGTAGTTTTCCAACGATTTCCAGCTGGAAATCGTTGGAAAATGATATACATTCACAGAATGATTGAGACTACTATTAACTTACAGTCTAGTAAGGTATTTCGTAATAATTCAGTAAACAAAAATTGGAGGATTACCAATCGTGTACACTACGTTTAAGTTAGGAAAATTTGTTTTCGGCTATTGTAGCACAACGTGTCTCTACTTATGAAATTGGTACAGGTGGGTCATTCTATAAATTTTGGTCCAATTTTGGTGTGGCTGTTTCATCTGACAAGATTTTGCAATTCCGGACACATTCTTTAATGCCTTCTATCTCCAAGAGTGATTATGTAAAGCAAAGTACCTGCCAAACAAGTACAAAATAGTGTGAAGTCAATTTTAATGATACATGTACTTGATGGGAAATTACACAGGTCAGGTAACAGGGACACCCAAAAAATGTCACACTTTTGGACCCCAAATTTATAGAATGACCCAGGTCCTCATATTGATCTTCACTCTAAGTAACAACATCTCAAGAAAATTCTGACCAATATGATACTGTACATGTACAACAGGCAGACATGTCCAAACAAAATATGCTTAATGCCAACAGATTAATGTTTATAATCCATGACGCAATGTTAAAATCTCCATCTCACGAAAACTGGAAAAGATCACTGACAGTAACTCTTTTTTGTTTTTACTTGGCCTGGCTGGCAAGTGGCCATTACAAGTTGGCTGTTTTTAGCAAGGAGTCCACATAAAATTAGCATTCTTGTTTTGCATACAGGGGGACAAGCGTCTTCAATTACTCACAAAGAAAGAATTCACCTCGGCAACACCATGCATGTTGTATGCGTCAACTAGGCACGGAGAGTTTGTTTTGTTTTCTATTTTATCTGCAATACAAACTGGGCTGCTTGCCAACAGAACACAAACATAAATTTGTTTGCCAAGTACTTGTTGATAGCACACCATACGTTTACATACATTGTACTACGTAAGTTTATGTACATTTTCTAGCCAATTTGAGTCGAAAAAGCTGTACATTTCCCATCAGTTTGTTTTGTTCTGATTGTTCTTCTCCCCTCTCCCCCCCCCCCCCCCCCACCCAATTATAGCAACCACGGCCTTTGACAAACTATTCTTATAATTTCTTGCGAAGAACACGAAAACAAGAAATGATGAATTAAATGCTTGCCGGGTCGTGAGACACCCACCATTGAAGAGCCTTTTGCGAATCTGGAACAAACAACGTGCAAGAATAGGGGAACACGGATTTCCCCTAATCCCGGCATTTTCAAGCTGGACTGTATAATTATCTGGCTTTTTATGGTGATAACCCCCAGGCACACATGGCACAAACAAGATACATACATACATTGACAAGTCAGTCTTGGTAAAAGCTCCCATAAACAGTCAACCATTGGGAAAACACTATGGATATGTTCAGACGGAGGGCAGCTTTTAAGCCAGCTCTTTTCCAATTAATGAACTCAACGGGGGTAATTCTGTAGAGCTAGTGATAAAATCTAAAATGTGCTCAAGTTTATACAATGAAAGTTAGCTCCGGAGCTAGAGTTGCTCCAGATATTTTATGAAATATGTGTTCACGGGGTGATGGTACATGTACTTCCATCAGTGTGGGCTAGGTCAGTTGCGTCCAAACAACAAATTACTATGGTGGAGCTATCTAGGTCATAAATAGAAGTACGGCTGACCTGAAAGCAGGGCTAGCCCCACAAATTTTCGGAGCTGGCTAAAAACGGGAGCTAAGGTATCATTTAGACGGAGGGCTAACTCTTGAGATAGCAATGAAGCTGGCTAGCTCCACCTGAAAGTGTTGTTATTGGAACAAAACTATTAAGCTCCGGGAAGTCCCTTTTTTTAGCCGGCTCACAAGTGTTTTTCTGAAGTCGGAATGCAAAAGTCGAACGTTCAACTTTCCATCGGAAACACCAGTTGTTCTTATCAGGAACATCCCCTGTTCCCACTATAGGAATTGCCCGAGAACTTCAGGTGATCTCCTCTGAGAACGTTAGTCTATGTACCTGCAATCTTTAACTCGGGAACAGCCGGTTCCAGTTGGGAACAAGGCACATTCCACACAGAATGTTCCAGAAAGGAGCGATCCAAAGGTAACATCCCTAACGTTAGCATTACTAGCCGACTCCTGCAGATGCCTTGACTGCTAATCTGGGGGCCACATTCATTTAGCTGCATAAGCAAACATGTGATGTCCATGTAGCAAAAACAGTGTCCCAGATCTTGCCAAATCTGGGGACATAAAATTACGCGACGCCGAAGCCAAAGCCAAAGGCAAAGCCTGGGTTTCAGAAATGGCCTTAGTAAAATCAGGTTTAAAAATATCAGCCAAAACTCCATGTGATGTATATTGCTTGTGACTATAGTACATGTACTTAGCTGCTATTTGCTTAGCATAACAATCACATGAAATTTTGGCTGATACATGTACCCTGATTTCCTACCTCCATGATTTTACTACTAAGCTAGGTTTTTGCCCTTAAATTAAGCAAATTTGTGTGCTTAAGCAGCTCTATGAAATTGGCCCCTGGATACCGAAAGGCAGGCAACATCTTCAAAAATGTCCACAAACACTGAATATCGTTTTATGGCTTCATGCCTCTTTTCTTTTTTACAAGTTCAAATGCTTGCAGGTGTTTGCAAGCCATGACTGGCCAACTACATGTATGGCTTTGCCTCAGGCCAAGGATGCCGTACATATAGGTTGGCATGAGCTGTGGGTCACAGAGACAGCAGACAGCAGACAGCTGTGTAGGAGGGGGTGTGGGGGCTGCAACAGGATAGGAGTTAAACTGGAGCACAGATTTGGGACTATGATTTGCTCGGCCTGTGTACACATGTGCATACATATATACTTTGTGTGGCGATTCTGGCAATTTTGAGTTGTTACATGACATACTGTACATAATAAGGCATTACAAAATGAGTCTTGTGTAACCCTACATATTTAAAATTCGACGTAGATTGTACAAGACCCCCTTAATACTATGCAAAAAATACTTCACAAACTAAACTTAGAGTCACTGTAAATGTATATGTGCATGTACTTGTAGGGACAAATGTGCAGTGACTTTTACCATGAAGTGAAATTTAACTGATACTAGATTTTATGCAAAGCGTATAGGCACGTGCATATACCTGCAGTGGAAAAACGTGCATAAACAAAATTGAAACCATCGGTGAATCTTTGTACCCTGCATATTTATTCAGAAATCCAACTTTAACCCTAACAGTACTCATGCAACCCGTCAAAACCCAACGGCATGTTTTGTTAGAATCTGTTAGGATGGATACTGGATGGGTATACTGGACCCCCATGGGTACTGGAGTCCAACAATTTATGTGTACAGTTTACGGTGTTGGAATTTGACGGGTTGAGGAAGGTTTTTTTTACCGAGTAAAAATGCTTAGAATATGACTGAAGATCATCTATGCCTTCCCTTCCAAAAGTCCTACCAATCACTGAAAGTGGATCTGACATAGACAGTACAGTGTATGTATAACTTCTTCAACAACAACAACAAAAATACAATTTGACATACCGAGTCCGAATGTGCACATCACTCACATGAGGAATCTACACGAGGGATATTGCTTGTCTTTCCTATAGATTCTCTGACAGATAGAGAGGGTTTGAAAACAACTTTTTGGATGGGGGCACAATTTCTTCAAAGAATTCTATATGATGTCACTGTACAAAGTAAACGGAGGAATATTCTAAAGGCACACGTGTGCGGATTACAGCTATCCTGATAGCTAAACGTGTACATGTACATAAACAGGTCTAGACATCATACTGTTGTCCCCCCAAGTTAGTAGGGGATGGTAAACTCCAAAGTCAAAATTTGAAGACGTCCATTTGGGAAATTATGATTAACACTATCAATACAAGCATTTTGACACCAAAAGTAATGCTGTATCTCTTAAATAACCCCCCACCCCTTGAAATTCAAAATTAACGCCAAAAACACCCAAAACTGCTACAAATGGAAACATTCGAGTCACAGTGGCATCTAGAAAACTTAGGAAGATGCCAGCTGTCAAGGCTTTGCGGGAATTTCTCATATTCCAGTAATGTTCGGTCAAGTCATTCATATTTAACACTTTAATACCGACTGAGCGTGTAATACGTATTTCGTATAATACAGATTTCATATAATCCAGTGCGTATAATACAGATTCGTTTTTTGGCCGGGGTGGGGGGGGGGGGGGGGGTATTTTTATGCTATAGATAGTACCCACTTCCTGTGCAAAATATCTCCCAAATGACCCAATGCATCACCCCTGATGTGGACGTAATCATATTCCAAAATGTTGGTTTTCATCCCTATTATCACCCCATACTACCCAAGCACATGTTTATAAATTCATAGTTTACCACAGTTTAAATAAATGGGGCTTAAAGGTTTGCATGGTGGATATTAACAAATGTAAACAGGGTGCTGTTCGAAACGTCGAGTTAAAATAAACCGGTTCTTCTCAGAACCTATACAACTCAAAAGAGATCAATTTCACATGGTGATACCACAAACCCTGTTTATACTTTACCTCAGTTTGTCACAAAATTAATTAAAAAAAAAAAATCCTTCACTTTTTGAAAAAAAAGGCATGATGCTTTTTCAGGAACACTAGTACTGTGTCCCTTTAATTAACACTTTAATACCGACTGAGCGTGTAATACGTATTTCGTATAATACAGATGTCATATAATCCAGTGCGTATAATACAGATTTGTAAAGCAGACCATACACGTATGTAGCACCTGCATGGCTATATTCAGCCGCTGCACAGCTGCAAAGTGAATACAACATGTAATTTATTCACATCTACATGTACATGGATACTTAGTCAACTTTATAGCCGATTACAGCTAAAAAGATATGCAAAGTGACTCACAACCTATAACATTTAGCCAAAGAGCCATTTGCGTAAAATTAACTGTTAGCTTTTTATAGTTCAATTGAAGTACATACATATATCCGCCATGGCTGATACCTGGAGGCTTGAAGGGCCTGAGATGATAAGTACTCTGGTACTATACAGCCTCACCCCAGAAAATTTCTTTAAAAAAATTGTCAATCCCTTGTATCTATTATTTTTTCTTAATCATGACAACTTTCTGAGAATTAAAACAAATGTACCAAAGGGTTCCTATAATGTTTTTACAAATTTCTCAAACTCAGGCCCGTACAAATTGGTTACATCCCAAACAATATAATTTTGTAGTAACTCACCCCCCCCCCCCCCCCCCCCCCTCTCCATCTAACTTTGCAAGAACACATTATAAATGTTCTTTTCTAAGTACAGTCGAACCCTGATAATAAGAGCACTGTTAATACAACATACTGCTTATAAACAAGGAACAAAATAGGTCCCGAGTCTTTGTTTGTCTTTGTTTTCCATTACTGATAATACAAGGTACCTGTTAACAAGGTAAATTGTAAAGTCTCAAGGTCCTTGTTATAAAGGTGTTCGACTGTAATCCTGTGCATTTGCGCTTAGTTACATGAAAATAAATGTTCATGCTTAAACTCTAAACCAACTCTAAGTTTGCTCTAGGCACCCTGCTGAATCCAACAGAATCCAACAGAATTATCCAACAAGGGAAATGTTAAGCCTGCTGAATCCAACAGAATCAAACGGCAAGAACAAAATGTACCCACTGTTGGATTTAGCATGGTTAAAGTCCTACATTTATAAGCAAGACACCTTTGAAAAATAACGACAACGAGCAGCTACAACTTTGAAATTATATTACAAAACTTATACTGCCCAAAAAATGACAAAAGCCAACCAAACAAAGAAGCCTGACTCACTCTTTAGACTCTGCCGCCGTCGTCGCCTTCTGAGGGAGCCAGTGAGTGCCCGAGCTAATCTGGAAGTGGGTAACGAAGAAGCAGGCAGCTTGTTGCTGTTAGTCATGCTTCTACTTTTGCACACACAAGCACAGGCGCAAAACATGGTCCACAGCATTTGTGAGTCTGGTTTTAGGTCAAAGCGTCCTTACAAAGTCGTTTGAATTCCAGTTTGTACCTGTAGCAGTCTCCCAAAAGTACAAACCTTCCAAGTCCATGGATAGCCTAGCAAGACTGACGAAGCATGCGGCAGCGGTGATTATGAGCACTTGGAAAATTATATCACTCCCAGGTTCCGTATTTAACTCTGGCTGCCCCTGACGATGGTGTATTTATAGCTGTGCAATTCTCTAGTTCAGCGGGACGCAGAGACTTCTGTGAGAAGTTGGCTGGGTGTCTGGTTGACCTTAAGGGAGTACGAGGGAGCCTGCTAGTCAGCTACATGTAGCATCACACAGACCTGGTACGTACTGTGTGTGCCCGAACACACAGACTCACACAACGGGCCCCAGACCTGGGGCATTCACAAAATGACGCACTTCCCGTCGCACTGTGCCATTCATCCCAGAAAATCCCTTTATGTTTCACTAGATAACGAGGGGCCTATAGGCAGAGCAGCCACACACGTACACCCAGACCATACAGTCATTGTGTCGTCGCAGTCTGACGTTACGCCTGCACCGAGTAGTACAGACTGAATCAATACTTTTGGCTGTTCTTGGCTCTTTGCTCTCGCAAATTGCCATGCTCTGATATTATCACTTGCGTACAAATACATATCTGCACGTTAGCTCTCTGGAAAATTAGCTCAATTCTCATTTTCTCAAAAACTGTGACTATCTCCCCTCCTTAAAAAGGAAACTTGAAGACGTTTTTAGACCGGCAGCTGCGTCATCATTTCTTAAAGTTGTAACATGCATGCACACGCAATCTCTAATTTCCAGAAAGGGTCTTTCAAGGATATTTTTAGGCAAAAAAAGATAAGCCTAGCTGAATCATAATTTCTGTCTCCGATTCCTAAAAAAGTGAGAAATGAGCCATTCCATGGAAACTAGTAATGGATAAAAACAGGGCTACTTGATAACACCTAAATGATTTCTTAGTGCTTATAGTACGTGTATGTACCAGAAAGTCTTGAACCAAGTTGTCACACACTTTGAACCGTTACAGAAAGAATGTTTGTGCCTTTAAGGTACATTTGTACATGTACATGGGATATGACATCATGGAAGAGACACATCAAAGCCCGTTTCACACGAGCGCTGGAAACACACATCTGTGATGATTGGCACCGGGTGTCTGACGCCCAAGGATGCCTGCAATTTCATCGCAGGCTTTCACACGAAACAACAGCGTCCGGTAGTGAACGTCCCTCGTTTTGTAGTGTTTGCATGCGTGGGTCAGAGGCTACACGTGTATCACTGGTAGTGCGATATTCTATGAATGATGAAATTTATAGGGTACCAGTGATTTTCCCACGTTGTCAACAAATTCCTCAAAGTAACAGGTTTTTCCCCCCTTTTAAAAACAAACAATCACTGTATTTTAGTTTTAATGGATTTTGGACATAAAATTATGGTACGTGTACCGTGACCTACGTGTTCCCACCGGTAGTTTTTGTGTTTTAATGTCAATTTATACAAAGATGATGTAAATTAACAAGCACTTTGTAAAAATAATTATAACATACCCTACATTGTATTTGCTATAGCAACATACATCGATATATTTTAACGACCAATCTCGGTGATCGTCGCACGGATGTCACATTAATGCGAAATTTTGGAGGAGGTCTCGATCCCTGTCACGAACCGCACGGGACCCATGCGATTTGGTGACAGGGATACACTTTCATACGGCACGGAATAGGTGCGTTCGTGACATCGATGCGATTTTATCGCACGACACCCGTGTTTCTAACAGTCGATTGAAACCGTCTCAAGCTTACACCTGATTAAATTACAAAGGGGATCAACAGGAGAGAACACCAAGGAAAGTGACAATCTCTTTACAGGTACATGTACCATAAACTTCTCGGTCCAAACACATGTACATGTATGTACACACAGGCGTACTTTCCTATACTCGTGAGGACAATGCTTTGTGTTTCCTATTCTTCCTTTAATATAACCCAACCCCATAGACTAGGCACGTATCTTTACGTTCGAGGACCGATTTTAACAAAAGACCGACTCTCGAGGACAAGAAAGATTCTTTTGTATTTCTTTCTCCTCTTGTCCTCGAACATAGTACAATACAAGAAAGAGCATGAGGCCCAATGGATAGCACTCAAAGCACCCATTTGCATTCCACAATGTTTCCAAATCAAAAATGGCATCACAAATGGCATCACATTTCGAAGAGGATAAAAGGAATGAGGTCTACACATGTACCTCATCAAGTACCGCAATAATGCAAGGACCTTGCAAGCAGAAAAAGTTTACTAGAAACGGAACGTGAAAAAAGGGTTTTTCTGTACAGTGTATCTCTTCGTTTGCTAATTTTATTACTTTGTTCAGTCAGAAAGTCCTTTTAACACCATCCAAATTAATTGTGGTTATTAATTGTGGAGTCTGATCCAGCAATTATGTTCCAGCATTAGACTGCCCTTGTACAGGATATCCATGCTGGATCAGATCCAAGATCTGAACATGCGATCACATCCAGATTACGTATTGCATTCACAATTGTGCATTACTGTTAATCATGCTTCAAACCCCCTTTTATCCCTCCCAAGTGTAAAAGTGCATGGTACTTAATACCTAAAAGAACACTATCTGACCCGGAGGAAAGGGGGAGGTGGTGTTAAAATACAAATGAGCAAAACGTTTTCTAATTAACATTTAAACAAAAGGTCCCCTACTAAATGTAACTACCTAAAATATTGTTTTTCAAAGTGAACAAAGAAACTGGCAGGAGCGGGATTCGAACCTGCGACCTCCGGGTTACCGTACCAGCACTCTACCAACTGAGCTATCTTGCCCTATGTTGGCGGTCTCCCAAACTGTCAGTATCTTTGTTCGGGTGGGCGCTAGTCAGAAGTCATAAACCCAGAATGCCGTATAGCCAGGGATCACACCCAATTTTACGATACAACCTGGGAAGCGATATTGTGGGGGATCACTCAATGAGGATACGACTTTTTAACTTATAATTCCTCAAACAATCCACAAGGGAAACTGACTAGGTAAATATTTACCTAGTGAGTTTCCCTTGTGGATTGTTTGACGAATACCTAAAATACCAATTACATTAACTATTACACCTTACATGGTGGGTTTACACAACACATAAATGCCATTCTCCAAGATTGTTACTACAAAAGAAAATTGTGCATTTGTCTCAGTGCCCCTTGAAAGGTACATGTACATGTATGTATGATATACAGAAGTGACTGCACATTTGCAGTCGGCATTCATACTTTGCGTGATTCAACAAATTTGTGAACGTTTTAGCTAAATCCATCATCTGAGCCCTAAGAAAGAGAAATAAGCCGCACCATTTTTGGAAACTTGTCTTCAAATAGCATTTTCTCCAATTTTCTTTTACAATTTTAGGGGAAAATATTTTTCAGGAGGTTTGGTACTGGTACCATCTTTATAAAGATTAGGCCATCAGATTGAAACTAATCAATTTCATTCTTGATCATAACCAAAGCTGTATCGTGTACAATGTACCCCTGAAATGTAATCTCAGTCTCTAATACAGTTTGCCAAGGACAACTTGCTCTGCCCTACCATGAACAAAGTTCCGGGACTGCCATGATATGCATACTGGATGATTGTCCTCCGTGGTTCATTAGAGTGCACGTTCATTTTAATTTAAGACGTGTACTTTTGTAAAAATAAGTCAAGAAATGCTATGCCTAGCCGACAGCCTAAATTGAATGTAACATGTTATGTATTTTTCTTTAACCCTAACCCTGCCAGACGCAGCACAGTGCATCTGTGCTGACAGCTCCACTTTGCTGCACTCTGCACACAAGTCAATGTGACAAAGTATGCAATCTGATGCGTCTGGCAGGGTTTCTAGCCAAAATACCCTGGAGGGTTAGGGTTAATGGAAGTCGCCCAACATGTAGGCTTAAAGCCACTCTAGGTAAAGCAGGGGCGGATCTGGGGGGGGGGGGGGGGTTGCAACCTCCCCTTGGGCTGCTGAGCTATTGTGATAAGCAATGCTAAACCACATCCTTGTTACCGCTGAGACATCACAATGGTCATAAGATATTGTGGGAAGGAAAGGAGCAAACATTGCACCGTTTTCCTTCCCACAATCCCTTTTGACATCTCAACTAGGCGGTATTTGCGATAAGGCTTATATTGTGATGTTTGATGTTAACTAGACGATATCACTTTGGGTGATCGAAGTGGCCTTTACAGTGAACGGGGGTGCTAAGCTGGTCAATTTTGATAAACACAGCACCCCCCCCCCCCCCCAACCTACAAAAAAACAGGATTGCTGGTTAAAAATGCAAGAAAACAACACAAACTGGAATAAATGTTGGACATACAGTGTACATAAAAATATTTAGACTTAAAAAATGTATTCATGTGTATACAAGTAGCCAGAAATTGGAGATCTTTTGATAACACCCTTAACCCCTTGAGCAGGGTATTTTACGGGAGACGTCGGGGTGTTGCGGCGGTTCTGGCAGCCAAGCGAACCGCTACAATGTGTTTGTGCAGTCAAGCATGACATACACAATAATCCAACAATAGATTGAAACTGCACAAACAGCGGCCAATGGCGTCATCCGGCCTCGTGCCACTGTTCTTTTGCGTCCTCAGACGTCTTCCGTACGCAAAGGGTTAAAAAACAAACAAACAAACACATACGCTTGATTAAAAGCAAAATGGTTCATTAGCCCCAACCCATTAGGGTGCATGGAATACCTAAAGCTGCGTTCGCATTGGATTTACAATTTTAAAAGGTTACCGTGCGTAAATGATAACATTCTACTGTGGTTATTTTCCGTGCGTCCGCACTTTGATTACTCTGCTCGCGGAAAGTCCTCGACACGTAAATTTTGCAATGTTCAAAATACACGTTTTACATTTACAGTGGCTGTCCGCACTGGACTTTCAGCATGTAAAACTGGCCACGTAACTCTTCAACTGCATGTTTGGCCCTGTAAAAGTTCCCAATGCGGAGGGATAAACGGACACCCGACTATCGACACTTGACAATTTGGACAGTTTACCGGCTGTCCGCACTGGAATTAATTTGGTATTGACAGCACTCTTCGTACGTTTTACCAAAAAAGTCAAATGCGGACACGGCTTAAGACAGTTTACCCATTCCTATTGGTCGCGAGCCCATCATGTGGGTGGTTTTAAACGACTGATCATTAAAAACACCAACCGGGTTTAAACACTTTTGCGGCAACAAACGTGGCCCCCAAACCAGGACATCTACATGTAGCATGAGCTACATGTAGAAAGTCCAGTTATACTGTATGCAATGCATGTCATGCGGACTTGCATAAAATAAATAGCCGTTTGATGTGCCAACTATAGCCGCGTTCGCATTGGACTAATTATTGTCAAAAGTTACCGTACGTGATTGTTAACATTCCACTGTGGTTATTTTTCCATGCGTCCACACTTGGATTACACGGCTCGCTGAAAGTCCTTGGCTAAATAAACTATTATGCAGTGAATGTCCTCTGTGGTTTTGTAGAACGCGCTAAATTTATTTATGACGCCATTGGCCGCTGTTTGTGCAGTTTCAATCCATTGTTGGATATTGTGTATAGGTTATGCTTGACTGCACAAAAACATGTTCTTTAATTAAAAATTTAGAATGTTTTTCTCCAGTCGAAGTTGTGCTGGCTAGATATGTACTTGAATCGAGTACATGATATGTATGTAAATGTACATGTAGTGACACAATTAGGGCCCAACTTCAGGATTTCAAACTAACGTACATCAGGGCTGTAGTCGAGTCCATCACAAGTCCCTGCAAGTCCATCACAGGCACTCCAGTCCTAATTCTAATCACAAGCTATTCAAATGAGCTTTGACAAAGTTTTGTCATTGTTTTTTTTTTACAATTAAATTGGCCATAACTGCTGTAGAAAAGTGCTTATTGTGCATGTACATTTTGTCATTGTTCATCCAGTTACTTGTGACCGGCTTTATGAAAGGACTTCTGACTGGACTTGTGAAAGGACTCGTGAAAAGAGCTTGCAGGGACTTGACTACAGCTCTGACGTACATGTATTTCACACCCAATTCGTAGTTCACTACAATGCTTAAATTCCAAAATGCCCCTGCATGGAGATTTTGTTGCACGGCACCCCCAATTTGAAGCAAATTCATCTTCAGAAGTTAGCAACTTTAGGGAGCTCTTTCCCGTGCTTACTGCTCACAGCCTCGACGAAATGGATGAAGGTTTGGTTAGCAGAAAATCATGCTTATAGCTTGTGCCCTGGACTGACTACTTGAATCAAGTCTACATAACACTTTGCTGGGACAGACAAAATCTTGTTTCGTGAACCACTTTTGAGTCTGGAGGTGGGCCATGAAAATGTTTTTGAGAAGTGTACAAGACGTGTAACTATGTAAATGTCAGTGTTGGAGGTCTCGAGACCGGCCTCGGCCTCGAGGCCGATTTTTATGGCCTCGGCCTCGGCCTTGGCCTCGGAGTGCAAGGCCTCGGCCTCGGCCTCGGCCTCGGAGCCTTCCGGACTCGATGATCTGGTCGAGGCCGGCTCGAGGCCGCCCACTTTGACAAATTTGTCCACCAATTCACATGCGTTTTCTGTTTCAATTAATTTTAATTTGTTACCTCATTAAACTTTCGAGAAGCTGCCACAGTGGGTTCCGTAAAACGAAATAAAGTTTTAAGTAGATACGCACGAATTAATTAACTGGTATTTGCATTATTGAACCATGGAGCTATAGATAGCTCTCCGATTGCACGTACTCACGTACGTATGTACATGTGTCATCTTCTTGTAGAACCAGTCTACTCCCGCTAATAGACTAGTTCCTGGTCGAGCACTTCACTCGACCCATGAACTGCCACTATTGCGTTACACGTACTCGGGTAGCATCTAATCTTCTTGTTAGATAATCAGTCTACTCCCGCTAAAAACTAGTTCCTGGTCCACCACTCAGCCCTGAACGAGTGAACGTTAAAGCGGTGATAATCATAATGGCCGGCAGTGAAGTTGAGGGAACCAACCTGTTATTCACGCGTGTTCGCGCAACGCGAAGCCTGTCGCTTCCCTACCAATCACTGCATGCCCTTGCAAAGACTGTCCTCTCTATTCCAGCTAGTCTTGGTTCCAAGACGTTACTATTGTACTTTTTTACTTTCGCAGTTGCAATGCACAGGCAGCGCGATTAGGTAGTTGCAATATTAGGCCGACAGCGCGATAAGAGTTTGGATCTGTCTGTAGTAACGTCTTGGATAAGTTGGCATTTCGGGGCCACGACCAGACTGTGATAACTAAAACTGTTTTTATGCAGTATTCATATCACGTGATAATGATGGAGGTTATATGAAATCAGCGACCGAGTTTGAAAACAATAGACCGTGTAAGTCTCGCGCATAAAGGTCACAACTGAACTTCCGGGCACCTCCGAGCACCTCCGAGCCGCCGGTTATAGGACTTTTACGTGTGGTTAATTTTGTTTTCTATAATACTTTGTTTTTACGAAGATCTGAACCATGAAACGGCCATAAATATGGATAAATTCAAAATCAATTTTACAATATATGAAAACATAGGAAAAAGTTAGGAAAAAATGTTTGACCTGAGCGTCATGTTGCAACGTGATTGGCTCATTGTCGGGAAGAGAAAGCCCGGCCCCAAAACCCCTGCACTGCATGCGCGCACTTCGGACGTAAGTGAACGTGCGTACATATGCGACGACCGCCTTATACTGCATATGTCTACGCTATTAAGACTGGCGTGTGAACCACCAGAACAATGGCGAATGACGTATGTATGACGTACTAGACTTTTTCGTTCTCATTTTCCCTAAATTGATATATCGTTCAGATTTTGTAAATTGAAATAAAAAATAATATTTTGCTAAATGTTTGTATCTACCTTTCAGTAAAAAGAACAGCGTCAAAACAAATTATTTCAAGAAAACTGCTCGCTTTACAGGTTGAAGCTCCTATTCGAGGTGCCCCGAAGTTCGGTTTCTCGTAAACTCTCGTACGTTCTCGAGGTCAACTTATACGCTCTATAGAACAATCCAGTGAGCGTCGCCCCATGGTGTTCTGACCAATCACATTCGTGGTTGATGTCCAACATGCGTGCACGCGCATGTGACGCCCGCGGCTGGAGATCAATGGTCATGATGCCTTGTCATGTCCTATGTATTTGCGTGTAATGAATAGTTTATGATAAGGCTTAAACTCGGTCGCTGATTGGATCCCTCGGAAAAGCGAAAGAGAATCGTCGAAAAGTAAAGAAAAAGTTAAGAATTGCCTGCCAACTTATCCAAGACCCTTGTGGCGAGCGATCAAAATTCATGCACGTTTGACAAACACCGGCTGCGGATCCGGCTGCATTTTGTAAACTACGCATGCGTGAGGCCAGAACGCACGTACGAAGCCGGGATTTCGAGAAGACACAACGTTTAGTGAATTTGGCGCGCGGGCGCCTCCGACCAGCAATGCTCCACTGGAGCGCATTTTTAGCAGAGGCGGGATTATGAGGCCCCACCGTGCAAATCTATCCCAACAGATGCTGGAGACCCTTATGTTCTTAAAATGCATGAACATATCCTTTGGGGAACCTGCCGTTGATTTAAAAATAGAAAATCCTACAAAATCTTAACCTTGATTGAGTGGATTATTAGTTTATTACGTGTTTAGTAGCTGGCCTCGGCCTCGGCCTTGACCTCGGACGTTGTGGCCTCGGCCTCGGCCTTGGCCTCGGACGTTGTGGCCTCGGCCTCGGCCTTGGCCTCAGACGTTGTGGCCTCGGCCTCGGTCTCGGCCTCGGAGGTTGTGGCCTCGGTCTCGGCCTCGGCCTCGGAGGTTGTGGCCTTGACTACAACACTGGTAAATGTGCACTATAACTTGTGCATGTTTGTTTGCTTGCAAGCATTCATGAAAATACACATATCCCTAGCTACCCTACATTTAAAAATTCATCATATAAAATACATACATCTATAACTATAAGGAATGACGTACATTGCTAAAGGAAAAGTCGCAGATCACTGACAAAAATACACACAAATGTACAACCATGTATATGTACGTCAATTTACATTAGTGTGTAATTTAAATACACACTGTACATTGGCAACCCGTGTAATTGATCTAATTTTTCAATGAAAAATGACAATGACATACGCAACATGCTGCAAAATGTTAAAACAGGATTACGCAGAATGAGTGACCTTCATTTAAAGATGATGTTGATTGCTGAGAGAAGTCTGTCATTTTGTAGTTTTATGTTGTAGATTGCGTATTGTAAAATAAAACCGCCAATTATTTCTGCACTAGGAACAAAAGAGGAGTTCGCACTATGACGTCAGATTTGTTTGCTGCCCGCAACGACGACTTTTAGACAAATGGCCCCAGTGGGGCTATGCTGCGCTGGAGGGGACTTGGTAAAAATAGCTCTCAAAAGTCACTTTTTTGTTATTTTGTGTCAGAAATAGTTGGCTATTTTATTTTACAATACGCAATCTACATAAAAACTACAAAATTACAAAGACTTCTCTCAGCAATCAACATCATCTTTAATGTACATATTTATCAGCTATCAGGATAAGTCAGCAAATGCACAGACGAAGGCGAATCGCACAGCTTGCATTCACATGCATATAACTGTGGTAACAAAATATATACACATTTTGTATGTACTGTACCTTTAACGGGTAAAATGTCCCACTCAAGCTGAATTTCCGGCCTCGCCTGCCATTGTTTCGGTCGTTTACAGTTTTGTTTTTCAATCTGATCGATGAAACAAAGAGAAAAATAACTCTCACTATTAACAGCAGGCTCTATATTACTCTGTCTATGGTCTTATTATTTATATTAGTTACTGAGGCCAACAACAGGATGGATGAAAACTTGATTAAAATAAGTAATCTACGGCAGAAAATTACAGACTGCAACTGATTAAAACAGCAAGTACCGTAGTTAGGGCCAGGCACTTTGCAGGTCTGCGGTTAATCCTGTGAAAATTGGAAGGGGAATTTGGTCTGACCATGGAGGTACACGTATTTAATACCTCCATGGTTTGACCAACTGGTTTTTGTTTTTCACATAATGAAAATATTTGACCCTGTACTGAGGGGTCAGAATCCTGCTGAATAGGATTATTGGTCCTGTGGGGATTTCATGTGATATCTTTCATATAATTTGTTAATTGACTGACCAAGGGACTGACCCTATATATAGTTTGCCACAGGTCAAGGAGAATTCAGACTTCATATGTTACACATGTAAAATAAAATTGAAAATTGCTGATACATGTACATTTAGAGTTTACTTTAATTTATTTGCCCAATAAGTTCATTTGCTTACCAGTATACAAACCAGTCGTGTAGTATGCCGATACTTTTTCTGTACTTTCTGCGTAACATCATGGATACAAGTATAGTTCGATTTTCACACAATGAGGCAATTAAGCACATATTGCCAGCCAATTCCACACATATTCAGAACAGGACTTTTATGGCTTTTTTGTGACCAGGGAGGGGGGGCAGGTTTTGGCCAGGATTTAGAAACAGGGTGCCCAAATATCCTGCAAATTGAAAAACAGCAGGCTTTACTCTGTCTATACGGTCTTATTATTTATATTAGTTACTGAGGCAAACAACAGGATGGAGGAAAACTTGATTAAATATCTCAACATTTCAATCTGGTTTTCATCGCCCTCATAATAATAACAACTATTTTACATTGTATTCCACGATTTATAAATATCATTAAATCATGTCACTAAAACATTTAACTACATGTATTATAATGGAGGTACCTCTGTGATATTATTTATTCATAATTCACTTATTCCTTTATTTGTCTCTTAATTTCTTAATTTTGTCATCTTTTAAAAGTTTTTTCTTCATCAATGAAAATCCCGCTTGCATTTCACCCGATACTGTACTTCTCATGTGTATTCACTGTAGCCGCACACATGCGTTTAAATACCTACCCAACGCTAGGAGCGCCCTTCCCACATGATAGCGTTTCATTGGCCGCTGTATAAAAAGATACCCAGTGTCCGATCTGTCTTCTACGATCTAGTGGTAGGGAGTCTGGCATTTTAGGACTTTTACGTGTGGTTAATTTTGTTTTCTATAATACTTTGTTTTTACGAAGATCTGAACCATGAAACGGCCATAAATATGGATAAATTCAAAATCAATTTTACAATATATGAAAACATAGGAAAAAGTTAGGAAAAAATGTTTGACCTGAGCGTCATGTTGCAACGTGATTGGCTCATTGTCGGGAAGAGAAAGCCCGGCCCCAAAACCCCTGCACTGCATGCGCGCACTTCGGACGTAAGTGAACGTGCGTACATATGCGACGACCGCCTTATACTGCATATGTCTACGCTATTAAGACTGGCGTGTGAACCACCAGAACAATGGCGAATGACGTATGTATGACGTACTAGACTTTTTCGTTCTCATTTTCCCTAAATTGATATATCGTTCAGATTTTGTAAATTGAAATAAAAAAAAATATTTTGCTAAATGTTTGTATCTACCTTTCAGTAAAAAGAACAGCGTCAAAACAAATTATTTCAAGAAAACTGCTCGCTTTACAGGTTGAAGCTCCTATTCGAGGTGCCCCGAAGTTCGGTTTCTCGTAAACTCTCGTACGTTCTCGAGGTCAACTTATACGCTCTATAGAACAATCCAGTGAGCGTCGCCCCATGGTGTTCTGACCAATCACATTCGTGGTTGATGTCCAACATGCGTGCACGCGCATGTGACGCCCGCGGCTGGAGATCAATGGTCATGATGCCTTGTCATGTCCTATGTATTTGCGTGTAATGAATAGTTTATGATAAGGCTTAAACTCGGTCGCTGATTGGATCCCTCGGAAAAGCGAAAGAGAATCGTCGAAAAGTAAAGAAAAAGTTAAGAATTGCCTGCCAACTTATCCAAGACCCTTGTGGCGAGCGATCAAAATTCATGCACGTTTGACAAACACCGGCTGCGGATCCGGCTGCATTTTGTAAACTACGCATGCGTGAGGCCAGAACGCACGTACGAAGCCGGGATTTCGAGAAGACACAACGTTTAGTGAATTTGGCGCGCGGGCGCCTCCGACCAGCAATGCTCCACTGGAGCGCATTTTTAGCAGAGGCGGGATTATGAGGCCCCACCGTGCAAATCTATCCCAACAGATGCTGGAGACCCTTATGTTCTTAAAATGCATGAACATATCCTTTGGGGAACCTGCCGTTGATTTAAAAATAGAAAATCCTACAAAATCTTAACCTTGATTGAGTGGATTATTAGTTTATTACGTGTTTAGTAGCTGGCCTCGGCCTCGGCCTTGACCTCGGACGTTGTGGCCTCGGCCTCGGCCTTGGCCTCGGACGTTGTGGCCTCGGCCTCGGCCTTGGCCTCAGACGTTGTGGCCTCGGCCTCGGTCTCGGCCTCGGAGGTTGTGGCCTCGGTCTCGGCCTCGGAGGTTGTGGCCTTGACTACAACACTGGTAAATGTGCACTATAACTTGTGCATGTTTGTTTGCTTGCAAGCATTCATGAAAATACACATATCCCTAGCTACCCTACATTTAAAAATTCATCATATAAAATACATACATCTATAACTATAAGGAATGACGTACATTGCTAAAGGAAAAGTCGCAGATCACTGACAAAAATACACACAAATGTACAACCATGTATATGTACGTCAATTTACATTAGTGTGTAATTTAAATACACACTGTACATTGGCAACCCGTGTAATTGATCTAATTTTTCAATGAAAAATGACAATGACATACGCAACATGCTGCAAAATGTTAAAACAGGATTACGCAGAATGAGTGACCTTCATTTAAAGATGATGTTGATTGCTGAGAGAAGTCTGTCATTTTGTAGTTTTATGTTGTAGATTGCGTATTGTAAAATAAAACCGCCAATTATTTCTGCACTAGGAACAAAAGAGGAGTTCGCACTATGACGTCAGATTTGTTTGCTGCCCGCAACGACGACTTTTAGACAAATGGCCCCAGTGGGGCTATGCTGCGCTGGAGGGGACTTGGTAAAAATAGCTCTCAAAAGTCACTTTTTTGTTATTTTGTGTCAGAAATAGTTGGCTATTTTATTTTACAATACGCAATCTACATAAAAACTACAAAATTACAAAGACTTCTCTCAGCAATCAACATCATCTTTAATGTACATATTTATCAGCTATCAGGATAAGTCAGCAAATGCACAGACGAAGGCGAATCGCACAGCTTGCATTCACATGCATATAACTGTGGTAACAAAATATATACACATTTTGTATGTACTGTACCTTTAACGGGTAAAATGTCCCACTCAAGCTGAATTTCCGGCCTCGCCTGCCATTGTTTCGGTCGTTTACAGTTTTGTTTTTCAATCTGATCGATGAAACAAAGAGAAAAATAACTCTCACTATTAACAGCAGGCTCTATATTACTCTGTCTATGGTCTTATTATTTATATTAGTTACTGAGGCCAACAACAGGATGGATGAAAACTTGATTAAAATAAGTAATCTACGGCAGAAAATTACAGACTGCAACTGATTAAAACAGCAAGTACCGTAGTTAGGGCCAGGCACTTTGCAGGTCTGCGGTTAATCCTGTGAAAATTGGAAGGGGAATTTGGTCTGACCATGGAGGTACACGTATTTAATACCTCCATGGTTTGACCAACTGGTTTTTGTTTTTCACATAATGAAAATATTTGACCCTGTACTGAGGGGTCAGAATCCTGCTGAATAGGATTATTGGTCCTGTGGGGATTTCATGTGATATCTTTCATATAATTTGTTAATTGACTGACCAAGGGACTGACCCTATATATAGTTTGCCACAGGTCAAGGAGAATTCAGACTTCATATGTTACACATGTAAAATAAAATTGAAAATTGCTGATACATGTACATTTAGAGTTTACTTTAATTTATTTGCCCAATAAGTTCATTTGCTTACCAGTATACAAACCAGTCGTGTAGTATGCCGATACTTTTTCTGTACTTTCTGCGTAACATCATGGATACAAGTATAGTTCGATTTTCACACAATGAGGCAATTAAGCACATATTGCCAGCCAATTCCACACATATTCAGAACAGGACTTTTATGGCTTTTTTGTGACCAGGGAGGGGGGGCAGGTTTTGGCCAGGATTTAGAAACAGGGTGCCCAAATATCCTGCAAATTGAAAAACAGCAGGCTTTACTCTGTCTATACGGTCTTATTATTTATATTAGTTACTGAGGCAAACAACAGGATGGAGGAAAACTTGATTAAATATCTCAACATTTCAATCTGGTTTTCATCGCCCTCATAATAATAACAACTATTTTACATTGTATTCCACGATTTATAAATATCATTAAATCATGTCACTAAACATTTAACTACATGTATTATAATGGAGGTACCTCTGTGATATTATTTATTCATAATTCACTTATTCCTTTATTTGTCTCTTAATTTCTTAATTTTGTCATCTTTTAAAAGTTTTTTCTTCATCAATGAAAATCCCGCTTGCATTTCACCCGATACTGTACTTCTCATGTGTATTCACTGTAGCCGCACACATGCGTTTAAATACCTACCCAACGCTAGGAGCGCCCTTCCCACATGATAGCGTTTCATTGGCCGCTGTATAAAAAGATACCCAGTGTCCGATCTGTCTTCTACGATCTAGTGGTAGGGAGTCTGGCATTTTATGATTTTTTGAGCTATTTGTCACAAATTTGATGCCAATCATATTTTTTGGAAAGGGAATTGCAAGACAAATTGAATGGTATGAAAATTTGCTCGATACATGTACATGTAGGTAGGCCAAGGCCAACTTGCATAAGAGTTACGGCACTTTAAAGGTGTAATTTCTGGGTGCCGGTGTCTGTAAAAGTGGCGACCATGTGCGCCTAACATGCTGACATTAAAGATAGTGTGGCGGGGGCGCAGTACGTCGGGGAACCTGGGGGACCTACATGTATCTTACTTATCCCGGGTCACCAACCTGCTCATATTATCCCACAAAAATATTTATTAGCCTTACGCCAGGGTGAGCGGCTACCCGTGCGAAAGGGGGGACAATTTCGAACGGCGGACTAAGCCTAGGGGCAGTTCGTTTGCTGGAAATTTACCACCACTTAGGACTGATTAGAGCAACCAACAATGTGACAAGAGCAACTAAGGAAACCTTAATAATCCTCACAAGAACACAGAGTTTCCAAGGACATAAATGATTGGTTTATTTCTGGTATCACTTAATTACTGCTATATATCAATGCTTCTGTACACAAATATAAGTTTCTTCATTCTTTCACAAGTACTTTCACAAGCCCAGTCAGAAGTCCTTTCATAAAGCTAGTCACAAGTAACTGGATGGACAATGACAAAGAAATGCCTTTGTCAAAGCTCATTTGAATAGCTTGTGCTTGGGATTAGGACTGGATCGAGGGCTTGTGATGGACTTGCAGGGACGAACAATTTGTTGCCGCTGATAAGGAAAAGGAGCAGTAATAACTGCCGGCGGCCTGGCGCTGGGCTGTGGCTTGCTACTACCGGGACGCTTTTTTGGTGCCGGTTTCTTGGCAGTGGCAGCCTTCTTGATTCGCTTCTCGTCTGACGAGTCGAAAGCAAGTTTGTCAGCCACATATTCTTTTACCACACCCCAACCTAGGTCTGAACTGTCTGCGATGCGGATCAGCTTCTGACGTTCCTTTATGGCTCTGATGGTTTCTTTAAGATTGCTCTTGGCTTCTTCGATGTCTACGACTGTTTTGTTACACAGGACCCAGCTAAGCTTGGTCCGTCCCGGACCAAATAGCTTAATAACCAAAAACAATACAAAACAGTTATGTCAATAAAATCTACACAATCAGAATATCGGAGGTTAACCTAAACCTTACGCATTATAATAAACATTGCAATAAACACACCTTGTGAGGTTCACCTATACCTCACACAATGTCTTACGGCTTTACACTGATTACACTATACAATGTTCAAATAACACATCATGAGGTCACTTTATACAAAACGTATGAGGTTTACTTCAACCTCACGCTGGATAATGCACATTGTACAACATTCCAACTGCCTGTTAGACTTTTACAATCATAAAGAGGTAGTTCAATAATCAAATTACACAATTACAAAATTACAAAATGTCCTTGGTTCCAAATACAAAAATAGGCACATGGGCGACGAATACAAAAATAGTTATACAAAACTATTTAAAACTTATAAGGAATACAAATGAAAACATGGTTATGCAACGTCAAAATGGAATGGCAGTTAAATCATCATTAATCACACACACAGGTTATTTCAAGAGTCATTGGCAAGATGGGTGAAGATGGCAAGGAGTATCACAAGGCGTCTCAAGGCTTCAGGCTGTATTCCTTTGCGTCCACATGTTTGCAGAAGGCTCAATGAGTGTTTTCCTCATGGACCAACTCCCCTCTCAGGTAGATCTTCTGGTGGATTATCTCCTCCACTAATGTGAACCTCATCTGCTTGGCTGGTCCTTCGCCATCGCTGTCGGTGTCCTCATCGTCAGTGCTTGCCTTGGTTACCGGGTTTAGTGACGGCATCGAGTCTGACGATCCATCGTGATGAGTTGGGCTGCCGGCATCTTGCGAAGGAGTTCCAGGGCGGATCGAGGTTTCCCGGTCAGTCTGACCACTGGTCTACCTGTACCTCACAGAGAGTCTATTGCTCCCTCTGTGGATACCGTCTGGGGATTTTCCTTGAACTATGGACAACCTCCCCCTCATTGTCACTACTGCAAGAACCATCCTCAGGAACCTCAGCAGGCTCCTCCCCTACTTCTGGTCCTTCGCTCAGTCCTTCAACACGTACAGACTCTTGCACCTCAACTGGTTCCTCAGCCAATGGCATTTCTACCATCTCACCAGGCTGATAATTCCAAGCCTCTAAAGTCTCACCAGTATATGGCTCGAGTCTGTCCCCATGGATAACAAAAGCCTTACATCTAGGCTTCTGCTGAATACGGTATGTCACATCGGAGAGTCTCTTGACCACTAAGAATGGTCCATCCCAGCGAAGCTGCAGCTTCGGGGACTTCCCTTCTTTTTCGTTTTGTTGAAGAGCCATGCAAACTGGCCCTCCCTTAGCCTCTCACCATGTAGCTTGCGATCATAGTTTGGCTTTTGGTGTCTGGCATTCTGCCTAAGGCATTCCCTGGCCTGGCCATGGGCCTCTTGCAGGTTCTGCCTCACACCTTTTGCGAAATCTGTCATCGCATTGTTCTCCACTATAGGACCTTCCACCACGAGGTCCACTGGCAACCTTAACTCTCTCCCCAACATCATCACATTCGGAGACTCACCAGTCGACTCTTGTGGGGTGCACCTATAAGCAAAACATGCATAAGGTAAGCACTCGTCCCAGTCACGTTGTTGTCTCTTTGGCTCGATCATCATGGCCACCATGTTGACCAATGTCTTGTTAAAGCGTTCAACCATCCCATCGGACTTTGGGTTGTTAGCCGTAGTCTGAGTTTTAGAGATACCCAGGACTCTGTACATCTCAACAAAAACTGCTGATTCGTAGTTTGTCCCCTGGTCGGAATGCAATTCCAAAGGAATTCCAAAGCGACACACAAACTCAGTGACAAACTTGTGTGCTACTGTCTCAGCCCTGGCATCTGGGAGGGGATACGCCTCCATCCATTTAGAGAAGTAGTCACCGACTACCATAGTCCACACATTGCCACTGTCACTCCGTGGCAGTGGCCCCAGCATGTCCAGAGCCACTCTCTCGATTGGCCCACCGACTCTGTACTGCTGAAGTGGGGCCACTCTCCTTTGCGCGGGAGACTTCCTTCTTCCACACAACTCGCAACGCCTGATGTGGGACCTTACGTCAGCAGTCATACCTGGCGAGTAATACCAGGTAACGCCTAAATGACCACTTGTCTGACCACCATGCAGCTCCAGGAGGACTATCTCCCGAAACTTTTCTGGTAGTACCAGAAGCCAGCTGACCGACTTCCCATCATCAGACTCCAAACTTCTGCATAGGACACTGTCCCGCACTCCCAGCTGATCCCATAGGGACCAGAGGGTCTTGTGCGCTGAAGAGGTGTCAGACAGTTTCCCAACTTGGTCGACTGCCCGACTCCTCTTTTGCCCTCATACTCCAACTCATACTCGGGTCACCTAGTTGTGCTTCTATGACTTCATCCCTTAGCAAGTATGGCTGAGCAAGAATGCTCCTCACCCTCGCCTCAGGAACTTCAGGGCTAGCATCAACTTATATGTGACCCTCTGCAACTTCTGGCTGCTTGGACACCTCATTACCCTCCGGTACTTTAAGTGTCTCTGCCACGTCACCACTGTCCACAACCCATCCACACTGTTTACATGCCTTCCGGGACAACCCATCAGCATTTCCATGCTTACGCCCAGGCCTGTGTTGGATGGTGATGTCATACTCCGAGACGACTTCGAGCCACCTTGCAAGCTGACCCTCTGGGTTCTTGAAATTAAGTAACCACCTGAGAGCAGCATGGTCGGTTTGAAGTGTAACCTTGCGACCATACAGGTACTGTTAAACTGTGGAAGCAAGACCCAAAAAGCTTTGGACTTCCTTTACACACCCAGGTGTTGGCCACTCTGCCACTGCCCGAACCTTGTCAGGATCGGTAGCCATACGTTCGGTTGACACAATGTGTCCCAAATAGGTCACAGCTTTTTGAAACAAGAAGCACTTACTGGGGCTTTAAATTTAACCCAGCCTGCCTCAGCCTGGAGAGAACAACTCGCAGCAGCTCAATCTTCTCTCTCACAGTTTTGCCAAACACAATGACATCGTCCAGGTAGATTAGCAGTATATCCCACTGCAGGCTCGCCATAACCTTTTTCCATCAACCTTTCGAATGTTGCCGGAGCATTGCAGAGGCCGAAAGACATGCATACCACCTGTACAAAACATTCCGCACCACAAAGGTTGATTTCTGGCTGGCATCCTCATCAAGGGCCACCTGCCAATACCCCAACGCTAAATCTAGTGTCGAGAACCACTCGGAACCAGCCAAAGCATCAAGTGTTACGTCGATACGAGGGACAGGGTAAGCATCTTTGATTGTCACCCTATTCAAGCCTCTATAATCGACACAAAACCGCTTGGTCCCGTCCTTCTTCCTGACTAACACGACATTTGCAGCCTAGGGACCATCTGATGGCTTGTCACATTATTTCCTCCTGGTTACACAGGGGGTGCCGCCTTGGCATCTCCTTGATAGGCCTCGCATCACCGGTGTTTATGTGATGCTTTACCGCCTCGGTCCGCCCTATGTCATGCTCGCCAGAGGAAAAGACATCTTGAAATTCCCTCAAGCATGACTTCACCTCTGCATGATACTCTTCACTGAGGTTGACCTTACTCCGGTCAAACAAGTCATGCAGGTGACTCGGGAGGTTCTCTTCAACCTCACCTGCACTCTTGTGACATGGAACAGCCACTGACTGAACCTCAACTGTCGCAATCGTGCCAACGGTTGTACCTCTTCGCACAATCCGTTTCTCCTCATTCAGGTTGAAAATCCGCAATGGGAGAATCTCAGCCTCAGGCTGTACCAGCGATCTGGCTAGAACTAAGCCTCGCTGAGCCAACTCCCCACCACCTTCAACAGGTTTAATCATCGCTGGCTGGTCCATTACCTCACCGATACTAGCTACTGTACCGGGCACAACAGCCTCATAACCCGCTGGAATCTTAGTGGTTTCAACAACCAAAACTCTACCAAGGAACGGTTCACTAGCACCACTTGTGCACCTTATCTGTTCCCCGTTTACCCTTAACTCTAAGTTACCGCCAGTTGGTAACAAGAAATTCATGCCAAATATGCCGGCACATTTGATATCGGCGAAAATTGCTCTGACTGGGTAGAAGGTCTTACCGACCTGCACGTCCACCCATGCCACGGCCATTACCGATAACAAGCTGCCATCAACCTGTTGGATGTTGGCCTTGTCTGTTTCCAGCACAGGCCTCTGTTCATTGGCGATTTCATGGTAAACTTGACTACTAATTAGTGTGTCAGTCGACCCCGAATCAACCAAGAACCGACATTTTGTCCCCCTCACAATTCCATTGACAAATAGACCATACCTAGGCCGGAGGCTAGAATTTGGCTGAGTGCTTACTGGCTCTCTACCTTCTGATTCTCGCCTCTTTGTGGCTTCGATTCTCTCTGGCTCATGTCCGTTTGGACCCTTTTGACTGTCCAGCCCTGCCTGCAGGTCCACCGGTTGGCTGGCTGGCATTTCCCTGATCTGAGGTAACCTTCTGAGGTTTAGTACATTCCCAGGAGAAATGACCAACCTCACCACACCTGAAGCACTTCACTCTACCAGGCCTACTCCTCTGAGGCTTGGGTGAATGCTTCCGAGGAGACCTCGCCTGATCACCCTCACTTGGACCTTTCTTAGCGAGTTCCTTCAGCAACTCAACCATCAGGTCCATCTTCTTCGACTGCTGACCAGCGTTTTCCTCCAGTTTGTGAAGGTGCTGCTCAGTACCCGAGTCGACAGCCCTCATAAACTTTGCGGGCTTCCTTTCGGCTCTTCTCTCCCTTTCGACATTCTCAGAATTTTCGGTTTCCAGGGCAGCCTGTATCGCTTCGTCCAGTGTCTTTGGGCGAACGCAATATATGCCTTCCCTCACAACCTGACTATCTACTGCATCAACAAAGTGATTTTTCCCAAGGCGTTCTAATGCCTCTTTAGGGATTTCAGGATAGGCCTTTATCGTCAACTTCTGGATGGCCTGCCCCAACTCATGTAGAGTTTCCTTTGCCCGTGGCCGACGGTGTCTTAACTCTACCCAATAATTTTTCGGCCTGTTGGTTAGGACCGAATCTCTTCTCCAGCACTCTCACCAGTTCACCATACGTGAACTTTTTCTTGGACCCATCGCCAAGAGTTCTGAGTGCATCACCTTGGAGGCTAGCAGCCAAGAATTCTGCAGCTTGCTCGTCACTCCACTGATTGACTCTTCTACATGCCTCAAAGTGTTGGTAATAATCGTTCCAGAGAACTTTACCACTGTACTAGTCGGGGTTAATTGGAGGCCAGTGAGGCCTCCCTTCGTGAGGTTTACTGAGAACCTCACTGCCCACCAACCTTGACTCCCTTCTAAGTGGCCAAGGGCCCACTCTAGGCGAGTCTACCTCACCAACTACCTCACGGCATTTCTCCACATTGGGACGAGTTACAAAACTCATCAACTCACTCTGTAAACCTTGTTCCTTAGCGGCATCAACCTGTGTTCTGAAAGGGGTTTGTACAAGGACTACGCACAGGTAATGGGGTAAACCTCACCTGAGGTTTACTCTCTATGTGCTTTGTTTTCCTTGAAACCAACTCAGATGATGTGCCAACACTGGACCGTTCCCGTGCCTCCCATGAGGCATACCCAGAGGTAGTCTCTAGCAACTTCCAGTCTACCTCAGAATCGACCTCAAAACGAGGTACACCCCTACTCTTAGGGGTAATTTCACTAACACCTGGCGGCTGTGCCTTTTTCTTAACAGCCTTTAGTTCTGCAGAGAGACGCTCTTTGTCCCATCTCAACCACTGGACCTCCATCCTGGAGTGACACAGTTCCTCTTGGACAAAAAATCTTGTCAACCTCTGCCTTTGAGGTGACACCATTGTCCTTACTAACACTCATACTGAGGTTTCCAGCTCGCTAGAAACCTCAGTCCTTGCCAAACTCTGCAGGCTTGGCCACTGCCCACTTGGTGATAGTGGTGTCTCGCTAGTAAACTCAGGCTGTGGAACACCCGGTCCCAAGCCTCTCAAATTTACTATAAACCACGTACTAACAAAAACTTGATAAATTCCTGGAAGAATCGAGATCTGCTGTCTTGCAGCACGCCGCAAAGATCGCAACTCAGCTCGATTCCTCAACAGAATCCACACACCAACTAGCACTACAACAAACAAAACAGCACAGAAAGCAGTAATTACCCAGGTCAGCATAACACAGTGTGACCTCTTTACTAGTGAATCTCAAAGTGTACCTCGGCGAGGTTCACTCTAAAAAATCAGCAGATAAACCTTCAAAATGTTGCTCTTTATCACAAAGTAAATTACTCAAAATAAATCCTAAGCATTCCACTTCTGACACCATTTGTGGCGGGGGCGCAGTACGTCGGGGGACCCTGGTGGACCTATCTTACTTATCCCGGGTCACCAACCTGCTCCTATTATCCCACAAAAATATTTATTAGCCTTACGCCAGGGTGAGCGGCTACCCATGCGAAGGGGGGACAATTAACAAACAGCGGACTAAGCCTAGGGGCAGTTCGTTTGGTGGAAATTTACCACCACTTAGGACTGCTTTAGAGCAACCAACAATGTGACGAGCAACCAACAATGTGACAAGAGCAACTAAAGGAAACCTTAATAATCCTCACAAGAATACAGAGTTTCCAAGGACATAAATGATTGGTTTATTTCTGGAATCACTCAAATACTGATATATATCAATGCTTCTGTACACAAATATAAGTAAACCTCACGTTGTAATTCTCACTACAAATCCTGTATACCTCAACCAACTTGGCTAAGGACTAGCCAAGCTCAACAAACGTGGTATACCTCACAACTATACCTCACGAGGTAGCACTATGATTAGACTTCACTTCAGGTAAGTGGAATTCCAGCTAGTTGTACTATGGGGCTAACCTGAGGACTCCTATAATCCTCACAAAAACCTATGAGTGCTACAACCAGTAAACCTCACAGGGCAAAGCAAGAAAGCATACAAGGCCACTAACAGGACTACAACCCAGCCGTCACCAACACCGACGGTGTACCACAGACAGCACGTAATCCTCCCAGCCTAACAATGCCTTTCAGCTGCCCGACTTAAGGTCTATACCTCACACTCAACCCAGTTCCTCGAAAACTACATGTATACCCAAAGTCACCCTACGCTGACTACAACTACCACACTACTCACAAATCACCAATTACCGCTGCTCTCGCTGCTGCACCGTGGCTCTGCAACTTCACCAGTCAGCTCCGCAAGCCACCAGACCGGAGATTAAGACTTGATCGATGGCTCTCAGACTCAGCGATCACCAAACTCGACTTGCAGGCTGCTGCACGCACGCGACTGCTGGACTAGACTACCGCACGCAAGCAACTCTGGAGCAAAACTGACTCAGGACCACACCCACAATGCGCAATGCGCACTATGCATTTTCGCGCATGCGTTGTACTACCCTTGCTTACAACTAGTCTACGACTGTTTCGTTACAATAGCATTGTGTTAAGGAAGGTCTAATCTGTCTACACATGAATGCATTTTGAGGCATTTTCTTTGGTTTAGAAAAATGTTTCGATATAAAATGCAATTTATGAAGTAACTTTCTCACCTCCAAGTTTGTGAATAAACCTTTTCGACATTCTCAAAGCATCATGGGAACTGCATTAGCCCTAACTGGCATTAGAAGAGCAAGCACATTAGAACAGACGTGATTGGTCACATTGGTCACATGTTCGTTGTCATGCTTGCAAAAATCCTCTTCTGATTGGCTAATAATGTGACATTATTAGCTGTTCTAATTCCAGAAATTTGCATTCATCAGAAACTGTTACCCTGAGAGGGATTCCCTAGTTATTTCCTTTATTTTTATTGCCATTTAAAATAGATTTTTCTGGTTATTATTTTCCTTATGTTCCATGCAAAGATATGTGAAAAGGATATCGTTCAACTCATGACAGATATTTAGCATAAAATCAATTAATATTTGGACTGGTTCACAGTGCCATAGGTTTGTGTATAAATTACATGGTTTGCTTGGCCTCCAAACCCACAATGCATTGAGAATGTCGAAAAGGTTTATTAGGCCATGAAAATTAAAGTATGAGTTTACCGTCCACCGCCCGCATACCGTCAGAGCCCCCGCCAAAATATTTCATTATTTCCAATTAAAATCATACAATTTATCCCAACTGTCCATCCAGAATTCCAAACATGCTTTTGCAATCGAAAAACACTTTATTTGCATCCTTCAATTTGGTTGTGGTGATTTTTCCGACCGGCAACTTCACGAAATCCCGCACAACCAACCTGTATATAACCTAGTCCGAGTAACTTGGACCCTTTATCGCCTTTTTTAACATTTGGACATGATCTGGCGATAGTAGGGTCCAAGGCAAAGTGTGCGATCTACTCGGAATTAATCCAAACTGTTTGACGACCCAACAAAAACATCAAATTTCACCATTAAAACGGCCACCAAAATACTAGATATGCCACTTGAGATACAAGTAGAGTTCTGTGATTAAGATGGAGGTACATGTACTAAGGTTCACTTAAGTTACCATCCGGATAAAAAGTGAAATTTACCGTTCAATTCCGGAGAGCACCCGCAGTGATATTCGGCTTGTTTTATTTTCAAACGGGACCCGACTACTCAACTGATCATTGTACATTACAGCATGACGTTGGACTCCAGATCCTACGCACGGTACCCTGCGCACGCATAATGCATGCACTACACAGCTTCCAGAAGACTGTTTAATGAAGGAAAAGGAGTCATGCGCGCAGCCTCGTACCGATAGACACGTACTGCGGGAAGCCGCGCGGTGCATTGCGTGCGCAGGATCTGGAGTCCAACGTCATACCGTAATGTATTAATGATCAGTTGAGTAGTCAGGTCCCGTTTGAAAATGTATAAATAAAACAAGCCGAATATATCACTGCGGCCGGCGGGTGCTCTCCAGAATTGAACGGTAAATTTAACTTTTTATCCGGATGGTAAGTGAACCTAGTACCTCCATCTTAATCACGGAACTCCACTTGTATCTCAGGTGGCGTATCTAGTATTTTGGAGGCCGTTTTAAGGGTGAAATCGGATGTTTTTGTTGGGTCGTCAAACAGTTTGGATTAATTCCGAGTAGATCGCACACTTTGCCTTGGACCCTACTATCGCCAGATCATGTCCAAATGTTAAAAAAGGCGATAAAGAATCCAAGTTACTCGGACTATATATAACCACATCCATGCCATCATCCGACAGCAGCCAAATGTATGGCGCTAGTACTAGGCTGAAGTTTAGAGTGGTTCTCGTCTTTGCTTAAGGCTCCGCTTCACAATACAATTGCGTAGCATAGCATAGCGATAGAGACGAGGAACCAGTCCAGCTGCTGTTCTGCGAGACCTATGCGTATTAGTACGCATGCTCTGATTGGTCGATGGACACTACGCGCAAAAATATCGGCCAATAGAAATCGTTTTCTATCTTCGCCATGGACGACACTGCCTCAGTAACCTGGATGCCCGTACTCGATTTCTCGATCGAATGCGGTATTTTCAATCAATCTCAATCTAGCATTAAAATGACGAGTCTGAAGTAAATACTCGAATAACTACTTGAAGAATGTTTTGATGAAGCCCGCAGATATATAAATATAAAACATGCATTTAAGATGATATCTGATGATTGCATTCAAAGCTGGCAATGATCCCATGTGATGATGAGAGCAGCCGATTGTTCCATACTTGGTCACGTGACTCAGTGGCGGGCGTTTTCAACAAGTCCAAAGGCGGGAAATTGAAAAATAATGAATAATGAATAATGAAAAAAGCCTCATTACTTTTCAAAATGTCTCGGACAGTAAACTCATACTTTTATTCTCACGGCCTTACGTATATGAATTATAAAACCTTTTGTCCATATAGGGCCTAATACTTCCCTTTTTTGCGTTTTGGAATTATTATCATTGTTTGAAGACTCTAATTTTGCATGGGTTCAGCTGGTCCAAAACGATGGATAGGCCTATAATACTAGTGGTCAGTGCTTGTTCCCTCGCATTGATTGAATCATGTAGCTCCTCTGGCTTGAATGACACTCGTGGGGTTGTCTAGCTTGAAAATTCCAGCTCTAGGCTCATGACATGGGAGATTTGCCGTTACATGGTTTACTAAACGGCGAATCTCCCATGTCATGAGCCTAGACTCAGAGAGCTGGAATTTTCAAGCTACATCATATTCATAAGGTATGGATATTTCTTACCTATTAAAGAAAAGTATTATTGGTTGGACCATGGTTGGACCATAGGTAATACGAACTAAACCACAAATAACTTACCGTTGACTGCAGCTAGTGCTTAACAGAAGATGTTGATGTCTTTCGCCATGTTTTGTTTTATGAAGCTGGCTGTGTAATACTCGTTTGGTTTAATTCACGCAAAATACAGTTCGTGTATCGACATGGTGTACAAACCACGTCCATTCAACAACAAATTTCAGTTCCGCGGCATCAATCTCACAGAGGTCTGCAGCGCCCTCTATCGTGTTCACCAGTGCCGTTTAAAATTGCTCTCACTATTATGTGCCACGTGTGGATTCATCATACAAAGAAAATGTTACTGGGATTTTAACAGAGTACAAGACTTAGTGTAAAAGCAGGAAACGATCGGCGGAAGAAGTCCGAGATTACTGTTATGCTTAAAAAAAGGAAAGGGAGACCCCCAATTCTCTCACTGGATCCACTTCTGGTGACATGATTATGTGTATATTACCCTGCCCACCCTCCGCTTTTAAAAAAATTATTTTGCGGACCAAACAAAGACTTTTTTACGAACATTTTACAATTTGCTTCTGAAAATATGGGGAAAATTTACTTCCCCCTTAAAAGTAGCCATCCCCTCGGCCTAGCGCCTTCACATCGAGGAACCTGGCTACCGTTATATACCTCGAGTCGACCGTACGCCGGTGGTTCGAATCCCGGCCCGCCGGCCAACGTGTAGATTGTTTCCAGCCCCTGCCTGATTCCGTGGGTTTCCGTAGCGGGTATTCCAGCTGGTTTCCTTCCCGTCTCTAAAACTGAAAGCCCCGTTTTTTTCGCCTTCTTAGTTTCCACTGCATTATGCCTGGCCTGGTTTAGAGATGTTATGCCCATTGAGGAAGGAACTATATGCCCTAGGCCCTATATATATATATATATATATATATAGGACCTAGCTAGTAATGTGTGAAGCCCCTGCAGAGGTCTACTCAAGCGGGACTCGAACTATGCAACTAATAGCAGGACGTCGTGGGTTATCGAGTCTTGCCCAGTAAGCATGTGAAATTGTTTTTCTACAGGCTATCGAAAACTGAAGAACTGAGCACACGTACGGTCGTATAACCATCAACACTGGGGAAATTAAGGAAGCTCAGTTGGTAGATAGAGGGTCGCAGGTTTAATAAATCCCGCCGAGACCTAAGCTGCCAGTTTTCTTTGTGCACTTTTAAAAATTAATTATTATTCATCAGTGCTCCGGGGTTTATCTAATTTTCACTCCGGTTAGGTCAATCAAATTTTGAGACTGCATGCCGCGTGGTGTCCGAGGCCGGCCGTAATCACTAAGCAAAGAACATTAGTCCATCAACGAAAATTTGATAGCCTTTTCAAATTGTCACTAGACAATTATGCTGACCAAACACCCATTTTCCCAAACCGCGAGATTTTTCTTTTCAGTTTACTGAAAAGTTAAATCCTAATAATATTATTTTATAAACTGCAGGGGGGGGGGGGGGGGGGGGGGGGAGAGGTGATCAATTTTTTTGTTGGTGTGTGTCACGCGCGGCCACCTCCGGAAGTTAGGACTTGGAACAATAGGGGATTAGTGATAACAATACAACTGAGGACCTGAGCCCGGGAGTCCTCGGTAGATTTCATGTACAAACCTAATGGGGCATATGTCAAGAAAAAGTTTCAGTCAAAACAAGGGGAACAATGGGAACAATGGAAACAAAAGAGGGACAATAGGAGGTCCGCGATTGCCGGTGTTTACACACTTGTGTGTGTGTGTGTGTGCGTTTGTATAGCTATTCAGACCGTGGACCTTTAACAAAGAGGACAATAGGGTCCGCGATTGTGTCAAGGTCCACGATTGAAAATCGTGTACAAAACCAATGGGAGGCCTTCCGAAAAAGTTAGAGTATAAACAAAAGAGGGACAATAGGAGGTCCGCGATTGCCGGTGTTTACACACTTGGGGTGTGTGGGGGGGGGGGGGGGGGGGGGGGGAGGTCAAGCCCGGCCCGCAAAATAAAAAAGATGGGTCACGGGTTGAAGTGTTTATTAATTTTTAAACACGTTTTCAGTAGAAGAAAACAAAAATAAAATGAAATAAACTGAAAGTCACAGAACAGAATTGGGGGTTCGATACCAACCACTCCGGATATCCCCTTGCGTTTGGAGGATTCGGTTTCTTTTTTATCGGAATTCAATTTTCCCTGTGACCAAAGTTAAGTCGAATTTTTCCAACTTATCCATAATTGTTGGAATTCGATAATCTATATTGGATAATCAAAACGCTAACTTCAATAATTCAGTCAAATAATCAGTCAATCACCCAAAAGCTTTAAAAATTAATAGTTTTTTCTTTCTATCCCGGCCGTTTTCCTATCATTTATTTTAGTCACTCATTTTTTGTTAGCCATTCGGAATGCAGACGGTGAACAACGGTGGTCAAAATGGCGCCCTCTTGCGGTCAGATCTTGAAATTGCATTTTGGACCGTGTTTTATGTGCGAGCCAATCAGCTGCACGAATCCATCAACCTGCAGAATGCACTGCTTTTTGAATACGAGTTGTGTTTGTACAAATTTCGTTGACAAGACATCGGATTTGGGCTCAGATAAATTTAAATTACACGAAGTTTGCCTCTAATCAGACCAAGGAAGGCACGATGAAGGACCTGTCGATGGTGGAAGACAAGGACATCCTCAAGTATGTCATACGGCATGAGCTTAAAAGTTTCGGAATTAAAGTTCCGAAAGAAAAGCGGAGTAGTGTGCGCTGTACGCAGACTCTTGGAAAGGTCAGTCCAAATGCCGTGTATTTCCGACATTACAACTTAATGCACCTATCAATTGCAAGACGGACCCTCGGACCCCCGGGGAATGTGCGTCAGTGTTCAATGTAAGGCCAGATCCTAGGGTCCCTTGACGCACCCTTGCGCCCTGTTCGTGACGAACCATTCATGTAAAACTGACGCTATAAACCACAATTTTTGACGCACCATGTCTAGAAAACAACTCACCAAGACGGACCAATATGACGGACATAATCATGAAGTCAACGAACGAATCTCACTGCCGCGCCGAAGCGGCATAAACGCACGCACAGTGCACGTTAATACGCGGGGACCTATCTACACCATGTGCCAACCTTTTGCGTGTGCGTATTTGTGATTTGTGCAGAGGATACTACTCTACATGGATTACTTTGAGGACGATGTTGAATGGCAAGTTCGGTTCCTATTTCACTAACGAAACGTACGGCACAACGCGATCACGACGTAGTACAAGGCACAACACTGTCCGTTTATCGTACGGTGGTAAGCGTGCGTGATGCACTTTGTGTGGCGGGCGGCGATGAACCTCGTGTTGCGGTAGAAAATGTCGGGAAAACACGCTGCGGTGTACGAGCGGTACAACCTCGAAATAAATTCATGAACACGGAAAATGCATACACAGACAAAATAAATCAAGTTCTGTGAATTAACGTCAGAAATCTTCTTTCTCTGTCGAATTTTTTAGCCTAATTATTCATCAAAACTTTTGACAATCGGAACACCGCGTGTTGTGACCAAAGTTCATGAAGTTACTGTATGAAGCGCGCCGAAGGCGTGCTTCATAGCACCGCCTGCAGGGCGCGTTTCCTCGTACACGAACATCGATGCATATTGTGAGGCGCGCACGTGCAAGTACTGAGAAAAAGAAAGTCAGTTGACTGCACGTAAACGTTGCCGTACATGTACATACTCCTGCTGATTTGTGTGTACGTACGAATACACACATTTAATCTTGCGGTGGGGGTGTTGATGCTTAAAGTATCGGCATACTCCGAAACTGGACCAGATTCAGTTTGTGTGCATGTAATTCTGTACGATCGCCAACATGTTGTGCAGCGAGATTTTATGAAGGGCTGGCATGACATCGAAAAAACAAATGATATGAAGGATTGTAGTGGCTGTGTTTTTGCAAAAAGGGCACGGCGGCCAAGGTAAATATGGGGCAAGACAAAACTGGCCGTGAAGACGGAGATTTTTTGTGGGGCACCTCGGCCAGTAAGAAGTCGTTCATTTCAAGCCCTGACTAGCGAGCGAGCTACGCATTTAAAACGTTTTGGCCCGTTTTGGCGGTAAGCAATTTGGTGTCGCTGACTTATTTCATTCCGTGTGGTTTTCTGAAAAAAACTCGAGTATAAATGTAGACATCATAACAGTATTTTGGATTTTAACATAGGTCGATTAAAATGTGTCAAAATTGCTACGTATGTAGTGCAACAAGCTTGAAACTACATGGCGCACCATGACGCACCCGCGACGCAACCCGCTTTGTTTTTACGACGAACCAAAGCCGTACTTGACGCACCCCATTCGTCACGATTTGACTGACATTAGCGGGACATGACGCACGTCCCCCGGGGGTCCGAGGGTCCGTCTTGCAATTGATAGGTGCATAATTGCTACTTAGTTTTGTCATGTGCAGCAGTCTCAAACTGAATCATTAGTGTTTGTGTGGTTTAGGACACCTCTAGAGCATTTGTATAAGTTTGTAGCTCTTACATGGTTTTTACAAAGTGTTCATTTTGCCTATTTCCAGAACTGTAACGTTAGGTTTTCACTGTGGAAGATTTTTTTTACCCATTTTTTTTGAGGCAAAGAACAAAAAATCATCAAATTGTTTTCGCAGGAAACAGTCAAGTAAATATTTGCTTGAGCTGCGTGCTAAAGTATGCCGTATGAACCTGAAGCAAATAATAAATTATATGACTGTTTCCTGTGAAAACAATACAGCCATTGTAATAATAACTAATAGTAATAATAATATTGAGCTTAGAGGCGCGGACAGTGCCGCTGGCCGATAATCGATCGGAAAACATTGTTCATGTTCAAAAATCCGCTCCATTACTTTGTACACAGCTGATTTGTGCATGCACCGAAGTTGCACGAAAAATTCACTTTTTTTTTTTTTTTTAACTTGAGCATATTCTCATTTTGAGGGGATCACAAGCTGCATTAATTAGTTACTACTCTGCTGGTAAGGTGAGTGTTTGGTTGATATATTCAGGGAAACGGAAGGTTTTTGGATCATGTCCGCTGAAAACCCAATACGAGTGTTTCCAGCTCTAAACGGCGAATCTCACATGTCATGAGCCTAGAGCTGGAATTTTCAAGCTAGGTCAACTCGTACCTTCGCCAACTCGTACCTTGGCCAACTCGTACCTCTAATTAAGACAACTTGTACCGCGCGACAGGTTTCGTGCGGTGCCGTGTGCATTAAAATTCATGCGAAATTACCTAATTTGAAAAATAATAATATAATATTCCATTGGAAGTACGGCAAGATCATAGCCTAGTAAATTAAATACTAATCACGACTTTGACAAAACAATGGTGCGCCATGCTAAAGCTTCGGCAATAAATGTACGCATCACCGGTATCAAATCAAGTGCAAATGGCAAACGCGTGCTCAATGCTTAGAGCCTGAGTTTAGCTACGGCACCGCAAAAGAACACAGAATTAGGCCGAACTATAGAATATGACAATGGGCAAACTTCAGACGATTTATTAAATAAATCCACAACAAAGTACGTGCCAGCCACTTACCTTCAATAATTCAGAATAAATTCCCTGTCAAACATGTCAAAAGTAACAGCTAATTTATGAACTGCAAGTTAAACTGAAAAGTTAAGACGAAAAGCATCAACAGTGTGGCGCACGGTCATCTTAAAAAAAAAAATTCACTTCTCAACAAAGTACTACTGTAAACAAATGAGTTCCTACGTTCCTTTTCCATCGAAGTCTAAAATAGCAAAGTACAACATGAATGCAGTCTAAAATAAATAAAAAAAAGTATATGACACAAGTTGTAGACCCTATACATAAACACGAACATAATTCAATTATAAACCGGTAAATTTATTTTATATAAATAAAATCCACTTTCAATCTGAAAAAAAATAACCGAAAATAACCGAAAAGTAGGCCTATAATAGTATATTTATATCAAAGTACATCAATCAGTTACAGCCCGGAGTATTTCTGAACATTGACGGTACGACTTGACTTCCGCGTGAAGGTACAAGTTGTCCTAACTGAAGGATACGAGTTGCCAAAGGTACGGGTTGCCAAAGGTACGAGTTGGTACAATGTTGTCGAGTTGAAGGTACGAGTTGTCCAAGGTACGAGTTGTCCAAGGTACGAGTTGACCTGTTACCCCCCTCCGTGGAAAAAAAAAATGCGAAACTGCTGAGTGGCAATGGCTTACCCCTAGAACTATGGGGCTCTTACTGGAGCCCCATAGAAAGAAGCCTAAATTTCCCATAGGCTACTACAGCAAGAATAAGAACATAATTTTCATGAACTGTGCGCACAAAAACCGCAGCACAGTTTCCAAAAAAATCTGCCAGTTAATTATTTACATCCTCACCTTGTGTGCACCAAGCAAAAGATCGCTATAATCGGTTCCAATTTTCGAAAAAAAGGTGAAAAAATCTCCGTTCGGTGCTGAAGGGATTTGGCACACATGAACAAAACGGCCATTTTGTATCGGTGCATGCATCGGGCCGGGTCAGCTGCGGGTTGGACAAGCTCATGATTATTCATGTGAACTGAAGTGTGAATTTGTACAACAGCCGCCGGGTCCGCTGGATTCATATGCGCAATGTCATTTACACGTACATTGCGCAATGTTGTTTACCGTACGTATTTTTTCTTGTTTTTTTTCCCTAAAAAGAATTGCTTTTGTTATACCGTTTTAAATAAAATCCTGGTTTTTATCATTCCATAATATTTGCAACCTTGAGCAATTGTTCCTGAATTCTAAAAACTGCAGTTTTGACGGTATTTACATACATGTAACATGTGAAGAAATGCAGTTTTCTTACCCACTTTTCCCGAACTACAATGTAATACAATTAACAAAACTCATCTTCAGCATCGTTTTAACCCATAATTTCCCCTGAAAAAAATCAAAACCCTGCCCTATTTCCACACAAATAATCTTGATGATATTCAAGAGGACATTACCTCCAGCTAACTTAGCTGAATTCTACATTGTATTATAAACATGATAAAAGTGAATTTTCGTTCCAAAAGCATAAGGCAAGGTTTCCTAAACTACACAATTACTGAATCATTGATTATAATTACGTTTGCTATTGATGTCATTGATGTCCTAAAAGGTTCCGAAACCTTAAAAAATTCCCCAAATCCTAAAAAAAAAAATTGTAACTTCGTTTTTTAACATGTTTAGCAAAATTTTAAAATCTAGAGTTATAATCAAAAGTGATTGCTGGAAGTTGCAAAAGTAATTTTGGAACAATAAAGCTCTTCTTCTCTTCATAAATTGCAGGAAAGGTCTACTTGCCGATCATCCGTTTTTGGTTGCTCACTCGATGAGATTCCGACTGCCCCTGTAAATGCCAGCCCAAGATATGCAGTGCCAAAGTAAGTCTGAGCGTTAGAAACTCACCATTCACTCTAACCATGCTAAATCCAAGACTGTATTACAGTGGGTACTTTTTGTTGGACTTTGTTGATGTGGGCCGTGAGTAGGCTTGGGCGGTATTTCGGTATTACCGTATAGTGACGTTTTTTTTAATACCGGACAACACCGACTGACGATCCATAAATACCGAAATACCGGTGAACTCGGTTTGGAACTCGGTATTCCCCTAATGTTCAAAGATAAAGAAAAATAACCGCATTCACAGTTGACTCCATTCTCCAATCATCCAGTGTTATGTCTGCCTTGCAATGGAAAGATAAGACCTATTTGTGGAGCTCGACTTGGTAACCCGATAATCCAGTTTCTGCCATTCTACCAGAAAGGCCTTTGAAGTTTTGCTTACACCGCCGCATTTGCGGTCAACTTTTTTGGGTGTGTAGTACATAATTTAAAACCGTCTAATTGGCCATCTAAAAAGACGTTCGGAACACATCTCATTCATGTTTTGGGGCTTGTGTGATGTGGGCGCGGCAAGCCGGCATGCGATGCATATGCAGGGAGCCGTACGTCATTTTAAAATCGTCTGATTGGCCATTTAAAAGACGTTCGGGTCACATTTCATTCATGGTTTGGGGCCCACCTTGATTCTTGCCAGCGTCTGATTGTAAGTTGACACTTCGTGATTGTCTCTACCAGCCAAGCCATTACTCTGTAAACTGTTGTGAACTTTTAGTGCTGACACGAGAACAAAAATAATTCTGAAATAATTCACTCCCTGGGGGATTGCCCACTGATGTATAAAAATCTGAACATGCATTAGCTGCTCAAGTTGACGACACCGTCCACCATCTTTCCACTCCACGCGATACGCGAACGTACGTAAAACTGCTACAAGCATGATGTACATGTAAGCAGGCGCGACCGCAGTAGTTGTAGTCTACGCCATGAAGGCCGTAGGACGCGTGGATATGTGCCATAAGAGAGGTAATGTGGCGGCTGCTGGCGCCAGTTGTTCGTACAGCATGCAGCGGCAGTTGGCTTGCGGACCACAGCGCCGGGTGCTGTTGTTGCGCACGCAGTGTTGGAGTCGCTGGTGACCGGGGGCTGGCACATGACGTGAATCACTGTTGCTGCAGGGTACCAACTGCAATGCACATGTTCGCTGTGCATACGTACGTGAATGCGCGAGGCATGATATGCACGATTGCCAGGGTCGTTGACGATCGGTATTTAAAAAAAAAGGATGTTACAAACAACAATAAGTACATGTACTACAAAAAAGTCAGCTTTTGTTTTAATCAATCACATTGATATATTTTTGCCAACAAATAGATTAATATTGTCACTAAAGCATAGGAGTTTTTTTTTTGATGACTTAAGTAATAACCCAATTTTAAATAATACCTGGTTTTAGTGAATACCGCGGTATTTTTGAAATGTAAACGGCGGACTCGTGGAATTCGATACTGCCCAAGCCTAGCCGTGAGGAAAAGATGTTTTGTTTTGTTCTAGCCGTTGGATTTTGTCGGCTTTACACTTTTCCGTTGTTGGATTCAGTAGGATGCCTATGGGGAAAACCTGAAGGGGTTTAGGGTTACGAAACGGTGTTTTCAACCTTGCTTCAGGGCAGCCTCAAATTTATTTGGCAAAGTATTTGAAAAAAGAGGCTTTGCATTCTGCCTTTTCAAAAAAAAGAATTGGGAACCGCCCCCCTCCCTCCAAATTTTAATCCACACCATCTGACTATGATTCCCACCGTCAGTAGACCTTAGATGTAATGACGTCATAGTCACACTGCGGTCACCTTGTTGCATTCGTGGATCCAGGTGGGGACGGAACAGCACGCTGTGGTATCGGGGCATGCATTTCAGTACCTACAAGTTGGGTTCATGTCAGTGACATTTTCTTTTACAGATTTCTTGTTGACTGTGTTAGTTTCCTACTCAGCAACATTGATTGTGAAGGACTCTTCCGCAAACCAGGATCAAGGACAAGACAGAAAGATTTGCAGGTAAAGCAAGTAAATTTAGAGTGAAATTAGAATTAAAAACACACTTATAAACAGTGGGAACGAAATCTAATCCAGTATTCAAAATGTTTCTTTGATGAAAGCTTTCTAATAAATTTTATGTTCACCTTCAAATGTCTTTGTTGACAGCGGATTATCGAAAATGACTGCCCCATCCCGAGTGATGCCCATGTTCATGACGTGGCAGGCCTCTTCAAATTCTTCTTCCGTGAGCTGCCCGAGCCCCTCATTAATGGCAAACTCACCGAGGCGTTTATCAAGTGCCGTCAGCTGAACGACCCCCAGGAGGTCCGGTACACCACACTGCTCCTGTGCTTGACCCTTCCGCCCCTCCACCACCACACCCTGCGCTATGCCATGCACTTCCTGAAGCGGGTGGCAGACGGCGTGGCCAACAACAGGATGGATGCCTCCAACTTAGCGCTGGTCATGACGCCGAACCTCATGGGAGGCCTCAAGATAGACAAGGGCGGCAGCACGGCCTCCGCCGAGAAACTCCTCCGACTGCAGACGGCTGTCGTCAGGCACCTGATCGAGAATGCTGACGATATCGGCATGGTACCGGAGTCCGTGGTTGAGAGGGTGGAGAGTTTTGGGAACCGCTCTGGTGATCTGCTGACCGACCGGCTGACGTCCGAAGACGAGCTGGATAAGAGTGGTGACGGAGTGCTGGACGAGAGGAAGAAGAATAGAGGGCGACGGCGGAGTGGTCCAATTCAGGGTAAGATGTCTATGAGAGAAGAGGGTATTGGAGAAGTCTCATCAATACAATTATTGAGTATTTTGTCACCTGCACGATTTACCTTTGACCAACACTTTACATTTAAGGAAAAGCCATTGATATTTGGTAACTTTTTAAAACTGGCGTACTTTCCATGGAACTTAAACATTTTGACATTATGTTTCTCATTCTCAAAGTTAAGTTCATGAATTGTACCGGCTGTGCCATTTTTAGGCATCCAGGTACATGGGTAATAAAAGCCCAGATATCGCAAGGACTCGTGTGCAAGTTTGCAACAAATCTTGTTGTTTGCCTGTGCACTTTTCAGATTCACAAAGTAACACAAGTTTGCACAAAAAACATGGTACTCTCTTGTGAAAAAACTTGGTCGAATTTCATGAAATCTGTAATGCTTAGTGAAAAATTGCAGCCAACTGTAGCAGAAAATTCTGGGGTAAATGTTAACTTATGTCACCGGTTAAGGACTTTTAGTTTGCAAGCATCTTGTAACTAAGGATTCTCTGCGCTTACATGTATACTAGTCAACGAAAGAAACGCAAGTTTTTTTTCGAAGCCAATTTATACCAACAAAATTTGATTGCACCCCCGAAAAATTATGATGACATGAAAGTGTAAGTACTCAATAACTGGTGTGTCCACCTCTGGCCAGGATGCAGGCGTTTATGCGCCGGCGCATGGACTGGATTGTGCGCCTGATCCGCCCCTAAGGCAGTGCGCGCCATTCTTCTTGAAGCGCGTCCGCCAACTGCTGTGCGTTCTGGGGCGCTACAGGCCTGGCATGAACCCGCCGTTGAAGTTCGTCCCATAGGTGTTCTATTGGGGACATGTTGGGGCTAAAGGCAGGCCATGGAAGGGTTTCCACATTTTGCTGCCGCAGATAATCGGTAACAATTCTGGCAACATGCGAACGTGCATTATCCTGCTGTAGCAGTTGGATATTGGGATGCTGGCGCAAGAAAGGCACTACCTCTGCTGCCAGGACCTCATCTCGGTAGCGCTGCCCATTCAGATTGCCCCGAATCTCAATCAGATTGGTGCGGCTGTTGGCGGCAATGCCGGCCCACACCATGACACTAGGACTGCCCCATCTGTCTTGCTCTACGATATTGCTGTCAGCATAGCGCTCCCCACGCCTCCTGTAGACCCTAACACGGCCATCATTGTGGGATATGCGAAACCGGGACTCGTCCGTAAACAAGACCTGGCTCCACATCCTTTGAGTCCACTGCCGATGCTGCACGCACCACTGACGACGGCACTCCCGCCGTTCTGCAGTCAACTGAAGACCTCTAAACGGGCGCCTACTTCGCAGACCAGCAGCATGCAGTCTGTTCCGCACAGTCTGGTCGCTAATGCGTCTGTTGTGCCTGCCAGGGGTCTCTCTTGCAGTTTAACCAGCATCCCGGTACCGATCTCGGAGGTGGAGGAGCACCATATGGCGATCCTGGTTTGGGGTGGTGACTCTGGGTCGACCACTTCTTCGTCGGTCGGCAACATCCCCAGTGGCCTGGTGCCTGTCTCTGAGACGGCCAATGGTGGATTCGTGCACGTTAAGAGCATGTGCGACAGCCCTGGGTCTCATACCCGCTTCCAGCATACCGACAGCGCGACCCACGAGTTGCGCTGATTCATTTGCGCGCGGCATTCTAATATTTCCCAAACTCACCAAAAGAGGGCGGGCTTTTCACGGTTTGCCCGTCAAAGGCCGAATACATGAATATTCATAAGATACTTTATAAATAAATAAATAACTAGACTTCAGCTGCTGTTGGCACATCCGGGACTTTAATGCTGGAGAACTACAATTCTCTGCCGACTTTGTAAAAACACAACAAAGAAGATGGTTCATCATAATTACTTGATATGGCTCTCCACCTTTTGTAATCAAAATGACGTCATTACAACTCAAAAGACGAAACTGTTTGAGCAATAGCTTCTAAAATCGCTCAAAATACACAGCAAACAGGCTTGGTTGTGACTTTTTACCTCGTATCCATCCGCTTTATACGGTCGTTGCAATGATGTCATCCCTCATGGTTCACGATATAGACCATCAGAAAATTGGTTCTGAATCCTTTGTTTAAGCTTAAATGATGACGTCATCATTTCTTACATTTCGGAAAAAGCGTTTTTTAACACGATCCTCAAGGTTTCACTGCATAATATGTAATTACAAGCAAAATAGATGTTATTTCAAAGTAGTTCCATGTATACTAAGCGATATTACTCCGCCATTCATCAACAAAGCAACGTACACAGTCCTTGCTTATATATCCTGCATGTTGTGTGTCAACATTTTTCCGCTTGTGATGTGCCGTGACCGAGGAAAATTCCTCTTTTCGGGCAACTTGGCTCAAAATACAAGTCAAATGTCATCATAAATGCAGGTTCACATCTTAGATGTTAATACAAATAGTCATTCTATCAAAATACTGCCTGATATTATTTTGAAAATGAGTGATTTTCATGGCGATTGACTGCTAATTCTGGACGATGTTACCATTCAGTTTTTTAAAAATGGCGGACCTCGCGTCCGCGCTGAATTTGTTTGAATTATGGTTCCGTAATTGGTTTTTTTACTAGAAGGAATACGTTGATTTTGCTATTTTTTGAGTGGATGTCCGGAGTGATTCTACTTAATCTGTCGGGGATTGGAAAATCACCCCTGCTTAAAACGCAGCACAAACTTCTATTTTAATTTTTATGTCGGTAAAATCATGGAGGAAGAAAAATCCATGGCATAACAAATGAGACAAATCAACAACATGTGTCAACACTGAGTAAACAGGGTAAGCAGTAAACAGGCCTACATCACTACACCAAGAACAGAGAAAACAAAAACTTTCTTCCCCTATATGGCACACAACATTCCTGACCAAAATGTCCAAGTTAAAGGTTGTGCCAAGTGTTTATACAATTTTAAACACAAAACGGAGGGTTGTTTTCCAAGATTTTGCAATTCCCGACTCATTTGGATAGGGGCCTTGGCTTGGGGGATTATTATTAAAGTAAAATCTTTCCAAGTTCAGACATGTAAAAAAGAATGCAATATCAGATTGAATTGTTATTTTCCATTCCCTAGCATGCCTATAGCTAGTGTGTGTGAAAACTCATATTGAAATTAATACATTCAGCACTGTTATTGTTGGGGTAAATTGTTTATAAAATGGGAGTCATGAAAGTGCACATACATCATACATGACATGATATAGGATATCGATGTGATGTTAGACTTGCAGGTCATTTACAAAGACCAGCATAGGGTTGTGGCTTGAGTACAGGTTTTTTTTTAAGGTTTGGGGGGGGGGGGGGGGGGGGGCTTGAAATTTATATGCAAATAGTCTTTGGCTGAAAGGTCTTGTTTTTGTTTTTTTATAGATGAAACATGTTAAACCATACTTCTCCCTAGAAAATACATAATTAACATTTGCATGTATCATGGCATGTTAAAATAATGAACTAAGTTTTTGTGTCTTCACAACTTATATGGTAGTGGTCATCACCTCACCCCATGGGCAGCTACCTTAAAATTGGAGACAAAGCAAAGGAACATCAGGCTCATCCACCATGACCCCATCCCCAATAGATGACCCTGATTTATTCAATGTTTATTTATGTTATTTTATTTATTTATTTATTTATATTTTTTTTGGGGGGGTGCATTAGATCCATAAACACCAAGATGAGAGTACGTCGTGATAACTGGATACCCCAAGACTTACCACAACCCTCTCTCACTTTGCTGATATGGCGAAAAATGCAATTTTAGATTTGTTTTTTTGTGTGCATTAGATCCATAATACACCAAGATGAGAGTACGTTGTGATAACTGGATACCCCAAGACTTACCACAACCCTCTCTCACTTTGCTGATATGGAGAAAAATGCCATTTTAGATACAAAACAACTTATTATTAAAATGGTGTAAGTACTTTCATGCATGAAAGATGACCCAAAGTAGACCGATCCAGTAAGCGGCGACCCAATTTTTGTCCGACATAATGTGCCAAAAAGTTGTGTGCATGTGCGATGATGCTGCGCGCACGGCTAGAGCATGCAGTGAGCTATTAAAGAGGAGTATGCCTGTTAATTACCAAGATGCGCAGTGGCTAAGGCTTACTGGACCTGTCTATTCCTAATGTTTACAACTTAATGTGTAAGTTTGGGTGAGCTGTACTGGGCATGGTGTCTGATTTGCAATTTCTGTCGCTTAGCAGGCTGGCGAACTGTGCAAAACATGCGCTCATATTTGTTCAAATGGGCATGGATACTTTCTGTTGCCTGCTCAGACATCATGCCAACAGTACCTAAGACCCGTGCTTGTCGAGGGACCTCTACTGTCAATAAATGAAACTTTCTCTTAATGTTTTCCTTTGGAAATGTTACTGGGAACCAGCAACCAAACTCGGAACATCGCAAGGCTAATAGCTCCACCTCATGCTTGCAAAGCATCCTGTTGAGTGTATACAAGTCATAACAAGATTTGAACTTCAGAAACATTGTGTGCATTTTATCGGACAGTTCTTTAGAGCCAAATGATTTGCATCCTGTGGTAGTGTCAATTACAATTGGCAGAACAATTTCTGAAAGTTTCTGAAAATTCCCCTCCTTCAAAATTTTGTTCACGTCAGGGCCAATTAGTGATCCCCCATGATACGACTGTTTTCTGATACCAAATTGTTCCTGAACTTTGTTGAATGTAGTCATGAATGGCCCAGTGACATTCCTAATATCTTGTTCAATTTTATCCCTCATTTTTTGATTTTGATTTACCTCTTTATTCAAGCGTTGAACCTGATGATTGATTTCCTTGATTTCAGCATTGAGCTGGTGAACCAGTTTCCTAGATTCTTTAACAAGTGCACTGTTGTCAGTATATAGTCGACCATTTTGTGTGAAGTGGTTTGGGTTATTTGCCTGAGCCTGAGCAATCTGCTCATGCTTAGCCACAAGTTTGACATCAGTCTCCCCTTTTGAATTGCACAAATCTTCATGTTCCTTTCTGATATCTTCAACATGTGCATACAGATCATCGACCCCGTTGTATATCCCATGATTTTGAAGGACCTCACTGTCCAAACTCTTTGCATTTTTCTCAACAATTTCAAATAATTGCAAACCAAGCCCTAAGCTAATATGCAAGGGACTGACAGATACTTGTTCTGTGACAAAGCCTTCAGTACCTACAAGTGGCAATTGAATGCAGTTATCATAGTTTTTTGCGCGATCTTTTTTTGCACCATTTTCTTGGAACTCTGTGGCTTTTGCATGGCAGGTTGACAGTTTTCTTGGAGCAACTGCAGGAATACCATCTTCTTCATCGTCATCTCTGAAATCTTCAAGAATGTGCAGCGCATGTGGTTTACCCTTTTTTTTAGCTCTGGCAATGAGGCTAGGCAGTGTGGGCAGAAATGATAACCATTCGGCCCTGTCAAACCAAGAATCTTGGCAATCCATTCCCAATCCCCACCCCAAGTCAGTTTGCATTTTGTGTACATTTTAGGGACTTCAGAGTTTGTTGACTTTGTAGCTTCAGATGAAGAACACTGGCACCAATACCTGCAGTAGGGCTAATAATGTACCTGTTGTCTGGATTTAGTTCCTTGAGTGGAGTGAAATCCAGCTTTTCATCCAGTGATTGAACCATGTCATCTGTGTACATGTGTTCAATGTGATCAATGTTGGGACATGGAAGCTGTAACCTTGCAATGTCCCCAGTGACCTGCACCAAGTCTTCAAATACTGGCTTGAATGCGGTCTCAATGTTGACCCTATCATCTTTTCCACCCTCAAAAATTCCCAGTATTTTTAGTGACCTTACAGAGTGGCGATCTTTTGAGTTCAGAGTCTGGATTACCATTTTGGTAGTTTTCCCCCCCTTATCACCCGACACGTGAAGCCATAGCGTATTGTCAAAGCTTTCAACAATGTGATTATTTTGAACCTGTTCAGTAACCATGTATTGTTAGTGATAAGATTCTCAACACTTAAGATCCTAGTGAAGTGAACAGGATTCCCACCACTTCCATCAAACTTGCCATACTCAAACTCGTAAGGAAGCTCTGCTGAAGAACGCATTGATTGCCGTGTTCCCATGAGTTTTTGACCCGTTTATTGGAAGACATTTCTAAAGTAGGAATTTGACGATAAAATCAGGAAAGATTGTCAACGTGAGGTCGGCGTGATGAGCACACTTTTAACGACGGTCGGAAGCCTAGAATCTTCACAGTGCATCACTAACGTGTGCTGTGCGGTGAGGACGGCACCATACTGTTGCAGGAAAACAAATGGACCAAGTTGAACAAAAGAGGGCGCAATTGAGCGACGGCCGAGTCAGCGGGTCGTGGACCGCGCTCTAGAACAGAGAGTCGTGGCATTGCTGCTGACGGCCTAACTGTGTAATGAATTTGGTTTTCTGTATGCCCGAGACCCCCTCCACGATTTTGGATAGTCATAGAGCTCAATTTCCAGTTACGTAATCTGGTCCAGCACTGCCCATGCCAAATGACCTTTTTGTCCTTGATGATGTGCAATCAACCGTGACCAATGCAAACTCGTGTGGAAATGAAGCAAGTCACTTTCCTTAGTATGAGCATTGCAAAAGTAAATCAATTTCTACCAAGTGTGCAGAAATATACCACTTTAAAAAAAGTTGCGTTTCTTTTTTTGACTAGTATACATGTACTTGGTTGGCGTAGATTTTCTACATGCTAGTTCAGTTATCACAAAATTGCAGGCCGATAGCACAAAATTTACAGATTCTATGAAGTTGGGTCCTGGTAAAACCAGTTTAAAAAGTGACAGTCAAGTTGAATGTTTGTGAAACGTGTACCTTAAAATGTGTGCACACTATACATGTACGTGGAAGTACATTTGTAACTTGCTGGAAACCATGAAATGTACTTGATCCAATGTAAATTGATCCAAATGTAAATTGATCCAATTCTTGTAACTTGTACTTCAAAACAATCAAATTATTGGGAAAAACAAATTCGAAGTTAAAAAACAGCAATGTGCCATATACAGATCTTGAAATTTCATCAATTTGCTGTCTTTTCAGGTATTATGAGTGGCATCGGGCAGAGCCTGGGGATTCTGAAGTCTGGTGCTGGTAGTACCGCGATGAAAACTCCCGTCATTGAGGAGGTGATAGAGAATCCAACATTCCTTGGTGAGTGCGGCCCAAATACTCATTGTAAACAGTGCAGTTACTAACAATTTTGTGTTTTTTTTTCTGGAAGTCGCCCAATACAAGGCTAAAAGCCACTCTAGGTAAAGGGCTACAACAGTGGTGGGTGGATTTGGCCACATTTTAGGTTGCCAGCCCTATGACTTGTCTGGGTCCAGATCTAAATAGAGGATAAATCTTCAATAGACGCCAAAGAAATTATCCCAATTTTTAGACCTATAGGCTCAGGTGGGGTAGCTTTTACCTTTGGTGTGACCAACGGAGTACGGATTACGTGTAATTCTGTGTTTGAACCGATTTTTTTTTAAACGTGTAAACATTTAGACGTCGACCTGATCGATTGAATCAACTGTGCCATTGCACTTTGCTTGTACTGACTGCCCCATCCAAGGACACTGGTGGTGGCTTAATATCTTCTTTCACTAAATATTATGGAGGAAATGCAAAGCATGTTGGGCAGCTAGTACCATGACCTTACTGTATTAGCAAGACTTGCATGCAATACACATTACACAACGTCAAGATCTTGTCAACTTTTTGAAAATATCAGTTATTTGTTAATGTTGACACTTTGGGGGTCACCAGGGACCAATTTCATGGAGCTACTAAGCACAAAAAAAAAATCCTAAGCATGAAAAGTCTTCCTTGGGAAAAACAGGGTACCAACCAAATTGTCATGTGATGTATTCGACTGGTATTCAGCTGTGTATTTTTTTTTTTGCATGGTTTGAAAATTACATGGAATTTTGGCTGGTAACCTGTTTTTACTCAGCAAGACTTTTGTGCTCAGCAGCTCCATGAAATTGGCCCCAGTCATGAAAAATTGTCAGTGGAACTTCTTGTGGATTGTGATTTGTAAAAATTTGTGACTTGTAAGTGATAATATTTTGTACGATCAAGCAGGCTGACAGCCCTAAAACAGATCATTAAAAAACAGACATTGAATTTCTGTGCATTTTATAGTATTTTGTCTGGCTCCGTGTTTTTGCTGAGCAAATCTTGTCTGTGCTGAGCAAAGTTTTTTAGCAGTGGTCCCTACCTGGCTTAGCCAACCACCCAAAGAAAATGCGTAACAAAGTTATCTCGCTTCTTTGACAAGCATTTATTGCACAGGTACACAACGTTCCTATTTTCAAAAGACTTTTATTTTCTAACTCACTTTTAACGTTCTTTTTTAATCTTCTCAGGTGAGACGCCCAGAATATTAAGGTCCAGTAAGAGAAAAGCTAGCGACGATTTGGGATCATTTTCATCAGCAAAACGGTAAAAGATAATCACAATATTTTACAACTTTGTAAAAATAAAAAAAAACGATGCCAACCTGTTTGGATCTGCACACATACTTGGACACTTACAGAAGATATATAAGGGAGGACATCATTATTAAACGGGCGGTATTATTAGAGGTACCGCTGTTGTTTGGAGCAACTGGTATACCAGACCAGGTGGCACTGATAATGACCTCATTCATGTTTTGTGACTGCTCACAGACGCAGGTAGTTTTTCATAGGATAATTCATTACTGCACCTAAGATGTGACGTCATGTTTATTCGATTGTTCAGAAAATTTAAATTTCCATTAAAAAGCCTGACGCAAAGCACTGAATGCGGTACCTCAGCAGAAACAGAGGTACTGCTAAAGGGACCGCCTGTTTAATAAGAATGTCCTCCCTAACATAATGATAGTAATATAGAATTTATAATGTGGTCATATCCATAGTGATGCTCAAGGGGCACTACATGATTATTACCCCTGCTCATCAGGCTCTTAAAACATTTACATGTAGATCATCTGAGCTCCCAGAGGAGTATTCAATCCAAATGCTGCTATTTAGCACAGAGGGCTAATTTAACCACAACAACCAACTCTGCCATCACAGGTCCCCCATTTACTCCTGGGTGGAAAGAAGCAACTAGGAACAAATTGTCTTTCTCAGGGACACTGCACATGTTGGCCATATCCCTGCCTTGAGTGTTGGCAACTGCAGCATGCACAAACCTATTCACACTCCCCCAAATCAATGCTTTCAATCAAGCATTGCATAGTGCATGTTATCAATTTCCTCAATATGCAATTTGGACACGAAAAGTGCTCGGCTATTATCGGCTTTTGATCTACCAAGGCTAGCCGCAAGTCAAGCCACAAGCTATGTCTTGTTCAGACAAATACTGCAAATGGTCTGTCTGACTGTAATTTCACCCCCTGTGTACAAATGCATCAGTCTAACTTCTGACATTGTAAATAGACCATTGTGTACATTGAATGGTGTAATAGCATTTTTTTAAAAATCCTATTTTCCAACCCACAGAAAAGCCATGCTGCATCAGATGACCGCTGACCCACACTACAGCAAGCCAGGCTTGAGCCTCCACAGAGAGAGACGGCAGGGTGGTCTGACCATGACTGATTCTCCCATCACACCAATACGGCCAAACAGACCGGCCCTGGGAGAAGTGGGTAGGTCATGATTCTTAGAGATCCATTGATGGAAACTTTTGGGAACTTTTTTAATGTTACATCAACATTCTCTCATGGAAACCTAATCTTTGTCAGTGTGTGGAAATTCTAAATCATATCCATTGTCAATTTGAAACAAGTTTAAAAGTATTTAGTTAACCCTCCCTCTCTTGGTGCCAAAATGGAGCCAACTACCCTACATATCAAAACCTATCGAGTGACAGGTTGAAACACACAAGCAGTTTGAGAGGAAGGGCTTAGGTATTTTGATAGGTTATGATAGTTATAACAGTAGGAGGGTTAAAAAGTATTTTTGAAACAAGGTATTGACACATTAGGGGACCCTCAAGACAGATAAAGATAGCTCAAATGGTAGAATACTTGTATGGTAATCTGGCGGTGACAGTTTTAAGCCCCGTTGTGAATTTTCTTTGCTCACTTTGAACAAAATGTTTTTAGACCATTTTCTCTTGTGGAGTCACTGTAAATAAGTTATTATAAATGTGTTTCGGTAAACTTTTTGTGGTTAGTTACTGCCAGAATTATTTGGATCCAGAGCCAAACATTGGATTTGTGTCAGGCACTAGCTATACGGCATGGGTTTATGACTTCTGACTAGTGCCTCCGAACAAAGGCACTGACAATTTGGGGGACTGCCAACATAGGGCAGGATAGCTCAGATGGTAGAGCGCCGGTACGGTATTCCGGAGGTTGCAGGTTCAAATCACACACCTGTCAGTTTTCGCATTGAAAATTCTTTCAAATAACTAAGTGAGTTTCCATTATGATTTGTTTGATGATATAATAAAAAAACCAGCTATATTCACTTCTCCTAATCGCTTACTTCAGATAAAATTCAGTCACTTTGGTAAAATTTTTCCATAAATAACAGATGCCGTTAGAGAGGATGGAGCAACCGTCTTCAAATTTCAAACGCCGTCCATCAAATTCGCGGATGAATCGTTCACTACTTTTTGTGCCACGCCCCCTGGGAAGGCAGACTTGACGAGCGCCACACCTGGGAAAAAGCTGGGCAAACTCAATCCGTTAAGCAGCAAAAAGTATAAGAGGTATGAAACTCCTTCCGCTGGTTTCTTAAAAGTTCACAAAATAAGAAAACAAAACTTATAAATACTTCTGAAACGATGACTGCATCAGAAAAGATTTGATGAATCTTTTTGTTTAAGTAATTTGTCAAGACTTTACCATTTCTGGCTGTGACGGTGTTCTGGAATGTGCATCTGAATGATTCATTCCTCTTTGCAGTCATTGCTCCAACTACCTGAATCATTGTTTCAAAAAATTCTTCCATTCCAAAATTGATTGTTTCAAATTGTTCATGCTTTTCCGTAGGCGTTCGGGTGTAATGCAAGTTGATTCCAGCACTCCTAAATTGGTTCATTCAAGCTTCACTCCCAAATCTGGCAGCGTCTATGAATCCATAAAGAAGAGGCTCGGTCACAGACACACTCGTACACAGGTAAGCTTGAGACTCGCCTCATGAAATTCAAGGCAGTACTTTCAGAATGGGAGTCTTTTTGAAAGCTTGAGAGCATCAGACAAAGCAGGGTCTTGTCTCACTCATGTGAATGAGAATGCCTCACATTTGCTACCTCTGTGTTCACATCCAATAGAAATAGTTTGCAACATTGAGTAACGCTAGTCACTCTTTAGACAGGTATATAAATCCACTTGCCGGTGAGTTTAAGACCAGACTAATATTGCATCTTGCTTTTTTTCCCGTATTCAGCCAACTCCAATTTGTCTCAATGACATGCCAGATAAATCAGTTGGCTGGCGATTAGCCAACCCACCCATGCAGGAAGGATCCACGCAGGATGGGCTGGCCCTCGGCAACTCCCCCGGTTTGAAGAAGACGCCAAATCTAAGGAGGAAACGACGACAGAAGACACCAAGCTCCCCGGCAACACTCTTCAGTCCACACACAACCGTCACCCAACCTCTGTATGACCAGACGGCTAAAGGTCAGAGGTCATCAGCTCATATCGGAGGTGAAGAGTTGGGGGCAGGTAGCACAAATTCTGAATCTCCAAAGGTTGTTGTGGTTGATCTGAAATCCAGCGATAAATGTCCAGAGTCATCCAAGGATGAAGTTGCATTTGCTTTTTTGCATCACCAGTGCGAACCGTTTGACACAAGTGATGAATTCAGAAAGGAACTTGCGAATGATGACGTCAGTGAAAAAGATGCGAATGAGCATGCAAGTGAGACTTCTAAGGATGAAACGGAAAAGGTAGAGATTGTATTGCTTGCAAGAGATAATGGATCGCAAAGACAAGAAATAAATGTGGACTCATCTTTGCTACCCAGACACGAAGCCCACGTTGAAGCCCCTGGGATGCATGGATCGCTAGAGCATTCTGTCAGCCAGAAGAGTCTATCAAGTGTCCTGTCCCAAGTCAGCATTGACGGCACAGAGTCCGTGTTCAGTGTGGAGATTGATTATCAGACAGCAGTCTCTCCGGAAATAAGGGAGGATGCAAATGAGGTGACTTTCCAGAATGATAATACGTTGGTGGATGCCCATGAGTCTACAGGAATGGAGCAAGATCTTCAGCTTGGTGAGAACAAATCACAAAGCTATAATCCTCCGGGTGTATTTCCAGACAAGGATCAAGGCAGAAGCATGCCCGAAATGAATGAATGTTACAGCAACAGCGATGATGACAGCATTGATGGGATTCATCATTTGGAAAAGCAGGCGGGTAGTATCCTTAGTCTAGACAGTGGGGTGAGTACGGGTGTGGTTGCAGATGATTGTTATACAGGAAGTTTAGACAGCCTGGAGAGTATTAATGCCATTGGACAGTGTGAGACTGATGGTGGTCGACGGCTCGTCAAGTCAGTGTCTGTTGACAGTGGTAAGGGTTTCTCACTCGACAATCTCACAAGCTTTGACGAGGCGAGACTTGAGCAGGCAATCGAGAAGCGTATAGCATCCGAGAGGGGCATCAAGTCGGCCCAGGATATCCCGCGGGGTCTGGTCAAGCTGCTGTCGGGAAGGCTGTCCCCCGTGGAAGATGGCAGCGAGGAGTCGGCCTGCAGCATCTCGAGCGAGGACAACCCCCAGTTCAGGGAGACCAAGGCCTTCTGGAAACTGGCCAAGACGGGCCACATCTTCAACAAAAGTCTGTCGGACTCCCAGGTCAATTCTCCTACTAGCCGATCCAGCCAGGCTTTGCTCCCCCTGTCGTATCACTCAAAGATGCATATTGCAAGGAGAGAGCGGCTTGGCTTTGCATCATCAAGGCCAGCTGGGGACACCTCGCTGAACACCAGCATGGTCAAGTCCAACATTGACATGTTCAACTCGATGTGCCAGCAGACCTCTCCTGTGGGATACGTGCGGTCTAAGACTGGACACAGAGACAGTGAAGAGCCTTCTTGGCATAGAGTGTTGGATGCCCCAAGCAAAACCAGCAAACAGGAGTCTGCAAGAGTCCCGCTGAAGACAAATCTCACCAAGTCCCGCAGCATTGACAGTAGCATGTGCAACCTCAGCGGCAGCTTAAGCACGTCGGAAATGCATTTCACAAATGCCGCATCACACAGCCACGATTGTTCCTACAAGATGGCTGTGTTCCATGGAGCAACGAATGAGATCCCCAAGGTGACCATGGATGACATATGTGATCCCGAGGGGACCTCCCACAAGCAAGTGACCAAGTATGAGAATCCCGAGGAGATGGCCGTGCATCATGATGGCAGTCAAGACGCAGACCAGATTCCGGAGCACCTGGTTCCAGTCTATGCCCTCCACAATGAGTCCCTCACCCCCCTGAAGTTGGCCTCGTCAACTGTCATCCATACGCCGGGGAAGAAGGCTGTTAAGATCAAACGCCGCTCACCTTTGAAACGAATACAGATCCCCCAAGCTGACGACAACACACCGACACACCGGGAGACTAGATCCCATAAGCGCTATCCCTGCTCCCCAAAGAACCCATTGTTCAGACAGCAGCCGTCTAGGCGACAGGAGAGGTCCGTCATACCAAATCATATCAGGGATGATATGGATGTGGTGGAGTTATAAGTCCAATGTGAGGAACATGGACCCAAGTTTACAGAGTTGCTTAGTGCAATATAGCGTTGGGCAAATTTTCCTGTTAAGCGAAAATCAGCCAAGAACCCCCAGTCACAAGTAGTATAAATAAGTTTTGGTTGATGACCTTTTTTTACTTTGCAGCATTTCCTTTGCAGCGTTTTGTGCTTAGCAGTTACATGAAATTGGCCCCCGTACACCTTGGCTCAATTTCATAGCGCAGCTAAGTACAGAAACTGCTAAGCGGTGAAAACGTGTTACAAGGCAAAATAATATGTTGTATATATTGGTTCCCAACTGATTTTTGCTTGAACGGGTATGCCACTAAAAATGCTAAGCAGAATTTCCTTTTCAACAGCTCTATGAAATTGATTCCTTGGCCTTGTTTCATGGGATTAATACTTGGTACGTGTAGCCACACAGACTGGCTGATCTCGGAAAAGTTCTTGCCTGGTAGAAACAGAAGTTGTAATCAAGCCAGTCAAGTCCCGTCTCGAGTCAAGTTACAAGGTATTCAAATGAACTTGGACAGATAAACAAAGGAATGCCTTTGTCAATCTCCATAGCTTGTGACCTAAGTTGCGATTTGACCTGTAATTGACTTGCGGAGGCTTGAGCTACAAGTCTGGAAATTTAAGCATTTTGGTTTCATTTTTGTAGGGGGCTAATAATTATGACCTTAATCCCTTGCCACGATTTGAGGTGAGACCACTGGGCCGGTTGATGTGTACAACTGCATTCCTGCACCTACACAATCTATTCATTATTTAACTCGGGGTTCCCACCGCATCCTGAAAATCAGGGAAAACCTGGAAAATGAGTTTCGCTTTTTCCAATCGGGGAAAAGTCAGGGAATTTGAGAAAAATGCCTCAAATCAGGGAAAAGTCAGGGAATTTGATTGGGCCAAAAGAGAAAGTGGTCCGTCTGTTATATTTTGTATCATGGCCAAACAGCGTATCCACTGGATGATTGGCTATGGTGGCTTTTTCGTGTGGAAATCCCTCTTTATCTCTCTTTAGCCAGGTGGCTGTGGTGCATGACCTAAAACAAGACGTGTCAAACTGGATATAGGTCAAAATAATTATCCTGGAATTTTGAAAATTCATCAGGGAAAAATCAGGGAATTTTGTTTTTATGAAATGGTGGGAACCCTGCCAACTACGTATATATTGTTCTTGAATTGGAGTGTAATGAATAGATGGGGCTTTTTTAAACCAAGCTTTCATTCACATGAAGTGGGGGGAAGCTCCATGTGTGATGCCTATTGTTCACGTTTACGCTCGGCTGCACAGCCCTCTCATCGTGAGTCCTGGCATACCAGCACCTCATCTGTCACAGCAGGCCACAAGGGGTTAACTGTAAGCTTGTGACAAGTTGAGGTTAAATAGCTCTGGACGTTGTCCGTTATTTTGTCTTTGAATTGTTTGGCCACATTTGACTGTATCTGTATAGAGGAATTTCACATTAGCCCCTTCTGCGCACTTCCGGGTTGAAAGCGAGAATGTCAGTGGCAAACAAAACAACGCTTTTCAGCACATTCATTTATGCATGAATTAATCGGGCCATAAAAGGCAGCGCAGGCGCACGATCAGCATAAAGTTGTTTACTGTGACATTGAGATCCTCGTTTTCAAACGCGGAAGTGCGCCGTTGTGGGATTCCTCTATGCCAAGTTATCTTCACGGACCTGAGAAATAGGATTCTGCATTGGGATCTGTGGCTGGACAGAGACCCAGTGAACTTCTGCGGTGCTGGTTCATACCAGATCTGTTACCACACATAAATATAACAGGGAGTTAGAAAAGCAGGTCCGACATGACAAGAATGAAAGAAAAGAGAGAAACTAAATATTAGAAGGTGCTTTAAAGGAAACAGAAAATGCAGAAATTATATTCACCTAATATTTGCTGCATTGTTCCTGTAGATTTTGCACAGGATAGACTAACTTATTAATAATGATATTTTTAGATAATTTTTTTGTATTAACACATTTGTAGTAAAATTTTCCAGGTCGGTTAACCAGATTTGAGAGTGAATATTGAACTCGCTATGTGACAACTTAGACTGTATAGGCCCGTCTTTTTCTATTTCATAGTTTGGCTTAAAATAGCAATCTCATTCTGGGCAAGCATAACAATTGTGCACATATTTCTCCATGGAAGATATTAACAGGAGACTCTTACAATTAAATACTGTATACATACCTATAGTAACACTTATTATTCAGTGGCCCAGGCCCGTGTGATATATTTAAGTTGTTTTTTTCACTAAAAATGTATATTCATATATATATCTTTTTGTTGTAATTATTGTGGTTGTTTTCTGTTAATTGATAAATGTATTTCCTACTGATTTGAATGTGTCACTCTGGCATTTTCTGTTATCTATTGTCGCAGTGGAAGACATTAGTGTTATTCAAGAGGTTTGTGACTCCGAGCCTGTATGTTGATTCTGCTAGGATTGGAATGTCGGGCCCTCCTAACTTTTCCCTTGTATCCATTCATAGTCCCCGACTTTTATAATTTGTATCAATGTGTTTTCTTTTCTCAGGTCATTTCAATAATTAATTAATTTTACAGCTTGAAGCAGTAATGGGAATAGAAAAACTTCATACAGAGACTGTACGAATTGAATTGAGCAAATGTGGTATTTGACCATCTCACATGGTCATCGTCGGCAGGCAGGTTCCATTGTCACATGACCATACTGGTCATGTGACAACAGTAGCTCAATTCGTAAGAACCCGTGTATCAATTTTTAAAAAATTCTCATGGAATTTCCAGGAACAGACATTCATCAATTGAGTTTTACAGGAGTATTTTTTTATGTCTATAAAATGTCAACCCCTTCTGCCCAGCAATTTCAAAATCAAACCAGTACAAGCTTTCCTTAAAGAGGATGTCAATTGCCGAGAAAATTGTTCGTCATTTTGTAGTTTTTAGGTATATTACAATAAAGCAGGCAATAATTTCTGCCTTGAAATAATACAAAAAGTTACTTTGTGGGCTGTTTTTATCAAGTCCCATCAAACCCGCTGGTGCCATTTATCTAAAAGTTGTCTGCGGGAGCTGAGCAAACAAATCTGAAATAAGACATAAGTCCCCTTTTGTGCCTAGTGCTAGACTCAAAAGGGGAGTTTCTATGACATCAGATGTGTTTGCTGCCCGCAGCGACAACTTTTTTAGTAGAAATAATTGCCCGTTTTATTTTAATATACTTCAGTCGACATAAAACTACAAAATGATGCAGAGTTTTCTCAGCAATCCACATCCTCTTTAGAACCCAGCTCTCGGCTACTTACAGACATGCATTCATTCAGTACAAAAATTGAAAAATGTATGTCTTAGTTTTAGCCGAGTAGCTGTTAGTCACTGGCTCTAAGCAAGATTTCAAAATATGGAATGTATGCCTCTGAGCAAGCCATTCTGATACGATTTCCTAGTGTATAATAAACCACAAATGCTATCTGTTGCAATGTTTCTGTGGGAATCCAAGGGGCGTTACTGTACAAATGATTAGAGGAGAAATGTAAGACTTAAGTCGGGAAAGGTGTGATGTAAACTCCAATTATTGTAAAATAGAATTGACATTTTCCAAAATGGTGTGAGGGGTCCTTATCATTAACCTTCACAATGTACCCAAGTATTTTATACTCGCTTTCAAATAAAATAAAATTAATAGCAATATGATACGATTATATGTTTTATTTCTTCATTCATATTTGAAACTTAGATGTATAATTATTATCACAAAACTATACATGTACCTGGTTTTAGAATTGTTTCTACTGGTTTACAGGATGACAATTTTAAAATACGCCGTTTAAAAAACGTTTGCTACATGTATGTCTTGTGCTCTTCAATTTATTTATTTTTCTTCCATTTTTTAATGAAAATGAATTTGTTTTTGAGTGTCTGCAACCCTCCTAAAAAAGGGGCTTTATTCCAGGTTGCTGTTATGGCCTGTGGAAACAGAATTACTGATAGTCCGCCAATAATTAAAAATTTGTAAAACATGGGCGGATTATTGTTTGATGCCTCCTTTACAAATAGCACTGACGAGCGGGATTTGAATCTACAATCTCTAACCCTGGCGCTCTACAAATTGAGCTACCTTGCCCTATTAGCCTTTTAGAGGTTAGGAGGGCGCTATTTGATTTGGGTAAAACCTGTGTATTTATACCTAAATCAAATAGCGCCCTCCTATTGTGTCCGCCATACCTCTACAAGGCTAATTGATGGCAGTTTCCCAATCTGTCAACATCTTTGGGGGGTGTTCGAGTCGCTGCAAGTAACTGGATGAACAATGACAAAGGAATGCCTTTGTCAAAGCTCATTTGAATAGCTTGTGAATTTGTGATGTACTCAACTACACCCCTGGTGTGTGAGGTTGCTTCATGAATTAGATGTGATGCCTGGCCATATAGAGTACCGAAGTCCATGACAACTGGTTCCAAACAATTTATGTAAATTGTGACTTCCTTTGTTAACAGCCAGTCATGCAAACACATAACAAAAGTATTCTGGTTCCAAACATTGACGTCATCACTTCGGTGCTCTATAGTAGAGGAAGGTAGCCAAGTTCCTGGAACGCTGGTACTGTTACAAAGGTAGCAGGTTCAAATACCGCTCTTGTTAATTTTCTTAAACCCTAAAAATTGATTAAAGTAACTGCACATGCTTTCCTTGTGGTTTGTTTGAATAATAACTGGTACACTGACTTAACCGACTGGATGTGCTACTTCAAAATGTCAATTCCCCAGACTAAGGAAGTTGTTGCTACAATGTACGTCATATCACTAGGGTCACATCAAATACTCTTTCATAAAGTTTCAGCACCAGAACAATTTTCACAATGGCTGAGAATGGCACCAGACCATTTTACAACTGGTTCTAGAGCCTGAAAAGAAGGCAATGGAAACCAGATTATACATGTGCATACATATTCAGTCCTGAAATTAGCTAGCATTTTACAAGGAAACCTGAAGTTGGCATCCCTGCTGGAGGTTGCTGTTAACCCCTTGTGTACGGATGATGCCATTTGCCGCTATTTGTGCAGTTTCAATCTATTGTTAGATTATTGTGTATGTTACGCTTGACTGCACAAGCACATTGTGGCTGTTTTGCTTGTCCGCACAGGCCACCCCGACGAATCACTACGATAACCGTACTCAAGGGGTTAATGGGTTTGTTCAAGTCAGTGTTTTTTTTCCTATATGTGTAATCTATTACAGTAGGCTACCCGAATCATGTTATGTGCATGTTAGCAACAACGTATCCTTTGGGTACACATGGAATCAATCAAATCTGTGTGCCAAAATTGAAAATCAACTGCTGAAATTCTGAAAAATCTCGGTATCCAATGACATCAATGTGTTCAAAATGAGTAAATATAACATGATTTTACAGCTTAAACATTAAGTATTAAGAACTACATGTAGTTGCACAGGAATGTGCAAATAAACACGATGGCATATAAAAACCTTAGAATTAATACGTGTATTAAACAAAAGGACTGGACAATAATAATCCGATAATGCTGTGAATTTTTTTCCCCCCTTATATCATGGCTACCCATGAAATGACAACAAATGTGCCATCAGAATTTCATGACTGTAGAATTTCATTTATGAATGCTTCCCTCTAAAAAATATGTGGCTTACGGGCACATCTTCCACAACATGTTATTTGTTCCACCAAAAACATCAATAAAACTACATGTACCACTTGTAACGTATATAACTCTACAATATACACATGGGTTCAAAAAGTCTGCCAAAGCACTTTAAACAAAGGTTAACGTAATATCAAGTTGCTGAGCTGAAATGACTGCTGAGAACATTTTACTTAAAGCAAATCAGGAGTGAACCAGTTAAATGTAATATTAGTGACCATCTGGCTGATAACCTTTTTTGGTAGGTAAAAAGGATGTTGATTGTGGAGAGAATTTTTTTGCAGTTTTATGCAGATTAACCCCCCTCCCCATCTCAGGGCCAAAATGGAGCCAACTACCCTATATATCAAAACCTATCAAGTGACAGGTTGAAACACACACAAGCTGTGAGAGTTGGTGGGTAGATTTTTTGATAGGCTGCCGCTGTGATAGTTATAACTATAGGAGGATTAAGGTATATTACAATATACCCAGTATCTAGCCACTGGTGCCATTTGTCTAGAAGTCATCATGGCGGGCAACAAACATCTGCTGTCGGAAGATAATGTCCCCTTACATGTACATGCCTTGTGCTAGACACACAAGGGGACGCTGTTTTTATGATGCCAGATTTGTTTGCTGCCCGCAACACTGACTTTCAGGCAAATGGCACCAGCGGGCTCGATAGGGCTTGATAAGAATAGCTCTCAGAAGTCACTTTTCTTTTATTAATTCATGGCAGAAGCAATTGCCTGTTTTATTGTAATATACCTCAACCCTAACCCTCCAGGGTATTTTGGCTAGAAACCCTGCCAGACTCATCAGATTGAATACTTTGTCACATTGACTTGTGTGGAGAGTCCAGCAAAGTGGAGCTGTCATCAGCACAGATGCACTGTGCTGCATCTGGCAGGGTTAGGGTTAAATAATCTGCATAAAACTTCAAAAAAAGGTGCAGATTTCCCCTTGGCAATCAACATCCTCTTTAAAAACTTAGTACTATAAGCAAAATCTGCATAACGGGCCCAGAAACTGGCTCCTACATGTTACTTCATATTTCCCTTGGTATACACATTTTAACATCTTATCCACACTTACAAAAGGGATTACACGAGGTACAATTTGGGGAAGGTTCTGCTATATGTCAGTCATTTGATCACAGTTCAGGTTTCCTAGACAGTTGATTGTTCTATCAGGGCCCAATTTCCTGAAGCCGTTTACCTGAAAATATTGCTAAGACATGTTTTAGAACAAGCCACGGGCAATAGACAACGTAGGCATTTTGTCCAGTCACTTTTCTTTATGCCGAGCAGCTCCGTGAAATCAGCCCCTGTTCCAAACATTTGGGAAATACGGACCAAATTTAACAATTCTGATTGGGAATTTACAGCTTGCAGGTCGTATGGCACTTGTTGGATTTCCCCATCCAAGATGTTGCCAATGTGTAGATTACCTGCAATGGAAAATCCACAATTTCTACAGGAATCATCTTCTGACCTCTCCAAGCAGTAACAAACACTACTGGTTTTTTTTTTACCTTAACTAAATTCAAGTTGTATACGCACAATGTGTGTCACCTCTGATAAAGAATTTTTATATAAGTTTGACTCTGATCCAAATCAACAACAATCGGTATTTACAAACACTATTTGCGGCGCTGCATCTTTGAGTTTTGTGGTATTAAACACCACATAAAAACCAAAAACTTCAAGGAATAAAATGGTTTTAGAAGAAGCAGTTACACGGTACATGTATCAAACAAAAATATGAATATTCATCAACTATAACGTGCAGTTCAAGCAAGTATTTGGAGACAAACCTTACTGCGTCCCTGCATCCATTTCTGCTACAAATTAGAGCAGTAATTCATGCGTATCATTAAACAAAAGGACATGGAGCCTTCGTCAGTGTGAAGGAATGACAGTAACTGTCTCCAATATACAGATATGAGATTCTATCCCCCCCCCCCCCCCCCCCACCCGCGACCCACCTGTGTTTCTATCGACGTTTAACCCCGCCCCTTTCAGTCTAGCTGCGACAAGTTTGTTAACTGTTTGAGGACCTTTGTTTGGCTGGTTTCCCTGATCTCGCCCGCCAGGAACATTTCATCTACCACGGAATACACCTTGTAGAAGTTGAAGACAAGGTCCAGCTCGCAGACATTGTGAAAATATTCATTAAGTACCTGCACAGTTGGGAATGACAGAGGTATGAAGCAATCGACGTGGAACTACAACTCACATTTTACAGAACTTTGTGCAGCTTTGTAATTGTAGTTTGATGCTTCCACACAAAGTTTACATGGCATTTTTTTTATTGAAATCACCGAAAACAAGGCTAAAAGCCACTCTAGGTCAAGGGTTATGATCAGAGGTGGTAGGGTTGGCGACATTTTGAATTACCAACTCTACCAGCCTTACTGTTTTCCTGGGCCCAGATCTAAAAATAAGATAACTCTTCAACAGACTCCAGAGAAATTAATCCCAATTTTCAGGCCTATAGACCCAGGTGGGGTAACCTCCACCATCGGTGAGACCCACTTACCTCCCGCAGCAAATTTAGTTTTCAGTTACAAGTACTTTTTACTGGTCTCATGCATCGACAGCAATAGCCTTTATTCGCTATTGACTGTAGATGCTCGATATTACAATTGTATTTTTTTCCACCACACATAGTTGCAGAGATTCTTTAAAGCACTTACCTCTACAAAATTGTGTATTGCCTCCAAGTACGATAAATTGTTGTCGCCAACATCCACACATATGCAGAAATAAAGACCCGCGTACCTTCTGTAAACTATCTTAAAATTACGGAACTGTAGAAAATAGAAAGAGAAAATAACATGCGCTCAATTCAAGAAAATTGATGGTAGTTAGACACTGGGGAAATTAGGTTTTCCCACTCGAGCAAGTTTGGCTGACAAAATATTTTTAGAACCCAATAGACAAATACGTAGCAGCAATCTCACTGAAACATTTTCTGTTGAATTTTGTTGATTTGAGCAAAGAAGAACAAATCTTTGGCTCTATAGCAGTTCTTTGGTGTCTAGCGGATACTGTTAGATATGGACCGAGGTAAAATATCCATTGTAGGGTAAGGGTTTGAGAGCAGCTTGAAGTAGCATCTTGAGCACCTACATTAGACAGTTTAGCCAGTGAAAAAATACAGTGTACATGTAAATATTTATGATGTGCTCTGAAATGTGTGTTTTCACAAAACTTTCACAAACGTTTTAAGTAAACTTGCATGCTGTGTTATCTATCCGATGCAGTTAATTTGGACCAACACAAGAAGTGGCTTAACTTTGGAGGTGGGGGAGGGATACATGATAATCCTTGATACATGTTACGACAGGATACAGAATTCATGAAGAAACAGCGTATGCTCTTTGTATATGCTCTATTGCACTCCATACAGAAACATGTTGTATAGCCTAACTGGGACTGCACACAGGATCAAATCACCACAAATGCCATTCACCATTTTTGTTGGTTCTGGATTCTAGATATGGAGGGGGGGGGGGGGGGGGGGCATGGGGCACAAACCTCCTGGGTGCCCTTCCCCCACTGGAGATCGCAGTTTCTGCACAAAAGAAGTTAAGCCTATTGTATTTTTTTTCCCGAAGTGCGATCTGGAAAAACCGACACATTCCTGAGTTCCCCGACGCAAATTGGATCTATGGTGCTGATCGGAAGCTCACCCCAGGAGTATGGCCTGGGTAGGCCCTACTCACTAATCTGTATCCTTAGCGACACATGCAACCGTGGGTAAAGCCTGTGCATAGCAATTAAATACAAATGAACAACACGGAGCAGTTTCAGCCCATTTTTGCCTTTTAAATTTGTTTTGTGTTACCTCAGCTCCACTGGTAAACATTTACTTGTGATGTTGCTTTGAATTTTGTTGGTTAGATATTTGGTGACAAATCTAGTCTCCATACATACCAGAGTTGTAATCGAGTCCCTGCAAGTCCTTTCGCAAGTCCAGTCAGAAGTCCTTTTATAAAGCCAGTCACAAGTAACTGGATGAACAATGACAAAGGAATGCCTTTGTCAAAGCTCATTTGAATAGCTTGTGATTGGAATTAGGACCGGAGGGCTTGTGATGGACTTGCAGGGACTTGTGATGGACTCGACTACATCCCTGATATATACATATAGCTACAATGTATCTTGCCACACTCGAGGGGCTAATAGATAGAACAAAACAAAAACCCAGTGTGAACAATTGCTTCTGAAGTGCTGATACTTACTTCTACAAAATTTGTGTGCTTGGCGTCTCTGACCGTGACCAACGCATGCACCTCCTCAATGAGTTTCTGCTTCTCATCGTCGTCAAACGACATGTACCACTTGGCCAGCCGTGTTTTGCCGGCACGGTTCTGGATCAGGATGAAGCGAATCTATAAAAAAACAAAAAAAAAAACAACTAAAATTTTATTGCGATAATAGACTAATTCCATACAAAAATAGGAATCCAATATTTTTCATTAACCCTAACAGCCCAAGGCTTTTTACTAGAATCCTTCCCTAACCACACAAACTCCAACACTGTGTAGTAAACCAATGGCACATTCTTTGTACTTAGACAAAATCAGGGCATCAAGTCCCATGCAAAGTGATGGTGCCAAGGCTCTACAGTACCCAATCACACAAAATTCAACACAAATGGGGTGTTTGATTTTGGCAGATTAGGGATGGTTAGGGTTAAAGTGAATTTCTCTTTGAAAAATGGCCGTTGTTCGATCAAATTATACCGTATTCGTGTGCTTCTTTAATCTTGTATTAGGCCCTAGTATAAACAAAATTGTAAAAAATAATTGGAAAAGCTAAATTCGTATTGATATTGATGGATTCAGCAGTGTTAGGGTTAAAGGAGTAAAATAGACCTATGGATCTAGAAAAAAAATGTTTTGTGTACACCATAAGTGATCATAAACAGTGCACAAGTAATGGCAAAAATGAGATAGGGCTTGGCCTAGTCCCAGTAACTAGGACCTTACTTATCGCTTTTTTAACATCTGGACATGATCTGGCAATAGTAAGGTCCTAGCGAATCATGTACAAAAAACGGCGCAACTAAAAACCGAAAACATAAGGCCCCAAAAATATGGTAAAGAGAATACAAATGAAAAAGAAAGTTACCCCGGATAGATCTATACATTCATTGCATACCCTAAGGCCGCTTAAATTGTTCACAACAACCGGTAATTTGACCAAAAAAAGTGAAAAATGTTCCGACGATCTTACCGCTAACATCTGCCAAACACCGTTCGCCATCAATTTTTTGGTTAAGCCGGTTTCGGATCGGACTAGACTCCGGAGGGCACGTGTTACGTCACAGTCGCCATCGAATACAAACAAGTCACGTTTTATCAACGACTGCAAAACACACTAGCAGCGAATTTGTTGGGACTCAAATAACTGCAATTTGTTTTTACAAAATAACGCTATTCAAAAAGTTCGAATCTAATTTTAAAATGGTCGGTCCTTTTTAAAAAATACCACTTTACTTGAAAATGTCAGCACACCAGGAGCCACGATTTTACAGGATGCTTTAGACTGTCATTCCCAAATTAAACAGTCCAGTAAAGTTTCGTGATAATACCATGAAACAGTCGTTGATAAAGCGTGACTTGTTTGTATTCGATCGCGACTGTGACGTAACATGCGCCCTCCGAAGTCTAGTCCAATCCAAAACCAGCTTAACCAAAAAATTGATGGCGAACGGTGTTTGGCAGATGTCAGCGGTAAGATCGTTGGAACATTTTTCGGAAAGAGTTCCATATCCGGCCATCACTTTAGACCTCGTGCAAAAAAAAGTCTATGGGCCATGACAGAAAAAGTCAAAGTATTTTCAAAGAATAAGTTGAATTTTTTCCCTCCTAAGTTTGTGTTTCTTCATCAGATTTACACTTTTTGGTAGTTTTTAAGTCATATTTAGGGAAAATAAGTGATGGCCGGATATGGAACTCTTTCCAAAGCGATAAGTAAGGTCCTAGTTACTGGGACTAGGCTTGGCCCGGAACGATTTTACTTTAATACCCCCACCAAAATCGGTCAAGAACAGCAAAATCTTGGAAAATAACAAACCCTCCTTGATAACAACTGTCTAAACATGTGGTACAACCTGATATTTCAAGATTTATTTCAGCAAAATCTGTAAAAAATGAGGAAGAAATCAACATGTATGTGCACACTTTGGAGTGACTATGTTGAGCGCAATCTTCAAAGGCGCGCATTTTATTAAAATTGCGCGCTGCGCAATTTTTGAACACAAAAATTGAGTTTGCTTGTGTAAATTGAAAATTTGCGCATTATAGAATGGAGCGCAATTTTTGAAAATCACGCAATCTTTATTATTCAAACAGTACACAGGGTTGCACACGAACTGTAAGTTCCTAATTTCTTGTGACAAAGCGCTTGAAAAGGGATGCTGGGATCCGGGGCTGGGATACAATTCAAGCCTGAGGTTTGGCAAAAGTATGGAAAACCAGTAGAAAAGTGTAAAACAAAAACAGAAGAACAAAACTTCGTAAAAAGCTAGAAAATATTTAAAACAGTGCTCAATCTATTAGGAACAAGCAAATAAATTGTAAAGTTCGGACGCGTACGTGAGGGGTGCACATCATGACCATGCATGTGACAACATAATCTCCCACTACTGACCTTTTAAGTTATTTCATAGTAAGCAAAATAATCTTATCCAGTAGTCTCTCAGTTGCTGTGTTAAGAATGCAAATTATAGATTGCTTCTTAATCTGCCATTTTCTTTTAAATGTTGGGAAGTTAGCCGATCAGAGGTTTAGATAATTTCCCAATGAAAAAAATACCTCCGAAAATGTATCCCCCCCCCCCCCAGACGGCGCCTTAATGTCATGCGAAGGCAACTTGTCAAGCCAAACATGACTCAACTTCATAAAGATAGAAGCACAGAATCTCAGGTGATGATAACAGATGATAAATTGAAGGTCAATTCAACAGATGATATGACATCACCACAAAGATATGCGACAAAGTATATGCAATAAAATTCACATCGTTAACTTTATTCGGGGATAGTTCACAAACAATGTCAACTTATTTGCAAATCAAATAAATAAATTTAAATAAATAAATGCTACACACACATTGTAATATCATACGAATTTGCAAATATTCACGAGCTGGAAAACTCAAAACTTGAAACCCTCTCCTCTTCACAAAATTGTTGAAAGTAGTCGTAGGACTGGGAGACAGTTCAAACCTCTTCAAGAATGCTAGAATGTTTTTCTCCTTTTTCTCTTCTTACTGTCAGGCTTGTTGTAGAGGAGTCGGATACAAAATGCCCTTTACAGAGAACTCGTCAAAAGGCCTACTGCCGATTATGGAACGGTCGCCATGCGTCTGACGCCGATGTAAAATTCATGTCTACCACGTAGTTCGTGTCAGATATCGTGCCCGAGTTGTTGTCCGAAGCGCGCGTTTACAATTTGCGCGCGCATACTTTAACTAAAAAAATCCCCACGCGCATTTTTTTTAATTGCGCGCGCAAATTAAAAAAATGCACGTCTTTAAAAATTGCGCTCAACAACTATACATGGTCACTGGTGCCAACTGCCAAGAACTTCTAACACAGAAAACACAAACTTTCTTCCCTTTTTTTATATTGCACTAAAATGTCCCAACAAAATTCTCAAAATTAAAGGTTGTGCCAAGTGTTTATACACTTATAAACACAAATGGATGATTATTTGCCGTTTCTAACCGATTTTGGTGAGGGGTTAAAGTAAAATCTTTCCCTTGGGCTTTTTTTTTGCCCTATTCTGATTTAGTCCGAGTAACTTGGACCCTTTATCGCCTTTTTTAACATTTGGACATGATCTGGCGATAGTAGGGTCCAAGGCAAAGTTAGTCGCTGCTCTATTCAGTAATTCAATACGTCAAAAATCCACTCCAAAAAATCATAATTCAACCTTACAAAGGCCACCAAAATACTTGATACCCCACCATCTTAACAAGTGGAGTTCCATGACCAGTTGAATGTACCCAGGTTTACTTAACATCTAAAGAAAAAGTGAAATTTACCGTCTAATTCCCAGAGACACCCGCAGAACATGTCTTTTCGCTTTCTTGTACGTAGTTCGAATAGTGACCGTACCCTACCCCTCGACCGTGCATGACGTCACCCTGATGCGCAGCGCCAGCATGCATCGCGCGACAACCTGTTTATGCCAGCGACTGTTTCGTGAGTGGTACAACGGGCGTGTCAAGTGTTTGTGTGTAGATATATTGATTCTAGGTTGCACGCGCGTCAGGGGGTTTGGGGGTTTTAAACTTCCTCCATGAACTAGGTTTTTTGTTTTGATTTCTTTTGTTTTGTTGTTGATGTTGTTGTATTTTTTAAAATGTTTTTTGTGGGATCCTTTCTTAATGACGTGTAAAGAGCTTGATTTAAATTTCCTTTCACTTTCAGGTATCTTATAATGTGTCCCTAACCTCCATGATATATCTCAGTGATCTGCTCATGCGTGAAATTTGATATTAACTGGTGCAGTGGCCCACGTTTGAAACGTGTTAGTTGGGAATGATCAATTTGCTTGGGCTCTATTGCTGTGTGAAGCTGGAACACTCTAAAAAGTTTTTTCTCGGCTAAATGTTAGTGTTGATTGTGTTTTGTTTTGGTGTGTGTTTAGAGAGCATAGCGATCCCAAACACAGCAATAAAAAATGTAGCAATAGAAAAAAAAAAAGGGGTTCGCTTTCGGAGTGCCTTTTCCATTTATCTTTTGAGCACCTCTTTATAAACAACATTGCTGAGCTGCTGGTCTGCTAAAGTGTGGCTAGACCAAGTGGCTAGACCATGTAGCAGCTTATAGGGGGAACCTGTGGGCTAAAATAAACAGGGGGACACACAACTCTGAGATACTGTGTCCATCAATTGGTCGTTGACTTATTTGCGTTCCCTCAGGTTGTAATTCATTCATAGTTTCATTATTTCACCACCCCCCCCCAAAAAAATATATAAATATAAATTGTAAACACACCCCCCCCACCCCCTCCCCCCAAACAAATTAGATGTGCATTAATTTTATGTTAAATCTCAGGCAGATGGGCAGATACACCAGATACTTGTAATTAAATTAAGATCAAGCAGTTTGATCTTCCTTAACAAAATTAATCCCGCCCCCAATAATAAAACGCAACAGAACAATACAAAACAGAATGAGTCGCACGCGCGTGCATCCTCTAATCGGATTGACACGACCGTTGTACCACTCACGAAACAGTCGCCGGCATAAACAGGTTGTCGCGCGATGCATGCGGGCGCTGCGCATCAGGGTGACGTCATGCACGGTCGAGGGGTACGGTCACTATTCGAACTACGTACAAGAAAGCGAAAAGACATGTTCTGCGGGTGTCTCTGGGAATTAGACGGTAAATTTCACTTTTTCTTTAGATGTTAAGTAAACCTGGGTACATTCAACTGGTCATGGAACTCCACTTGTTAAGATGGTGGGGTATCAAGTATTTTGGTGGCCTTTGTAAGGTTGAATTATGATTTTTTGGAGTGGATTTTTGACGTATTGAATTACTGAATAGAGCAGCGACTAACTTTGCCTTGGACCCTACTATCGCCAGATCATGTCCAAATGTTAAAAAAGGCGATAAAGGGTCCAAGTTACTCGGACTAATTCTGATTGTAGCACACACTTTACTGTTTATTTTGAGAAAAAAAAGTCCCAACAAAAGTCTTGAACATGTTAAATGTTGTGCAGTGTATTCATACAATTCTGAACAAGGAAAGATTTTGTTACCCCAGATTTTGTTCAGTGGCTGGGGAGTGGGGGTGGTGGCAAAGTAAAATCTTTCCTAACCATTTCGAGACAGGTGCATATGAATTTGTATACTGCAGTGCAAGTGTTCAATTTTTATCTCATTTTAAATTTCTCACTGACGACTGGCAATCGCCAAATCTCTACCAAATTTAACAGAAAAAGTTCCTAATATGTTATTGAATAATAATGACACTAAGAAAACGAACACAGAATAAAACAGAGGTGAGATTTTCAAGGTTATTTTACCATTGTGATCTGCCAGATTCACACGGTCTACACCACAGCCTGATGACCAGCCACCTCCTTTGGCGATCGAATCCCTTCCGCCCTCCGACTGGTTGTCTCCATTCAATCAAAGGGGGGATTTATTGATCAAAAGTAAAATAGTTCACAAAACATTACAAATCTTTACACAAAGACGCATGAAATGGTTTTAAAAATTGTCTTCAGTTCTTTTTATTATTTTATCATTGATTTTTCCCAAGGTTAAACGGAAATCACTTTGCAAAACCGATTTGATTATTAAAAGTTTCCCCTTTACTAATTTTGAAAGCTTCCTTCCATCCGTTCGTGACATTTGTTCCCATCCTCGACTCCATGGGCGCGTGTGCGTTCCTTCACTAACCCCTGGCCGTGAGGAAAACGTAAACGACGCTGACTGGCTATTCGAAATTAATATGTATGTACTGAAAGTGAACCGCGCGCGTAATCCGAATGTTGAACGCCCTGTGTGCGCTCGCGCCCGCGTTAACATCCTGTTCGTCACGTCACATCAGCAAAACGACTTCGAGCACTTTTTTCTATTATAAGACAAGGCCACTAGTCTTGGTGGCTACGATAAACGATATGGATTTTTTCTGGTCAGGAAATACATGTATTTTATGTTTAAACAGAGATAGAAAAGGCACACATATTATAAATTCGAGTCGAGGCCGGAAATCAAAATGTTTCCAATCGATAGTAAATTTAATCATTTATCCAGTTCAAGAAAGTAGCTCATTCTCAATGACAGTGTTTGCCGCCGCTGCAGAAGATGCGTCGAAAGGTTTGACAAATTTGCGAAAACAGCTGAGAAAAACATTTGGAAAATTACACAACTGACATCCGGCGATAATGGGCGGAAACGGTCATGACGGTCGTCATACTTTTCCTTCCTCCCGATCCCACCAGGCCGGCTGCGCTGTTACTACTACTCAGTGCAGTGCTAGATTTAACGTCAGGCGGGAAAAACATTAGGCATCATTATTAGGAGCTAATCTCATCCTTCCAAAAGATTGATTCTACAAATAAAACCTTCCTACTAAAAACACTGCGTCGCGCGTTAAACACATCGACTGCAGTCCTAATTACCATATCCCACTATCACCGCGTTCGATTACTTACCCCGCGCTTACTCGTGCAAGCGCGAGCCCGTTCGATTTAGCTCTCGCGTGACTTGTCGCGCTTACTCGGGCCTGGCTCTACTAACCGACTCGCCGAGCGGGTTAGTAGGGTAAGTATCCCATAAGGCCATGCTAAAAACATGGCTGCCACGTCCGACGATGCGCCAGCGGTGGGAAACTAATTCAAAACAGCGACAAATATGGACATTCGAAGGTAAACAATAACGTAGGCCAACATGTCACAATTTGGGTACAGTAATTTTTCAGTATAGACCTTTTATTATTATTATTATTAATTCTTTCTGGTAATGAAACCAAGGATTCCTCAAAAGCGCCCTGGGCACTGTAGCTCGAAAGCCTGAAGAAACCTGTAGAGAGAAGACAATGAGAAGAAGTTACAGTTTTAGAGGTGGGAGGAAAACCCCAGAAGAATATTCTTGGGAAAACCCACGGAATCAGGTAGGGACTGAAAACCCAATCCACATGTGGACCAGGGCAGGAATTGAACCCGGGGACAGTAACCACTGCGCCAACCTGATTCCCCAATTTTTTAAAACATGGGCAGTGCAGGGACTCCGGTGAAATTGTTTGAGAAAGTCAATGTACAAAAGCAATTTCACCTGTGTACATATCATGTGTAGGCCTACCCCACATTTTATGAACTTTGGATACAACCAAATCACATAATTTCATTTGAAAAAGAGATTTGAATATCTGAAAAAAATGGCATTATTGCTGTTGTTTCTAAAGGAAACTTTTGATTTTATTACTTAGCCATGAAGGTGCATGAGTTGTCCCTATTGTGCCGTTTCAGAAATTGTGTAAACTGGTGTGAGCTAATAACTAAGTATTACTCATTGGACACAAAATAATTAACAGGGTTTATCTTTTATACTAGGAAGAACTTGGCCATACATGTTCTTCCACTTCTGTTTACTGGAAGAAGGAAGGGGAGAGGAGGCCGTATCAGTTTCAGTGAGTCTTCAGGAGCATTTCAATGGACTTCCAGAGAGTAAGTACTGTAGGAGTGTAGCTAAATCTTACATCTTTTATTTAATTAAACGAACGGTTCACACTCTAAAATTAAGGCCTGGAACAAAGCATCAACTTTAAGACCTTCATTATGAAACCTTTTGACCCCGGTCAAAATACTTTTTTTTAATGCAAGTCGCCCGTCACAAGACAAATATGACCGGCATAATACTGTGAATGATGCACTGCCATCAACTATATACATGTACAATTAAATATGCAAGTACAGTTTCAGCCATATGCACTAAAAATATGACAACTACAATGCTCTTTGAAGGTAGTGAAATTTTTGCTGGTTATGCCCACAACTTGTTCCTTTCTTAGCCTGCCCATACTCGGCTCCAGTTCAGGAAAATTTACTTTTTCCATGTCCTGCCCTGAGCAGCATTGTGAAGCACATTTAAGATCTACACACTCCCCAATATTTTTCAAATGCTAGTGCTAGTTTTTGCTGTAGATCTGTCATTCAGTTGAAATACTGTTTGTAGAGATTGCTGTGCTAGCTTCACTGAATTTGCTCAGTTTGTTTCTATGTTGAAGTCTAAATCATTAAAATGCATATAAGTTCATGCCTACATGGCTATTACACGTTTAGCAAAGAAATGTGTTTTTAAGTTGACTACTTCTTTGTTGTAAATAATTGGGGATGTGGTTTATGTACACAGTATTTATATTGCTTTTTTGTACTTCTTTAGGAAAACATGGACTTGGAACATGGTACTTGACCGTAAGTAAATCGGCCGCCTCAACCATCACCACAATTCTTCGTGATCATGGAGAGGGGGGCTATGCAACCATCCCACTTCTTAAAGCACTTGATGTATGTTTCAAGTCCTACTTTGTGTGTAGTCCACAGTATCAGGATATTGCGATGGGGCATGGGAGTTCTTAGAATCAGTAGTGTATGGCATCAAGGGCATTGTTAAAAGTAGCACTATCAGAGATTTTAGAGACTTCAGCTCCAGCAAATGTACGCCCATCATAATTGTTTCAGGTAATCTAAAGTTTAATTAATGACCATAAAAAGTTGTAATAAAAACAGTACAAATATGTAAACAAAGAATTAATAAAAATGAAGTTTATTAGTCTTTTCATTTTTTTTCGACCTGAAAAATGAAAATTCAACAGTGATCAGACCAGTACAGTACAAGGCAATCTTTATGATTGCCAAGTTCTAAAACATTTCAGTGTAATACTGAATTTTAAGCAGACTGCATTATTGTGGATTTAACATTTTCCAGAAGTTTTTAAGAATCTTCGAATGGTAGTTTGTTGAAGCCAGACAAAAGTTCACATCAAAGTAAAAAGAAATGTTTCCTTGAACAAAACTACATAGACCATATTTCAAATGACCACTGACTTTTTATACAACCCCCAAAAAGAGTCAAAATCTTTTGTCCGACATGTGATGCTAATTAAACTATTCAAGAGACAGAGTTGTATTAAAGAACCTCACTCATAATAAGTAACTGTGTGGTTGCATTTGTTTGCTAAGTATTTTATCCATAAACTAAAAAACAAACCTGATAATGTATCTTTTGAGAAAGAAAAACTAGCTTAAAAAGATTAGATTTTCTGTAGTTTTTAGCTTTAACTCCTTTATTCTAATTAATGAGATACATGCAAGTTTTGATGACAAGTCTAGAGCTTTATCCTAAAAGACACTTATTTTTGTGTCACACATGTATATAACCGTTGCACTTTGTGTTTTGCTGTTATTGTTGGAAATCAACACTGAATTATGGACAAACATTACTTCTGAAGTATATTGTAACAAAAAATATTGAATAAAATTGGACAATGATTACTTGGAAATTGTAATAAGTGATTGAGAATAAATATACAGTTATGTTTTGCATTAAATGTTCTTGTTTATGTGTTGATTTATTTCACTTATGATAAACTTATTTAACCTTTTATTAATAAATACCTAAAGATTTAGTAAACTTTTGACATGGTGAAACGGTAAAAAAGACAACTTAAAATAAAGTTAAATTCTAGTCATTCTACATAGAAACGATGTATTTTTTAACTTCCGAATTTAGTAAAATTTTACCAAATTGTTTTTACCGAGATATTAGGCAAATGTTAGTACCAATTTTTAAAGTAAACATTTTCCAAACTTTTATGAAAAACCTTACCCAACACCTGTTGTGTAAAGTTTTATCTAACTATTAGCAGGTTCGTATGGCACATTGCAATTATGTAAAATTTTACACAACCTGTGTATTTTTTCTGTGAGAGTGTCACCTTATTTAAAGCCAATCCACTTGAAAATGGGGCTCCGATTCTGTCTGTCCGTCAGTCATGGACACTCCGCCTAACAAGGCAGATTCATGAAAATGTTAAGTTGCTTCAATTCATTTAAATATATCACTGGAAAGAGTAAATAAATTAAGGGGTCAATGGTAATGATAGGTTAACCCTATGCTGTGCAAAGCTATGGATTTTTGATTACATTTTTGGTAATTTTGGAGGACAATTTCAGTTAAAATGTTGTGACCATATTACTAAATTACTAAAAAAATGAATTGAAAATTTGAGCCTCAATCATTTCTTATCAATTTGTTATCAAAATAAAAATAATTCTATGAGTCATTTAAAATAGTAACAATTAACAAACGCCAATTATTTGTCAATGATAAATGATCAAAAAATTAAAAACAAATTATAAGTCACGTCCAGCGCTGACAGAAAATTGGGCATCGCAAATAGCGCCACCGGGCGCTAGGCCTACAGAGATGTTGTCACAAGCCGCGTTGACGTCACTCGAGTGACCCGAGAGCGTTCGTTTACGCTAACATACTGCGCATGTGCAACTTTCCCCGAATTGGAGGCGCGAGTAATATATGTGGGATATGGTAATTACACAATTCCAGGGGTTAAGATCGCGCAAGGCATGGTGGGAAAACATGGCGCCGCAAGATCGTACCCATGGTAACGAGGTTGATTTGTTCCTTAACTCCACTAATGCACCAAAATGGCGGCTATGGAAGAAGCTCGCACACGTGTGCGAATGCGAGAGTATGAAATAGAAAATGTAGGTAACGTTAAACCATTTTGCCTGTCTGCCATTTTAAGGACGGGATACATGCGGGGTAATAGGTGGTAAAGTTATAACATGGAAAAATAAAACACAAGCCTTGGGTTAATTTTAGAGAGATCTTATTCTTATCACGGTCGTAAATATTTTTCGCAAATACAACTGCGCGTGCGCACATCAGATCCATGGAGGAAGGAACACAAACATGTCAGGTCCAACGATTTGATTTCGGAGATAAACAAAGCAGTTGCAAACAAGTATCTAAAGTATGAGGGACGTGGTATTAAACCGAATCCACATTCTGCAATGTGTCATCTAATTAAAAAGCAGATAGAAACTTTTCTTCACACAAAAGTTGGAGCATACCATAGTCCATGCATACAAACATCTTCATTTAGTTCATGATCTTGTTGAACCACAATGCCGTAACAATTTTATTTTGCATTTACAGCCCACTATGATTTTGCACTCGTGTGGTGAACTGTTTATCTCTCAAAACTAAATCGTGAATCATGATGTGCGCTTGCGCGTTGAAACTGCAAAAAAGCTTTTAAAAAATAAACCTTCTCAATGCATTGTGGGTACTAATATTAATTGATTTTATGCTAATTATCTGTCATGAGTTGAGAGATACTCTTTTCACATATCTTTGCATGGAACATAAGGAAAATAATAACCAGAAAAATCAATTTTATTTGTAAGACCATCGAGGAATACGAACACTCTGTTCTCGTTTTTCCTTAGCGATCTGTCACTGTAGATAACTTGAAAAACACATTCACATTTTGTTTAAAAATTCATTCTTTCCACTCGTACATGTCAAAATATTGCATGCTGAAATTAAAGTTTGCACTTGAATTTTCCTATAATGATGATTTTTAATTAATTCTTTTTCAACTTGGCTGTGAGTTCACATTCAGACAGGATGTCAGCTTTTGGCAAGTTTCTGTTTCATTATCAAATGTTGATTTCAACAAAGATCAAAAATTCTCTTGAAGTCAGAAACAAGGTTGAAAGTGAAGCTTTATTATATTATCTGTGATTCTTAAACTTTTACTTATGATTTCCTGATATGCTGTTTGGAAATGCTTGGGTAAATTGAATTAAATCGATTTAATTTGGGTGTTATGTATTTTTTTAAGCTTTAAAATATGGCTTTTAAAAAGTAGAATAATAATAATAATAATAGCATTTATATAGCGCATTTTTCCAACGGTTACAATGCGCTGCGAAAACTAATCCAGAGAAGTCAGAACAAAGCAAAAACAAACAAATTATGAATGACATTTGAGAGCAGGTAAACCTAGGATGAAAATAGATATGTTTTGAGTTTGCGTTTTAACTGGCAGACAGAGTTGCAATTACGGATGTTGAGAGGGAGTGAGTTCCAGCATCTGGGTCCAGCTACAGAGAAAGCCTTGTCACCTGCGTGTTTGAATGTGCGCTGTATTTTTAAGTTATGCCCTGAGCGGAGGCCACTTCGGTTGGGCATGCTCCGGAGGTCGCAGGTTCGAATCCCGCTCCTGCCAGTTTTCTTTGTTCACTTTGAAAACATTTTATTTTTTAACTGTTTATTAGCCCCACAGCTCAGATTTTCCTGGTAACTATGTCGGCTTTGATGACAGCTGGAACCATGAAAAGTTTGTGGAGGTAAATAATGACACATACTACTGTACATCAAAATGAGCAGTAAAACTAAAAGGACAGCTCACAGTGAAAATGTGTTTATGTAATCTGAAATATTTCTAGATAATCATAATGTATGTATCTGTGCAGAACCAGGTGTGATTGAAAGCATAGAATTAAGGGGGGGGGGGGACTTCAGAAATTTTCCAGTTTACTCAAATTTTTTGTAAATGTATACCCCAGCCAGGAAAATTTGCATAAATTTGTTTATTTGTGGATTGCTCTTTTTCATGAATTTGTTTTCCCAGATTTTTTTCATCTAAGTAATTTTGTATAATTTGAATAATCAAATTCAGAGTAATTTTAGGAGTATTTATCAAATTTCCCAAAATATCTTTACTGATTTGCTCATGTATTTTGTGCATTTATTATTTTTTTCTAATGATTTTTGTTTTAATAAAAATGTGTCATTTTGTTGTTTTTCTTATTCAGAATTTCCACATTGACATCATACGGTTAACTGAGACAGAGATGGAGTTTGATATGGTCGGTATTGACGCTGCGTTGGCCAACGCCTTGAGAAGAATTCTTCTGGCCGAGGTATTGTGCAGTTTGATTATCACACCACACAAGTCACGGCCATCTGGCAGTGATAATGTGATAATTATGCATTATTATGTTGGAACTGAGGGTCATATTTCTGTTGTCTGCCCACGTATTCCCACAAGATGCTTTTTTCATACTACATCCTCTCAACTCGGATTTAGGTCGAACACGGGAAAAACCCAGGGCTAGCCTGGGGTCAATCTCCATTTTGCAACCCGTATTCAAACCTGCGAGTTCTTTCTAAGGCAATTGACGGTCAACTGCCTCTGTAGTAACATATTGTTGTATTTGTGTACATTCACTTGTAATGTAAGCCTGTAATGCAAGGGATTTTGGTGCACAGAACTGAGTTCACACCCACCATCAGTTTGAATTAGACCATTGACAAATACCGGAAACACTGACTTGAAAAGGTTTTTTTTTTTCATTAATTAAAACCCTCCTATACTTATAACTATCACAGCCTATCAAAAACTCTAAACACCAACTCTCACAGTTTGTGTGTGTTTCAACCTGTCACTTGATAGGTTTTGATATATAGGGTAGCTGGCTCCATTTTGGCATTGAGAACAGGAGGGTTAAAGACAGTAATTGTATCCCCTTTATATGCATTTCCATCATTGTTTTGGATTTTCTTTTGAAAACTAAATAACGTCGGCAATCTTAAAGTAAAGTGGCAGGGATGCTTGCCATGTTTAGTTTTGTACTTGGCCGAATGAAGATATTCAAGAATGTTTCAAAATTGGCGTTCTTGTTCTTTTTTTTGTATGTGCTAAAGGTGCCAACAATGGCTATAGAGAAAGTATTCATGTACAATAACACATCCATCATACAAGACGAGATCTTAGCGCACAGACTCGGGCTTATCCCCATCAAGGCTGACCCAAGGATGTTTGAGTATCGACAGGAAGGTATGTAATCAGGGGTAGGGGAGTGAGGGCGAGATTTTAGCCCATAGAAGGGGGATCTTATTAGTACATTTATCGAGACTCATACTAGGGCTGTCCTGAATATTCAAATATTCGATCGTCAACCGAATATTCGAATACCTTTTTGCCGGTTAGAATATTTGAAGAAAATGTACATGTACAATGTATATGCACGTACAGATACGACTTTGATGATATTTAGAAAGGTTACAGCGCTTAGCAGGGTCAAATGCCTCATTTTTGATGACGGTAACTTTTGTAAACAGAGGTGTATTGTTCCCGTCTGTAAAACCCTTGATGCAGTTGCAGCTGACATGTGAAAAATGTATTTTAATTAAAATGTAGAACCCCAATAGAAACCAGTGGGTCAGTGGCGTAAATCTGTGGCGGCGAGTGGGGGGATGGGGATATGACACTAGGGGGTGCTGTTCATGATACAAAGGTCTGGTCACCTACGTAGGCTGTGTAAATCTAACACAATGGTGCAAAACTTTTGTACTGTTTGTGTTCCGTTTTTTTATACACATTTTGACTGTTGGAAAGTTACAAAATAACCTCAAAATTAATGTTTGTTTCTCACCACACAAATCTGGGGGGATGATTCAGTGGACCATCCCCCCGGTCAAAACGTGGGGGATATATCCCTTCCCCTGGGAATTACGCCCATGCCCTGGGTAAAGCAATGTAAGTAATAAATAAATAATAAATATATAAATATATAAATTGTTAACAAGCGATCTTCAAGCCTTTCCAGAATTGCATCTTGTCTATTCATCAGACAGGTGGCTTGGTATAGGTTCTCTGAATATCCCATTTTGATTGGACTCGTTCTTTATGTTCAGGTGATGAGGAAGGTACAGCTGAAGATACTGTAGAGTTCCAGCTGAAGGTGAAATGCATCAAGAACCCCAGCGCTGCCAAAGATGCTACCGATCCCGATGAACTTTACAAACACTCTAAAGGTAGGAGAAGGGCTGTCTGCTAGTTCTTGTTCACATTGGACATTTGGTTGTGAAATTTTACCAGGATGATAGTCACATTTCCAATGGTTAACCTTACATCCCCCCAACTTTTCAAGTAGCAGTTGATCACAAAAGGAGGATTGTGTGAATGTAGTCCTTCCGCTCAAAATAGTAATCTCTCAGCTTTTTGTCAAATGGACACTTTCTGACAATTTGAAGATTAGAGAATTATGTATATTCTGTTCTTTTTTTAATCACAGTGACCACACAGTACCTGAAGTGGCTTCCCATTGGTAGTCAGTCAGAAATGGTAAATTGTTTGTCGGTTTATTTTTATCGCAATTTTTAAAAGTGAACAAAGAAAACTGGCAGGAGCGGGATTTGAACCTGCGACCTCTGGAATACCGTACCGGCACTCTACCGACTGAGCTATCTTGCCCTATGTTGGTGGTCTCCCAAATTGTCAGTGTCCATTGTTCGGGTGGGCGCTAGTCAGAAGTCATAAATGCAGAATACCGTATAGCCAGAGATCACACCCAATTTTACGATTTAGGAAGCGACATTGTGGGGATCACTCATTGAGGATACAACTTTTTAGTTTGTAATCAAATCATAAAATCTGCAATCCCACTCCTGCCAGTTTTCTTTGTTCACTTTGAAAATTCATTCCAAATTACCTAGTCAGTTTCCCTTGTGGATTGTTTGATGCATTCCATTCATCCAGGAATGATGAGGACTCACTTAATGTATAAATCAAGAGCCACACCGTTTTTGCAGTAAAATTGCATGAATGCAATTTGACAATGTCAATTACATGAACTAAGATTTGACACGGAATGCACAAAATCTGACAAGAAATTACCACACATATTGCCATAGGAGTTGGGCATGGCTATGGGCGTGGCCATGGGCGTGGCCATGGGCGTGGCCATGGGCGTGACCATGGGCGTGGCCATAGGCATGGCCATAGGCGTGGCCATAGGTGTGGCCATATGTGTGGCCATGGCCATAGGCGTGGCCATATGTATGGGCATGGGCGTGGCCATGCACCTAAAAGTGCAAAGTTGTCTAATTACTATGTTGTAATATGAAACAAAGTACAAATGATTGAGCTAGATGTGACATAGCACAAAGAAACAAGCAAAAAACAACAAACCAAAACCAATGTGTTCCGGCACTTATACAAAAGAAGTTAATTGACATGCTAAATGGATTAACAAGTCCAGATTTATTAGTGCGGGAAGCAGGGTGGAATTATTACAGCGAGATTGGATGGATGGGAGTGCCCAGTTTATATTAATTAGTATATTAGGTCATAAAGTACTGCACAAATTTGCATAGGGTTGTCTGAGGTGTGTGGCTACGCACCAATAAGCAACGAGTCAGTTGGGCATTAAACTCCTTCTTTCTTTTTTTTCTTAATGTAGTTTGAAGACGGTGCGATACGTCCAGTCCATGAAGACATCCTGATTGCTAAGCTCAGACCGGGCCAAGAGATGGACATCAAGATGCATTGTGTCAAGGGTATCGGCAAAGATCATGCCAAATTCTCACCCGTAGGTAAGTCTGCATAACACATTGAATGCTCTAAATGTAACGCGGTGAGAATTTGCGTGAATTTAGAAAATTGTCGCACGACTATGTCACCTATGTTTAAATTGGCTTTTACACTTGATATACCTTAGTGCTGGGCATTTCTTCTCTCTGTATTCAGCATTACTCATGTCTTTCACTTACAGCTACAGCATCCTATCGATTACTGCCTGAGATTATACTGACACAGCCAGTAGTCGGTGAGAGAGCAGACAGTTTAGCGGATTGTTTCTCTCCAGGGGTCATCGAAGTCAATGAGGTTAATGGTGAGTTTAAACTGTCTCAATGTCCGTGTTGTGATATTTAACATAGATTCAAACCCTGCCTAAAGCTGCTTATCAGTTTTGCATAGCTACCTATACACGCTATGGAAACATCAGCTGGGAACCAGCCGCAAGTAGTTTATCACTCAACACCTTGGCTGGTGAGCTGTTTTTACTTGGCAAATCTTTGTGTTAGCAAGGTTGTGTGCTGAGCAAATTTAATATGAGTCTGTAAAAAATACTGTAATATACCAGTGTTGTAGTCGAGACCTTCATGTCCGAGACCGAGACAAAGGCTTTCAAGACCGAGACCTGCAGCCGATTTCACGAAACCTTGCGCAACTATACTTACGCCACAATTTATTGCGTAAGTTGCGCAACATTTTAAAATTGATTTCACGAAAGTTACGCAGTGCGTAAGTCACTAACTTGCGCCACAAATTATGGCGTAATTTACGCACTCGTTTTAGGTGGCTTAAGTTGTTGGCACAAAACACCGAAATGATGACTTAGCTAGCTGAGCGTAAGCACAGCAGAGCCGTTAGTTGTTCAAATCATTAATTAAATTCACTAGATTATTTCAGAGAGTAATGAAATGATCATCCGCTGCAGGTTTACCTGTGAGATATTTCCGAAAGTTGCCATCAAATTTTTTTTGGAGCGATGTTTCAAAAGTGAAAAGTTTCAAAATGGCGCCCCACAGTTCAATTTTACGACTGTTCCATGTATTTTTATTGTTGTACTAAAACAGTCGTTGTAAAAGCGGCATTCAGCCTCGTCCGCGATGTATAAAATAAGTAAAACATTGCGCAGCTACGCACTGTTTCGTGAAATGGATCGCAGCTCTTTCGAGACCGAGACCAGACTTCCGAGACCGAGACTTTTGCAGGCCGAGACCGAGACCACAACTTCCGAGACCGAGACCGAGACCGAGACCATGAATAAAAATGTATGGTGTTGAAGCTGATTTCCCTCATGGAGTGTTGTGCCCTGCTTTAGATTAAAATGCTCAAAAAGATAACTTCCCATGGATGATAATTTGTGCTAATGACTCATATGGGGATCATCTTATCCAAAAATTACGTTTTTTCGGCTTTAACAAGGACCATTATCTTCAATTATGCAAGATATACATGTATATAATTAAGTGCTCAATTATAAAGTCTCACACAGCACACAATCATCAATTAAATAATTCCACAAGACTTGACAGTTATTATTTCACCTCTGGTAAATAGTTGTGCTTTCAGACTTTTGACATGCCATACATTGTACGTGTACATATGGCACTGACATGCAGATTGTAATTTCTCCTAATATTAGTTGAATAAAAATATTTTACTGACTAGAATTGTTAATTATCCAGAATGGACAATGCAACTGGATTTTCTGCGAAGTTGTTTATTGAAAGTTGATTTTTGAAGGAAGGCCTATCCATTTATTTTATTTCTAAATTATTCAAAACACCGTAAAGAAAAAAGTTAAATTGAACATTAATTCAAAATTCATAAATAATAATTTGATGGCATCACCTACATTTTCATCTACAACACATACCTGACTATGTACGTACGAAGTTTCAAACCCAATTAGCCCTGTACTTCTCTAGATATCCTTTTATGTAATTATAAAACTACCTAGTAGGCCAACACTAAAAGCATGCATTGTGTAAGCATTGAGCAAGAACGTCGAACGTGTCTACCTATTTGCACACATAGAAATTAAGCACGCTTGTCGTCGGAATCCCATACCATGTGCACCAGTGAAATACATTGGCGGCGCACATCTGCGGGTACCAGAACTCAGAATAAACAAGCTGCATTGACTGGTCGCCATTCCAGCTTCCATCTAATTCTTCAGCATGAAACTTGTACTTAGTACAATGTTGTTTATGTATGGATGAAGACTGGATTTTGTAGGGCGCATTGTATTTTGCTGTGGTCTTGACTGGTCTCGAGGGTAAAACTTGTGAGACCTTGGCATCCGAGACCTGCATTTTCGAGACCAAGACCAGCCCTCCCGAGACTTTGCTAGGATGAGACCAAGACCAAGACCTCAAAAAAAGGTTTCGAGACCTACAACACTGTGATATACTATGTCGGGAATCTCAACAAATCCTTGTTTTAACTTTAGATCTTCCCCAACTCCAATTACATCTGTGGACAGAATTGACATAGGTTTGTTTAAATCTCTCTGGTGGGATTTCCAAACTGCTCTAGGTGTCAGGCAAGCTGTGGTGGCACATCCCAGAAGAGATACTTGCAGTCGAGAGGTACTCAGACACGAGGTAAGATGGTGTGATATAACAAACCTTAAAATATTAACCCCTTGAGTACGGTTATTCTAGTGAGGCGCCGGGGCAGCCTGTGCAGCCAAGTGAAATGGACACAAGAGGCTTGTGCAGCCAAACGTAACATACACAATAATCCAACAATGGATTGAAAATGCAGAAAATGGCGTGTATAGGCGTCATCCGGCCTGGTGGCAATTTTTTGTTTGCGCCATTTGGTGTCTTCCGTACGCAAGGGGTTAAGAAGACAATGTTTGATTTTCTTTTCATAACATGTTTTACTTTTGACTGCTAAAAATAATAAAATCTGAAGATATTTGTGGGGGTCAGAATAATGGGCATTCATTGTTGATAATTCAATAAGCCATTTTGGTATTATAATGTGCATTTTGAAGGAGATTCCTGAATAACCTAGGTCACACAGGAATTGACATCTTAGGGGGTCAAGGGTCAAGCCACAGTTCAGTAGTTATATTGAAATGAAGTCCGAGCTTGTTTGGAACAAATTTGAGATGCCAAAAATTTCTGTCATGCAATGCAGTTGTTATATCCCATTTCTTTATTTTAAAATAGGACTTACGGGATTGCGTCAAACTCAACAGGGTACGAGATCACTTCATATGTAAGTTGGTCACTGAGGGTGATTGGAAAATTACCAATTGAGTGATTGATTGATTGGCTGGCTAGTTGATTAATTGGTTAATTGATTAAACAAACAATTGAAAAATTTGTTAACCGGAATAGTTTTGAATCCTCTAGTTTCATTAAGATTTTACACACCACCTACATTTGTAGGGAGTTAGGGTTAATAGTAGCTATTAAAGCATTATTAAATAAATATCATATAAATATCAAATATTTATTTGTTCATTGATTAAGCTGATTGTTTTGAATTTTCAGTTTCAGTTGAATCAACTGGTGCCCTGCCTCCGGAGACACTGGTGTCCGAGGCCATCAAGATTCTCATGACAAAGAGCCGATCCTTCAAGAGTGAACTGGAACAACTTGGCTCTCAGCAAAGATGACACTTGTCGATTTTAACGACCCTAGCCTAGAGACGCAAGGGAAAGTTGAGAAACCACACTGGACATTTTACGATGGCAAAATGGATATATTGGTTGATGAATGTGCATGCAATATTGAAGCCTGTGGTTACTCTTGTGCAAACATGCATGGCTAGCTGATGGATATGCATTAACCCTTCCCCTCTCGGTGCCAAAATGGAGTCAACTTCCCTACCTATCACAACCCTACCTATCGAGTTTCAGTTTGAAACACACAAGCTGTTGGAGAGGAAGGGCTTAGGTTTTTTTATCATTCATATTATGATAGAAGTCGCTGCTGCAAGATCGGCCCTATAGGGCACCCTCACAAACATGAACAAAATGGAGAACACCCTCTCATTTTGACCTTTGGATAGGTATGCATGACCGCCTTTTCTTCTGCTTCATCCAGCGACCAGTAATTAATGGTGAATTTGCATCAGCGCACACAAATGATGCAGTCATTCAGACTTGGCATGCACTGTACTCGCACTTTTCATGGATCCTTGATTATTGTAGGGTTATTTTAATCGGTGGGCTTCTCTGCCCGTTTCTCTCTTTGAATGACCAAAAGGAAGGCTACATGGGAATGTGCCAAGCAGCAGATTCATACAAAGGTTTGCAGAAATCAAACCAGGAAAAATGCTATAAATGGTCCCGAGGCTGAAACAGTGATAAAATACATCAGAAATAATCACGTTTGTTTTTGTGGGTTAGACATTTATTCAACCTTAAAAACTCACTAGGCGTGTCTCCGCCTACAAAAAAAACCTTCCTAGCTGCGACAACGGCAGTAAAAACATCCTACGCCCCCTGCACACACAACATACACTGTAAGATTTTGTGTATGGCTTTTGGATATCTATTTTCTTTTCACAGCTGATGACATCACCATCTTTACATTTTCCCGATTTAGATTGTTGCCACTTGTGCACATATGATGCACGATATGGGGCAGAGCGAACCCCCCCTCTTTTGTGTTGGTCATTGTGTTCCCGGAATCTTGGGAATTCTTTTCAGAAGTCTAGGGGGGATGTGTTAGGTAACAATAGTCTGGAGAGTGTATAGGGTATAGGGACAAAAAGGGGGGGTACCCCTCTGCCCCATATCGTGCTGGGTATACTTGTGCATGTGATAGGAACAAATGGGGAGCAGACCAGTTCATCTTGAATGGTGGTATAGCATGATGAATTTGTTGAGTACCCTGGGTTCTTAAGGCCATCTCCCGAGTCATGTTCCCACTTTTGGAAAGGGGAGGGCCGGGAGGGGTAATCTGAAAACCCTGAAACCCTTTCAACTTTGACTAGAGGTGATTGGTGCTTGGAGAGCACGAACCTTAGTCGTCGGTGTTTGACGAAGGTCATGCACTTTTCATGTGACTACGTTTTTTGTTTTGTAGATTAGCATTTTTTAAATTTACAAGACGGTCGCAGTGACTACAATGTACTGGTTGAACTCCAAATTGTGTGTTCCTCAAATAAAATGGGTCAGGGGTTGTTTAGAAACGTTTTCTGCATTTTTCATGGAAATGTCTGCTGCTGACCACCGAGTGACCCTTGGCCTAAATCTGCAAAAAAAACGAACTGGCAACAAACTGACTAAGTCATGTTGGAACAAACGTGAGAAAAGAGTATTTTGCACATTTGCCAGAAAATGACCACTGACCCAAATCTGCCAAGACCCTATATAGAGTACCGAAGTCTGACGTCAGTTGCTGGGGCAGTTTAGAATGTATTCTGGTTCCAAACATTGCATTGATTGACGTCATCACTTCGGTACTCTATAGGGCTTGGACAGAATGTGGCAGAAGAAGCTGCTTTCTAATTTTTACCAAATGACAAGGTGACCTTTGGCCAAATTCTGTGTACACCTTATGATGCAACTGACCAAGTTTGGCTGTCATCCGATGAAGACTGTGGGAGAAGCATTTTGTAATTTTCAATCAAATGACCACTAGGTGACCACACCCCATATGAAGCTTAGGTCATTTGTCAATGTGGCCGCTTTGGGAGAAAAAGCATTTTAAAGGATCATTTAAAGGTAATTTTGTAGAATGCATTGGTGTTTGTTACATGGACAGTAAGAAATAAACGAACATTAGAGAACCAACCAATACATCCGCTGTGGGTATACTTTATTACAATACGCCTCCTGCATACAAACTATTACATGATCTTTTTGTTACCGTCATTTAATACTGTGGCATGAGCTACATGTACATGAAATACACAGACACTGCTTCTACCAACTGCACACTTTCTGTTCTTAAATATTTTAAATCTGACCCAGCTTCTGTACAAATGCTCTCCGAACCATGCACTAATTTTCATGTTACGTTCTACAGTCTACCTGCCGTTTTTGTGAGCTTTTTCAGTTGGCTCGTAAAAAATGTTAGAGGCCTCAATTATTAATGTACTAATTAATACCAAATTGTTTGAAATGAACATTCAAAATGAGTATTTGTGAAAGGATTTTACAAATGGTCTTGCATTGAGACAGGTTTTTCATAAAGTCATAAATTCGGTGGTTACTCAACTTGTATACAGGGAATCAATAAAGGGTATTCTTTTACCATGGGTCCATAAACATACAAAAATGCTAATCATTAACTATATAAAATAGTACTTGTTATTTATATTGTTACAAAACAATTCTGCATTTAATCTTTGCGTTCAGTAATACACCGTCTGGGAACATGTACAATGAGATGATAGAACACACATCCATTTCATTTATGTCTGTCTACATTACTGCTTCATGAATTGATATTTGAGAAATTTGTTGCTACCCTTTTACTCATTCTCGACTTGAACATTTGTTTCTCGATCCCGTTTCTGATTGCACAGCTTGTAAGAAAACACTCGATTGGTAATGCAATGTGAATATACTAGAAACCACAATGTAGCAACAAACAAACTTATTCGACCGGATGACCAATGGTCAACATTTTGTTCCATAGTGCATTATTCTGGCGTGGACAATGGTTACTTGTACAGAGTTTATATCTAGAGGGCACACAATTAGCACATGATCAACTAATAAACCTGTACATTGTCTGTCTGCTGCCCTCTATTGGTGGATGTTGTAGATGTTTCTACTGAATAAAGATGAATGAACCAACTTCAACCTCCAAATTCTTCTCTTAAATTATAAAGTAATACGTCACACCACAACGGAAACTGACTAGGTAAATTTTGAACGTGAACAAAGAAAACTGACAGGAGCGGGATTTGAACCTGCGACCTCCGCAATACCATACTGGGCACTCTACCTACTGAGTTGTCAGTCTTTGTTCAGTGGGCGCTAGTCAGAAGCCATAATGCCGTTATAGCCAGGGATCACGCCCAATTTTACAATACAACCATAGCGCAAGATAGTTCAGTTGGTAGAGCGCTGGTACGGTATTCCGGAGGTCACAGGTTCAAATTCCACTCCTGCCAGTTTTCTTTGTTCACGTTGAAAAATACAAAGTAAAACAAAAATAATGATTGTTAATTAAAGCCGACTGCAAGCCTTCTAGAAAATTGCAAATGCATAATGTGCAAAATATATTTAAAACAACAGAATTACAAGAACGAAAGCCCTTAATTACAAAATCTTTTCATTTCCTCACATACATTGACGACATTCCTTGCTAACCGCTAGCATAGACTTTTCTGCTACAGTTAGTGGCGATTTTTCACTAACCGTTATGGCTTTCATGAAATCTCAGTGTCACTTTAACAAAAAAGCAATTACATTCCAAATAATACATCCCGATTTGGTAGTCTGAGTCGTCCTTCCAGTTAATTTCTCCAAACCACTTAAAAGTTCCAAACATTTGCCAACAAAAGATTTTTTCACCAAGCATTAAGAAATTGGTTGCCACGAAATACTCTATACATTCATCAACATTTTTTTGTGCGACATCAGCTTTAATATTCGATGGAGAAAGTTTGGAGTCACTATACAGGGAGGCCCCAAAAAACCGGAACGGCATACTTCCGCTACCCTGAGACTCAAACAACCTATACCAATGCATGGGTAATTTTGTTGAAAAGAAAAATGATACCAAGATCTCCTGATTCGGTCCAGTAATATTTGTTCTAGAACCTATTTTGTGAAATATAGTTGGGGGTCATTTGGTCCCAAAGTATAACTAAACCACGCCCACGAATTTAACTTAATTGGATAGAGGGATTAATTGTGATGTAATAATACCCATATGAAAGGTGTTAAGTTTCTGTTAAGTTTAATAATGAAGTTGGATATTTATGTTCTACCTGTATTTCATTATTTCTTTGTTCATTACGTAAGATAAATTCTGTTTTAAATACAAGCATGCTATCATCCTGCTCTTTTCTGCATGGAATAAATGGCCAAGTGACCCGACTTTGCTTCACAAAATAGGTTCTGGAACAAAAACTACTGCACCAAATCAGGTCTAAGTATCATTTTTCTTCTAAAAAGATTCTCCATCCATCGGTACAGGTTGGTTGGACTCTAAAGGTAGCGTTAGTATGCCGTTCCGTTTTTTTTGGGGGGGGGGGGGGGGGGGGGCACCCTGTATAGCTGTAAGATAGTGGAAATGATGTATGAACCTGGATTTTTGTCGGACTCATGCTAGCCGGCATAAAATACAATGTGGGGTGGGGCCTTCAGGGAGATAATTTGCCACAGTAAGACACCATGGTTTTTCATTATTAAAAAAGTATTTAAAAAAACATTCAATTTAACATAACATTTCCACTCAAAGGAATCAACCTTTCTTGACTTTTTTTCTTCCTTTCTAAGATAAATAAGCACTTAAAAAAATTATATGTACAAGAAATTACGTTTTAAGGTGATTCTGGCATTAATGTGTGTGAGAGTCCTGCTTTGTCCACAGAGACCTTAATCTGTGAACAGTGAAATTTCTTCAGACACTTTGCTCCCACGCTGAACGAAAAGCAACAAGATCCTCGCACGCGACACGAAAATCACACTTAGAGTTCACAGTTTCCGAGTTTCAAGAACAACGAATATTAAACAAGATTAAAATAGAGAACGTGAAGTATTTAACAACTCAACTAAGAAGACCGGCACTAGACATAAATTAATTCATGCACGGAATACCATTCCAATATCAAAACACAAATGCACTCCCTCGTTTAATTGCCAGCTCTACATGTATGCGTCAAATACAGGTCTACTCTACCACAAATCACAATTCAATATCAAACAAACAATTGTTGCGTATTTCGCGACCAATTGATATCTCCCTCAACATGGAGGGAGGATTAATCAAAATAAGAAAAGTTTACACACAAAAAATGCTCCTTTTGTAGAATAAGGAAAGCCTTGTTTTGTAACAATTTGGTTGTACAAGAAAAGCCACTATCATACATTACATGAACACATTTGGATTTCATTATACACACTTGACCTGTACATACCATATTCCTACAGAATACAATGACATCACATTCTCAACCAGTCAGGTTATGCTCACACAAAGACTGCAGTCGGCAGGGTTTCAATGCGATATTCTGTAATTTACAGAAAACATTTCTTTTCTCTTTTTTACAATACACGTAATGCCTTAAATACAATACACATAATACAATGATTCACACGCTGCACTACAACTATAGCACTACTCTGCTGTACATGAACAGTATCGTACACATTTCCCCCGATAAATTGTTTGGGGGAACCAGAATTACAATATATGTTTACAACTTTGTTGCATTGGTCGTTAAAACCTACACTTGCAATCAACATTAACAGTAAGTTTATCATCACTATACAAGCCACCTCTCATATGGCCTTTGACACACTTTGTTCACAAAATATCGCCAAAGAGATGAAAATTATCTTGATTGGTCTCTCAGGCTCCTACAATCAGAACACATCGACATCAATCCACAACAGACTCACTACCGCATCTTACTAATGCATAATGTGACATAGAACAGGAACCGGAGCATGCTACAGTGAAATTGACACGATGGGACTGTACACTGGAGTTTTTGCTGTGCATAGTATTTAAAAGCTACAGTACTTTTGGTTACAGAAGGCCTAGTACTGTTCTAACGACAATGTACAATAAGCTTCCATCTAAATTCACAGTAACTGACATTTAAGAAATTTGTGACCCTTCTGCTCTTTATTTTTTCTTTTTTACTTTGAAGAAATAGCCTAAGCCTGTTTGTTTCATCTCTAGCTATATCATTCTCAGTTAACAGACAAATATTAAGTAGCAATTTATGTTAAACATTAACTGCTAAATAGATAATTCATCTGCCTGGGATTTGTGAGAATGGGTAAAAGCCTGTGAGAAACAAATAACATCCTAGTTATTCAACCCCAACTCTTAAACTGCAAAAACTATGACCAACTATTACTAGTTATAAAGTAAAAAAAACAAAAAACAGCTGAAGGTCAAAAATGTCCTTTATATGCGACCCAATCCTACAAAATGAGTTACAATTAGGCAGAGCCACTTGTGTTACATGACAGTGGAAATAAAAGTGGGTGATATGAACAGCCAAGTATACTCTTTCCAATGCAAGCAAAAACGAACAAGTTCAAAAATTGTCCATGAGACTCATTTCGTAGGATTGCAACATATGTCAATCAGTTACCGCGACTCCACTCTTTTACATTTTAAGTACTGATGGAATAGTACCTTTTATAATTTCTACATGACCCCACGCATTCCTCCAACTCTGCAGCATAAATGTTAATAATAGCTTACTAGACCGCAGCTTTACAACGGTTTGACCAAACAAGCAGCGAACCAATTGTTCTTCCAATACACGGTGTCCAATACCAATCTGCATTTATACATGAAGTCTCTGATCCCCGCCGTCCCAAATTATCCACTTCATGCATAGGTGCAATGGACGGCTCATAACCAACGTCCAACAAATATTTTAGAATTTTCAGATTCACTCATCACTGGAAAAAGGTGACAAACTGGGCGTCTTCCCCCCAATCCCTGCATTCTATTTGCTCAGGATTTCCAAACTTGAGTGTCATACCCAACTTAAGTGTGAAGCCTGCTGAATCCAACAGAGTCCAACAGCTGGAACAAACGGTCTTCTGTTCGATGCTCATGTCAACAAGACCCAACAGAAATGTCCTACTGGTGTATGTCAGCATGGTTGGATTATTACAGTACACCCTGAAAGAATTTGCACACTGTTTGCCCAAGTGTAACACCAATCCGGTTGCTTTCAAAACCAGCCAATAAATTCAAATTCACATTTAACCAGTTCAGGCCGGGATTATTTTGACAGTCACCGGACCCAGGCGCGGGATCATTTTTCCCGAACCTCGATGCCAGCCGGGTTCAGGTGGAATCAGGCCGTAATCTGCGGGTAGCACAACCTGATATTGCCGGCGTCACTTGCTGCGAACGGATCACTGACAGATTACCGGCCTCGATGTGTCTTTATCAGTCATCCGTTCTGAATACCGCAACACCTTTGCGTGTATACACGTCATCCGACCCAAACTGGTTAACAGCCGACGGAAAAATCACCAGTCTGTGTCGTGTAGAAAGCCCAGCCTGGATACTTCTACAGTTTGTTTGAAATTATAAATTCCAAACGGGTACTTTATGCAGCACCCTGCAGTAATTCCAGACGTGATAGTTCTTTGGTATAAAAAAGACTACTATTATATCTACGTGTCAAGAAATGACTTCTGAATGACAAATCAAGCCAACATGAGTAAAGCCCTTCAGTGCTAGACTTCACTGTAAGTACAAAAAGTATGATTATAAATACAACGGTGAAACTTGTGCATATGACTATTTCTAACAACAGAAATTTGGCACAAATGTCGATCACCATTGCTGGTGGGCATCACACTGCAAAATGTTCAATGATTTTATAAGGAAATAAGAAACAACAAAAGGATTCCACTGACTGCTAACAATTCCCCTGGAATGTCAAATCTGAAGTCTTCGGTATTCCAACTGATTCCGTACAGTGTCTTGACACTTTCAAACTAGAGTTGCCATGTAAATTATTACGTTTACAACACCTTTATACTGTCTGTGGCCAATATGAACATTCTGAAACGGGGTGAAGCCCTGTTCATACTTGACAAGAACGCCAAGGCCAAATCTTTGTGCTGTGAATTCGCAAGAGTTGAAATCCTCGCGAAAAATTGTTTTGCATTCACCTTCACAAGAAGTATGAGGCGGGCTTCACCAGTAAATTGCTCATTGCTGCAATGATCAAGTAACACTGTATTCAAACTAGTTAAAAATAGAGTAATTCAAAATAGACTGAGCCCAAAGCCAAAGTTCCTGCCATTAAATGCAAAACTGCAAGAAAGGCAACAATTACATTGCATTATCAATTTATTTTGATCAGGTGATTGCAATTAGTGAAACATTCATTTACTGTTACTCTTATGTTTTGGGGTCCGACACAAAACCAAGAATGCTAAAGCGCATGAAAGCAATATGGCAAAAGACAGTGCACTGCACGTGTGCAGCTCGCGAGCGTGTGATCCTGACGAATGTGCAGAATCATCAACCCAAATATCAATCTTAATAGTTTTCAACAAACAAGTTTAGTCAGCTTAGGCATTCACAACCCCCCCCCCCCCCCCAATAATCAACTCTCAACCAATCAGAATGGCTAGAGGCATTCTAAATGACCCATTACACACATTCTGGTACATGTACACATACATCCATACAGAAAATGTTAAATCTGTGCAACATGATGGCTGAAAATGCGTACTGTAGAATCATTAAATCAAGGTTAGAATTGTGCAGAAGTTATATCACCACTGCCAAAAAAAATATATATTCATAAATATGAGAATTCTGTCCAAATCGGCAAATTCAACATTACAACAATTTTGTGCAGTCCGAGTACTATTTGCCAACAGGATTGTGGGAAGGCACCGTGATCTACAGAGTTGTATCACAGTCAAACACAAAGCATCTAGTCTTTAGTGTCGCCTACGTGTACATCTAATTCCCCACTTTACAAGAAGCGATTCACAAAACGTGAATATCAGATAGTAGAAACCATTACAAAGTAAAATGTAAGAAAGTGAACAAATAATATTACAAGTACTCATAGAAGTTAGAATACATGTACTTGCAAAGCTATTTTATAACCTTTTCTCATTTTTCAACTTTGGTAAAACAGAACTTCTCTTTTCGAGTTACAACTTCAATTTACAATGATTGCTTGTGGTCATGCAATTGCCAATGCATTGACAATAACCTCACTTGAGCGTTTGCTACTCAAATAAACCCAAATGTGACCATAAAACAAGGAAGACTCACAAATGTGTGTAAAAAAAAAAAAAAGAGTACTCGGTTTGAATCAATATTTGGTTTAACTCGATCTAACTAATAATTAAGTCTTACAATATAAAAAAATGTACAAAAACTACTGCCTAATCCACACAGGGATTTGTGAAAAAGAAGCTTATCATTCAACAGTACTTCTGTAAAATGTTTTGGTCAATTCTCGTCAAACACGGTTGGTGTTTGTAGCACACAAGATACTTGGTATACACGATGAAGGATGCTTCAAGTAGTTTGCCAAGGGCAACATGTAGAGAGTAAAGATGATTTCTTGACATCACTCTGAGACCAGGGCTCAATTTCATGGGGGTGTTAAGCAGACATACCAAGCCTGCTAATTTTTAAAATGTCCATTGCTGTGACATAGTTCTTAATGCGGCAATGTTCTTCTGTTGTAGTTTAGCGCAACCTTTCTGCTAACCGTTAAGCAACCCTATGAAATTAGGCTCAGATTTAGAGCTTGAACTAAGAGACAGAATAACTTCGACAGTTCTGTATTTCTTTTAAATGACAGGGTGCAAAATTAAAGACATTTGACGTTGCCTAACAATCCAGTTTACTGGATCGACAAGTGCTGGGCAAGGCTGATTGCTCCTGCCATAACAGAAAAAAAACCAGAACGTTAGAAAGTTTTTACCAACTCAAGCTCTGTTTTCATATTTAAAAAATCAAACTTTCAATAACTGCACAATCTGTTGGAGCTGGCATTTTTTTTCAGAATGCATTTAATTGCCCTATTGCGGTAGAGTAACATGAACGTATTAAAAAACAATGCACATTCACATCAATCATAGTTTGATACAAAATATAAAAGTGATTTTGACTACTCTTGTAATCACATGCCTTAGGGGCGGGACAGAAAAATAACACGGCCGATTTCTGCGTCGTTTGGGATTAGATATACGTTATTTAAGTCTGCACCTCAGCATTCCAGGCCACCTACGGAGTACTGCTGCTATCCTCACACGCTACTATCCGGCGATATACTCTGCAGGGCCAGCACGATATCACTAAATGAGTAACGCTCCTTGGCGCTCTCCGCCCAGCATCGGTGCATCAGGATCTCCACCTCGTCTGGCGTACCGGTGGGCATCTCCAGCACCAAGTTGCCATCCAACAGTGACCTCATCAGGGAGTCGTGGTCCAGCTTCCCGTAAGGCAGCTCCCCCTGTGCGAAGACCTCCCAGGCAAAGACCCCGTAGGCCCAGACGTCGCTCTTTGTGGACAGCTCGTCCTCGAAGATGGCCTCGGACGGCATCCAGCGGACTGGCACCAGCTTTTGCTTGTACTCATGGTACTCGGTGCGGTACAGATCCCGGCTGACTCCCATCAGGCTGACCTTGGTCTCCATAGCAGGGCTAAGCAGGCAGTTGCGAGCAGCTAGGTCACCGTGGATGAAGCGATGGCTGGCCAGATGCTCCATGCCGAGAGCCACCTGGTTGATGATGTCTAACTTCTGGGCCATGGTGAATGGGGGAGGGACGTTGGTGGTGCCGTTTTCACCCCGTGTGGCCTGCAGGTACTGCTTCAGGTCTCCCTGTCAAAATCAAAGGCAAGCAAGTTTAAGATTTGTTTAGGAGGAATGAGGTTGATGAGGCAAGCAACTGCTGGGTGAATATCCAAAACAACTGATACAAATTATTTGCTTTGTTACGGAACAAATTCTGTTACCTGCTACACGTTATATGTTAAAACAGTTGTCACAAAAGCCATGATCACCTTCATCCATAGCGTCCACGAAATCTAAAACAATGTGCAACTACAAGTTTTGGGAATGGATTTACACGCTATGTTATGAAATCGGCTGCTGGTTTGCTACAATGGGACAAGGAGGTACCCACCCACTCCAGGTACTCCGAGATCATGAGCTGAGGCTCTGCCTCCCTGCACATGCCCAGTAGCTTGACGATGTTGTCGTGGTTCAGCTTGCTCAGCATGTCCATCTCCCGGCGGAAGTCCATCTGTTGGGCCTCGCTCTTGCTCTGCAAGGCCTTGACCATGACCGTCGTGGCTTCCACCCCCTCCGTGATGCCCGCTGCCCTGGCTAGGAACACCTCGCCGTACGAGCCGTGGCCTGGATACAACACATTTGAAGAACTTAATGTCATAATGTCGCTAAGTTACAGGCCAGTATTCTTTGCGAAGTGAACTTTTAGCGCAGCGGCCTAGCAGTGATAAGACAAACCATTCAAGTCATGCACTGTTGCTGTGTGTTGAAAGAGATTGCCATCACTGGTGAGCCAGAATGAGTACTTAGGCAAGTGTTTTAACACTAGTTTATTGGGATATTATTAGGGCTTATCCGATTAATGTTGCCAAATAGTGCAGTATGAAATCCGGACTCACCGATGATGACCAGCGTCTGCAGATCATGTCGGGGGAACTGCAGTCTGTCGTAGCTGCCCCTCCGACCCACCGCCCCCTTCATCAGTGGGTTCATGGCCATGTCACCGTTGCTCATCCCGCCCACTTTAGGCTCCTCATCGTGGTAGGCCCCGCCCTTGGCAGGGGGATGTGGGAGGCTACCGTTGAGCTTGGCTACTTCCGCATCCCCGCCCACCGGGGCCAGTGCAGTGGCGGCTTCGGCAGCCACCGCCTCTTCCTTCATGAGACGTCGCTGCTTGCGCCGTCGCTGCCGGCACCACCACATCAAGCCCACGACTAAGATGATGTAGGCAAGAGCACAGCCCACAGCGATGGCGATGGTGCGGTGCATCACGGGGGGTGAAAAAGGGGTGGAGCCTGGTGGGATACCCTCTGTAATAATAATAATATCATGTAAACACCTTTACAGTTAGGATGATGGGGGAAAGAGTAGGAACATGTTAAACAACATGACTGTGATTCGGAGGCCATTTCTCAAATCTGGCTTCGGCATTGGCTTAGTCTCCAGCTAGTCCCCAGATCGTTGGCCAATCTGAATACTTGAACAAATTAAAGAGGCTCCACCTCTGGGTTCAAATAAACAACTTTGATACACATTCAGAAAACAAAAATGTCCCACATTTAACCCACATCTTAAAACCCACATCAATGAATATAGACCACTACAAGATGGGATGTGCACATACATATTCAAAGTTAATAAATCATGTACAATTCCGGTCAAAGGCCAAGTAAAAAACATTTTTGGCACCCCTGTCCACTTCCTTTTTAGAGGTCACTTGTTTTTCCCCCTTTTCTCCAAATAAATATCCATGATATATGCCAAAGGAATGCCTCAAAGTCAATCTATTGTTTGAAGCAATGCGCTTGAAGCAAATTGCTTTGCACCACTATCTGCAGCAGCCATCTTGAAAAAAAAGGGCAGTTTCTTTTTTGGCCTGGAAGGATCTAAAATATAAAGTCTCCGTCTTCCTTTTTTGAAAAAGTTTTACATTTTTCCTAATGGTCTCTATCATAATGGATTCCAGTGAGCCTTTGTGGTCAACCTACGTTTGACAATTAGCCGAACGTCCGTGCTGCTCAGCCCAGCGTCACTGCCGGCGATGCACTGGTAGCTGCCCGCATCACTCTCCCTGACCTCCTTGATGATTAGCGAGCCGTTCTTCTCTTTGGTCATGTGAGGGGCCTTTATTTCGGCCGGAGAGATGGCTAGCCAGCTGATCCTTGGTCGGGGATCACCCTCTGCCTGGCAGTCAATGGTCAGTGGGTACCCCTTGTACCCGGTCACGTTGCCAGGGATGATGGTGAATTTTGGACGCACTGTGGAATGCACAAGGAAATACAGGAATTATTCTAGTTCATTAGCAATTTGATTTACACCATTTATGACACTTTACCCACCCCCAAAATTTGGGCTGAAATTTGTTTAACCCCTTTGTGGTCGGCTGTTACTGATGAATGCCGGAATGACAGGCTCTCACTGCAAGGGCTGTGCAGCTAAGCATAAACACGAACAATAGGTGCCACACTGAAAAAGAGTGGTCCTATTCATTGCACGTGGAGCACTCCCCCTCCCATGTAAATGACAGCTTTGTTTGAACAAGACATCTATTCTTTACACTCCAATTCAAGAACAATATACATGTAGTTGAATACTGAATGACAGTATGAGCAGGAATGCAGCTTTTCACGTCAACCGGCCCAGGTGTCTTGCCTCACACCATGGCCGTCGTCTGGCTGGGGGGGGGGGGGTGTTAACTCTAAAAGTCCCATTACATCTTGGATCCGGAGGGATTTGCAATAACTGCGCAAAGGAATGGAAGTACTCCGACAACTAAAATATACCCTCAGAAACCACAAAACTATTACACAAATACTGACTGCGTATACGAGATACAGCAAAACTAGTCTCCCAAAGTGGATTTCCCAAGGCAGTTGAGGAAAAATACTAAACAATTTCCTGATACTACAGGTATAGTACTTTGGCAGCCACATGACGGTATTTTTTTGGCAGCAGTCTTGTTTAGGGGTGGACAATGGTATAGCCAAAATAGAAAATACTGTGTGACACGTTCTGAGCCGATACAAAGATGGATTCCATGGCTGAGGCGGTGTAAAATAAATATCTGATACAAGACAGAGAATGCTTACCATAGACGCTGATGTTGACGGTGGCATTGATCACCTCATTGTCGGCCGTGGCAACACATATATACAGGCCGCTGTCCGACTTCCGGGCCGGATGAAAGCTGAGCTTGCCATCCGTCTCATTGATGTGAGAATCCCACGTGGACGTCTTGCCGGGTAGCTTGAACCAGCGGATGATGGGAGGGGTACGGGCAGTGGCCCGGCAGACAATCTTGGAGTCTTCGTCCAGCTCAAGGGGCTTGCTGTTAGGGGCAGGGGCAAACTTCAGGGTGGCTGTAATATTGGGAAAGAAAAAAAAAGGGCAATTACATTTAGCTGTCAACTGATTCTACATTTTTGTTGTCTGTTTAAGGTCATCCATCTTCATTTTAGCATTTGCAATCAATTTAGCAAAACGTCAGAAAAATGATGAAATAATGTCAAGGCCTTACATGTACCGCACATCTAGCCCAACTAAATGTACCCTTGGCCTTCAAGGCTTTATATGCATTCTTCTGGCCTTGTAATATGGAGAGACAATGGAGTGTGCATGGAAGTCAGAGGCAGCCGGGCCATGTTTTAACCCTAACAGTCCTGAATCCTTCAATTTCAATATGATTTCCACACACCCTAGGGAGTTGGGGCTAACTGTCAATAAATAGGAATATTAGTATTGCTTATATGGCACTGTACACAAATGTCCCTAAGTACTTTACAGTTATTCCAGTTTTGTGTGTGCATTTAATCCGTCTTCATTTTATTAATCCCAACAGTATATGTTTTTCGATCCAACACAGGGGAGCTCAGCGTCGACCTATGCACACTGCAGTCATCTTGGTCTGGTTCCTAGAATACAACACAGCAATCGTGGACATTGATTCTATACATACGTATCACGGACAACGTAGCTTCTGCCACTTTGCTGCCGGCCGTTGTTGCGATCCGACAGAGATAAACACCGTCGTCTCTCATGATTAACTTCTTGATGTGTAACGTTCCATTACCCAACACAGTGAATCTATCATCCTGCAAAGGAAAGAATACGGTCTGAATGCCGTGTCAAGTAATTTGTGCTCTAACCTTGCATACTCTTTGTGGACCTGTGAATAAAAGATGTCCACAGGATGCAGGAAGAGTGAACGGTTCGTGGGCTTGCCCACGTCCACAGAACATTTCCCCCTCTCTGAAAAAACAGCTTTAGAGGCAATTTGGGGTTAGGGATATCTGTGGCAAAATGAAGAGTCCTAGTATACGGTATACGGACAAATGTACTTTGTACGTAGACGCTTATTTTGTGAATTATTTTAACTTCATAAAAGGAAACCATTGTTTCCTTATGAGTTTGAAAAAAATATATAGTTTTTGTGTTTGTCGCAAAACGGGTAAAAATTTACATGATCCCAACTTGCATGTACTGAAATGCATGCTGGGACACCACAGCACGCTGTTCCGTCCCGATCTGGTTGCATGAACTCAACGCGGTAAACATGGTGTAAATGCCATAACTTCATAGGTCCGCTGGGAGGGACTGGTGTATGTTGTACAGGTGATTGAGAGTCGTAGCGGGTCTAAGCAACCTACCTGTATTTCACTACCATCTGCCATTAGCCAGAGGACCTGTGGTTTGGGGTTACCATCCGCCTGACAATGCAGCCAGCATGGGGACATCTCCTTCTTCGATGTGTCCTGGGGCCTCACAGTAAATTCTGGGATAGCTTTAAAGTCAATTGAAAAGAGCGAATGTCATTGAAAGGCTGATGCACAAATTCATACTCAACTTGAAAGGTTTGCTAAATCTTATGCACAATTGAGGGGAAACAAGGCACTAATGGGAGAGGTTTGACGCTTGGAAATACAAAAACGCGGTTCGTGGATGCACAATCGATCATTAGCTCCCAAGGTATTGGAAGTTGACAAACAAGTTTTCTCCATTCCACTGATTGAGTTCAAGCCCGGCCGTACAGGTAGGGTTCATGGTGCTTGTGTCCTTGAGCAAGGCACTGTCACTAATTGCTTGTCTCAACTCAAAGAGTAAATGGATAACTGTGAGGGCAGAGTTGGTTGTTAATATGGTCTCAGGAATTCTTGAAGGGTTGGATGAGCAGAGGTAATAATAATATAGAACCTTCAGCTTCATGTTGATGGTTAATGAGGGCATTACAAATTCATATTATTATTATTACAGTTAGAGACTTGGTACAATGACTAAACCCACTAAATACGGACGGCGGTCATAGCCGGGATTTGAAAAAGACCACCTGGCTGGTTGTCTACAGGCACATTACTGGGCATATTCAATTTATTGTTTGCCTATTGTATGCATTACGCTTGGCTGCATGGCATACCAGCACCCATTAACCCCTTGCATACAAATAACGGAATTTGGCGCAAAAAAACCAGTGCCACCAGGCCGGATGACGCTATTGGCCGCTGTTTGTGCAGTTTTAATCCATTGTTGGATTAAACAGTGCCACCAGGCCGGATGACGCCATTGGCCGCTGTTTGTGCAGTTTCAATCCATTGTTGGATTATTGTGTATAGGTTACGCTTGACTGCACAAACACATTGTAGCGGTTCGCTTGGCTGCCAGAGCCGCAGCAGCACCCCGACGTCTCCCGTAAAATACCGTACTCAAGGGGTTAATAATGGCCAGACAGAATAGGTTAACATATGACTTGATGTCTGAAACTGTTTACACACAACAAATTTGCCATTGGTTTACTGCAGCGTTAAATTTGACAGGTTCTTGACAGTTCCAAGAAAAACAACCCCCGAGAGGGTAAGGGTTAATGAAAATACTAACTGGCAACGATAACCCCAAGCTGAGCGGTTTTCTCCCCGGCAGAGTTGGTCGCCTTGCATGTGAAGTTGCCGTTGTCCGCTCCTTCCAGACGCATGAAGACCAGCAGCGTGCCCCCTTCCGTGTGGACTCTGTTCCCGGGATCGTCACTGACAGGGGTGCCAGACTGATCCAGCCAGCTGATGGTAGGCGTAGGCACACCCCCGCTGACTCCGTAGGGGTAGGTGCAGTTGACCGACAGCGACTGACCGTCGGGGACGATCCTCGAACCTAAGACGGGAAGGTCTTCCACTTCTGTATTGGGCAAAAAAGAAGTCAAGGAAAAATAGACTACTTTCTAGAAATTAATCTCATGGAATTTTTTTTTAAGTTTAAACTGAATTTAAAAAAATGCAATTATGCTCGTATTGTTGTAAGACATGGTGATATGTGCCAAAACAAGTCTCGAAAATTTACTGCATGTTCCTTACCAATGTCCAGTTTAATCAAAGAAACAAAGAAACACACCAGAGCACACAGTCGTACTTTCCCAATATTTCCGAGGACAATGCTTTGTGTTTCCTATTGTTCCTTTAATATAACCCAACCCCATAGACTAAGCACGTATTTTTACGTCCGAGGACTAATTTCAACAAAAGACCGGCTTGCGAGGACAAGCAAGGTTCCTTTGTATTTTCTTTCTCCTCTTGTCCTCGGACGTATATACAGAACCTGTACATCCAAACAGATTTATTCACCATGTTTCAACAACCCGCAGTGCTTGTGTTTTTCACCGTTCATGATTCTTATACCAACAGAAAGAGCTGGTTCAGATTATTCTGATGGTGCTATCAACTTCATGTGTCACCATTATAATATTTTGAGAAAACTTTACTGAACTTTCCCTGTACAGTTTCATGTATGAAGTGCCATTTGTTCAAGAGAAAACAGCCATAACTTTGATATTATAGCAGTTATGACTTTCATTTTTACACCCAGGGTTCCCACAGAAATCTGAAAACCAAATTCCATGACTTTTCGAGGACTTTCCAGGACTAAAATATGACAATTTCCATGACATTTAACACTATTTTGCAGAGAAAAGTTGTTTGGTATTATGATACTGATGAACCGCTAATGTTGGGCTAACCATTTGTTAGCTTTTTAAGAATGTTTTTAAAGAATTAATAATGGCCTCCTCCTCGCATCAAAAGCGGTCTATCAAAAATAACCCTTGCATGATCTTGATTTCCATGACTTTTCCATGATTGTTTTATTTTTCCCAATTTTCCATGACTTTTCCATGACATTTTCAGGACAACTTTTTTTTCCAAGGATTTTCCATGACCCGTGGGAACCCTGTACATCATATGAAAGAATAATTTTCATGGAACAAACTTTACAACCCAAACATTTTTTTTCATTTTTGATGAACTCGAGGGTGAAATTTTTGGTTGAAAGTACAATTCAGAAAACCATTCAGAAGGCAGTCTGCTGTTTTTTCTGCTTAACACGGCGGTGTGCCATGACAATATACACGCACTGTTACACCACGGTAACCTACTTAACAAAACAGTGCCATGGCACAACACAGAGTTAACCACTCAAGCTTGACTGAACAAAGAATGTGGTATTGGGGGAAGATAAGCCAATAAACAATGAAAGGGTTAAAGGGAAGAGGTTGAGAAGGAGACACCGGTCTGAGAAGCACAAGATCAAGAGACGCTTACTTGCTATGACTAGCTGGGCCTCAACATCTGCCTCTCCAACGTCATTCCTTCCAATGCAGATATACGTCCCTTCATCCATGACCATGACATCATTGATGATGAGCGTTCCATCCGGGAGGATCCTGGTGCTGTTTGATGGTCAAAAAACACAATTAAATAGAGTTCAATCAATTCTACAGTTAAATTAAATGTACAGTAATCTTAATTGTGGTCCATCCTGCAGTGCTGTTAAAATTTTGTGAAATGAAAACAAATTGTCAATGTTTTCAATTAAAAAATATCAATGTTTCTGAACTGTGTAAGCATAAAAAAGTAATTCCTTTTCTTGACAAAGTTCTTTGTCACTATTGAAAATATCCGTGCTCTTGGCATGCGAGGGTACTGTTGCTATGATATCAATCAATGTACCTTCTATACAATGTAGGCACTTACAGAACAGGCATAAGAAAGCCAAATCTGAATTATTTAAGCAAACTGTACATTGAATGTATGGGAAAAAGTCACCATTGTCACGGTGAGTTTCACCCAAAAAGTGCAATTGTGAACTTGGCTTATGAAATGGAGTTACCTGGTTCCATTTGCTAGATGCACCACATCGTTACCCTTGTCCGTTTGTCGGTAGTACCACTGAATGGCTGGGTTTGGGTTTCCCGTGAAGGAACAGCGGAACTGGGTGGACTCCCCAACAACGACCACCACATCCACTGGGGCCAGTTGGTTGACTGGAAAGTCTGCATCTGTAATGAGACGTGAAATGGTTGCAAATTAAGGATAACAGAGGTGCTATAGATACATGGGCAAAAGTGGTGTAAGCATAGGGGGCCATGGAAAGTGCCCCCTTCCCAAGCAAATGGCTGTGCCCCAAGTGGGTGCCCCAAGTGGGTGCCCCAAGTGGGTGCCCCAAGTGGGTGCCCCAAGTGGGTGCCCCAAGTGGGTGCCCCAAGTGGGTGCCCCAAGTGGGTGCCCCAAGTGGGTGCCCCAAGTGGGTGCCCCAAGTGGGTGCCCCAAGTGGGTGCCCCAAGTGGGTGCCCCAAGTGGGTGCCCCAAGTGGGTGCCCCAAGTGGGTGCCCCAAGTGGGTGCCCCAAGTGGGTGCCTGGAGTTGTGCACAAAAAAGTTAAGCCTAGTTTATTATCTCCCAGAACTCCCCCTTAGAAATGTGTGTGCACCCATTTTGGCCACCCTGCAAATTGGAACCCAGATTACTGCTGATAAAAACATGTAGAACAAACAACCTCTGGACCAAAACAAGTCTATTCTGATTTGTTGGTTTTTTTTTGGGGGGGGGGGGGCTGAAGTAAATTTTTGGAAGGCAATACATTTTTAAAACCTCATTTTTAAATTCTTTTTTATTTCTTTTTAAAAGACATTTTAGGCATTCTCAAACAATTTCATTTTTCAAACATGATAAAGGCACAATTTTGTAAGGGCAATGATTTTTTTTTAATCTACTCTAATCTACTGTTGGAAGCATGATTCACCTCTGTTTTTTTCTTATTGGGAAATAGAACCATCCCCCCAAAAAGAAAAATATTACAATAAGCCAAATCTGAAAAGAGCCACCGGGGATGCCATCAAAATGACAAGGATCACTGGTTAACTGCACACCAGTGTCATATCATCAATCTTTCACATAATAAATGGTTGACAGGTGCGAATGTCATTGGTGTGCATGCCACATGTGCAAGCTTACACTGGTACAATGTTATGAACATAACACAAACAAAGAAGATGGGAAATGATGCAGGTTGAGTCACAAGTCCAGTAGGCACAGTAAGGTGTGAGCAGAAATTGGGACAGTTTTTTGGTCCAGTTGTTCTATTTATGAATAGTACTATACAAAAAATTTGTTCTTTACACAACAAAATTGTGATGCTTGTGAAAGAGTCAAGAAAAGATTACAGTCAGTGTCGTCAGAGGCTAATTTCATGGGGCAGCTAAGAGCGCAAAAATATCTGCAGTAAGAACAGGCTACCAGCCAAAACTCCATACAAGTGATTTCCATGTTAAGTGAACAACAGTTGAATACCAGTCACAAGCAATATACAAACGCATGGAAATCTGGTGGGTAATCCCTGTTTTTATCAAGGAAGAGTGTTCATCAGGGATGCCAGTAGGTCTTGGCTGCAGGGCCGGAAAAAAATTGCGTGTCCGGAATCTGGGCCACGCTACAATTACATATAATAGGCCTATGTGTCACAATTGTACATTGACTGTACAATAAACTTTGCCTTTATTTTTACGAAGTGCTCAATTTTTTTTTCCAATGAGAATGTTTCCAAAGCGAATGTAGATCTATCGTACAACAATGAACAGTACTAGTATACGCAATCGCATCGTAGATGTTCAATACGCTATGCATAATCATTTCAACTACCATTTTGACAACGATCCCCGCTGTTGTTCCACCATGTTGTATACATGCTGCACACGCTCGCGAAACCATTTGATACACGAACATAACTGGTTTCCCTACTTTGACTGCGTAAAGTGAATACGGGATGTATGGGGATCAACAAAATCGGCAATCTCTGTGGAACTAAACTTGACCAAGTCGTTGATTGATTGGATTTTGTTCTGCACGCACAATGTGTGTACGCACCAGTGGTACGCAACGTACACATAAATTGTGACCGTTCCTCACAGACTGGAATTTACCAGTTGCGTGTACACATAGGCGGATCCAGGATTTTTGCAAAGGGGGGTCCAACTTTAAAAGTAGGGGGGGGGGGGACATACTGTGCTACAAACTAATGCGAGCGCGAAGCGCGAAGCCCTTGCTGCGTTTTGGATTCTAGATGCTCTGCGGTGCGATCTGAGGCAATTTCTGACCACTTTAACCAATTATTTTGGGAACAAAAGATCATCATTATCAAACACAAGTTGGATTTTCCCAGGAAATTAATGTATTTTTTGCGGTAAGCTTAATTTGTACCAGTAATGTATGAAGCTTTCCCAAAGTCTAGAGAGTCACTGTAAGAATATTTTATAGGTTCTTGTGTGTTTGTACGTGAGTAGGCCTCCTATTCCTTGTGTATTTTTGTAGGCTTTTGCTTTTTTTTCGTAGGCCCCCAATTATTTGGTAGGCCCTAGGCACAGTGTTTTATGTGCCTATAACTGTATAATCTGGTGCTTGGGGGGGGGGGGGTGTTAGTTGTATGTTTTTCCAAAATGATTCCCCGAGTTTAGGTCAGGTCCCCCTCCAACAAAAAAACCATAAAAAAAAACAACAAAAACATTAAATTTAAAAAAGGAAATAAAAAAAGGGGGTCCAGACCCCCTGGATCCGCCTCTGCGTGTACATAGTATGTAAGTCTAGTGTCCGCTGCATACGTATGCAGGACACTGCTTATACTATGTGTTAATCGAATCATTGTACACGTGTATTGCGGCATAGCGCATGAAGGTAGGATCAGGAAAGCGCTGTATGGTCTTACGGTAAAATTTGTACATGTATTAATATTGTCGTTCCGGCCCACAAATGCCGAATGCCGGAGGTTTTTTCCAAAAAATATGAAAAAGCCGGAATTCCGGTAATTCCGGAAGTCTGGCATCCCTGGTTCATGCTTTTAATAACAGCCCCATGTAATTGGCCCCAGGTCGTATCACAGAAAAATCTTGTCAACAGAGGGCGCTTTACTCTGTCAGTACGTTGTTAACTTTCATTGTCCTACATGTATTATAAACAAATCTTTTGTTGGCTGATTATTTCAAACAACTGGAACAAGCAAAATGTGTCATTCTCATTCTCTAAACCTTTCCGTATGCTGCCAAGAAACAATTATAAAGACAAATCTCTTTTTTGAGAGAGAAAAAAATGTTCTTTATACCCCGAATGGTCAAGGTGAGGTTTCCTCCGGAGCTCCAGGATTGGCCGGCCCTGTTCTGCCCCTGGCAAGAATAGACGCCGCTGTCTTCGGTCGTTGCGCTCCGCAGTCTTAGACGATTGCGCGTCAGCTCCACATTCTCATTGGCTACCAGCCTCTGCTTGTCCTGATACCACACGATGTCCGGGGCTGGGTTGCCGTCAATCTTGCAGTTGAGGGTGACGCGCGAACCCTCCTCCACAAGGTCCAGGGACTCCGGCGCTTTCAGGGTGACTCTAGCCGAGGACTGTATCCCTAGATAACGATAAGGAACAAATGTGAAAACAAGTGAAAATTAAGTGAAACCCGACTGCTTGTGGAATTCTGATGATTTGCAGTTTGAAATAAAAAAACAATTGAGGCAGTTGTTTTTCAAGCATAATTTGTGTCAAATCTCATAATTTTGCAAGACTATCTTAGCAGTACTGCAATAAGCCAGTTTGGTATCTCAAAGGTCAAAGGTTATCAGGATAAAATTGCTGACGTAATGTCACGCCATGTTACGCGAATGCCCATTCTGATTGAATTTAACATGTATGCATTGTGCGACCACCTTTTGCGTTCACACACGCGCATTAGGTCATGCGGGTCATTCGGGATAAAATGTCATTGTGCACATGCGCAGTTGAAATACCTATACAAATAAACTGGCTTAGTGTTACACCTAGTCATTTTTTGAAGATGGCAGTTATCAGAACATTAGTCTAATTTTGCAAGCAACTGGTTGTACATAGCTGCCAACAATTCAAAATTCCCATTAAAATAAATCCCTCCTATGCAAACATACATTCTGAGTCATTTTGTTGTATGGGTCAAAATCAGTCAAGGTGATTGTTTTTGACCCTCCTGCCATAGTACAAAACCACATGTAATCTGATCATGTCTGTGTAAAAGTATAGCAGGGGAGGTGGAAGGAAATTTTGACTGATTTTGACCTTTTAAATAGTAGAAGGGATTTAACATTCACCCGGGAGTTACTATCAAACTACACGGATGTACACGTACATTTGTATACTTGTACAATACATGTACATCAAGGCATACTGCAACGTGTATGTTTTTTATAATTTTCAGTCCATGAACCGCTTGGTGCTCGGCAATATCACTGATAGACTAACTAATTTCAAGTACATGTACATGCATATAATCCTAGTATTGGTTCTAAATGACATACATTCGTCGATTCGTTCTGCTTTTCCAGGAACGGAAACTTTCAACAGTTGTAGCTTTCACCAGTATATTAAAATTTTAGTATTTATTTCCTACATGTAAATTCGTAACAATTACTAATTTGCCTTAATAGTCGGCAGCTGTGGTACATTTAGCATAATTTGTTCGCTCCAAACAACAGATGGATTCTTCAAACTGCAGAGACTGGGACCTGAACATTCAATACTGTTCAATCATTTCCTGTTCACTCGTAAACAACATCGGTATTTCATGACTTTAAACATCTGCCAAAGCCATCCTACTATGATACATGTATTTGGTTCCTGTCATTATCAATTCACAATGACACAAAAAGCAGTAAATCAGTCCATTACTGCTGTCGTAAATTGCTCCGGAAGGATTTTCCTCCTGAAGCGTCGCACTTAATATCCAGTCAGATGAATTTTGGTCGTTTAGCAGCTGCCAATCAATTTCATTTTTTTTAATTGGGTGAAAAATACATTTTATGTTGAGTATGTCATAAAAGTGCGACGCGTTGGCACAACAAGGAGAGTACTGGTCTTTGCCTCATCCAAAAATATGCTGAGAATTTTGACAACTTTCACAGATGTGTGTAACTCTCACTGGGTACAAACACACATGTACTTTAATCATGTATATAATTATAACAACCTTTGTTCACATTTCAGACATGTTTTCCCCAAGAGTCTGAATATGAACAAATCCACACCACACGTGTATGTACACAGGTTTGGTCTTCAACTTTTAATACTTAAATTTATATTGTGTTTTTTTTTAAGGTATGATATAGCTTTTGGTAATGATCCACAACAAAAATGACTAGTTTCAATCTGAAAGTTTATTGTTTACAAAGATAGTACTGGTATCAATCCTGAGAATTATTTTCATCTCAAATGCTGTCTTTGAAAAAATTGCACATTAATTAAGACCCTCAAAAATTGAAATGTCACATACATGTATGACGGTGCACAAAATCACTGTTAACCCCTTGAGCACGGTATTTTACCGGAGACGTCGGGGTGTTGCGGCGGTTCTGGCAGCCAAGCAAACCGCTACAATGTGTGCAGTCAAGCGTATCATAAACAATAATCCAACAATGGATTGAAACTGCACAAAAGGCGGCAAATGGCATCATCCGTACGCAAGGGGTAAACAAAATGCCTTTTCATTTTCTTGTGACTCAGATGATGGATTGAGCTAAAACTTGTGCTGCAACTTGTGTAAAAATTGTGCTGTGCCAATATTGCATCATGTTCACTAATAATGTTTTACTGAATGTCAACAAAAAAGGTCATGACCCTGTGCAACATTCTAAACATTTACATGAGCAGAACACATCCTTTCGTCACTCTTATCCTTTCGTCACAAGATATCTTGACATTTGTATACTCCTATTTCCCCAATTTAAAGGAAGTGCGTTTGGAGATACAGGCCTTTAAACACAAAAAGTGCAAATAAATAACAGAAGTAATTTCTATCAACATTTATTTTTTCATCTTTATTCATCAATATTAATGTTTCTGAAAATAAATTCTGAAAAAAAATATATAGATATAACAAGCCAACAAACCAAAAACATCACTTATGTGAAGATTTTTTTGCCCGCTTCACATAGAACAGCCCTGTGTGTGTTTTCACATAGTGCGACATGATACCCATTTTTTGTAGAGCGGGTCACATATGCACGTACTCACTCGAGTCCAAACAAAACACGCCTTTAGCCATCAAAACCTTTGACAGAGGTTGCCTTCCCGACGGCCAGTTAATTTAATTAAAAAACAGGAACCCTTTCCAAATCGCGGCTGAACTTGATTTTCATTTCATGATGTAAAATTACCCCACATGATGGCTGCCGGCAAGAATGAAAATACAGCGGCCCACAAAAGGGACGGATATACACCCATAATGCCAAGAATGCAAGTACGTGACATGATTGTGCGGACCAGAATAACATTGTCCAGAGCCGCCTGCCCAGAGACTATTGCATCAATGTCCTTTGCTACATATTCCTAACTCTTTATTCGGCATTTGTTTCTTACTTTATTGTCCGACTTCAAACCTGTTTAAAAATTCTACCTTTTTTAAGTACAATGTACATGTACATGTTATTGAATCTCTTTCTCGTTTCTACCAGCTTGGTGGGATTCGAACCCCTATTCCTGAAACCTTAACTACCAGAAATTGAGGCGAATCAGTCCCTGTAATTATCAGGCCACAGCAAACCAGTGGATTGGTAATTTTTGGTCAAGCATGACTCATCCAACCCTCGTCTTATTCTTCGTGATTTGGTTCAACCTGTACATGGATGGGAGCCATACGCAATATCTGTGACCGGGACTCAATGAAAAAAACAAACCAAAAATTGTTTTAAAACCTTGCAAGTTACTTAACCCTAACCCCATAGAGTGCATGCAAAATCATTTTAAAATTATTGGATTTAGCAGGGTTAGGGTTGAAGAATCTGTCTGTAAAACTATGTAAAAGGCCAAGCATACAAATGTATATTTTCATTGTACCGGTACATGTATGAGTTAATGCCAAAAAAAATGCTGCATGAGCTTGCTTGGTAATTTTAACGCTGACAGCATTTCAGGGGTAAAGTATTCGCAGCACCGGTTTAAAGAGTGACCCCACCATGTTTTATCCATGCGCATGCAAAGTTGCAATCATACTTGAGTAGGTACATGTACTCTAGTGGAAGCCATTATTAACCCTAACCCACCTCAATCCTCCAAAATCATCCTTGCAGTTTTAGAGGATTTTGGAGGATTGAGGATGAATGGTGTTTTGAGAAAGAGAGGATTTTGGAGGATTGAGGATGAATGGGGTTTCGAGAAAAAGAGGATTTTTGAGGATTGAGGATAAATGGTGTTTCGAGAAAAAGAGGATTTTGGAGGATTGAGGATGAATGGTGATTGAGGATCTGGGTACCTTTCATTTTTAACATAAATGCAAACATTTGGAGGATTTTGGAGGATTGAGGATGAATGCATTTTTTGGGGGGCAGGGCAATCAGACGATTTTGGAGGATTGAGAATGGTTCCTAGCAAAAAGGGTCTAGTGGGTTAGGGTTAAAGGCATTAAAAGGCAACACAATTCTGTATGTAAGCCAAGCTTCATGGATAATCACCATAATATTTATCCCGTTTCTGAGTAAGCCCACTGCCCCTTCGAAGAGGGAAACAAATCAACTGTTGGCCCCTTCCCTAGGCACCGACATAAAAATGACAGAATAATTATAGTTTGGAAATGTGACAGATGAAGGCACATGTCAAACAAAGATCTGATAAAAGTGCCTGCAGGCCATCCCAGGACACTATACACTCTGGCATTGGATGTACAATCCATGCTTACATTGTGTACATGAAAGAAGGCAAGTGCTTGTTGAGGATTTGTGAGTAGACCCTTGTTTGGATAAGTGCATCATTCCGTCAATGTACCAGATAGAAAATGAAACTCTGAGCATTTTGAACATCCTTCATGGGGGAGGGGTATCGAAGTGTTTTTTGTTTTTTGTATTGAGCATTTCTGACTTTTTCGGCTTGTTTTAGTGGGGCCTGGATTTAGCATAAAGTGGGGCCTGTTGCATGCCAATATACACATCTGTCAAGTAAAAAACAAAATGACAATGTCAGACCTACATGTAACACTTATGATAAAGAAGAGGACTTTGATTTCAAAATCTGTTGGCACACTCAATACGTCTATCCACACAAAACAATTGCATCAGCCAAAAAACGAAAATATTATGCATACACTCGAGCTTGTCCGATGCAGAGATATTCAGACACATTGGAACGATTGCTTGTATGATGATTGATCGACGCGGATTAAACGCACCCATTTGGATATTCCGTGACTTTGTACCGGGGATACTGTTTGCATACGATGGGCAGACACGGTGTCTGTCCAATGAGCCAGAGTTCAAGCAATGAGCTACAGCTCCCGTGGTTCAATATACTACACATGCACTTTGAATCACAGTGTCAGAGGCAATGGCCGACAGTGTGTCTAAAAAATACAGACGAAGAAAAAGTATTGTCTGCAGTCAAAACACTTGACGTTGCAGTACTATATGAAGACTTCAGGCGCATAAGCCGCTGAACGCCACTTCCATGAAAACAACAAAAACAATATCAAGTGAAAGCTCTCGGTTCCCAGTATACAATAATCAAATATTTGTTGTTGCCGTTTAGTGGCTTTTGCGCCTGAAGTCTTCATGTCCTTATTAGACAATACACTTTTCATAAAGGTTTCAATGCAAGACAGTTCTCTACAAGGCTTACACTTGTGCACAAGAAATAGAGAAGGAGGCGTGTCCACTCCCCATGCTACACGTACTTCCTTCAAAGCTTCATATGTGATGTGATCAAGCAAAATCAGTCTGAAGTAGGCCTCGAGTCAATTTTGGGATTTGTTTACATATTCATTTGCAGCGTACTTGAAACTCCATATTAGTGAAACCCCATGTGAATACGACCTTTGGTTAAAAAGTTACAAATATTTTAACACCAGCACATTAAAAAGGAAAACTGAGTTTAAAGTTACAGTACTTTAATTGAGTCATTTTTAGCACATTTATAATATTTTTATGCAAAAGAAGAATGTTTTTCCCTTCTGTTTTTGTAAAAAAGTCAATTTTGATTTTTCTACCCCTACAAACATATTTTGGCCCCTATCTCAAAACAAGGATTGCCGAGTTCCGACTGATTTTGCTTGATCGCATCACATATTTGTCCCCCATCATCATCTTTACAGCGTGTACAGCCTGCATGTACAATGTACAATGCACATTAGAAGTCATATAGTAGGGTGGGGGGTGGAGGTGATTGTAGAGTAGGCTTGGGTGAGTCCAACACTTTAGTACTTGGCTCCGACTCTTAGCAGGAATCATAATTCCTTCCTTTCGTAATCGACTCCACACATCATGTACAATATGCCTATGAAATACATCATTAAAGTGGGTCATTCCATGCCAAATCACAGAGAGGTTGTCAGGGGTCCAACTCGGATTTGGTTGAAACTTTTTTTCAAAAAATAGCTCAGCATGTATCATGAACAGACGCAAAATTTTAGTGGCAACCTCCAAGTCGTTTCTCAGATATGATCTCCTGAAAATTCCTAACCCTCCCGCTTTTTCCATTCATATAATTGCACTGGTAATTCTTTTTTCATTTTTGGAGGTCCATATCTCTAAAATGCATTGGAATTTTTACCAAAAAAGTGAGACCAATTAAATGGCATCCAATCTGCAAGATTCTGCGATCAAAAGTAGCATACATGTACATGTATCATACCTCTCCTGGTGCCCACAGATATGGTTGGAATGACTTCACAATTCATATTCATGCATAAACACTAGGTGCATGTGTTTGCTTCTTATCAAGGACTAACCAGCCACACCCTTTTTGGAGGCGTGGCAAACGTCTAAATTTGCATCCGCAAACAAAAATGCCCGAGGAAAAATCGGGTTTGCAAAATGTCACGTACATGTATGGTCATTTCAGAGAATCTGCAAATACGGAACCTATTCCGATGTTGATGGAGTCAAATAGAGTCGCTCAAGCTTCTTGTAGAGCTTTGGCACTATGAACTAAAAATTGAATCGTCTCGACTCAAAACTCCACATTAGCATACTAGATCTCTGAGTTGGAACAGCAAGTCCTTTTCCACAAACACCAACTGCATAGCATCTCTCATTAACCCCAACGTCCTAGGCATTACTTTGGTATAAAGAACCGAGTACTACAAAATACTACTTCTATGTAATACAGTTTAGTTACTGGGTAAATTATATTTGTGTCAATGAATTGGATGTCTAAGATACAAAAATGTATCATCTCTGAAAACCAGTAATTCATACTGTGTTTCCGCCTTAGATGATGAAAATATTTCCTCTAAACCGAGCAACCTTAGTACTACATATTACTACGTACACTATTTGGGGTGAAGTACCAAATACTAAAAATTACTACAGGCATTGCACATAAGTACTATGTAGGTGATTAGAGTACTGCATACTACATTTTACTACTAGTAGTACATGTACCTACATGTAGGTTAAAGAGGGAATACTTACACTTGAAACTAATCAAACAAAATCTGTGGAAACATGAGCCAAGGATTTTCCCAAACTTTAGTCTGAAACTCATCAATCACACAGTCCAGTGGAGAGGGGGGATCATTTCATGGCTGGCTGGAATTTGTATGGATGCATGTTAACCTCTCACCCTGTCTACAAACTATGGATGCACAATGACTGGTTTTGTATACAAACTGCCCACTGCCCCACCAGATATGGTTACATTTGTTGGCATTTTAAATAAATTGCTTAGAAATTTGGGTGGGACTTATAGGAAAGTTCAGGTTTACTGACCTGCAATGTAATGACAGAGTTGTAATTTGTCAACGTTGACTCAAAATAGAGATTTGGACAATGTTTGCACACTTGTTTATACCCATGGAGGAATATTTTAACAGCCAACTTTTTGTGCTTAACTCCTTGCGTACAGATGACGGAATTTGGCACAAAAAAAACAAAGCCACCAGGCCGGATGACTCAATTGGCCGCCGTTTGTGCAGTTTCAATCCATTTTTGGATTAAACAGTGCCACCAGGCCAGATGACACCATTGGCCGCTGTTTGTGCAGTTTCAATCCATTGTTGGATTATTGTGTATAGGTTACGCTTGACTGCACAAACACATTGTAGCGGTTCGCTTGGCTGCCAGAGCCGCGCGGCACCCCGACATCTCCCGTCAAATAGCATACTCAAGGGGTTAAGAATAAAATGCCTACTGATACAGTACCTTTATGTACGTGTACATTGTACATGTTCAGTACTGTGTAATTGAAAGTTAACAATGCAAATACAAATGAGATTTGTTTTTGTGAACTGAATTCCTGTTCCCATGCACATTTCATAAAACCTCTACAACAAGAAGTGCAAAACCAGTGTGAATTTTGTGTTTTTTAAACAAAGACAAGAATGTTTTTCTTACTTCAATTTGCCACTTCAATAATATGCAAAATGCTTTTCACTCAAGGAAAATATTTTCACGAAAGTGAGAAAAAAGGTGAAAGTGTTTTTCCCGCTTTGAGAAAAAATTTCAAAGTGAGATAAATGGTGAAACGGTTTTCCACTTTAATATAGGAAAAATGTCCCACTTTTGGTACTTTCCCCTTTTGTGAAATGAAAGTAAATACCCACCGAAGAGAGAAAAAATACTTCCCCTTCTAGTGATGTATGTGGAACTAATTTCCTTGTGTACACGAAATCATCTGAATTTTGTATCAAGTACAATGGTAGGTTTATTAGTGAAAAGGAGAATATCTTGGTACAAAGAGAAGCTGCAGAATGTACATGTATACATGTACCTCAGACAAGTACATGATCATGTTCTAGGGCTGTTCATTTTCGAATAATGTAGTATTCAAATATTCGAAACTGCCCTAACATGTTCATGTACATAATATCACACTCATGTCTCATTTCCCAGGACAGTTGGTGCTTCAGTGATTTAGCACAATGTCTTGATACCACCATAACCTTGTGTTATAAGCCATTTGCCAGTTAAATTTGAATAACATCTGGTACACTAACGTTGAATTCTCCAGACCAAAGAGACTGTTGTATATCACGTGATTCGGGGCAAGCCTTATGCTAGCAACCCCCAGCTCCAGAATGGTCTGGTGTCTTGGTGCCATTCTCACCCATTGTGAACAATGTATTGGTGCTAAACATCTCTTATGTAACTATGCAAGAGCTTGCCCCGAATCACGTGATATAGCAACAGTGTCTTTGGTCTGAAGAATTCCAAGTTAAAATGTGCCAAGCCTTTGGAGCAAGTCAGTGTACCAGATGTTATTCAAATTTAACTCGCAAATGGCTTATTCTGTATTTGCTGCCTTTTCTGTCGACCACTTCTCATTTGCCACATGAAGGCGAGTGGAATAACATTCCCAAATCTACCAACACTGAACAACACCTACTCCACATACATCGAACATGCACACGTACATCGAACATGCACCCATACATGTATGCATTCTGATTTAAATATTCAATAAAACCTGCAGTTTCTGCACATAATACCCGAGAGCAATTTGTGTTCAGGTTTAGTCTATTAAACTCACATTTTCCCCAGGAAATTTAGTCATCCTGATACCCAGACAAAATCAAAAAGTGAGGGGAAAAACATCAAATCTGATGTTGCTCAAAGAATGGCCTTGACCGTCAACCACTTGGTGTAAACAGCAAATACATGTAATTGGAACATACCTTTGCAGACAATGAGACCACCCCAAAATGCCAGCAACTCTGGGAACAAAATACTCAGCTTAAATTGGCTTTCAACCACAGTAGAGCCACAACCACAAGGTCAGTGGAGGTGTGAAATGCCAGAATAATACAGGAAGTAATTCAATGTTTAATTGAAGTTTCTGATGGAGCATGGAGGGATTGCCAATTATGCCCTGTGGGGCCATTAGGAAGTTCCTTCATCATTCAGTTTCAAAATTGTCTTTAAATTGTGATTCTAAACCATCACCATGACTCTTAAGTCACAAGAGCTACCATACATGTACTTTGAGTAACGGGCACTGTAACAGATCTTCCCCAAAGGAAATTAATATACATTGTAGGTACCATCAAACACTCTCATCACTCACATAAAAGGTATAATACATGTACATGTAAATCATTCCATAAATTTGGGGTCCCAAAGTGTGACATTTTTTGGCTGTCCCCGTTACTTGATGGAAATTACACAGGTCAGGTGTATCATTTTGACTTCACACTTTTTTACTTGTTTGGCAGGTACTTTACACAATCACTCTTGGAGATAGAAGGCATTAACCCTAACCCCCTAGACCCTTTTTGCTAGGAACCATCCTCAACCCTCCAAAATCCTCCGATTGCCCTGCCCCCAAAAATGCATTCATCCTCAATCCTCTAAAATCCTCATGTGCTTTAAACACCATTCATTCTCAATCCTCCAAAACTACAAGGAGGATTTGAGGATTGAGGTGGGTTAGGGTTAAAGAACGTGTCTGGAATTGCAAAATCTTATACATGTCACTATGTAACAGGGACACCAAAAAATGTCACACTTTTGGACCCCAAATTGATGGAATGACCCATGTACATGCAGCACTGCCAGAGCTAACAGTTACAGGGGCAGTCTTCATGTACATTGCGTGATTTAACATGTACTTGAAATAAACCTGTCAAACTTTGAGCTCAGTCCATCATCCCAGCCAAGAGAAAATAGTGGGGGGGGGGGGGGGGGAACCACTGTTTTAACATCAATTTTGTGCATATTCACGCAAGATTTTCATTCTGAAACTGAAATAAACCACAGCATTTTTTTTTAGGTCTTCACGTTTTCTCATACACGAAGAATTCCAGATAGAAATATTCTCAGGATTTGGTACCAGTATCACCTTTACAAACTGTAAGCTTTCAGTCCGAAAACAAAAATGTGCGCATTTACCAAAGCTGTACCATACCTTTAACATTGTTTTAATGTGGGGTTGTCGTGCTTTACTGGCACAGTTTACAAATGTACTTTCTTTTCATCTTGAAAAACAGAAATTTAATAGTCACTCCTACATGTAATATTAGTTAACCTTAACCCTCCAGGGTATTTTGGCGAGAAACCCTGCCAGGCGCATCAGATTGCATACTTTGTCACATTGACTTGTGTGCAGAGTGCAGCAAGGTCAAGCTGTCACCACAGATGCACTGTGCTGCGTCTGGCAGGGTTAGGGTTTACGTGAAATGGCAAAATTTCAAGTTTACTGGTATTATAACAACTCTTGAAAATCAGATAACTTGTGCAACACGGATCAACTTAGCATCAGAAAAAAAAGTTAGACACAAATACACCTTCAATTCCAGAAAATATCTGTTAAATTGACATACAGCACACTAATATTTTAGGGCCTTTACTTCATTAATATTACAAGTAAAAAAAATGCCAATTCAAATTTCTGGAAAGAAGTGTAGTTTTGCTTTTACAGCTAGCCCTACATCACCTTCATCCATTTTTGTACACATGCATACAATGCGTACACTTCCCCCTGCGAACACCCGCAAGGACACTGCTTTGACAGACTGGGTATTGATAAGAAATGTTTGTGCTTGAAAAAATTCCCTGGTTGCGGCAAAGATAACGATCAGTTCTGCTTTCAGCATGCCACTGAACTCGCCTGAACCAGTTATAACCTTTGCGGGAATCTTCACACCACACAGTCACACGAATACATTTGTCACTGTCCATGCGCATGTACCTGTGTACAATAGGCTTTAAAATATGCAATGCATTACACCATGAGTAACAAAACCACATGCTGGCCTACAGATGTGCAATTTCCAGGAATGACCCTATCAAAAAGAAAAATTGTACAATCTTCACCAGTAACCAAAATACACCTACAATGTACATACATGTGTACAATGTATGTGCAACTTAAGGCCATTACAACAGAAAAACTGTTTCACAGGCCAAGACATGTTGTATGGGTCAAAATCAGTCAAGGTGATTGTTTTTGACCCTCCTGCCATAGTACAAAACCACATGTAATCTAATCATGTATGTGTAAAAGTATAGCAGGGGAGGTGGAAGAAAATGTTGACTGATTTTGACCTTTTCAATAGTAGGAGGGTTACATGCATACCTTCAGGATTGGGGCATTGTGGCATCATTTAAAGACTGAAAAAATTATCCCCAACAGTCCCAAATCCTCCAATTTCAATCTGATTTTTTTTCACATACCCAAGGGACTAAGGCGTGGAATTCATGTGTCCGTATTGCATTATGCGTAAAAATTAAATTACACGGAAAGCAATGGATCACGCAAAACGGATAACGCATTGCGGATGATCCATTGCTTTCCGTGTAATTTCATTTTTATGCATAACCCAATAAGGACACATGCATTCCCGGCCTTATTTAAACCTAACGTGCTGAATCCAAGTACATGTACATCAAATAGCAGGACATTTTTGTTGGATGTTGTCCATCTTGGACGTGAACGAAAGATCTTTGGTTCCGGCTGTTGGATTCTGTTGGATTCAGCAGGGTCCACAGTTCTGAAACTGTTGGACGTTGTTGGATCCAACATGGTCCTGGTCCTGCATAATACAAGGGACTTACAGCAGGGTTTGAATCATGCAAATCTACATGTAAGTTATATCTGCATGTGGTTTAACCCTAACCCCCAGACCCCTTTTGCTAGGAACCATCCTCAATCCTCCAAAATCCTCCGATTGCTCTACCCAGAAAATGCATTCATCCTCAATCCTCCAAAATCCTTCTGTGTTTGAATCACCATTCATTCGCAATCCACCAAAATCCTGCTGTGCTTCATTCACTACTTACCCTCAATCCTTCAAAATCCTCCTGTTTCTCAAACACCATTCACCCTCAAACCTTTAAAATCCCGTTTCTCAAACACCATTCACCCTCAATCCTCCAAAATCCCCTTTCTTGAAATACCATTCATCCTCAGTCCTCCAAAATCCTCCAAAGGTGCAAAGAGGATTTTGGAGGATTGAGGTGGGTTAGGGTTAAGGATCATCCTGACATTTGTGTGCACACAATAACTCTAACAACCCAACCCAACTTCAATTATGTTCTTTTATTTCAAGGTCCATTGGTCTTTCCCTTGAAACACTTTCCAAGAATAGAGACCACCAGCTTCAACCCTACATTGTACCTTTAAAACTTATTTTTGTGGGGGGGGGGGGGGGGGGGGGGGGGGAGGGGCACACCGATTCCACCTTGCTGGTTTCTCCAGCTAATTTGCATAGATTTTCAGAGGCCGAGGTGTGCTCCCAACTTAACAAATCCACCACGGCCCGGCACAATGGCAATGGAAACCGTGCATTGATCGGCATGCCAAACTGCTGCAGGGTAGCCCAGCGAGTGAAGCGTGGGGGTTCAGACTGGTTTCCTATAATCCCAATCAAGAGGCTAGGCAATTACAAAATGGATTGGGGATAGGGTTACATGTGAATTACCCTTCGCCCTACGTCTATCATTTGGCTCAGCGATATCCGATGCATGGAGAGAAAAGGCCTTTTCACACTACGAAAAATCTCAGTGTTGGACCCGGGTCCGACCTGTGTTAACTAGACTGCCCTTTTCACACTGCAACATTTCAACACGGCACTGACCCGTGTAGAGCGCTCAACCCGGGTTGAAACTCAACCCTGCTCGGGAGGTGGGTTGAGAGCTCTTGACCCGTGTAGAGAAGTTCGACCCGTGTTGAAAGTCGTGTGAATGCCTCCGGGTTGAGTTAGACGATAACAACTTTTGTTTGAACAAAAGTCTGGACACACAAAGACCCCTGAAAACACTTTGCTGTCCAAACGCTTTTGGAAAAATGTTACTTCAGAACAGGATGATCTCTTTAAATTTGCTGGTACCCGCTGTGCTTTTGCACGCATACGATGAAATGTTTAGCACGAAAGAAAAGCCGTCAAGATGCGATGCGCACACGTGCAATTGGAATACCGAACTAGTTTATTTGTGCATGCTACTTTCACGAGATTACTTTTACTCCGATATGTCCAAGAAAATGGGCCCCAAATCAGACAAAAAACCGACATGGAGTGAGGAGGAGGTGAATGCTATGTTGGTTATTTAGGCCGACAGCTCCATCCAAAGCCAGCTCGACGGAACGACCAGAATGCAGTAAGGGGTATTTTCTGATTCGACCCGTGTCGGACCCGTGTAGATTTCAACACGGGTCGAACGTACATAGTGTGAACAGGCCTAAAGTTACGCTTTAAAAAATGTTTTTTAAAAGGGGTGCTACAAGTGGCAATGCTTTAGAAAAATCGGAACTGAATAAAGCAGGTCACTGAGAACAGATGAAACGTACACACGTAAACGTGTACATCAACTACACAAACACAATATACACATGCTTGGTTACGAAATTGTTTTTCTTCTACTCCCAATATACATGTACATGTACGTGATTTTCTCTTTTGGGGCATATTACGTATTTTCAAAAATTATTGCCTGTAGACGGTATAATATACAGTTTAATAAAAAAATGTTAATCAACATCATAATTATACACATTGATTCACAATATTTCATTTGTCTTTTGTGGTTTTAAACCACTTTTGTGGTTTTAATAGCTCCTGATCAAAAGTATCAAAAACAGGGCTCAAAATATCAACTGGACCGCGTCCAGTGATTTGAGTTTTGGTCTGGTGGTCTCGTGATGGTTTCATACACTGGATCAAATGTTACCATTGAAGTCCGGTTTTACTAAATCTGGTGAACCCAGTCTGAAAAATCCCAAAAATTTCTGGAATGGCCATTTTTACTTTTGACGCATGAAGTTTTAGACAGTTTCTCCGACCAAACCCCTCTCGCTAAAAAGGTTAGCAAAGGAAAAAACATTGTGTATTCTTATTTTTACCATTGGTCTTGTGAAATACCTTCCAGTCTTGTAAAACTTTTGAGCTACATGTACATGTAGTCTAGTAGATTTTTACCTGAAATTCGAGCCCTGAAAAATATTGCTTTCATAAACTGTTTTCCATTATTTTTAACCACATAGTATGGCGATTGATGCTACATGTACATGTACATGTATGTCTGGTTGAATATCCATGTATTTATTTGTACACATACTATTTGAAAATAATACACTCCAACATTTTAACAAATTGGTTTTATGCATACATGCATACATGTAGGTCACAGGCAGGACAATACAGCAAGAGATTACCATCTCGTAACCTCGTTACAGTGTAGTTTCTCTTCTTTTTTTTTCTCGGGTGCGTCTACTTGGACTCACTTTGTTCAGCTTTGCCATCCCGCACTAGCCTGTGATAATTCATCCAACAGAGATAGGGAGAGACGGAGCACACTAGTGGGATGAGTCACACTACAACGATTCATTATGATCAATCGCTCACTGTGTCAGTTTGGGGGGGGGGGGGATTGTGAGGCAGCGGCAACGTAACTACAGCAGAGGAATCAAGCATACAACCCACAGCAAATTAGTTGGGATTTTTGACTGGCAAATAAATCATGGAGGATCCCCCTGCATGTGCGTTTCATATCTGGCGGTATCAATCACTCTCATTAGATTAGTGCCGCAGATTTCCCTTCGTTTTTTTTCCCTGAAGTTGACGATATTTCATTAGAATGCATGGCAAGCAAATTGTGAAATATTAATAAGTTAAACATATGTACATGTACGTGTAGCACACAACTAAACACAAATGAACAATCTACATTGTAATGTACAAACTGTACATGTACATGTATGTAAATCTTATGTAGATTTTGTTGAGGTTCGGCTTGTTAATCCGAACAATTTATTACAAGTCCCTTCCAATGCTGAGGGATTGTGTTTGATGAAAGTGAATTCCATACAAATAAAAACAAAAACTATCACTCATTGAGTTACTGCAGTATTTCCCTATAGTACATTACTCAAAAACAACTAAATGAATAAATGTAAATTATGTGGACTTTCGCCGGTGCCATTATAAAACTTTGAATTTGGACGTACGCCAATTATTATAGCATTTTATCTTGAACAAACACAACATGTAATCTTAATTTTGTATGACTAGCCTTCCTATCTACATGTATGTACAATCCACATTTCAATGAAGTGAATGAGTACATTGGAATGTTCTTTTGACAAAATGAAGGAAAAACACAGAACACGAGGGAATATTACATGACATGCATTCTGTACATCATTTGGAATTTTACAAATGGAACAATCACCATCTCTCTTAGCACAACTGTCTACATGTATGTGGACAGAAACAGCTGGCAGTTATTTTATCCAAATACCAACGGAAATGATCTGTCATGCTTATAGAAACCTTTTTGGCCTCATAAGTTGCTTTATTACCGTTACAATTACTGTAGGTGCACAACGTATTTTCTGTTTTCAAAATGTTGACTTTCACTTTTGGGTTATGAATTTCGTTTCATTAAATAGGACGTTCAGTGGTTAGTAAAGTCTGCGTCATTTTTTATTTTTATGTAGAGTGCATATTGTAAAATCAAACAGCAAATTATTTCTGCCATGAAATACTAAAAAAGTGACTTTTGAGAGCTAATTTTTATCAAGTCGCCTCTAGCCCGCTGTTGCCATGTCTAAAAGTCATCGTTGTGGGCAGCAAACAATTTTCCGTCATAGGATGAACTCCCCTTTTGTGTCTAGCACAAGTTACAACAGGAGAGTTCGTCCTATGATGTTGATTTGTTTGCTGCCCGCAGAGACGACTTTTAGACAAATGGCACCAGCGGGCTGGTGCTGCGCTAGAGGGGACTTGATAAAAACAGCTCTCAAAAGTCACTTTTTTGGTATTTCATGGCAGAAATAATTTGCTGTTTGATTTTACAATACGCAATCTACATAAAAAATATTTTAAAAATGACGCAGACTTCTCTCAGCAATCAACATCTTTAAAACTAATGTGTGCCATGGTACATTGTACAAAGTAGATCAACAGGCTGAACACACTTAATTTTGTCATTCTCCCCCCCCCCTCCCATAGAACTTACTGCTAAAAATATACAAGGCTGTACACATTATGTTTGGAAGTGAGACTATGTAAAAGTTGACTTATTTTCATTGTATCTTTGCAGTAACACACAGGGTTTGCTCAGTCTGTTGTCCGCTGAAGCGGAATGGCATTGGCCCTCACACTGTAGCATTTGACAGGCGGAATTTGAACAGTAGTAAAGACAACACATTCCTATGGGAGCCTTCACACCTACGCTCGAGTGCACACACACTTAAGCACTGCAAACTCAGGTTAATGAGGAAGCATTATTAAAATAACTCCCCTGAATACACTGGCAGCCTGCTTGGCGATCTCTGCCATTAGCGTAGCGTGTTAAATTAATACATTGGCCTCCTGTTTTAGAGCAACCAGGGTTGGTGGCAGATGACTGGCTTGAAATAGGATTAGATGTTATGCCACAATGGGTCTGCATTTAACTGTGTCCGGCTTATTGTTTATGTCTTTTGCACAATGGTAATTTAGAACACAAAATGCTGGATGCATTTATAATTTTTCTCCTGCAAAAAATATTGACACAAATCTAGCTCAAATCAACAATTGTGATGCGATCAAGCAAAATCAGTCAGAACTCGGCAATCCTCGTTTTGAGATATGGGCCAAAATATGTTCATAGTGGAAAATTCAAAATTGACTTTATTTCAAAAACAGAAGGGAAAAACATTCTTCTTTCACATGAAAATATGGCATGTATTATAAATGTGCTAAAAATGACTCAATTAAAGTACTGTAACTTTAAAGTTTTTCTTTTTAATGTGCCGGTGTTCAAATATTTGTAACTTTTTAACCAAAGGTCGTATTCACATGGAGTTTTCACTAATAGGGAGCTTGAAGTACGCTGCAAATGAATATGTAAAAATCCCAAAATTGACCAGGGCCTACTTCAGACTGATTTTGCTTGATCGCATCACAATTTATAATTACTTTTCGGTGCAGATATACATGTAATCCTTACTTTTAAGAATATCAAATTCTTGTCACAATTTTGTTTTTCTGTGTTATAAACCTATTGAATACGGATGACGGCTAGCCGCAGTTTGAAAAAAGACCCCATTTGGTGGTTGATGGCTATACCCACATTTTCTACATATTCAATCCATCGTTTGGTTATTGTGAGCATTACGCTTGGCTGCACAAGCCAATTGTGTGCATTATGCTTAGCCCCACAAGCCCATATCAGCGCCCCACAGCCAGGCAGAAGGGGTTAACTAACTCTAGGTTCTTACTTAGATTTCAAGTTAATTGTTTTAGTTCTCTGGATTCTTTGTTGATGGTTCTCGTTATTCATTCTTAATAGTCTAACGTTTTAGGAGGATCTTCCTCACAAAACCTTATAAAGCCACACTTTGTTAAGGATTATGCATAGAATGCTGGGAGGAAAATTGAAACGGGCAAACATAAAAATATTTATTAACCCTAAATCCCTCCATCGTTTTTCCTGCAAGTAACCTGAATCCTCCAACATCCTCTGATTTCAAAGTGTCAAAGCTGCATGTACGGTAACCTGAATCCTCCAAAATGTCTTGCAGTGGACTAGTTACCTATCCCGACCCTATTCATACTGTGAAGAGATTAGCTGGTCTTGTTTCAGTGTGAGGGGCTGGTTCTTCCACATAATCCTCTGTAGCTCACACCAAGGGCTTGTGATGGGTGATTTGTATAATAATAATTGTTTTTTAAATCCTCTTATGGGGACCATTGCATGAATCCTCCAAAACCCTTTTGGGTTTTTCATAAACACCCTAGTAACCTCAATCCTCCTAAATCCTCCAGTATCAGATGGGCCTGGTGACCTGGATCCTCTATTTCCTTCCAGGAGGCAAAATCCTCTTATTCCCCTTAATCCTGCAAAATCCTCCGATGCTTCAACTTCCAAAGACCCTCAATCCTCCAAATTCCTCCTTTTGGCAAAGAGGATTTGGGAGGATTTGGGAAGGTTACGGTTAAACAAATAAATAGATGACCAAGAAATACATGTGAAGTGGCAGCGATGTGTTTCACCAAAGATAAGCGATCACATGTTAATTTCACTGTTTATTTTTCTCAACTTTTAATTCATGTTGCAAGCAGTTTTTCTAATGTGTACACGATCAGCAATTGTACAAAATACAAGCACATGTGTGTGCAGAACATGGGTTTATGATTATGCTTTATGACACGTTCCTGATAGTGTAATAGAAACCAGTTCTTGAATGCTCGACTTGTCCTGGTATGCAAACTCAAACAAGATGTTATGTCAAAGGGACATTGTAACAATTTTTCTTAGACATGCACGGTGCATTTCCAATTTTGTTTTATGAAAGTTCGCCTCGAACAAGGCTAAAAGCCACTCGAGGTACGGAGCTACAAAAAGAAAAAGAATCAAAGATACAAGAGGTAGGAATTAATATTCCTCTTGAAGCAGGAAAGATCGTACGATGACGGCAAACATGCAAAGAATTCCATTGAGACACAACGAGGGGAAAAATCTACTGGCATACATGTAGCTTTTCTATATCTAGAGTATCAATCGCCTTCTTTCCCATTCTTAAAGTCGTCTATATGATATGCACATACAACTGTAGAAAAAAATACAAAACCCTAGACAACCACCAGTATCCAAACATTAACATTTTAAAATAAAAATGATTGTAAAACTGATTTTTGTAGGATTTTTGTAGTTCACCGTTTTCACCAGACACTGAGACATGAATGTTTATGATTATATACATGTATGTGCAATATGTGCAATGTAGGGATAAACGTGTTGGGGTATTCAAACCGCGGACGAAAAATTCCGGAGAACAAAAGAGAACAATATCGTCTGCGATTCCCAGCGTACGTCCGCAATCGTGTACAAATCAAACAAAAGAGGGAACAATAGGATGTCCGCGTTCGACGGTGGATACGCGTTTGTGTGTTCTTGTCAAGAGCCTGAAAAAGGGCCAAGGGAAGCCTGACTATTCATGTCTTGGCCTAGACATTTTAATTGACAAAGCAAAAGGTTTGGCTTGTGCATGAAAACTGAAATCACTGAACAGCGTTGTCATTTTGTGACTAAAAGAAAAGAAAAAATGACCTTTAGATTCATGAAGTGGACCCACTGCAATTTTTTGTTAGTTTTTATTTTTAGTTAGCTTATTGATGGGTAACTAGTCCATGAACAGATAAAATTACAGAATGGTACCGGTAAAATCAGTCACTCCTTTCCAGCTTTTTGTTTTTAATATCCCAACCCTTTTCAATTACTATTCAAGGGATAGATATTATTTTGTGCAAATGATGGTGCATGGTCCATGTATTTACATGAGCCACATGTTTAATGTATCACATTACATAACCTACATTCAGTATATATGCAGACACATGTACATTATAGTGAAAATAAACGTTCTATATATACATGTACATGACACTGTACCACAGATGTTTTCTATTGTAGAATATTTGCCAGTATACATGTATGTACCTGTTTACCAGAAGTTCTGGCTCTGGGTAGATGACTCACAATGAGTGTTGTAATGTTAATGACCAAGCTACAACAGTGTAATGTTCAGGTATGCAGATATGATGCATCAAAGCTTGCTCATTGTAAATCTGCAGCAATTTCTTTAATGTCTGTAATAATAATTTCCCTTCAGAATTATTTCCGGCTACATGTATGAACCCTCGTAATTTGTTGTGTATGCTTATCTGAAAATGTGAAAAAAGGGCATGTTATGTGCAGAATACACATACATGTGTTGTACCCTAAGTTGAGATTTTTTTCAAAGAATGCCTTGCGACGTTACTGTACATGTACATGTGTAGGTGTGGATTTAAGAAAACAGAAATTCACAACTCATCATATTTAAAGGAAATTCTATTTCTTTTTATTAACAGGAAAAAACCTTTGTTTCAATATGAAACTTGATCTTGATCACAAATTTTTATTGAAGAGCTCAATTCTACATTCAAAATTTAGCATTGTACACTGTACTTTTGACATCAGATATTTTTATCCACAGAAAAGAAAAGGCAAATTTCGACTTTGAACAAAGAATGCTTTGTGCCTGCATAATCAAGTAAAACAACTGACCAAAATGACAGTTACTGTATACATGTGTAGTTCAATGGCACCATCACAATTTGACAAGAAATCGATAGCCAAACCATCACTGCTGTGTCCCCTCTTAGTGCAGACGGCTGGCCGGGCAAGCCAAGACCGGGCAAGCCAAGACGCAAGAGCCTGAGCATTTCTTGAGTTAATATTATCCCGATGCCTCTGGGGATATGCTATAGATTCAAACTGCTCCTCTGCAGCAAATTAGTCTCTAATTGAAGAATGTTGCTGGAGTATTTTTTTTTTTTTTTTGAAGGCTGATATGACAAGTGCAGCAGGATAAACTGTCATATCTGTTACTGGTCTAATGGAGTACATCAGCAGAGCTTCGACACAACAAACAACGGAAAAACAAATGTACAGATTGCAGTATGTAAGTCACAGGATCTGCAATGTCCAAAGTGCAAATTTAATGTTTGCACCAGCCATGCAACTGTGACAAAACATTGTCTTAACCCCTTGCGTAGGGATGACGCCATAGGGCGCACACAAAAGTGCCACCAGGCCGGATGACACCATTGGCCGCTGTTTGTGCAGTTTCAATCCATTGTTGGATTATTGTGCGTCATGCTCGACTGCACAAACATTGTAGCGGTTCACTTTATAGCTGCCAGAACCGCTGCAACACCCCGACGTCTCCCGTAAAATACATGTACCGTGCCCAAGGGGTTAAGGGGACACATTGGAACAACTTGGAGGTGGAAAGGTACTTGTCCTAAAATCGGTACGGTTGGAAAGATCAGTCAAAATATAATAATGCATACAACCATTCCTTGAAAATGCGCCGTTTGTCTTAAAAATCACTGATGAAACACATACTAACCAGTTTCCAAAAGTCCGACTTTCTGAACCAAACTTTCGCCCCCCCCGAGACAATTTTTGTTACTGATTTTCAGGCAAAAGGCACATTTCCAAGGGATGGTGGAGTACATTATTAAGGGGTGAGATTGGAGGAAAAAGAAAAATCCACGAAAGATTTAGAGGCATTTAATTTGTATGGTGTTGATGAAAAATGCACAAGAAAAATGCATTTTCTACCAAAAGATAGTTCAAAATTGCCAAAAATAGGGTCATTAGAATGAAAAGAAGACTGTTTCAAGTTGCACAGATCATTTCTAGATTTAAATTTAAATTGATATCTAAATTTAAATTTAAAAAAATTATATTTATTAAAATTAAATTTTTATTAATTTTTTTCCTCAAATATAAAATTAACAATTAAATTTAAATTTAATATATATTTTTTTAATTCCTACAATACAAGTTTGATGCTAAAAAAAACCCAGAAAAGCCCTGCGTTATGTTCAAAACAGACGCAGACCTCTAGTTCAGTTTGCTGTTATAGTGTCCTAAGAACAATATCTCATACAACACCATTTCAATGGGAACACTATTCAATAGCACACCTGACATTGCATCATGAGAAAAAAAAACACATGAAAAGGTATTGGAACAAAATGCAGTACAGCAAATAGAGTTGGAGCAAAAGTTTGTCAGTTTGTCTCCGGTCCGTTTTATTCCATCAAGTTGTCTATAAAAGACAATACAGCCGCCTGTTGCCTCTTTAAACTGCCCGAGGCTTCCACACGCCCATTTCAGCTGCTTCTGGCATTGGTGAGTGATGATGCTGTTTGTTGTCTCTGACGGAATTGGTTACAAACGACCAGGATCAGCACATGGGATACTGTGCTAATTTCCATCATTTACATGGCCGCTTTTCCAGGGGAATGGCGTGTCAATTTCATATTATTCCAAGCATCTCCGATGTACATGTATACTTCTCCCGGTGTGAAAAATGTAGCCCTGGAAAGAGGGTTACATTAATCACCTCTCGTGCATTATGCAGTGATGTCATTGTATAAACTGCCAGCAGCCAATAAGCAAATGTTGAGTTGAGACCACTTGAAGGCATTGACGCTTGACACCAGTACATCCAAACGGCAGGCTAACACATTCAAGCCAAGAAAACACCATGCGCACTCAATTATATACTCCTTTTCCCCCCCTTTTTGTTGGGGAGGGGGGTGTCATGAATTGGAAAGAAATACACATAGGCCAATACTAAATTTTCATTTCCATAAGTTCTAAGATGTAGTTGCCACAATCTGAAAGGTTTTCTCTGGAGTTTCAGGGTTTCTTCATATCATGCTGAATACCAAGCTAAATCAGTGGCCACAATGAAACATCTCAACAGCAAGTACGTATTCCGGACAGAACAAAGGCATGCCGTAGTTGATGGCCTTTTTGACGAACTTGGGATTCTTGCTATATTAAATGCTCCCAGTCTTTGGGCTTCCTTGAAAGTAATGACCTCACACCTTTAAACCTTCCTGTCAATGCCTGATATACAATAAACCACAGAAGCTCTACAAGAGGCTGTGGGATTTAGTGTTTAGCAAGTAAAAGAAAGTGGTGAATATCCATGTACAGAAGTGATCTGCATGCATGTACATATGTAGTTGTGAAGGACTCCCTTTCCTGAAGCAGTTACTTGAGAGTGGGCGAAAGCCTATTAACGGTAGTATACATCATTTGCTTAACATCAAAAAACAAAACTACTGAATTATTATGAAATACCATACTAGACTGAAAGTAAATAGTCTCGAGCATCCTGTGAAATCATGGCACCCGGTGTGCTGTCATTTTCAAGAAAAATGGAAAATTTTATCAATTTCCAACGATTGGCGGCCGACAGTTCCAAATTATGGAATCGAGTACCCGTAACCGAACTAACATATTACTTAGTAATTTCTCAGACTATGAAAAAGAAAGTTTGTGTGTGGGGAATTTTCAAAATGAAACCCATGGTACATATGGACAAACAAAACAGATTAACGTTTGCAACGCTGGCAAAAATAATTGTTTACACTGTAAAAAAGGTATGGAGCTCACTGTTCACTTGCAACTTGCTGCATTGATTCTCTGATGTGGCAGTATTAACGTGCGGACCTTTACGAACAATATGAACAGCAATTTCCGAAATTTAATTTTTGGGATTGGCTTTCTTTAACGAATACCCGGGTACCCGTGCTTTTTCTCAATTGGATACCCGATTCCCATAATACCCGCAAACGCACACCCCTAGAACAAAAGGTTGTTTTTAACAAAATCCAACACTGGATTGAGCATGGTTAGGGTAAGATGGTCTTGGCAAAATCGGCACAATTGGTTTTGTTCAAATACATAAACATTCAAACTTGGCTCTCTTTCAACCAGAGCATGCACTTGAGTTTCAATATCAAGCATTCCACCAATTACTTTGGTTCATTTCAAAAATGCCTACCGATTGGATCCACTACGGATCCATTACTGGTATTCCTTGTCACAGATCCTGGGATGAACACATCCAAATGGAAACGAGAGACAACAGTTGGCAGAGAAATAGTGCCTGAATCGTCACTTCAGACAGGCCTAAAAAGGTCAGTGTCATCATCGCAGCTCATGTCTGGTCATAAACCACAATAATTATCTACAATGACAAGGGGCCAATTACATGGAGCTGCCATGCAAACAAATGGTTTAACACAAACATGGCTTGCTTGTAAAAACAGGTTAGGACAAGTTTTAAAAAATTTTTTTTTAAGCACCCAGGTTTTTGTGAAAAAGGAAAGAGGGGCTTTCTATTTTCCAGATGGCCGCCAGTCTTTTTACAAATTTCCAACTACATGTACCATAGGTTTTTGAACTGTTTCACCTTTCCACTGGTAATTTTTAATTTGTTTTTTAAATCTAGGCGGCCCCAAAAAGGAAGCTGGCAGGGACGTTAAACATGTTTTTGTTTTTTTACTTCGCCTCACCAGACAAAACTCCATGTGCTTTGCATGCTAAGCAAACATGCTAAACATACTAAGCTGAATACCAGTCACAGCAATATGCATGTACATCCCATGAAAATTTGGTTGGTAATCCTGTTTTTTGCCCACGAACATTTTTCATGCTAAGCAGCTCCACCAGATTGGCCCAATATTTTGGGATGGGTATTAATACTCCGAATACTTGCAGGTCTTGAAAAAGGGAACTTTGGGTAAGAACTACTAGGTATTGGGCTTGTTGAATAGTACAAAGTTCTGTTTTCTTCCCAGGATTCATTTTATAAGTTCTTTTTCAAACCGTCAGATTATTAAATTAGAGTACACATGCGAATATTTAAAAAGAAATTCATGTAGATGCTTTAATTCAAGTTCAGCAATGCCAAAATGTTTTAATTTGAAAACCCATCATGTGAAAGGGTTTACGGGTAAAGTCCCATTTATGAACAACAGTTAATGTACACTTGTACTTCAACCTTCCTACTACACGTACATGTGTATTATAACTATCACAACCTATTGAAAAACCAAATCCTCTCCTCTCCCACAGCTTGTGGTCTCAACCTGTCACTCGATAGGTTTTAATAGATAGGGTAGTCGGCTCTAATTTGGCACCTGGAGAGGGAGGGTTAAAGACATGTTACATGTACTAACAGCTTGTTAACCATAACCTCCCAAAATCCAAAAAAATCCAACACCTACGCGTACATGTTACTGATGTACATCTGTACATGTCATGTAGTAGGCACTGCTTGACTAATGAATTCAGGAGTACACTTTAAATGTACATGGTGCTTTATGTTGCTTATGTGCCATTAGGTTACTGTACAGAGTTGGATTTTGACATTCAGGAAGCTCCTTGCCAAACTAATATTGACAAAATAATAAATCTCATGACTCACACTTTGCACCATACAAATGAAAAATATTTTCAAATGGCTGGTATCCGTTGGGGAGCCAGAAACCGTGGAAGTGACACCCTCTACTTCAGGTTCTGCCTAGCGTTTAGACTGGTATCAAGAAGGCTGCATTTCAGGGTTGCCCAGTAACCAAGCCAACCGTATTCACCTAGTTTCCATAATCACCTCACAACTGCAGCCTTTAATGCAGGGCCTTATGAAAATCTAGATATTGCATCTTGCATGCTTATGAGCTTTTGATGCCGATGACTCATGAAGCATTTTCCTATTTCCCGCTGAAAAAAAATAAACCGAAACAAAACACACACACAGAAAAAAACTTAGATAATCGGCACGTACATCTGTATGCATGATACCCAATTAAAACGCAGCAGAGGCCAGACACTCTACAATTCCTGCCGGTGATAAATCATTGACGACAGGCCAGGGGTTAGACTGCCAGAGCAGGGAGAATCGGTGTATTGGGAGACGAGAACAGTCTGTGACTCAAGCTGGAATTCCAGATCCGATGGGGAATTCACGGTGCTCTTTGGGGGTATATCAACTATTTGGGTGCACCACACTAAATAAACTCCCATTGACCTCAGTGTAAAATCCATTAACTTCACAGTGAAAAAAAAAAATCCTTATCCAGAAGTCTTTCAGTTTTTGTGACACTACTGAAAATTATAGTTTGAATCTTAATCCGTCAAATTCTTTTCAATTTTTGGCAGGTCAGTCGTTGAGAATTTTTGCTAATTGTCCCCAGAGAGTACAATGTACCACCTCCGAAAATGTGGTTTTTCCCAAACCGGCTGGCTGCCATTTTTTATACAGCATCCTTCCACTTGCCAAGCCAAATAGGACCAATTGTAATGCCAATTTATCAAGTCTTCACAAAAGTTAAAACACAGAACCCCAGGTTATGATAGCTGATCATAATTACACAATCTATCCAATTGCATGACCCCCAAAAACGTATTCAAAAAAAGTTGTGGGTTTACAATTTTTGGTAATCAGTTTGGTGCAGCCATTTTGGCCTATTTAGTGTGGTGCACCCTACATCAACTATTACTCTCAACTCAAGACAACCAAATCCCTTGCAGATCCTGTGTGTCTGACTGCCTCATGCTATGACACTGTTTTCCCAACTCATGTTACAGAGTAATTCCCAAGAGAAAACTCATTGCTGGGTTAGCTCTAAGCATTGGGCCCGATTTCATGGATTTTGTAACCTAGATTTTGAGCTTAATGCCTACAATTCTGGTCTATATATAATACATGCAAAGACATTCTGTGCTAATTCCTTCAAAGTACAGAGTCCTTAATCAGGCCTTGCCCTTAAGCTTTTTTTTAACTAGCCCACCGGGCAAGTTAACTGGGTTTTTTACTAGCCCGCAGAAATTTTTACTAGCCCACATTTAATGGACACATTGTAACATCTCATTAATGATAACTCCCTATGTGTTGGAAATATTGTATTAAAATTTGAGGATTCAACAGTTATACGTGATTTTGCAATCTTGTGGTTGTCCGACTGATCATGTGACTTAACAGAATCTATTCGGAAATTGTCTGTGCCATAGTAGAAAAGGTTCTGTTTCCTTCCACTGCCTCCAGCCATTTTCATTTCGCGGCACACACGGCAAAACATCGTTTGTCCATCGTAGCTTAGCCAGCTGAAGTCCCGCTCCCAGTCTTGTCTGTAGACACGTTGTCTTTTGTTTTTGTCGTAGTTTGTATCATATTCTCTTTTGCTTCCTTTTTTGGAAGGATCAGACACATTTAGATATCGCCACATGACTGAAAACTTTCTACCAACAACGTACGTACACGGCCGGCTGTCATCGATCAAAGGCCCACGCACGAATTACCACACGCATGAACTTTCTTTCATTCACAGTACAGTACACTGCACTGCATGCATGCATGCATGCATGCAAGCAAAAGCTAGCGCGAATATTGCTGAGGTAAAGGACCATCCTCGACTCCATGGGCGCGTGTGCGTTCCTTCACTAACGAAGGAAGATCGCGCAAGGCATAAGATCGCGCAAGGCATGGTGGGAAAACATGGCGCCGCAAGATCGTACCCATGGTAACGAGGTTGGTAAAGGACCAATGCGTATGCTCAGTATGTACATTGTACGTGGAATTCCCCGAATGGGCCATTTATCAAAGCTGGCTTCAGTTCGGGTCACTCGTGACATCGCGCAATGAATGGCATGTGTATGTGTGTGTGTGTGTGTGTGTACGTACGTACGTACGTATAGCCGAAGTTACAACAAGCATGCATGGTGCGGTGGCGCGGCACAAGTATACTGATTGCATGAGAACCCGCAGCGCTGTACAAGTAGTCATTAAATAAAACAAGAACATTCACCCAAACTTCACAAGGACTTCCGTTTTATTCATCTCAAGCAAAAGTGACAATTTTAAACAGGTCGGTATATATTTTTTTGACTAGCCCGCCGGGCAAGTTGAAGAGTGCTTCTGACTAGCCCGGAGCAGTTTTTACTAGACATTGTACGCCGGGCTAGTGCTAAGGTCGAGGCCTGCTTAATTGAGGGATGTGCGCATCGATCCACCGGGAGATTTAGGAAGATTTTACAGGAATGAGAGCTGTAGAGCGCAGCCACTTACAGCTTGATGTTCCTTGAAACTCAATTTGTATAAAACATATGACCTTAACCCTAACCCCCAACAATTTATTTTTTCATATGGCCCTGCTAAATCCAACAATTCCCAACAAAACTGAAATGAGAAGCCTGCTAAATACAACAAAATCCATCAGCAAAATTTGTTGGATTCTGCAGTGTACCACCTACACACCAGCCTTGGCATTTTGCAGAGCTCTACATGTGTACATGTACCCCTGCTGAATCTAACAAAATACAACAAGTACATGTAGTTATTTTTATGAGCCCTGCCAAATCCAACAAAATCCAAAAGAAATGTTACTAGAAGTCTGCTTCCACCCTCCTCAATACGACAATATACATAAAATGTAGCTTCCATCCTGCTAAATGAGACAAATTCAACAGGTATATTTACATATGTACCCATAGCTGCTACCCTGCCGAATACAACAATATCCAACACTCCATGTAGTTTGTGTTGACTGCTTAAATCTAACAAATTAAAACGTTTTTTTTTTTTTTTACAACTGTTGGGTTTTGTTGGCTTTAGCAGGGTTAGGGATACGGTTTCTGCATAGTGGTGGATTTTGTAGAATTCAGGGAGGCTTCTGGCAAGCATTCCCAGGAGGTAATGATAAAAGGAAATTCTCCAAAACATTTGAGCAAAATATACCAACAAATCTAAAGTTTGGGCTTTTGTCTGGCTCAGAAAAGAAGTAGTAATCTTGGTTGCGAATTCAACTTGAAGATCTTCACAAGGGGTTTTGTCCGATGTATGTGCATTTGGGTTATTGTTGTCTGTCGAGTGTTGACTGTTTTAGATTTCATTTCTCAAGCATGCATATACATTGTAGATGCACATTTGCAATACACCAAAACCTTCCATTGCCTTTGATATTTACTTCATTCTAAAATACGCCAATTCCCCGTGTTACCCAAGTCATATCTCGTTGCAGATGCTTTGAATGACGACCAAAAGAAGAGAAAAAACTCATTCAAAAGGTGTCAAACGCATCCAACAAAGACTGGTATAGGTTTGATTGGGCCGCATAAAAGGCTATTTTGCTGAGCCCAGTTGCCGCTTATGATCCCCTGCCCGTCAATCTGGATCTAAATACCATTCCAATCTGGGCACAACGGAGTGCATAAATGAACCAGAAGAACCCAACAATGGCAGGATTTGAAGTCTGTTGGTCGGATTGGCGATGTTTGCTCCTACAACACTGCAGAGATATCATACTATAATTCCAGGAATCTCTGTCTGTGTGTGTGGTACATTTATTTATGTCTGTCCGTAATTCGATTATCTCCAGAACCGGCCAATGTATGAAGTTGAAAATCGGCAGGTATATTGCTCGGGACCCAAGAAAGTGCAGTGCCAAGTTTGAAGTTGTTTGGATGAGCAGTTCTCCAAAAAGCTGCAAAAAAGCAGCAATACCGGAGGCCTAGACCCGCAAACGTGGCAGTATAGACCGCCACGCACTGCTGCACATTTTGAACGGGCACTGGACTGTACCGCCACGGGTATAGACCGCCATGCATTCAAAGGGGCGTGATCTAATATGCAAATTAGACGCATGCGCATCAGTGTTACCAAACAGCTCACATGTGGCATGGAAACATACGCCCGTGGCTTTCTTTAATAAATGCAAGCCAAGCAATTCGTCCGTTTCAAACAGGCACATTTTTGCCTTTGAGAAAGAACTTGCTTAAGTTTGAAACGTCAGGCCAGCTAATTTTTTTATTCAGGCACATTTTGAACGGGCACTGCACTAGTATAACCAATTGAACAAATGTATAGGTTACCAACACCATTGTTATGATGAATTTTAGTCAATGGAAAAGCATGCATAAATTTGTGATAACGTCACAAGTGATGTGAAAGGTTACTAGTACAATGTTACAATTGTAACATTTCATGCAATGTCGGTTTCTACAACTCAAAACATACAACAAATCAATGAGGAACAATTTCTCCTAAGGCTTCCTGTCGCATTTGTTGAATCGATACTTTGGAGAGAAGGATGCAGTTTCTAAAAAGTGGGCGGACATGCTGAACATAATTTTTTTTCTTGGCCCGAGCTTGATGTCACAACGCAACATGTACATGTACAGATGACACTGGTCAGCAATCAGCCATCTACAGAAATGTTTCAATCAACAGGAACAGCATCTTCTTCATCAATGTATACCTGAAGTCCAACACAAAACTCATGCCTGGCCCTACAATGACATTTCCCCAACGACTGTCCCATATTAGTCTAGCTGATGATAGAGTGAAATCCCAGCGGTAAGAAAGGGGGAAACATTTAGAGGCGGGCAGTTCCTGCCTTGTGTGTCCCAGATGAGACTGGCCTGCGATAGATGGATCTATCTGCAAGAACCCAGATGTGGAAATGAATGGACTGACAGTGTTCTCCACGGCCTTAAATTTTAGCAGGGCGGCAGACACAATGTGAGCGCGGAGCGCGAAGCCCTTACGGCGTGGGGTCCGTGGCCCGCTGAAGGGGCCCGGGAAATTTTGGATTCTTGATGCTCTGTGGTGCAATCTGAGGCATTTCCTGGCCACTTTCTTCTGACTCTTTGAATCAAATTTGCTCGTGTTTACAACTTGAAATGAAGGCAAGATTTTTAGGGGGTTAAGCCGGCCGGCCGGTGAGCTAAACATGCACGTGGGCACAGCACGCGTGGATAAGGTATTTTCCGAGAGAAAATGTTACCGAACATTGTAATTTAGGTAAACTGGTTCTCGACGCGACAAAGTGAAAATGATATTACCAGGGAGATTGGAACAGTCCAGAATAATATTACGTGTATAGTTTTATGATGTGAATGCATAATATGTTGCGTACGTTGCGTCCAGATCTGTTCGATTACTATAAACGCTACTGCAATACTGCTGAATGTTAATGCTGGCAAACTCTTCATGTTCGTTCCACAGAGTGCGGTAAACTTCTTCGTACTTGGATAAACTGTGAAGACGGTGGAGAATGGGGGGAAATCCAATGGGAAAAAAAATAGCAGGGCGGTGAAAACTTTAGCGGGGCGGTAAAACTTTAGCGGGGCGGTAAAACTTTAGCGGGGCGGTAAAACTTTAGCGGGGCGGTAAAACTTTAGCGGGGCGGTAAAACTTTAGCGGGGCGGCCCGCCCTGCTAAAACCCCTCGTGGAGAACACTGGACTGATAATGACTGTGAAGTCATCTCCATTCAGAGATTCTACTTAGGACAGTAATAATTTAACGCTAACTACCCCAAGCCTTACAAACTCCAATAGCAGGTTTTGTCTAATTTTGATGGGTTCAGTACTGTAGGGCCTTGGCACCATTACTTTACATGGAGCTATGATGCCCCAATTTGTCCAATGTCCAAAGAATGTGCCATAGGTTTACTGCAGTGTTGGATTTTGACAGGTTCAGGAAGCCTGCTAGTAAAAATGCCTGGGGGGTCTAATAAACAAACTGAGAATGTGTCACACATGCAGGAGATACTGAGATCACAGTGACCACAATATGGATTATTTTTGTAACTTCCTTGACATTCCAATGTTTGTTTTGATTACTCCATTTCTCTATACATTGTATCTCTTTATATGTAAGGTCATAACTATGTACATAATCTCACTTCAGTACATGAAATAATTCTTAGAGCGCAGACCATGTAACTTAAAAAGTTTTGTACTGAATGAGCTCAGATTTAATAAATCTGTCACCAAAATTGTTACAGCTCTGGCATTTATATCTGATTCAATGTACACTGTAAAAAGTACCATACTAAAACCTACAATACCACCCCCACCCTCCATACATGTAAATGTCAACACATTTTATCTTTTTCCTCATCCTTTTCAATGTGTTGATGTATAACCATGGTAACTGATTTAGAAAAGACCACTGTTGAGGTGCAAAGAGATTGCAAATGAACCCTGCAAGTGCTTATGGAAGGAGCTGCGAGCAGCAGAAATAAATGATGACAGGGTTAGTAGGTACAATGTAGGGCAGCAAGGTCAGTGTGGGAAGACTCTTGTCAGCGATATTCAATACTAAGGTCTGCCCCCTTGTTCACTGATAAAAAAAAATCTTTGATGAATGAGACAACACAAATACTAACGCCAGATGATGTCTGGGTCGAGGACAAAGTTATCTTGTATGCATAATTAAGTGCATACATGTACTCTACATGAATTTGTCAATTAGATGAAACATCCATCTTGACCCCAGCCGGACAAAAAAAAAAGTATAGGCAGAAGCATGTACATATATGTATGGACAGCGACGCGCCAATGACAGCGACGCGCCATTGACAGCGACACAGTGTGGCTAGCAACAAGTTATTGACAGTGACAGTACGAACCGTGACAGTATAGATAGTAACAAGGTATTGACACTGACAATATGGACACTGGCACAGTATGAACACTGACGGTTGACAGTGACACAGTATGAACATTGTCACAGTATAGGCAGTGCCACAGTATAGGCAGTGCCACAGTATAGGCAGTGCCATGGCATGAACTGTGACACAGTGACTATGGACAGCGCACAGTATGAACAATGACACCGGCTTTCTCAATATTGCAGAGTGAACAAATTATGTATTCATTCTTTTTGGGTGTGGCAACCCTAAACACTTTCTTTTTTAATTAATTGGCTATTTTTCTAGCAATACAAAAGTTATCCACTTTAAAGAAAACCTCCCACTTTTAGTTATTAAATAATTTCTTTACAAACTGAAACTGAACTACTTGGACTTGCTGCCTGCAAATACATGTAGTTCAGTTTCCACAGGTAGATCTTTTTTTGCACACATGTTAGATGTGCAAAAAGCACCCAAAAGAAAAACTTTTTCAGAGGCCTGTAGATGTAGATGCCCGAACAGGGAAAACAAATCATTAAAATAAAACATACAATTTGAAATTCGTTAAAATAAAAAAAATAAAAAAAATTCCAGTTTGTTGAACAGCAAGATCAGTTCTAAATTTGAATAATGATCCCCTCGTCTAACATACGTGTACATGTGTAAGCAAAATTGTGCATGGGTGGGGGGGGGGGGGCATTAAAACTTTAAGCTATAGTATTCCCTTTTTAAGTGAATGATTCATCAGTGAATCAAGCGTCCACATTACATTTGTAAATGCCCCAATTTCTGGATAATCCCTCTTCGATCTTGGAAATCTGTTCTCATTCTTGCAGCACACTAAGATTTATGACACATGACAGTTGAATGGTTCTTCTACATTAGCAGCGATACCCAAAGCTCAAAGAACCATCAGTTTCAAGGGTCATACTGTCAAAAACCCAAATTTTCAAAGCAAGCCCCGCTCACGTGCGATTTGTTTCTATGCTTTTAAAATGCTTCAGCTGCCCAAAAAGCTATTTCCCTTGAGGGAATTACCTCCAAAAGTCTTGTGAGTGGGGGGATTTGCTGGGGCATTGTATTGGTCTGGAGGTAACAAAATAAGAATCCAGTGGGCCGATGATTGATTGGAGTTTAAAACCAAGGCTGACTTGCAGCAGCACTATGGTCCCTCACCAAACAGACAAAGGTTACTCATTATGAGAGTGCTAGATACCAGGTTTACCAATTCAGGTGGCTGAACTAAACACTTCTTGGGTTCAGAACTACACGTAGTGTGCAATATTTGCACAGCTAGCCATGATCAGCATATAATTAGGTAAAACGAATTAGGCTACAACCAAGTCTTTAAAACCCCAACAGTGTTGAATCCATCAATTTCAATACAAATGTTCGCACACCCTAACGGGTTAGAGTTAATAAAGGCTTGCAGATAGTACTGGAGGTAAAATCTATGCTTATGGTATTGCACAATGTACATGTACAATGTACTTGAAAATTATTTATCCACTTCTCAGAAATCTCTGTTGCCTTTGTTTGTGCATGAATGAAAGAATGGTTTGTGTACCTTTGTATTAAAACCTCCACATCAGGGGTTTCAAAATAAGCCGGCAACCGGCGAATTTGACCGGCTACTTGAACTTTTGCGCCAGCTACTTTTTTTCAATCATGAAAAAAAAAAAAAAATTCCATGAGCATATACCGCTTTGGGGGAATAGATCCTTGTTTTGAGTAGAAATTATATTTTGTTTGTTCACCAAAAAATACATCCTGGTCCATAGATCGTAATTTACGGGGGCTAGCATAGCATGCAGCGTGAAGTATACATGGCTCACTACCCGGACCGCAAAACGTACATGTCTCTACGTTACGCGGCCCAATATGGCGATATTGCTTTTCGCACGTTCAAGATTTATCTAAGATTTGTATTAAGTGTGGATTAGTCCAGATTACCTTGCTCGAAATTCCAGTTATTTCCAATAAATTTGACGGTAGAATAGTACAAACATGTATGTATGTAACGTATGATGTACCATGGAAGAATAAGAAACATACATTATGTACTAAATGTGTTGTTTCTTGGATCGTTTTCTAAACCCGGCCCGACAAAACTTCTCCGCAGTCCGCACCGTTCATTTATAGCGCACATATTCCATCGATATGGTGCAGATGTAGTCTTGGTCAAGTGCAAACAACCGCACTGAATGCTACCGTATTATTCCCAATGTACAATGTACGTACACGCTGCTAACGTGTTGCGAACTTTAAGTCTTGAGAAAAGGCTACTAAGACCTGGGGGGTTAGAGCAATTGCTTCAATAACTCCAACCCCTAAAGCGCATCTGCGCGTGCGCGTTGCTTTGTCGCTAGCCTTGCTTGGTCAAGTACAGTGTGCAAGCAACCGCACATGCCACCGTCTATTGTTCCCAGTGTATATGTACAATGCACGTGCACGCGCGAAGCGAAATTCGCCTTGAGAAAAGAGAAACACGTGCGGCGCAAGCGTTGTACAATGTACATGTACACATGTACAATGTTTGTTTTGTGAACGCGTACAACAAGACGATGTTTTTTGACAGCTCAGCTGAGCTAGCTTACGTGTGATTGTAGGCGCGGTGTCCATATTATTTATCAGCTGTTACTTATCAACAATGCCAAAATAGAAACAAACGTTAGTCTTTCTGAAGTGCCGTAAAGAAGCCAACTTAAGGTAAATGTCGTACGTAGTACTCCAACTTTACTCAACGAGTGAAGCCTTGTCAACCCGGCCCTCCGTTCTTGCCGGCCCGCGCCCGCCCGGCTCCCGGCACAATTCGCAATCGATTTCGGTGGTCGGACCCATTTTGAATGAGGACGGAGGTTTTCGAGCAAGCTGTTCTGCAATTACGTACATTATGCCCATAACTTGCACATCCATGGGCACACCTCAGGTTTTTTTTCCAGATATATTTCATCGTCTTCTTGTTGCATTTCAGATCATTTAACTCTGTTAATCAGAATTTAAGGGGTTTTGTGCGCATGAACAAAAAGGCATGCGGTGTAACTTACATTTCTATGACTGTAAAATAATATTAATAGGAGGTGGGCTGTTTTTCCCACATTTTCGGTAGATATGAATTACTAAGTAGAAATGAATTACTTAGTAGATATGAATTACTCGGTAGATATTAATTACTCTTGCTAAATATATACAATAATTACATGTACATTTACAATCAACTGGGAATCCTCTTGTCAAATTTTTTTGAAAGAAAAAAAATTTTCTTTCAGCCTTCCGATAAAATGGGTTAACCACCCGCAGGGAAACCCCTGGCCAATTTTTTTTTATTTCATAAATGAATGCAAAGTCGGTACTGTACAGTAGGATCTTTGAAAACCTAGTCTCAGATGCCAGGAAATGCCTAGATTGCACTAGAGAGCATCTACAATCCGAAAACTTCAGGGGCCCTCGGCAGGCCCCGGACCCCACGCGCGCCATTTGGGGCAAGGACTCACTGCCGCCTACTTTCATCTATCTGCCTGCTACTCTAAAACATTTTGAAACCCCTGCACATGTACAATTATTTTGTGCAACAGGTTAGTGCACATACATTTTTGTACATGTACATTTATAACCCGTGAAAAATTAGCCTAATAACCAGAAAATCCTTATTCCATTATTGTAAAATTGATCGGCAAGGTCTTTACTACCAAAATATGGCTTAAAATATTCTCCTGGAATTTAAAATGTACATATGTATCCTTTCAAGAATATGCGACCCGCTCTGCAAAAAGGGCACATTCATGTAAGTCACTGTATGCTTTTACGCGTAATGGGCCGTTGTATGTGAAGAGGGTGAAAAATTCTTCAAACAAGTGATTTTTATTTTTAAGGGAGGGATTTTTTTGCATCTTTGATACCTACATGTATATTATTCTACATTGTAGTTCATAACCAAAATCTTTGATTTCAGTGAATAAAGTTGGAAAAAGAATGTGTTTTTGTCAAGTGCTTCAATCTACATGTACCTGTATTGCTTTGTTTTTTGTTTCTTTTAAATGGCTTGTTTCTCCTTAAGTCATTTCAAGCTATTCCTAAAAACAAACATGCAAATTTCCAAATATCTCGTGAATGCAAAATGCTACAGGCCTCGGACATTGTACCATATGAAAGCTTATAAAATGGCCTTTCCAGTTATATATAAAAAACACTATTTTCAAATTTTGCAACATAATTGCCCTTTGTGCAGAGTGAGTGGGTCACATCACATATATTGATTTGGAGATCGTTTTGGAACTCCACTTGTTCTTAGTCAAGAATTTTGTCATGAGCCATAATTGTACTGGCATTTAATATAAACCTCATACAGTACTGAGCTACAGAAATGTACAAGTTTATAAACATACACAATTCCATCTCTGGGTTTGGTTTACCATGACCCTATAAATCAGATGCATTTCATCAAGATACATGTACAACCAAACAGCTATCTAGGCAGGTGGTTACCAACACTATAAATCATCCGACTGAACTCTGGTCTAATCATTTACCAATTTACCGGCTGGCCTTTGACATATCAGGGTACAAAGGTCATACGAGTTCAGGAGTTTGTGTTAACAATTTATTTTGGCAGTGTCAAGACTGATTTCTTTACAACTTAGCTGATGCACGAATATTTGATTAACTACAAGACCTATACAATTATACTAGTTACATGCACATCAAAAGATAAAGTGTATTGCAGACCACCACTTCTCTTCTATGGACACACACTGGTCAATATTCAGATGTACTTATGTACATGTACATGTATGTATGTACACCTTAGGTTCCATTAACCCTCCTATATAGGGGTTTCACACTACTCTGAACTTACCTGGGTAATTAATCACCCGGGTAGCAGTCCATTACCCGGGTAGAAACTAACCCGGAGAATCGGTTTCACACTACAAAATTAACCCTGCAATTCAGCTTATCCACTCCAGCTCGCAACCGGTAACCCGCATTTGGGGTTGTATTTTATAGGAAATATCGTTCCACTGACCTGTTCAAAGTTTTGCGTTGTTGGATGGCGAAACAAATCGGGAGAAAAACGGCGCTCGTTTTCAACCGTCGGGCGGATGATAGCCTTTAGTCAAGGCGCGCGTGGCTACCTGGATGTGTGACGCGCCCCCGCCAGTATGTCCGGGGCATCCGGGGCGCACCACTTGTCCAGGTAGCCACGCGTGCCTTGACTAAAGGCTACAGGGCAGTTTTCTAACGATTTTCAGCTGGAACTCGTTGGAAAACGACATAAATTTCAACTTTTCTTGACAACGACAGCACACCTGGTGCCATCATTTCACAGGATGATTGAGACTACTATAAACTTACAGTCTAGTAAGGTATTTCGTAATAATTCAGTAAAAAAGAAATTGTTGGATTACCAATCGTGTACACTACTTTTAAGTCCTGTCTTGCCGATTGTCAATCTCTTGGCACATCATTAAATTGTCCAACAAACATACAATTACAGTACATTGCAATTAAAAGTTAACCTCAAAATGGGAATTTCTCTTCATACTTCTCTTCCCAAGAAATTCATTTTCATTTCACAAAATGTGAACAATTTCTCCTAAAGTGGGAAAACATTTTCACACCTTTTCACACAAGTGGGAAAATATTTTTACACTTTTTCTCAAAGTGGGAAAATAATTTCTCAATTCGCAGGTGGGAAAAGTTGCGAGTTGTGAGAAATGTGAAATGTGAATGGGAATTCTTTTCACAAAATTTACCATTCCCATTCACAGTGTTAACTTTCAATTGCAATGTACACATGTACTGTACATATACAAGCATGTGTGTTCGCTACTTTTATAGTTCCACAATTTTTGTATTCTTATGCAAGATCATAGGATGAACGGAAACATGCACCAGGCAAAGAATTCCACAGATACAGAACGGGGGAAAGAGCTATTGGCATAACCGTTTTAGCTGTATATTGGTGGGAACAGGTGGAAAACCGAGTTTCACAATCACACTTCTTTTTGTCACTGCATCTAAGTTTCAACTGTTCAAATGAGAGCAATTTTACATTTTCAGCTTATATTATCACTTGGCCTGAAATGACCTTTGACATTGATATGTGATCTTTAACATCAACATCACCTCAATGTTTCCATGTTGCACCTTTGGCTCAAGTTTGATTGCAGTTGGACTTTAACTTTTCAAATGAGACTACTTTTACATTTTAAGCCTATTTTATAACTTGACCTCAAATGACCTTAAAACTCAGAAAGTGACCTTTAACTTTACCATCATATGATGGTTAACATAATGCACCCATGACTCAAGTTTGATTGCAACTGGACGTAAACTTTTCATATGAGACCCAATTTTTCCGAAACTTACCAAAATGCCACATACTAATGACCTTTATTGACCCCTACATGACCTTTGACCTCAGCATTCCTAAGAAGAATTACATCTTCCCACCCAGGGGTCACTGCATATAAGTTTCATCAAAAGCCATAAAAGCATGTAGAATGTTATAAACTTTTCCCCAAAACGTATGAGGTTTAATACTTCAACCTCACGCTGGATAATGCACATTGTACAACATTCCAACTGCCTGTTAGACTTTTACAATCATAAAGAGGTAGTTCAATAATCAAATTACAGAATGTCCTTGGTTCCAAATACAAAAATAGGCACATGGGGGATGAATACAAAAATAGTTATACAAAACTCTTTAAAACTTAAGGAATACAAATAAAAACATGGTTATGTAACGTCAAAATGAAATGGCTGTTAAATCATCAATAATCACACACACAGGTTTTTTCAAGAGTCATTGGCAAGATGGGTGAAGATGGCAAGGGTTATCACAAGGCGTCTCAAGGCTTCAGGCTGTATTCCTTCGCGTCCAAACGTTTGCGGAAGGCTCGCCGAGTGTTTTCCTCATGGACAGGTAGATCTTCTGGTGGATTATCTCCTCCACCAATGTGATCCTCATCCGCTTGGCTGGTCCTTCGCCATCGCTGTCGGTGTCCTTATCGTCAGTGCTTGCCGCAGTTACCAGGCTTAGTGACAGCATCGAGTCTGATGATCCATCGTGATGAGTTGGGCTCCCCGGCATCTTGCGAAGGAGTTCTAGGGTGGATCGAGGTTTCCCAGTCAGTCTGACCACTGGTCTACCTGTACCTTACAGGGAGTCTATGCTCCCTCTGTGGACAACCTCCCGTCATTGTCACTACTGCAAGGACCATCCTCAGGAACCTCAGCAGGTTCCTCCCCTACTTCTGGTCCTTTGATTACTCCTTCAACACGTACAGACTCTTGTACCTCAACTGGTTCCTGAGCCAATGGCATTTCTACCATCTCACCAGGTTGATAATTCCAAGCCTCTAAAGTCTCACCAGTATATGGCTCGAGTCTGTCCCCATGGACAACAAAAGCCTTACATCTAGGCTTCAGCTGAATACGGTATGTCACATCAGAGAGTCTCTTGACCACTAAGAATGGTCCATCCCAGCGAAGCCGCAGCTTCGGGGACATCCCTTTTTCGTTTTGTTGACGAGCCAGACAAACTGGCCCTCCCTTAGCCTCTCACAATCCACCTTGCGATCAGTTTCGCTTTTGGTGTCTGGCATTCCACCTAAGGCATTCCCTGGCCTGGCCATGGGCCTCTTGCAGGTTCTGCCTCACACCTTTTGCGAAATCTGTTGTCGCATTGTCCTCCACAATAGGACCTTCCACCATGAGGTCCACTGGTAACCTCAACTCTCTCCCCAATATCATCACGTTCAGAGACTCACCAGTCGACACTTGTGGGGTGCACCTATAAGCAAAACATGCATAAGGTAAGCACTCGTCCCAGTCACGTTGTTGTCTCTTTGGCTCGATCACCATGACCACCATGTTGACCAATGTCTTGTTAAAGCATTCAACCATCCCATCGGACTTTGGGTTGCAAGCCGTAGTCCGAGTTTTAGAGATACCCAGGACTCTGCACATCTCAGCAAAAACTGCTGATGCGAAGTTTGTCCCCTGGTCGGAATGCAATTCCAAAGGAATTCCAAAGTGACACACAAACTCAGTGACAAACTTGTGTGCTACTGTCTCAGCCCTGGCATCTGGGAGGGGATACGCCTCCATCCATTTAGAGCAGTTTCCCAACTTGGTCGACTGCCCGACTCCTCTTTTGCCCTCGTAATCCAACTCATACTCGGGTCACCCAGTTGTGCTTCTCTGACTTCATCCCTTAGCAAGTATGGCTGAGCAAGAATGCTCCTCACCCTCGCCTCAGAAACTTCAGGGCTAGCATCAACTTCTCTGTGACCCTCTGCAACTTCTGGCTGCTTGGACACCTCATTACCCTCCGGTACTTTAAGTGTCTCTGCCACGTCACCATTGTCCACACCCCATCCACACTGTTTACATGCCTTTTGAGACAACCCATCAGCATTTCCATGCTTACGCCCAGGCCTGTGTTGGATGGTGACGTCATACTCCGAGACGACTTTGAGCCACCTTGCAAGCTGACCCTTGGGGTTCTTGAAATTAAGTAACCACCTGAGAGCAGCATGATCGGTTCGAAGTGTAACCTTGCGACCATACAGGTACTGCTTAAACTGTTTGAGGTATACTACTACCGCCAGCAGTTTCCGCCGGGTAACACAATAGTTCCTCTTGGCCTTGCTGAGTTTACGGCTAGCATAGGCGAGGACCTTTTCCTCGCCTTCATGGATATGCAGGCCTGCCATAACCTTTTGAATGTTGCCGGAGCATTGCAGAGGCCGAAAGGCATGCATCTCCACCTGTACAAACCATTCCGCACCACAAAGGTTGATTTCTGGCTGGCATCCTCATCAAGGGCCACCTGCCAATACCCCGACGCTAAATCTAGCGTCAAGAACCACTCGGAACCTGCCAAAGCATAAAGTGTTTCGTCGATACGAGGGACAGGGTAAGCATCTTTGATTGTCACCCTATTTAAGCCTCTATAATCGATGCAAAACTGCTTGGTCCCGTCCTTCTTCCTGACTAACACGACACTTGCAGCTCAATCGGATGGCTCACAAATCCCTCGCTGCTGTAAGTCTTTGACTTGTCGTATTGTTTCCTCCTGGTTACACAGTGGGTGCCGCCTAGGGCTCTCCTTGATAGGCCTCGCATCACCAGTGTTTATGTGATGCTTTACCGCCTCGGTCCACCCTATGTCATGCTCGCCAGAGGAAAAGACATCTTGAAATTCCATCAAGCATGACTTCACCTCTGCATGATACTCCTCACTAAGGTTGACCTTACTCCGGTCAAACAAGTCATGCAGGTGATTCGGGAGGTTCTCTTCAACCTCACCTGCACTCTTGTGACCAGGAACAGCCACTGACTGAACTTCAACTGTCGCAATCATGCCAAGGGTTGTACCTCTTCGCACAATCCGTTTCTCCTCATTCGGGTTGTAAATCCGCAATGGGAGAATCTCAGCCTCGGGCTGTACTAGCGATCTGGCTAGAACTAAGCCTCGCTGAGCCAACTCCCCACCACCTTCAATAGGTTCAATCATGGCTGGCTGGTCCATTGCCTCACCGATACTAGCTACTGTACCGGGCACAACAGCCTCTGTTCATTGGGGATTTCATGGTAAACCTGATTACTAACTAGTGTGTAAGTCGACCCCGAATCAATCAATCAAGAACCGACATTTTGTCCCCCTCACAATTCCATTGACAAATAGCCCATACCTAGGCCGGAGGCTAGAATTTGGCCGAGTGCTTACTGGCTCTCTGCCTTCTGATTCTCGCCTCTTTGTGGCTTCAATTGTCTCTGGCTCATGTCCCTGTTTGGACCCTTTTGACTGTCCAGCCTGCCCACGGGTCCACCAGTCGGCTGGCTGGCATTTCCCTTATCCGAGGTAACCTTCTGAGGTTTAGTACATTCCCAGGAAAAATGACAAACCTCACCGCACCTGAAGCACTTCACTCTGCCAGGCCTTCTCATCTGAGGCTTGGGTGAATGCTTCTGAGGAGACCTCACTTGATCACCCTCACTTGGACCTTTCTTAGTGAGTTCCTTCAGCAACTCAACCATCAGGTCCATCTTCTTCGACTGCTGACAAGCGTTTTCCTCCAGTTTGTGAAGGCACTGCTCAGTACCCGAGTCGACAGCCCTCATAAACTTTGCGGGCTTCCTTTCGGCTCTTCTCTCCCTTTTGACATTCTCAAAGTTTTCGGTTTCCAGGGCAGCCTGTATCGCTTCGTCCAGTGTCTTTGGGCGATTGCGATATGCCTTCCCTCACAACCTGACTATCCACTGCATCAACAAAGTGATTTTTCCCAAGGCGCTCTCGTGCCGCTTCAGGGATTTCAGGATAGGCCTTTACCGTCAAATTCTGGATGGCCTGCCCCAACTCATGTAGAGTTTCCTTCGGCCATTGCCGACGGTGTCTTAACTCTACCCAATAATTTTTGGCCTGTTGGTTAGGACCGAATCTCTTCTCCAGCACTCTCACCAGTTCACCATACGTGAACTTTTCTTGGACCCATCGCCAAGAGTTCCGAGTGCATCACCTTGGAGGCTAGCAGCCAAGAATTCGGCAGCTTGCTCGTCACTCCACTCCACTCTTCTACATGCCTCAAAGTGTTGGTAATAATCGTTCCAGAGAACTTTACCACTGTACCGGTCGGGTGTGATTTGAGGCCAGTGAGGCCTCCCTTCGTGAGGTTTACTGAGAACCTCACTGCCCACCAACCTTGACTCCCTTCTAAGTGGCCAAGGGCCCACTCTAGGCGAGTCTACTTCACCAACTACCTCACGGCATTTCTCCACATTGGGACGAGTTACAAAGCTCATCAACTCACTCAGTAAACCTCGTTCCTTAGCGGCAACAACCTCAGTGTTCTGAAAGGGGTTTGTACAAGGACTACCTCACCTGAGGTCTACTCTCTACGTGCTTTGTTCTCCTTGAAACTAACTCAGGTGAAGTGCCAACACTGGACTGTTCCCGTGCCTCCCATGAGGCATACGCAGAGGTAGTCTCTGGCAACTTCCAGTCTACCTCAGAATCGACCTCAAAACGAGGTACACCCCTACTCTTAGGGGTAAATTCACTAACACCTGGCGGCTGTGCCTTCTTCTTGACAGCCTCTAGTTCTGCAGAGAGATGCTCTTTCTCCCATCACAACCTCTGCCTTTGAGGTGACACCACTGTCCTCACTAACACTCATACTGAGGTTTCCAGCTCGCTAGGAACCCGAGTCCTTGCCAAACTTTGCAGGCTTGGCCACTTGGTGATAATGGTGTCTCGCGAGCAAACTCAGGCCATGGAACGCCCCGTCCCAAGCCTCTCAAATTTACTATAAACTGCGTACTAACAACCACTTGACGAATTCCTAGAAGAATCAAGATCTGCTATCTTGCGACACGCCGCAAAGATCGCAACTCAGCTCAATTCCTCAACAGAATCCACACACCAACCAGCACTACAACAAACAAAACAGCACAGAAAGAAGTAATTACCCAGGTCAGCATAACAGTGTGACCTCTTTACTAGTGAACTTCAATGTGTACCTCAGCGAGGTTCACTCGACAATCAGCAGATAAACCTTCAAAATTTTGCTCTTTATCACAAAGTAAATTCCTCAAAATCGACTGTTTCGTTACAATACTGTACATACATGTACATGTACGTGAAGATACACACATAATGTGGGCACATACAGGTACATGTTCATGTAGACAAACTCCCACCAACACGATGACCCCAACAGAAATTTGAACCGGAACCAAACTGTGATTATCTTCCACCTCTTCCTTCGCTGCTTGAGCATGCACTGAGATAACACCTCCAAGTTGGGTGGGTACATACATTGTACATGTAGGCTACATGTGTTGTTAGGAAGGTGGATTTGGGGTTAGTATTTTATAGCAAACACTGACCCGTTTAAAGTTGTGTGCATGTGAAAACAGGGAAAACTGAGAAAACGGAGGGAAAAGTTCTGTTCTTGTAGTCTGGTTCCCTGACCCTACTTCATACAAAACGGAGCAATTTATAGACGGTAGGGAATTATCAGGTCAGGGAACTAGACTAGTTCCAATGATTGTCGGCCCACAATCGCTGAAAATTGATAGAAAAATTCCACTCTTCTTGAAAATGACAGCACACCAGGTGCCTTGATTTCACAGAATGTTTGAGACTATTACTTACAGGCAAGCAAGGTATTTCATAATACTTCGGTAGTTTGAATTTTTGATGTTTGCAAATTGTTTTCTATTACCTTTAATGCTACATGTACCTACCAAGAGGACAGGATTTGAATCGGCCACTGAGACTAGTTCCCCAATCCCATGCCAAATTATGGTCAGCAGGTTCGTCCATCCACCTACATGTACATGTATACCCAGCTTTTCCCCCCCCCCGCAACCCCTCCCCACCCTGGGCAGTGAATGCATGGGACATAACTAATCAGCCAGACAGGTGGATTGTGTTGCTTCATAGCCCTGTCCCCTTGAAGGTGTGTGTACTGGTATCCTTGGGTAGGTCAAAGAAACTTGTTTACACCTGACAGATCCCCAAATGGTAAACAGCTCATGGGCAATGTACACCTGTACAGGTAGAAATAAATAAAGGTCTAGGGTGTACCTTTTGTGTTTGGGAGGACCAAAAGGTATAAACAACAATTATTAATCATTTAAATGTATGGTACAGAACTGGTAGATTGGGCAACAATGTACATGTAATGTTTAAAACTTGTGTGATTCAACATATATGCATGAAATAACCTGGGGAAGTTTGAGCTCGATCTATCATTCTAGTCCCATGAAAATCGTGAACTACATGTATGACTATTTTTAAAATCCTTCAATTTTTTAGGGGGAAAAAGCATTTCAACTAATTTCAGTGATTCCCCAAGAAATTAATATTCTTAACAACTTATCTTGATTTGCATGTTTGTTTTTTTTAGAATCACATGAAAAAAAGAAAAAAAGAGTTGAATAAATCTGTCTTCCTAAATGAGCGCCGACTCTAAGCCTTGCAGGTAAACATACAAAGAAAAAAGATCTGTGTCACAAACATTTTCCAGAATGGTGATAGACTTGGCTTTTAATCCTCCCCGACTAATTCAGATTCCCTATGAGAATGTATTACTTTCCATATTTGGACAGGAAAAAATGTCAGGACTAATAACCACAGCTGGCTGGGAAGACAGACGCCCCTGTTTATTTATGCTCATACAATAACACACTGCACTCTGGCCATACATTGTAATGACACGTACTACTCCCATCCAGGCAGTACAGAGAGAAACTCGGCCATCTCAGCTCCATTCCGGTCCCTGAAATCAGCCTGTGGCTCATTTTTTTTCCCTCTCCAGTGGAAATTCCAAAGGAATTCTGCGGGCTCAGACCGAAAATCATGAAATAATAAACATACCTCCAAGGATAGGGGCAATACAGCTACCCTATGATAAGTGTGGAAACTCCTTCGCTGGCTCAGTATTGCAATACAACGCTTGAGGCTGTCAAGTCAGAATCTGTCTGTTGGTTTTAGACATGGGCGTACAATATGGCTTCTGCAGCCAAAATAAGTCAGTCACGAAGAGCGAAACTGCACCCACGCTAAAGTCTAAAATCCTACTTTCTAAAATTATATTTTCATTTATGACATTAAAAGGTGGTGTACACAATTTGTAATCCTCAATTGTTTTTTTTACTGAATTATTACGAAATACCTTACTAGACTAAGTTAATAGTAGTTGCAATCATCCTGTGAAATGACGGCACTAGGTGTGCTGTTGTCAAGAAAAGTGGAAATTTATATCGTTTTCCAACTATTTCCAGCTGGAAATCGTTGTAAAACTGCCCTGTAGCCTTTAGTCAAGGCGCACGTGGCTACCCAAACGAGTGGCGTGCCCCGGACATGTTGGCATTCGGGGTGCGTCACGCGTCTAGGTACACGCGCGCCTTGACTAAAGGCTATCATCCGCCCGACGGTTGAAAACGAGTGCCGTTTTTCTCTGGCTTTTTCGCCATCCAACAACGCAAAACTTTGAACAGGTCAGTGGAACGATATTTCCTATAAAATACTAACCCCCAAATCCGCCCATTTCTAAAAATTGCAACAATGACCAATCATGTTTGCCAGACTAAATTGGATTCCTTTTAATGAAAGAGTTCAGTCCAAAAAGGCAATCCTTGTTTTTAAAAGTCTCAACAAAATGACTCCTTTTTACATGACAAATCTGTTCACACCACTTACAGTGATTCGTGAAACACGACAATCGACCCAAATGGCACTGAAAGTTCCTTTCGCCAAAAAGGAATGCTACGTGACAAGTTTCGCTGTGAGTGGTGCCAGTATATGGAATAATCTGCCTGAACAAATGAGAAAACTAAACTCTTTAAGTACATGTACATTTAAATCGGAGCTACGTAAAGCAGTGATATTTATCTATCAGTGATATTTCTGCCATTTCTGCGGAGTTATAAACTTGGTTGCCAAAATACTTTGGAGCCGGATGGGAATTTCCCCTTGTTTTTACCCTAAAAGGTTTTTCTTGCGGGTTTTTCACCCATCCCGTAAAACAGCAATAGGCTTCTACTGGAGAGTTAAAAAGTTAACCGAAAATATATTTGTGTGTAAACATTATTGTATTTGTTAAAATATTGTGTATGAATGTGTAAATATTCAGTTTTAACTAATAATATGCAGGGCCCTAATGGAAACCAGTTTTAAACTGTTTGGGAAACACCCTGGGTAAAGAAATGTAATAAATAGATGTACACTACATGTACATTTACCTTTAACCCTAACCTCACCTAATACTACCTGTAGTAAACTGTAGTATTACTGAACATTATGTAGTACTTTGTAGTATATTGTACTTTACCCCCAAATAAATGCCTAGGACGTTAGGGTTGACTACAATTTCTGTGTATTTTTTCCCTTCAAATGTTTAAATTTACACTAGTACACGATGTGTGAAGGTGATTTTCAACATAGGGCTATGCTGTATGCATGTACGATTACTGTGAATTACCAAAATTATTGAGAAACTAATCCGGCTTTCAGTGTAAAATTTCCTCCTGAACTGTCAATGACTTGCCAATGCTGTCAAAGTACATGTACATGTACATGTGTAAATTCACTAAAAAGCTTTAACATTCTGCCATCATGGTGACGGCATCTTTTCTATTGGGATTTTCCTCAGACATGCATTTACTAGTTATGCACACTAGACGGAAAAAAACTCACTATTAAAATTAAAATTTTCATAATTTCTATGATGGACGATTAAATAACAATTCCAGCATTCATGATGCTCTATCACAGATCCCTTTAAATACTTGAAAAGAAATTAATTAAATGGACAAAAAAAGAAAAACAAAACACCAAGGGTTTCACCACGTACATGTACGACGCAGGTTGTGAATGATGTCCACTGTATCAAAAGACATGGGTCTGAGTTAAACATTCAAATTTACATGTATGAAAAAAACATTCTCTTAAAAATGTCATTTTTATTTTTAACCCCTTGGGCACGGTATTTTACAGGAGACGTCGGGGTGTTGCAGCGGTTCTGGCAGCCAAATCGAACCGCTACAATGTGTTTGTGCAGTCAAGCATGACAAACAATAATCCAACAATGGATTGAAACTGCACAAACGGCGGCCAATGGCGTCATCCGGCCTGGTTGCACTTTATTTTCTGACGCCATATGGAGTCATCCGTACACAAGGGGTTAAAGGCATATGTATGTATGATACACGGCATTGGTTGAGGTGACAAAACAGTTGAAGGCAGCATTCATAGTTTGCTTAATTCAATGAAATAAAACTTTTGAAAGTTTGAGCTCAATCTGTCATCAAGAACAGAAAATAGGCAAGCTATCGTTGTAAATGTACATGTAACAGTGATTTTGTGAATGTTCTATGTGTGATTATTTTACTCCGTCAATTCAAAATAAGCCACAGTATTTTGGAGGTCTTCAGATACAATTTTCTTGAAGATGACAGCATTTCAGATGGAAATATTTCTCAGGAGTATTTAAAAACAGTAACCTTTCAGAGTGAAAGACTGAAAGTAATCATTTGTTTTTATTACCAAAGCTATCGTTCCTTGAATCAAATACTGTACAACCATTGACTATTAATGTCCAATATAATCCTAGAAAAGACGACATTTCTCAACAAGCCAGTTCCGTATTTCAACTGCGCATGTGCACAATGACATAGTTGATTCGGGATAACTAACGCGCGCTTATGAACGCAAGGTGGTCGAACAAAGTGCTTGTGTTAAATTCAATCAGAATGGGCATTCGTGTAACATCACATGACATTAGCAATTTTATCCCGAATAACCTTTGACCTTCAAGATACCAAACTGGCTTATTCCGAATTTTCTAATTTACCTGTATCTACAAGAAAAGACATCCTCAACCTACACGTACACAAAGATGCATAATCTGACCGAAAAAATTTGAACAAAAAACAAAACCCAAAAAAACCAGAATTCTTGACGCTATACTCACATATAATATTCAGCTCTGCCGGATCACTGGTTTTACTTTCGCCGCTCACCGTATTTGTGGCAACACAACGGAACTCGCCTGAGTCCAAATCTCTGTCCACCCCTGTAATGGTCAAATCACCATCGGTCACAGACCGGCGGTCAGCGTCCGGTATATCTTCGCCATCTAGCGTCCATTTGAATTCAATGTTTGTGACGTCATCCACGTTGCACTGCAGGATTGCTTTCCTGCCTTCTACGAGGTCCCTGCTCTGAGGCTGGTCCACAAATTCAAAGGCATGTGCTAGGTGTGTTGTAACTGTAGGAAGAAACACAGGAAGGGAAAAATATAAATTAACCCCAAGTAGTTAACTAGTATGCAGTACTCTCGCCTATTTGTGTACAATACTTATAATGTTAAATATTTGGTACTTCACCACAAATAAAGTACGTAGTAATATGTAGTACTACTGTTTGTTGCTGGGGTTGGAGGCAAAATGATGTTATCATCTAAGGTAGAAACACAGCGGAAACACTGGTTTTCAGAGATGACAATTTATTTTTCTTAGCCATCCAAGTCATTGACACAAATATAATTTTAAATAAATGGTAGTAACCAGTAACTTAAATGTATTACATAGAAGTAGTAATTTGTAGACTGCTGTCATCGTTTCACTCGAGAGAGAGAGAGACTACACAGGTCTTCACCCCAAATTAATGCCTACATGTAGGCGATGAGGGTTAATGATTCATCTACTAACAAAAACAGTCACAAAGACATGTACAAAAAAGACTGACAAACAACTTTACAATTTATTTTTTAGAAAATACTTAATGCTGTGAAAACAAAAACTAAAATTCCAGTGAGACTGACACTTTGCATTGATCAAACACAAAATGTATCATTGTGCACTCTAGCCACTCTTTCAGGGTTACATGTACGTTTTAATGTTTTCATATGGTGCAGTTGAACACACATCAAGTTCATTTTGGGCCAATTATTATTATTTATTTTTTATTTTACTCCACAATTCAAAATACATGTTGTATACAAAATTACATTAAACATATTGAGCAATACATGTATACAAAATCTCAACAACAAAAAATGTGGAGAAGGCAAAGCCTTCTCCACATCTCCAATGATACACTAATCTGCTATAAAAAACCAAGAACACTTTTGAAATAATGTGGTTTTGTAAATGTAAGCAAGATAAGACATAAAATTCTTCACCTGTTAAATCCAAAACTGTCAAACTGAATTGCTAATTTGTTAGCATTAGCTACATGTAAGTTATGAGCTTTCCAATGAGACATTTCACAGAAAAATCGATAGATAACAAATTTAAATTGATTAAAATTTAGAATAAGGAGCAGGATGCTCCTAATTCCTACAGTAGTTAAAATGTTAGTCAAACAATATCCAACAGTGGGTTCTTTCTGTCGAATTCTGTTAATGTGAGCCATGAAGAAAAGATCCTTTGTTTTAGCTGTAGGGTTCAGCAGGCTTCACACATTTCTGTTGGATTCTGTAGGATTCTGTAGGATTCACACATTTCTGTTGGATTCTGTAGGATTCAGCAGGCTTCACACATTTCTGTTGTTGGATTCTGTTGGATTCAGCAGGCTTCACACATTTCTGTTGTTGGATTCTGTTGGATTCTGCAGGCTTCACACATTTCTGTTGTTGGATTCTGTTGGATTCTGCAGGCTTCACACATTTCTGTTGGATTCTGTAGGATTCAGCAGGCTTCACACATTTCTGTTGTTGGATTCTGTAGGATTCAGCAGGCTTCACACATTTCTGTTGGATTCTGCAGGCTTCACACATTTCTGTTGTTGGATTCTGTAGGATTCAGCAGGATTCACACATTTCTGTTGTTGGATTCTGTAGGATTCAGCAGGATTCACACATTTCTGTTGTTGGATTCTGTAGGATTCAGCAGGGTGCCTACAGAAAACCTGAAGGGGGTTAGGGATAACGTATCTTGATACAAGAAGTGCAGAGTCAAGTGAGTGTTCTTTTTGTTCACAAATGGTTTTCTTCCAGAATTCGTCAGTTGAGGGAGATCCATTAAATTGAAATGGTTCAGTAAGCACAGGTGCACAGTAGCATTACATGCAAGTGGAGTACTGGCTGGTGCTTCTGCTTGTCACTTATCTTTATTACAGTACAGTACATTTAGTACAGAAGCGCATTGTTATTTTTGGTTGGAGAAGAGTTGAGCTCATCCTTACAACCACTCTCACCAGAGCTTTCTTTGCAGCTCTGTCTGTTCTACAGATATTTTCATGGTAAAAATGTTCCACCGGCTTGTCCATCTCGGTTCCTCCAGTTAGGATGTTTGAGCGTGAAACTCTGCTTTTCATTCTGTTCCCACCAATATAGCTATACCTAGATTTAACCAAAAGAAAGCTATGCTAGTAGCTTTTTTCACTCATTCTGTACTGCTCTGGAATTCTTTGCCTAGTGCATGTTTCCCTTCTAGAGGAAGATTAATTCCTAACCGCTTCTATCTTTGATTCTTTTTCTTTTTTGGTAGCTCCGTACATCGAGTGGCTTTTCTCCTTTTTCAGGGCAAACTTGCATAAACATCTGTGGAAAGAAACGACGCAAAGTTCACTTCTCGAATAATTCAAAAGGTCTACTGTAGTACATTTTGCCCCACACAAATAACTCTCCAACATTTCTTACCCTGCTTTGACACTTGTACCAAACCCAGTTCCAAGGGAAAACAAATTCCACTGGCAAACAAGAGTAAAAAAAAAATTGCAACTGTTCACTTAGTTCTTTTTTTTACACTTTCACCCCCAATAAATGATGTTGTTTACCCAATGGAACAACGGTTTCCCACAGACGACAGACAAAGCCACCTTTCGCCAGACTGGCCGTTTGTAACCCTCCAGATCCTTTGATGGGGGAACTGCCCTGCAAAAAAAACACATTCAGTGGGCCTTTCCGCTCGGCTGCAGCAATCATGTAGTTAAAATTACTGACACCAATACATTGGGGGAAGAGGCTGGGACGCATTCTTTGTTGTCTGCGGCTGCTTAATTGAAGGCAAATTAAACCACAAAGGGTGCCGCCACTGCTTGGCAAAATAGACTGCCAGATGTGCGCTCCTCACTGAATAATAAGCATTGTTTGGGACCCACTCTATGAGATGTTCTCTTATTCTCTTGCTGTATCTCCGAGCAAACGTAGACTTTTTATGCAACAGTAAGTGTGAAGCTTGCCAAGTCCAAACAAAATATTTTGTTCACTGCACAGTCTCCAAAAGAAATGACCTACATTGTACATGTACTGTTGGATTTAGCATGGTTTTGGGTTACAAGTGTTACATGAGGAAACTACATGTACATGTACAGTGTATGCGAGTGGAATGAGTTTTGAAGTTGCATGCATCTTGAAATTCACACCAAAGATGGCACATGTACAATGTACATGTACCTTGTACTGTACATACATTGTATGCAAGTCAGATACACATGTGCTTCCATTTTTACGGAAATGTGCCTTCAGAGTAAAATCAAGGAAACACAGAAAGGACATCATTCTTAGACTGGCTATTTTCAAGACAGGTATACAATGTACATGTACATGTATGTATGTATGTACACATAATACCATGTAGTGACTGCTTTTGGCAAACTAGCAGTATGTGGATCACAGAGCATACAAACAAATAATTGTTTCCCCCGATATCAGTAATATTTTTGGCATATCACCAACGTGGCAGTATTCCCCAAAATGTTATTATACAGTTTTGTACATGTACATGAGCTGATTTACATTGTACACCATGATATTGTCCAGTGCTCAGTTTATTACCACAGGTTGGTACCAGTACCTTGTGGTAAAAAGAAAATAAATGCAAGCCATAAATGTAGTTAACACACAGGTAATTCTCTTATAAAAGGTTAATCCAGGGGCAAACTACATAAAAGCCCAATAAAAAATAAAAAAAGTCAAGAGTTGACATGCAAATTGCATGTGCTGGAATTTGAAGACAAAGTACAGACTCAACCCAATTACTCCCATGACTGCTGCTGTTCTCATGGCCCTACTTGAGTCCAAGCATTGTGAGAAAACAACAGACCAACACAGCATGGCGCTGCAATGTGTGAAGCTTGTGGTTTGTGAATCATGCAGTGGGGAATGTGAATTGACAGATCATTATGTATTCATGTATTCATGTGTACATATGTGTACATGTATACATGTGTACATGTACTGTTGAAACATTGAGGACAAGAGGAGAAAGAAAATACAAAGGAATCTTTCTTGTCCTCAGGAGTCGGTCTTTTGTTAAAAATCAGTCCTCAGATGTAAAAATATGTGCTTAGTCTATAAGGTTGTGTTAAATTTAACCCTAACCATCCCTAACCTGCCAAAATCAAACACCCCATTTGTGTTGAATTTTGTGTGATTGGGTACTGTAGAGCCTTGGCACCATCACTTTGCATGGGACTTGATGCCCTGATTTTGTCCAAGTACAAAGAATGTGCCATTGGTTTACTACACAGTGTTGGAGTTTGTGTGGTTAGGGAAGGATTCTAGTAAAAAGCCTTGGGCTGTTAGGGCTTTAGAGGACAGTAGGAAACACAAAGCATGTAGGAAAACACGACTGTTTGTTCATTACCTTGCATTCTACAGACAAATTTCACATTAGCCCTATCCGTGCACTTCCGGGTTGAAGGGAAGGCTCTCAGCGTGCTATTCAACAAATTCATGTCAATCACAGCTATGACAATGTGAAGCAGTACCAGTTCATCACGACGACAGAAATCATCCAAATTCATTCTTAATCGACATGATGTTCAGCTGTTTCAGAGAACAACGATTCTCAAATAAACTTACCTGCATTAGATTGTTTTAGGACGCCTGGATCAGTGACTTTTCAAGATTCACAAGATTTTGGTCATGAATGAACATGACAAAGGTGGTTTTAGAACTGAGCCTAGCCTTCAAACCTGCAAATGTGCATACATGTACATGTATCAGTGCTATTTCTGTCAATGTGAAATTCATCTTTCCAGACTGGCAAACCTCACACTGAATACAAGTACATTTAATCATATGGTACTGAATCATTTTTGTGAGGGAAGGAGGTAATTTTAGTTGATTTGTTTTTTTGTTTTTTACCTTAACCCTAACCCCTAGGCCCTTATTGCTAGGAACCATCCTCAATTATCCAAAATCCTCCTGTGCTTCAATCACCATTCATCCTCAATCCTCCAAAATCATCTGGTGCTTCAATCACCATTCATCCCCAATCCTCAAATCCTCCAAACCACCATGAGGTTTTTGGAAGATTGAGGAGGATTAGGATTAAAGGATATTAAATTTTAAAAAATTAACTGTAAAATCAAACTTTGGGAACATATCAATGTATCTTCTAATTAGTGGTTTAAATAGATTTTTACCAGGATTTAAGCATTGGAATGGTTACCATCATCTCAGAAAAAAAAGTCCAGTGCTAACAATGCTAAAGAGAAAACCAAGAACTGAAGTGGAGAACTTCAGGCTGGACAGCAAAGTTTATTCCGACTGCTCAAGTTTATAACCCTGAGTGATGTTTTCAGGATGTCGCCTGCATGTTTTCATTCATTTTTATTTCACACATGTGACTGGAAAAATTCCAAACTGACCTGCAGTTGAACTTGAATGCACAATGGATGCACAATGGCACATTGTGCATTCAGACACTTTTTTTTTTAGTTTGTGCACATTGTACATTACTTGAAAGTTAACCAATGTCCCTCATCAAAGACCACTCCCACAGCCATAAAGACATACTGGTTTAAGCATCTGATAGAGTGGCATTGACAGGAAGTATGTAATTTGCAATAGAGAACATTGAGGTCAAAGGGTCATCTTTATATGGCACAAAGCAAGAACTGCTATTTTGTAATCACAATGCAGGTAACAAAGTGCTGGGGTGATGAAAATAAGAACTCCCATTATTCACACATTCAAGTTTCTTTTTACTGTGAAGGGCTCAAATTCTCCACTTTCAATAACAACAACATTTCAAATGGTCTCCGAATGCTGACCTTATTCACAGTGAACAATCGCATGACAAAATGCTATTCCAAATTTAGAATTTGCTACTAAAAATATTCAATTGCTATTCAAATCAAAGTCTACAAAATCAAAATGCTACAGTAAACAGGGATACAAAACTATCCAAAAATATACATACACGTACACCATTGAACTGATGCGATGAACCCCACCCCAATTGTGTGGAACCTCACACAAAAATGTGTAACAAAAACATTTTAGGCAGCATTTTCAACCACCATTAAAATGTCCAATATTAGAACATACAACACAATGGGTTTGCTGACAATGAAGATGCACATTTCTAATCACAGCTTTCAAGGCCTCTACATCATTATTGATTAGTCGCTCATCAGTCATTCCGCAACAAGACATACTAACGATGGCCAACTGACTGACTGCAACAGCAGTCAAGGCAAGTCCATGCTCATTCACACACAGGACTGGCACTGGACGCTCTAAAGTGACTCTTCACAAGTGAGGATACATGTATCTGGACAGCCAAAACGTAAACTGTGATTGTGGTACTGAACCACAAACTATGGAACATCTGCTAAGCTGTCCTCAACTGGAGCAACCTTGCACATTCTAATACAATGATAGTGCTGAAAAATGTGTTCAGCTTTCGCTTTACCATATTTAGATTGATCTGATAAGGAATGCAGTGGTCCCCATTACCGGATTTTTGAGGATTCAGGTTGTATGATATTTGATAGAGGATATTGGAGGATTCCGGGTAGTTAGGGTTAATACCCACTGACAATTTGATTTTCTAATACAAGTGCCCTTTGCCAAGGAACAAAATAACTGCCTGCATGCCCCTCCACAAACAACATTCCTGCAATGCATCGCATCGGTTAACAACATAAATTGTACCCTGTGTACATGTATGCTCATGTGAAACATGAAGTTAAAGTTTCTGGGAATTAATTACGGACACATTCACTGTACAGAAGGAGCCTGTAGTACAGTCTGGGCATTGTTCATAGTCTTTGGGTGTTTTTGTGCCCTTGGTTTTTGTTTTTGTTTTGTTTTTTTGTTTTTTTTGTTTTTTTTATTATAAATCGGGCAAGTTATGGACACCATGTGTTTACATACCAAAGTTTTACACACCTGTGTGAGTGAACAGTTTGAACTGCATTGTAAAATTCAACTTTCTCGTGCATTGTTAAACTGTTTTACAATTCAACTTACTGTACATGCTGCAACTTTGACCAAGACCCCCCACCGTCGCACACTGGCTTTACAATTTACAAAATTACAATGTACTGCGACTTCAAAATCGTCTAAATGGACTTTCTCCTTCATTTCTTTTACTCAAGCCCATCGTAATACCCAGGGTATCTTTAAAGCACTTGTCCACTGTCATCAGAAACATCAACATCAAACTTTCAATTTCTTTTGACAACAGCCTCGTTGACAGATTATGTTTGACAATCTCTGGGCAGACACACTGACCACCTGCTGGTCATCCCCTGCGCTTTTGTACATAATTGTGATTGGTTTTTACCACTGCCAAGGTAAACATTCAGGATAATGTTGTCTTAACAGAGCAATAGTCTGAATAAAGGGATGGCATTTCATGAATTTTGGAAATTCTGTGAAAAGTGCTGGACGTGGTGTGTGAGATTTCTTGACATTCTGGAACAACACACAAAACATAATGGTACAATCACTGGACTAATTGCATAAATTTCCTGTATAGAGCTCATATCAGGGGGGGGGGGGGTGTCCATTTTGGCCAACAATGGCATGCTGCCACAATTTGGAACATCAGACTTGGGGCGAATATTTTTGTTTGTTTCTCAAAATCCATCTCAAACGAAATGTGAATAGATACAATGTACCTTTTATCCCTGTGATTTCTGTCTCTTGTAGCCCGCACCTTGAGTGGCCTTTTGGCCTTGTGTTGGGCAATTAATAATAATATAAAAAACATTAGCTGGCCTAACATTTCAAACTTAATCAAGTTCTTTCTCAAAGATTTGTATTTTTCAGGTCAATTCAGTCAACAACAACAAAACTATGTTAAAAAAACGAGCAGTCTCAAAAAAGTTGAAAAATTTATACATTTGCATGGTGAGATTTCTGTTTATAGTACAACTTCTACAAGCATCGAATCAAATAAGAGAGAACTGCACACACACCCTTAGTACATGTACATGTACATGTACATGTACTGCATCATTACATACTTTTACAGTCCAGTCTCGTACTGAATGCCATACAGCGAAGCCAATGCCATCAATTTCTGCATGTACATGTATCTGTTGTGCATTCCAATTTTCTGCATGCAATGGCATGGGGCTGGGGTGTTCTCGCTAATGGGCTTTCCAGCTCATAAACTACACTTGTTAGGCCGAGCAAATTTTTTTTTTATGTTTCCGGTAATGGTCTGAAAAAAATCCAGGTAGGTAGGTAGGAAATATTGCCATAAGTATTGCCATCAGACTACTACGTGTACGTGCCCAGAATACATCGCTCACAGGGAGCCTAATTTGCATGCGTGTCCAAAAATCTTGGACATTTAAATGATCCCATACCAGGGTGAGAGAGCAGCTGCGGTGTCGGTGAGGGCGCTGCTCGACACCATGGGAACGAGGTTGTAATCTGTTGTACTCCTAATTCATAAAGAATGATGAAAACATGGTGAAATCAGAGTTAAACCTTGGAGGAATAACCATGGTTAAACTGATTCTTAAAACAATCTTGAGCTTAGATCCGCTAAAAACTAAATATCGGGGCTGGCCACCGAGATTGCGAATAGGGGGCCGGGGCCGGCAAGATCGGGGGCCGGGGCCGGCAAGATCGGGGGCCGGGGCCGGCAAGATCGGGGGCCGGGGCCGGCAAGATCGGGGGCCGGGGCCGGCAAGATCGGGGGCCGGGGCCGGCAAGATCGGGGGCCGGGGCCGGCAAGATCGGGGGCCGGGGCCGGCAAGATCGGGGGCCGGGGCCGGCAAGTTCGGGGAAAAGACGGTGGCATTCAGTGCGGTTGCTTGCACTTGACCAAGGAAAGCAACACGCCAAAGATGCGCTTTAGGGGTTGGCATTATCGTTCAATAATGCCAACCCCTAAAGCGCATGTGTTAGTAGTAGTCTTGTCTCAAGAGTTCGCAACACGTTATCTGCGTGTACGTACACTGTACACTGGAAATAATATGGTAGGATTCTTTGCGGTTGTTTGCACTTGACCAAGACTACACCAACGGAATGAATGCACGCACGTGCGCTATATGGTACATGTACATGGTGCGGGGTTTAATTTAGAAAACGATCAAAGAAACGACACATTTACACATGTAGTATGTATTTTGTATTCCTCTGTTTTAACACAGGTATGTTTGTTTCAAATTATGGGAGGTTTCAAGTATGGAAAATGGTTATGTTCGTTGCAAATAATTGCAAATAGTGCTCATTAAAAATTTGCAACTAGCAAAATGGCAATAACAAGTTTGAGGTCGGCAATTTGGCCCCAAATATTCCAGGTCGGTCGGGTTACCGGAAACACAATGTTTTCCGTTAGGCCTTATTGTAATTAGGAAAATGCTAAAATCTAAATTTATCAAAGTGCAGGCAAGTACATGTACGTACAGTACTTATTAGAACCCAAAGGCCAATGTTGCAGCAGTTAAGTAGAACTGTAATCTTGCCGCATTAATTACAGGCAACAAGCGCCAAGTCACGACCGTTTGCCCATTCCATTTCACTGTCACGGTGATTCCATTTTCATATTATTAACAGCGCCAAAGACCCGACAGCCACTACCAATCCTAATCTTGTCGGGATCAGCAGCCTAATGAAAATAACTGTTCCCCTACCCCAATGCAGCAACGTTTAACAGAGTAAAGTCTGGAAGACAAACACGAATCCCTACAGCAATTTCTCTTTTTTTTTAAATCCCTGGCTAGAGTCGGCATTGTTGAGACAGACCAATGGGGGCATTGACACACTAAGTAAGCAGGCTGAGAACAAAAGCCATTCAACCTCTCAATAAAGTCGCCATGACTCACGACATAATGGTCGGCATGCTTATTATGAGGGGACTGGAATCTGTCACAGACTGAGACATGGATCCAGACTTGTAAGCACACTGCAAACATGCAGGGGTCAGAACTGTTTGTTTTGCACCTATATTTTTATCAAGCGTTTATCAACCAGAAGAAGTAGGTCAGAAATGCTTGTTAAATGGTAAGAATACTGCATCTACTGTTCTATGGAGGAACAGACATTAACGTCAGAAAATTCAAAAAAAAATTCCCATCCAAGCACACAATTCACAAAGCGGAAAAGTACATCAAATCTGTAAATTTTGCAACCACACTGGATGTGAGGGTTCATACGATGTTCTTGATTTCATTGGGCAGAAGGCTTTACTACTCTTGAGGCAATTTATAAGAAAGTTTATCCACCATACAAAACCATACAGTGAGTCACAGTGTACAGCAGGTATACCATTGTTCCTTCCTCCATGACCATACAAAACCTGACAGCTGTATGGTTTTGTATAGTCAAAAGACTTGCCTGTACTGAAATATGTAAGGTGATGTATTGTAAATCAACTTGACCTCTGTATGGCACTGTAAGGTTTTGTATGGTTGTACAAGCTGTGTCTGCTGGCAGGTGCAAGGTTTTGTATGGTGAACCAACTCCATTGTGTACTGGGGAACATTGATGAATAGGCCTATACCATTTTAGAATTAAGGTGGTTTTTCTTTATACATTATATATAACTCACCATAGCCCGAAGTAGTCTGTTGATAAGCCACAATGAAGTATATTCACCACACAAAACCATTTGGCATACATTGTACACCACAGTGAAGCATGTTTACCATACAAAACCACGTGTATGGTTTTGCCATGTCAATAAGCTTGCTATAGCATTACAATGTACAAATGTATGGTTGTCATGTGTGTGTTAATGCTATGGTAAAATTTGGATATGAAAATGTAACGTTTTGTATGGTGAAATAGTAGGGGGTATAAGCCAGTTCAGTATTTCAACTGCGCATAGCACAATTACATTTTATCCCGAATGACCCGCGTGACCTAACGCGTGTGTGTGAACACAAAAGGTGGTCGCACAACGCGCACGAGTTAAATTCAATCAGAATGGGCATTCGCGTAACATGGCGTGACATTACGTCAGCAATTTTATCCCGAAAAACCTTTGACCTTGGAGATACCGAACTGGCTAATTGTTTTGCTTTGTGCAAGCACCTGTACATACATGTATACATTTTGTAAGACAATATTCTTCCAATTACTCATTCTACAAGGAACACATTTTACAGCCCACACAGTGAGAACACACACCCCCACATAAGCTGCATTTTCCGTGCTCTGGCTGAAAATTTCAATTTATTGGATCTTCTCCTACATGTACTAATAAATAATGGAGAACTATTTCTGAATGAAAAAAAATGCTTCTAGTACACTCTGCAGTGTATTTAGTCTTTAACTTTATGCACAATGATTGGATTGTACATTAACTCTAACTCCCTAGTATAATTTACTAGGACCCATACCCATCCTTTCAAATTCCAACACCATATGGTAAACTGTACACACAAATTGTTGGACTCTGATTCCGGTGGTATGCCAAACTCAGTGTAAAGGACTGTCAGTTTGGGGGTCCAGTACCCATCCTAACAGATTCCAACCAAACATGCTGTTGGGTTTTGACGGGTTGAGTACGGTTAGGGTTAATAAAAGGAGTGTCCAGCTCCTCTTGCCAAAAATTGGAATTTATTAACTGTGTTACTTATTTGCAATCAATAGGGCCTAGTAGTTAATAACTAATTAGAAAACTCATAATTTACCTAATGCAAAAAAAAAATGGCAATTCAATTTAAAAATAATTGTTCAGTGTGCCACGCCCAAAAGCACTGACAGTATCTTTAACCAAAAAAGACACATCCATGTACAATGTACAATCAGATTTCAAAATCAGGGTATCCTAATTTTATTTAAACCGAATAACAGTTATCTGATTTCACTTGAAGTTCCCATCTACAGTACATGTATACATACATGTACATGTAGCTCAGTCATGCCAGCAAAAGTGGTGAGTGAGGTGCTGCATGAGAAGCCCTCTCAATGACAGGATTCAGTGACCACTGGGCCTTTACAAAAACACTCCAGAGGTGTAATGTTGAAAAAAAATGGATGGGAAGGTTATTCATATATATATATACCAAGAAGACCACTAGCGAGTGAATGCAGAGACCATGGAGCAAATTGAAGGATGTTCCAGTTGTATTCTTTAGTCTTGCTTTCGAATATCTGGCTTTTAAGATCGAAACAGAATAGTGGAATTCACACCAAATGTTAACAAATCCAGATTTATATAGATTTGTCTGCAACATTGACACCGAGTTCCATGTTTCCCTTAGCACTAGTCAAGCTTGTAAGTAAACCAGTATGTGGGACAAAGCCATTTCATGCTTCGCCAAGCATTCAACCCAGTTTTAAAAAAAGGAATGCACTTCAATTTTTCCCCTTGAACAATTTTTGCAGTTATTGAAATTGGACTGGCTCAGACTAAGTAATTGCTTTCCAGCATTTTGTACAAGTTGGCATGTACATGTACATGTACAATGTAGGAAAGTAAAGCCTAAGGAATGATATTTGTTCCTTCACTACTTTAAAGAAATGTATACATTATTTTTATACATCACTACACTACTTACCAAAAAAAAATCAAAACATGTTTAGCGTCTCTGCCAGTTTTCTTCTTCAAAGCTTTTTCTTTTTTTGCATTTTTTTGCGTTTCTTAAAAAAATCCCACACAAAAAACAAAGGGGATAGATCGATCGATGTTTTCCACCGATTTGGAGGGCTTCAATGTCATTAAAAGCCATCTTCAAAAAATGGGGGTAGGCATCTTGGAAAAATATGGCCTGGTATGATCTAAAAATTGAAATAAAAAAGGGCCCTGCTCTTTCCTTTTCTGCAAATGGCATTACGCTACATTAAAACCCTAACCCTGCCAGACGCAGCACAGTGCATCTGTGCTGACAGCTCCACTTTGCTGCACTCTCCACACAAGTCAATGTGACAAACTATGCAATCTGATGTACATGTACATGTACGTACATGTATGGCAGGGTTCTAGCAAACAAGCCCTGGATGGTTAGGGTTAAAAATTAAACAAGTTTTAAATTATTATTTTGCCTTAATTCAAGGCTTGTGAACTCCCCCTCCCACAAAAAAGGCCGTCTCTTACTACACTCTTTTCACAGACATACTTTGGTAAGAAAAACTTGGTTTTCAAACTTTTTGATTCCTAGAACTATCCTTCACACTAAAATGGGGAAATAGGGAGCTAGCAAATTGTAGTCCACAACCTGCGGTAATTTTAATAGCTAAAAAATTAAAACCCTCCTGTTCTCAGGGCCAAGATCGACCCAGCTGCTGTACAGATCAAAACCACAGATGACAGATTGAAACACACACAAACTGTGTAAGAGTTGATGTTAAGAGTTTTTGATGGCTGTGATAGTTATAAGTATAGGAGGGTTTTTAATAAATTTAATGTAGGACTCTGGAGGAAGACCATGTGAAATGAGAGTTCCCCTCCCCGATTGAAAATTACCATTCGACGAGTCCAACATTCCATGAAATGAGTAACCGTCCTGAGCATGGGATGATTGCTGAAATTACAGGTAGGGTCCCCACTTCAATTATGGGGCCAATTTGTAACTGTTTTCACGAAGGGAAGGGAATATTGATTTTCAAGAAAAGCACATTTCAAGATGAAGTTTCTGTATTTTAAAACTCTACAAAGTAACACTAAAATAATTTTATTCTGGGAAGAAATCCTCATGTGATTCTTTGAAAGCTAAATTTGTCTATGACCATAGCAACTACATGTATCAAACACAGCAGTTAATTAGCAAAATTCATTATTAAAAGTGCCTGTCCCTTCCTGAATACCAAAATCCCAGTTTAACTACTTTAAATGTTTGTCTACCCCATGTGTTTTCCCATAGGGAAGGAACACACATGTTTACTACATGTACATACAATGTAGTACAGGTTCTGTACATGTATACGTGTACGTTCGAGGACAAGAGGAGAAAGAAAATACAAAGGAACCTTTCTTGTCCTTGCAAGTCGTAAAAATACGTGCTTATTCTATGGGGTTGGGTTATATTAACCCTAACCCCTTGGGTAACTTTACTAGAAAGTATCCTGAATCCGCCAAAATCCACCTATTTTGTCATGCACAAAAAGTTGGTTTTGGTGACTGCTCAATATGGAGGTATCCTGAATCCATCAAAATCCTGCAGTACCGCTAGGCTTACAATCCTCAATCCATCAAAATCCCCCAGTTTTCAATATGGGGGGTATCCTGAATCTGTCGAAATCCTCCAAAATAGGAGTATGGATTTTGATGGATTCAGGTAGGTTAGGGTTAAAGGAACAACAGGAAACACAAAGCATCGTCCTCAGAAGTATTGGGAAAGTACATGTACAGTTGTATGTGTGCCAATGTATCAAAGATTCCTGTCCCTTCATAAGTTCATGAAACCTAAAATCTCACTTTGCATGCCATGTGTTTTTGTGCACATGATATATGTTCAAGGGGCAGGCATGTTCACGTCTCTTCATAAAAATGCAAAATGCAAATTTTTTTTACATGTAAGTAGTTTATGACAGCATCCTTCCTCCATGATATAAATAACGGAAAGAGTTCCATATCCGGCCATCACTTGGGACCTCGTGCACAAAGTCTATGGGCCATGACAGAAAAAGTCAAAGTATTTTCCAAGAAAAAGTTGAAACTTTTTCCCTCCTAAATTTGTGTTTCTTCATCAGATTTACACTTTCTTGTAGTTTTTAAGTAATTTTAAGAGAAAAAAAGTGATGGCCGGATATGGAACTTTTTCCTAAATAACTCAAGTAATCTACCTGTAATTCATTTACTGTTCCAGTGTTCGATTTGCTCTTTATTGTACAAATTTAAGAATTTTTGGTTATTTTTTAAGGGGCAGGGCTAAATGGACGGACAGGGGTTTGTTGGACGGGGGCATTGTTGGCCATGTACAAATTGATAGGAGACGGTAACCTTTTTTTTCAAACATGTGACTCACTCACTGTTTGTGAAATATTTCCAAGTCGCAATTTCCTTTATTTTTAAATATTTGCAGCGACTGATTACTGCTAAGGATTGAAGGACTGAGTGAAAAAAGTGGTGGCAGGATACTGCATTCGCTCTTCTTGGCACCGGAGGGAAAATTAATAAGAAAAGTACTGGAGGCTCCATATCACGTGCACAGCCCCGGTTACATAGTGTCTTCGGCATGCATTTTAGGGGCAGTATGAATAGAAACATTCTCACCTGACAGTGACAGAAACAACGTGACGGCCACAGCGGTCCAGAAAATCCCACATTTCAGCCCAGGCACACTCCTAAAATGCCCCATTCTGGACATCCTGGGGTTGACGCTTTCAACACACTTCCGAGGAACCGACAATCCCGTAGAATCAGTCCTGCCGAGACGGGTAAAACTAAAACCAAAAACAAGAGCGAAAGACTAGTCTGTCACGGTCTCACGGTGTCCATCTCCGGCCCCAGCTGACAATTAAACGTACGATGCATGCTTCTACATGTGCGTGCATGCACTATATGGCGTATGGTGCATTGTGCACTGTCTTTGTGCAATAATGATGCTCAGCAGCACACAGCACGTGAACTATTGGTGGCGGTATTTCGATCGCACGGACCCATTGACCTTGGTGTAAAATCAGTGAAAAAATCCTTATCCAGGAGTCTCTCAGTTTTTGTGACACTACCGAAAAGTACAATTTGAATCTTAATCTGTCAACTTCTTTTCAATTTTTGGCAGGTCAGCCGTTTAGAATTTTTGCTAATTATCCCCAGAGAGTACCACCCCCCGAAAATGTGGTTTTTCCCAAACCGGCTAGCTGCCATTTTTCATAAAGCATCCCTCCACTTGCCAAGCCAAATAGGACCAATTTTAAAGCCAAAATTTGTCAGGATATGATAGCTGATCATAATTACACAATCTATCAATTGCATGACCCCCAACAATTTATTATTCAAAAAATTGCAGGTTTTTGGCCTTATACTCTCAAATCTGACAGGTTGGCGGCTTCGGCTCCAGCCATCCATCTGAAGCTCTGAATATAGTACTTGAAACAAAATAAACAAGCTCTGGCTCTGGGTTCAAATTCAAGCCTTTGATGTACTTTTAGAAAAAAGTACTCGCATCTTAGGACCTAAAAATTAGGAGAAGCCGAAGCCAAGTCACCTATGGTTCGAGAAATGGCTCTGTCATTAATTAGCCTTGCTGCCATCTTGTGATTGGCCAAATATTTGTTCGTGAATATACGTGGAATAAAACAAGAGACACTGTGAACATCTAACAAAAGAAAAATGGTGAACTAACAATGCACATCCATTGTTACTTGGGACTAAATCCATTGTTACTTGTTCAAAGTGAGAAGCGGATTTGGTGGAGCAGCGCTGGGTGCTTTGTTGTAAAGCGTCTGATTTTGATCACGTGCACCGAGGTTGGTTCATGGAGACTGACTGTATGTTCGTCTTCTTTGACGAATTTTCTGTTAAATCAGTTTAAAGTTAAACAGAAGATTGCTCTTTTACTAATTCTTATGTTATGTACTCTTTGAACCTAAAAATCTTCCTTGAAGAAAAATGCAGGCTATCAAAAAAAAACGGGTGGAGAGACCATATAAATGTTCTCCACTTGGCTAACGAAACAGTGTCTATTCAAACCACCCGCATCCGATTTGTAAATATGTCAAGTAATTCATCATTGGATACTAGTTAACATTTCTATTTTCAGGGTGAAAAATGAAAATTAAAAGACAAAAGAGAGGTATGGGCCTGCGGAGTCTGGGCCTGCCTTCTCCAAGTTGCCATATATATCATAATATGGCATAAAACATTTCTGCAGACAAATGACAAAACTCGAAAATTCTTCATTTTTTGTTGCTTTTTATTTACAAGTTCTACAACAGTTACCGACCAATAAAAGTACGACATTAATGCCTGCCTGCCTTAAGTGTTGCCTTACAGTTATCAAAGCTGGACAAATTTAAGATGCAAAAAAAAAAAGGAACTTCACAGACCAATTCTATTTAACTGAATGTCACACCTTCTGAATAAAATCTTGGCTGTTGATCATAAAATTGCCATGCATGTCAGCCAAAGTGTGAAACTCAAGCTGCAAGCACTAACATGTAGATTAGATGTATACCGTGTACTACAGATATCTACATGATATGGACAAGAATTCTGGGACTGAATTTTAAGATCTTTGATTTTCCTGTAACTATTGAAATTGAAAACTGTACCAGGAAACATCAGATCCACCCAGATTTGACTGCCAATTTTGTATTAATTTGAGAAATGATAATTTTATGACATACACACTGAGGTGTAAAAAGTGTTAAAAAGGCCATGCCACATGAGGCAAAAATCAGTCAATCATTTCCATGTATTAACTTCCAAAAGGGAAAACCTTCCAGTTTTAATTTTCACAAAATTGAGAATATCAGTACTGTCCTCACAAGGTGTTTTGTGCTATCCATTGCATTTCGTTAGCCCACATTGCACTCATCAGCTGCATTTAAAAATGGCCATTAGTTAAGAAGGCGTGGTTCTGCAACTTTGCCTTGTGTGATATGTTCAATAGTTAAGAAGGCGTGGTTCTGCAACTTTGCCTGGTGTGATATGGCCATCAGTTAAGAAGGCGTGGTTCTGCAACGTTTTCCTCAATTTTGTTTCTGTAACAATTTTTGTGAATCTGTTTTTTTTTTTACATTTCAAATATCCTTTGAAATATTACTTGAAATATTTGCCAATTTCGGGAAATTCGTAGAAAATATGGTTCACCAGAAAAGAAATAAAATATATGGAAAGCACATAATAAAACAGAAAATAACATACAGTGCTGAGTGTAGTATGCAAGTTTTTTCGTTAAAAAACAGTGTGCTTCCATAATGTGTTCGCAGGAGGGAAATCCATTGGATTGAAATTTTCAGTCGGAGTACGGACACATTACTGCAAGTCATTTTGAATCTACCCAAGACGTACAACAAAGACGAATACTTTTAAGCAATGGTAACAAACATACCAATAATTACATAGCTGGTCTGCATAGCAGAGAGAAAATTAATTGCATAATTCTTTGTGTACATAGTAATTTGCTTATTCAGACCTTACACTTATTAGAAAAGCTACTCTACCAACAAGTCTTGTGGCAAGTACAGACGAAAGCTCAATTCAAGACAAAACAAACATGGAAAGTACTGCAGTCAGTCCTTTAAAATGTCTTAAACTGAAAATGAAGTAAATTTACTTCAGTACTTATGCTAATATTTTGTTTAAATCTCATGAGCTTCACTGTTATTTCTCCAATTTTCATAATTCACCAAACATTACAGGAACTAGTACATTAAAAAAAATCATGCCAAGTACATAAGGTATGTCATTAACATTCAAAACATATCTTTTTTAAGTGTAAAAATATATATTTTTGTAGTATTACATCAATATTATTTTATGAATACAAAATGCTACATGAGAAAATCCAAAATGTATAACATTTCTGAGTTATTGTCATGCTTAGTTACATATATCAAAACGGGGCCACACCACAAACATCACATGCTGTAGAAAAATGGATATGTAATTGGAAAAAGCTGAGAAAGTTCCCTGATACCAGTAGTTCCTTGAAAATAGGCTTTTAAACTACATGTACATCTGCTAGTGTAACACCAGCTTAAAGTAGTAAGGACTCCTACAACACGGGTTGAATATGGTTCATAAGACTTAAGTCCTCTGTGCCAACCGAGTTGTACCTACCGATCTTCACTGGTATAAAAATGCTAAGTAAGGAGAACTTTCACTTTGTGCTACAATGAAACAGGTATCGTTTGATTGCACATGTTCATTTCAAACTTGAATTCCGAAGACTAACTGTAGCCGTTTATCATTTCATTCCACCCTTACATCACAAGATTCCGGCAAAGTTATGCACACAAAACCTTGGCGGATTTGAACTTTTCCTGAACCGGAAAATTAGGTGTATTGGTCCAAAATCACATCCAGAACCCAGAGTCACAGTGCGGTTTCAATATCAAACCCCAAAGTCACAATGTACACGATGAACAAAAGTCACAACTTTCAAATCTCCTATTTGTCCATGAAGGTACTCAAACCCATTGACTCCACCACATTTGTGGCTCTATTAATTTGCAGTGTAATATCCAGAGTATTTACAATCCAGAGTATTTACAATCCTAAGTATATACCCAGTGGCATATCCAGTGGGGGGGGGGGGGGGGGGGCAACTTGCCCCCCCCCCCCCCCCATGCAGCATTTGAGGCGTCATAACAAACAAAAAGAAAGTGTTTTTCAGACGATTCAGACGTTGTTTGCCGTCCCTGGCACAAAAAGCTGGATACGCTACTGGATCTACCCTTGCTAAATGTAAGTGTACATTGTACTTGACCACAGAGATAAACAAGTAGGACATGCTGCTATATAATCTTTGGCTCGGACAAGGAAGCTTGACCACACCTCATACATATTCACGAAGCAATTTCTTATGTGATTGGTCAATATTCCATTGCATCTGGAAAATGAAAATGGCTTACTCTTCATCAGTCCACAGTATACAAATATTAAATGATTACGAATGATACAAAATAAAACTAGCCTCCCTTCGCGATTCACGGACTATTTCCATTTCCAGAGGATTCCGGAATTAACAAGGAAGGTTATTTTTACTCTGTCAAAAGTGGAAAGTCAAAATTGATTTTAGAAAACCTCATCTATGATTAAGCCAATGAAGAGATGGAATCTATAGATGGATATGTTATACACAAATGTGGGGTTTGCTCCCTAGAGTCCCAACCTTGTGAAAACAGCATTTCAAGACAGATTGTTTGTGTGTAACCATACTAAGACCTTTTTTCACAGAATAATTACAGATGCAAATCACACGAAATAGAACACTATGAGAGATGATATTGTTGACAAAAATGCTGGATATGTATGAGGTGTACACAACAAACAACATGGTTCATTTGGAAGTAGTGCAAAATTACTGGTCCTTTAGTGTTTGCTGATTTGGATTAGCTCTAGTGGAGGGAGGGGCTCCTAATCGGCAACACCTGGTGAGGCACGCCTCACCTGGTGAGGCACGCCTCACCTGGTGACGCCTCACCTGGTGACGCCTCACCTGGTGACGCCTCACCTGGTGACGCCTCACCTGGTGACGCCTCACCTGGTGACGCCTCACCTGGTGACGCCTCACCTGGTGACGCCTCACCTGGTGACGCCTCACCTGGTGACGCCTCACCTGGTGACGCCTCACCTGGTGACGCCTCACCTGGTGACGCCTCACCTGGTGACCTTGGCACCAGTAATTTTCCATAAACCCCCTCCAACCATGTAGTTATAAAATGCAATACAAGTTATGTTATTTCAATACACATAAAAATGTATCAATTAATTGCATAATTATTTACAGTATCATACAACTTGAAACTGGAGTGACAACCACATAATATGTAACATTCATTTCATTTGGCTTGGCTTTGTATTATTGATGTAGATTACGGTTTCAACAAGGCACAGACTTTGCAGGTTGCACCATTTTAGAATGATAACTACCATATGCCACTACTCCTCCAAAAAAAAAGGAAAGACCAAAATTTAAAACTGCAAACCAAGAAGGTACCATTTGGTTATTTGCTGCATTACCTTGCCACTGCAGTACAAACAAATGTACATCTGACAATGCAGTATAACAGCCACATGTATAATGTTCACTCCTTTGTTCAGCTTGAAAGATTCCAGAATTGAAAAACAGTAGTTTTTGTAAGGTAGTATGTGTTCAGTACAAACACTCTTGAATATGTAAAAATTATTAAGTACATACACTGCAAGACTGAGTATTGCAATTCTCACTATAAACCTGGGATGTCGAAAACGCCTTTGTTAGTCTGTGTCAAAATGTCTTAAACATAAGCTATTGTTCATGTTTCAACCATTTCTGAAATGTAAGCAGAGTTTACGATTACAATGTCCGAAACGTAAGCGTTTCATACATTTTAAATGTCATATTTGTAATCTCTGCTTATGTTCAGACACTGAATATCTGTGAACGTGAACAATATGCTTACGTTTCAGGCATTTGGAGACTAACAAAAGCGTTTTAGACATTCCTGGTTCATAGTGTCTGGAACTTCAAAGAGACAGAGGAAATTGCCTCTATCCTCATAAGTTTTTGCACTGGTGCATCTCAAAAATAATTTGTTTTATAGGAGTTCCCTTTGCGCTGGGAAAAATTCTCAGGCTTCCTCAAAGAATGAAGTTCCAGTCGTGTTTAGTACATTTGGTATGCTACTGTACTTTGCAAATCAAAATCAAAAATCAAAAACATATTCACAAACCATTCTGATTAGACATATATATATATATAAGCATAAAAACGAATTGTGTTTTTTTTTTGGTATCTGTGTGTTTGTGCTTGAATCTGGTTAATTTTGCTTTACAAAAAATTACACTGATTAAAAACCATCGGGATTAAAAATTTGATTGTAATATTAGTTTAAGCACAAGCAAATCAAACTAAAACATCCCATCTTCCGTTCTCAGTTGGAAGACACGATCCTTAAAATCAGGGCATTGATTTCAAATCATAACAACAAAAAAATATATTGATATCAAGACCGTTTTCGACGGCAAAATAAAAATCACAATCTATATCTGACAGCTTCCCTCTCATATCATTGCAAACCATACATCTCTGGATTTTCGTATAATTTTCAAAAGCCAAAATTTCACAGCAATTATTTACAGGTGAATATTACACGTTAGGTTTATACACGTACATACAATTTCCACAAAGTTAGCTGCTAGTACAAGGTAACCTCAACAGGGACAACCCTAAACATGAAAGGTTAGATTGGAAACCTCACGCAAGTTTGTCCTCAGACAAGGTAAACCTCCAACATGGAAAGCCCCTAAACAAGGTTAATCCAGTGCAATGTTGACTTCCAACAAGCTGAACTTCAACCAGGCTAAACCAAAACAAAGTAACCCCCTAAACAAGGTAGACTCCAAGGAGGTATACCTCTACACAATGAACAAGGTTGAACCTCGAGTAAGGTACTTACACTACAGCAGGGTTAACTTAAACAAGGTCAACTTCACGGGATCAGTCTTGTGAGCTATACCTCAAACGAGGTCTGGAAAGAGGTTGGGAGGTTACCCTCATCCCGAATAGGCCGGGTACACTCAGAGAAGGAACCCTCACTGAAAACCTCTAATGCTTTTTTTTCACATTACCTTTTTCGTGCTGGCATAAGACTGTACAATGATGCAATCAACACAAAACCTCTCAAAATGCAACCTCTAATGGTTAACATTTCGCCTGGTAAATGCATAATTTAAGCATCAAATTGGCAGCCACTTCGGCAATTTGTTTTTTATTTTTGAATATTATTTTTGAATTTTTTTTTAAAGGACATTGAATAATTCAAAATCATTCAATGCAAAGTTAAGTTTCCAATAAAAATGTTAATTTTGGATAAAATTATATATAACAAGAATTTACAATTTTTGAAGTTTTCTTGGGGCTTAGCTAGTCCTTGGGCACTGCCAATAGTGTGTGAAGCACGTCCTTTGATCGGAGCTATCCGTTGGTGGTGCTGCCCCACCGGAACAGATACAGCGGTACCTGTCCACACCGTTGTATTTTTGTGAATCTAAAGTGGCTAAGGTTCCGTCAGAAGTTGAGCAAGAAAATCCAGTGATGATCTTATCCTGGGAAAAAAAAACAAAGTGATAAAAAACATGAAGGTATTTTTACTGGATTTAGCTGTGGCTATGGCATTGGCTTAGGCCACCATTACAGCTACGCCAAACTGAATGAGGGATGAGATGATTAGCATGCACAGTGACCTTATATACAGCCACTAAATATTGAGAATAAGTAGAATCGCAACACTTGAAATACTGGACTCATTACTGGTTCCATCAGATCTCGGACAGTGCAAACTTGGCCAATGGTGCACATTAATTCTATACATATGCAGATGTAATAATTCCTCAATGCAATTTTTTAAAAAACTGACAGACGGATATTCACGTATGGACTGGTTTTTTTTTTTGGGAGGAGAGAATGAGACGTGGATGTGGCCATTGGTACAGCTACGGGGAGGGGACGTGGGGGTGGGGGAGGGCTATTGCAGTTGTGCATAAAAAGCTAAAAAGATAAGCCTGTTATATTTTCTCTTTAAAGTACCCCCTAGAAAAATAAGTGCACTCTAAAGTGCCCCCCCCCCCCCCCCCCCCCCCCCCCCCCCGCTCCAACTGCAACAGGGCAGGGGTATGAATAAACAGAATTTAGTACAAGATAGAACACAAAACAGAGATTACACAGGAAAAACAGTGTGCATTGGGTCAACTGACAAAACGAGAAAAGAAAAAAAATGCAAACAAAAAATGACATTCAAACCCTATATGTAACTTACTGAAAGAGTCGAGATCCAGCGGCCTCTGGTGTAGTCAAATGAATATCCAGCATTGTCAACATTTTGTATGTATTCACACAAGGACAGGTTGCCTGCACCCTCTTGTCCGGGTGGCCCCCGTTCTCCAAGCGCACCGTCGGTGCCGTTGAAGCCCCGGGGGCCCTGCATCTTGCTGATGGTGTCCAGCTCACTGTAGATGGTGCGGTTGACCTCTGCCAGGTCACGGCTAGCCTTCTGCTCCAGGACGGACAGGCCCTGCTGCAGCTCATTGATCTGCAAAATAAAGATAGACCCTTCTTTACCCACATGACCAGTAATTTAACCAATGCTGCTGTATTGGACATCCCACAACGATGGCAGGTAAGGATAAGCTGAATATTCCTAAAACTAAAATATTTGATTGCGCATCAAATATCTGAATAGGTTTTTCCAACACAAATATTGCAAAAATAAAATGCGAGTGGCCTCAACAGGAAGAAGAAATTATGTCTGCGATATTCATTTTCAATATTAAAGCCTGTTCAGTATTTTGATGAAGTAGTCCAGGACAAAGGTTATTCGGGATAAAATATCACGTGATGTTACGCGAATGCCCATTCTGATTGAATTTAACAGGTGTGTGTTGTGCGACCACCTTGTGACCCATGTCATTGTGCACATGCGGAGTTGAAATACCAAACTGGCTTATTGTATAAATTGCAGTTTGTCAATTGCCTGATAGCATTTTGTTCCCGACTGGCACAAGCTATTTCTGAAATGATTCAGTACATTCCGAATACTTGATTAAATGACAAGTTTGAATACCCAAACATTTAAACCTGTACAGTACTACACAAACAGATGTAAATGAGCTACTTACACGATTGGTTTGTGCATCATTCTCATTCTTGTTTCTCAGGATGTCCTGGCTTTGTGTAACAGCCTTGGCATTGAGGGCACCAACCTGCAAATCAGAAACAGAAATACAAATAAACATGGCAAACAACTGACAGAACGGTGTGAATTCTGAACGGCTGGATTAACCCTAACAATCCCTGGTTCTACAAAATCAGTCGGCCAGTTTTTGGGAGGATCCTGGAGGATCGAGGCTGTATGCATTTTGAAATGGTGGCCGAGTTTGGAAAAGGCCACATCCTGATTCAGTCATTGTCGATTTTGGAGGTTTGAGGTTGAACGGCTATTTGCAATAGAAGATTTGGAGGATTGAGGCTGTACGCATTTTGAAATGGCGGTAGATTTTGGAGGATTGAGGTTCAACGGCTATTTAAAGATGGAGGTAGTACCCATTTTGATTTTGCAGGATTGAAGTAGAATTGCCAAGGTGCTGTCTGCTTAAAATGTAGTATACATCATTTGCTTTTGTTGTAATTTTCAGAAATAAATGGATTTGGAGGGTTAGTATTTTATAGCGTGCTAACAAATACTGTAACACTGACCTGTTTAAAGTTGTGTGTGCATAGATGCTGGGAAAACAGAGAGAATTCTGTTCTAGTAGTCTGGTTCCCTGACCCTACTTTTGACAAAATGGAGCAATTTATATCCCCCTCTAGAGTCAGGGAATTATCAGGTCGGGGAACTAGACTATTTCCAACGACTGTCGGGCGACAATCGTTGGAAAACGATATAAATTTCCACTTTTCTTGAAAACGATAGCACACCAGGGGCCATGACATTTCACAGGTAGAGACTGTCATTTACTTACTGTCTAGTACAGTATTTTGTAATAGTTCAGTAGTTTTGTTTTTTGATGTTTGCAAATGTTGTATACTACATTTAACACAATACATGATACTCGGTTGTGAATTTATACTTTATTTGCACATAAGCAAAAAATGTGAGAGGATTTTGAAGGATTGAGGATGCATCCTAGTCCAAAGGGCTAGGTGGTAGGGCTGAGGTGCATTAACCCTAACCCCTATGAGGTATTCTCTGATGAGCACCCTGCCAAATGCAACATAATGCAACACAGCTGAAATAAGAACCCTGCCAAATGCAATGTTGCACTGTGCAGTGAACACATCTGTACCAGCCTTGTTGCTGGAGGCTTATACATGTATAATACTAAATACAAAAGAATGCATCAGACCTTGAGACATGCCTTGATTGCTAAAATGCTAAAACAACTTTTTACTGTTGGTGCATTCTGTTGTATTTAGCAGGGTTAGGGTTAACCAGTTCGCGCCGGGATGAATTTCTATTTTCAAAAAAGGCAAAATATAGCAGCCATCTTCTGATATACAGCCAAACGCCACAAATACTGATTTCCAAGAGTCATTTCAACAGTATTTGTACAATATTTCTTGCCGAAACCTCATATATTTCAATACTCCGGGTGAGCCCACCGGAGCGTAAATTGTAGAACAGGCCGTGCACGGCAGCCAAGTTCAAGTTCAACACACGGTCCGCCTCTACAGACTTCTCGGACTTTGTGTGTGTGTACAAAACAAATAAGGGATTAGCATGTTGAGACGTCACCCGGAGGTGAGTCGAGGCAAGCTTGACGTTTTAATAACCTGTCAGCCGTGCCCGTGTATAAAAACAGCCAGATCGAACTGGTTAAGTCGGGGGAAGGGTTCAATTGCATAAGGTATGTTCAGGCAACACTTCAAATCTAACAAAGCAAGTTTGTATTGTGTGCAATCAGGATTTCCTTTTGCACATATTTATTGCTCGGAGGAACTTTGTGAACCAGTACTCACCCTCTGGTCTAACATCGCTGTGCTATTCTCCAAAGCCGCTGTCTGTAAACAAGAAAGAGTCAGAATATTACAAATACCGAAATTTACGAGGCTACAACAAAACATGACACGCAATGTACAAAGAAAACCCAAAATATGGCCTTACTCAGGACACAAACAGAATCAACAAATACCACAGCCACTCGTATCAAAAATGGAAAATTGCTAATTACAACTGAAACTCCTACATTGTTTGATTAAACAGCAGAAATCCCTTAGTTCAGATTCAAACAAGGGATTTGAGGCAACTCCACACAGGCTTGCTCATCTTTCACAGGGTTAATAGAAAAGGATCGATTAACCCTAACTATTCTAAATCCTACAATATCCAACACTGGACTCATTCTGTTGGATTTTGCTTATCTCATCAGCAGAGAACAAAAGACTTCTGTTTGTTGAATTCCGTTGAATTAATAGTAGGCTTCACATTTTGCTGTTGTCTGATTCTGCTGGATTCAACATAGTCCCTTGAGAAAATCTGAACTAGAATTGGACTAAAGGCAAGTTTGAAATATTTTGGGAAATTTTTTCCAGAAAATGCACATATCAGGAATGAGGGCTTGTCACAATGTCTAGCAATATCTAAAGTAAATTGTTTAAACATTATTTTAAAAGAAACTGTCCATGTTTTTTGAAAAATTTGATTTATATATTTTTTTGAAATAATTTTTTAGAACATATTACATTTTTTCCCATTTTGAGTGTCTGCAACCCTCCTAAAAATGGCTTATATTCTTGATTGCTTTCACACATTTCATCCACACAAAGATACACCTGAATTATAACTGGTGCATTGGATTTTTTTGTTCAATATCTCATTGGTAAGTTAACTTTTGTTCAGCTTGAAAATAGTCAGACTATTCAAAACAAAAATTTGTCGTGATGAAAATAGAAAACAAATACAGACAGTATATCTTTAATGACAATCTCGGGGAATCACTTTCCGAGAAATATGTGCATTCACGTACCCTCGTCTTCGTGTTCTGCAAACTGCCAATGGTGGTAGACAGGGAAGATTCAAACGTGCTTACTCTGGCGTTCAGAAACGAGACGCTGTTATCTATGGTGTCAATCTGACCATGATGAAACAAGAACAAGAATACTTCAACAAATAGTTGTTTGCTGTCTTGTAAATTTTGGAAGAAAAAGGGAACAGTCTTTACACTGGCCAAAAAATCATCTGTGGAAACATCTTCTGCTGTATTTACATCAGGCCAAAACAAAAATTTGTTGTGTTGCCCCCTCGGAGAGGTAAAATTGGAAAAAAGGGTCGGTTGGTCAGAAAAAGTTCTTTTTTGCTCATCTAATACTATTGGAAACGAAGTTGAAAATAGAGTAAGCCCTGTGGACGTGGTTAAGCCATGCCGTCATGTGATTGATTCGAAGAAGAAGCAAGTTGCTTGCTTTTCTCTCTGGGTTGTTGTAAACATCGAGAGATATGACAAAGTTTTTGCCTATTCGATCCGACTCTTTCGCTTATACAGGTTTAAAAGAGATTAAATTGGTTGTATGTACACAGCATTTGTTTTTTCTTGCTAAACCCCCCCCCCCCAGACCTAAAGTTTTGGGTTTTTAGCTAGGCTACTCTACAGCCCGAATGGAGCTTTGACGAGCGCGACGGATCTAATTAAATCATTTTCACGCTCACCCGGGCGTGTTTAGGCCTAAACGTTGGATGAATCCCCTGGTTTCACTTTTTACATGAAAATGTGCATGAAGTAAAGAAGGTACATCAAATACAAACACTTTTTGAGACAGAGGTTGTTTTTATTGATATTTTATATTTTGTTTCAAACAAACATAAAAACCACCCGACCCCGAATCTGTCAATTTTTACGGTCGGTTGGTCCGAGGGCCACACAACTTTTTTGGGGGGCCTGATCATGGGCACGACTGTATTGATCCGTTTCCGTTTTGGTCGTTTGCTGGCTCCGGTAGTTTTCCAGGTTCTAAACCCAAGTTTTCTATCCTCGGAGGAGCTTCATGGCAGAAACAAGTAAATCGGTCACCTTAGCTTCAAGCTTACCTGGATCATATTCCTGTTTACTTTGGTACTCAGTGATGCGTTAACTTCACCATCTCCGCCAAGCATGGTCTCCAGCGTATCAATCTGTGAAATAAGGGGGTTCAATTTACGGATTTAATACAAGACAACACAGTCATTATGCAGTTTCTAAAGTACATGTTGTATATATACATGAATGTGGCAAGTGCCTATATAGAACCCGAAAGTTAGGAACATGCTGGGAAGGGTTTCAATATTACCCCTAACCCCTTGGGTAACTTTACTAGAAAGTATCCTGAATCTGCCAAAATCCACCTATTTTGTCATGCACAAAAAGTTGGTGTTGGTGACTGCTCAATATGGAGGTATCCTGAATCCATCAAAATCCTGCAGTTCCACTAGGCTTACAATCCTCAATCCATGAAAATCCCCCAGTTTTCAATATGGAGGTATTCTGAATCCGTCGAAATCCTCCAAAACAGGGGTATGGATTTTGATGGATTCAGGTAGGTTAGGGGGTTAAGTAGCATTCTAGAGGAAACAAGAATCAGGGGGTGAGATTAGCCCAAAATGAAAAATCCACGAAATCCTCGAAGGCACCCCCTTAAAATATCTCTTTTTATTGGTCTATATATTCACTTTTACAGGTAAAAAAAAACACCTTTAGGACAACACCTCAGGAATTCAAGATTGCAAAAGAGATTCTTTAAAAATTCTGAAATCCACCCAAAAAATCCTGAAATCAGGAAAAATCCTGACAAATCTCGCCCCTGAAGAATGTTCGGGTCTACATTTTTCAAAAATGGGATTATAGCCGGATTCAATTGACAAAAACCTTCATTTCTCTTATTACAAGTTTGTGTCCAGAACTTTCGCATTCAAATGCATTTTTGCGGAAATTTAAATACCACTGCGATAAGTGTTTTTCAGTTATGAGAGAAACTATTATCCATTATCCAGGGTATAGGACCCAGTGATGAGCGCATCTTACCCTTGTTTTCAACTCATCAATCATCTGTTTCTGATCCTCGATCATTCCCAGCAGCTCTTCTGGAATGAAACCATGGGTGCTGGGAGTTGTGATTGGAGGAGCAGTGACTTTGCTTGTTGGCTGGACTTGCTTGTCTTGACTTCCCAGTGAGGCTGCACATTGAAATAAAAGTGGTTGAGTGGTCAAAATATAGCATACTGATGACCGAGTTCAAGATACTATCCATGGTCTTTTTGGGTGCGTTTGGGTTGCGATATTTTTTCCCGTACCACATATTCGCTGAGTACCGGTATTTTTGTGTACTTGGCTTCTCAGATTTGTTTTCCCTTGAAATAAAATCCTTCATGCCACCAATTAGAAAAGGAAAAACAAACCCAGCAGAGGATTCGAACCCAAGCCTCTTGCTCCAAAGCCTTAAGCTCTACCAATATAGCCACAACAGCAGCTCCAACGAATCGGTTTACTGCAACCTTAGGCAGTTGTCTGAATGACGTCACTATCTATCGCCCTCTATTGATAGCTTCAATAGCATACAAAAGCATGCAAACGTACTGCCATACCGAATATGTGGTACGAAAAAAAATCGCGCGTTCGGGTACCTCATCACCCGGGTCGACTCGGGTCAGTCCCGTGCCATTTGATTAGCTCTGACATCATACTCGGGGCTCACTCGGGTCAGCCACCACAGACCCTGCTCACGGAGCAGAGTCACTGGTAGAGTTACATCACACGCATGCGTAGTTAAGTCTGATGTCCCCAATATTCTGCTCCAACGGGAAATTGACACATATACTTATGTGACGACACAAAAGGACGTTTGAGTATTTGATTAGCCCAGCTCTCATAGCTCACCCGTCTGCCTTCACCTAAGTCGATCTGGGTGAGCTACTCGAACGCACCCTAATGAGGTTCACCTGCCAAAATTATTGTTTTTAAACTATTTTCCTAGCTATACAAGAGTTACTCATTTTCTTTTTAGTCAGAGATCCTATGAAAAAATCCCCCACGTTTAATTATCCAGTAATTACTTAACAATATATTGTCCGTACAATAATCCAGTTTCCACAGGTGTATCTTTTTTGTGTGTTACAGGCGTGAAAGTAACACGCGTAAAACCTTTCTGCGGAGGCTTGCAGATGCCCTTTCTGGTTAGAAGATATAATTTGAAAATATGTTACAAGAAACGCACGCAAAGTATATCTTTATGAAACAAAAGTTGGTATCCCTGTACCATTTCAACATTAGTTTTAGCCATTTTCAAAAAGCTTACACTTTCGTTTTCACAATGAAGGGTTACTCTTATGATACATGATAAGGTCAACCATTTTCAATTGTTCTGGCTAGTTCATCTTACACTTTTTATATTGCAACTAGTGTTCAAAAGCACTAAACCGGAGTATTATTGTGGGCAGGGCAGTGGGGTATACCCCATCATTTTTCCCGTCCCAAGTCTCGATGGATTACCAACACACAAAACTACACTGAAATATTTATTCCCTACATAGCCATCATTGCTTTGGAACCACTGATGACATTTTTCTCGTCTCGGAACCCATCAGTTTTACCTGGTGTCTCAATCTTGCCCAACCAGATCAGGACTACAGCAATGATCACGACAGCTACCAAGATAAAGATGAAGGCGATAGTGATAGGATGACGCAGGCATCGGCCCGGGACGCTTCGGCAATGCCCCTTGGAGGGCCTGGAAATCTTCTCGGACCCTTCCTTGGTCTTGGTGATCTTCTCGGTGGGACCCTGGTAGCGATCGTAGATAGGGTTGACTTTCTTCCTGCAGAGGTGTAGGATGGGATATTCAGATAGTCAGGATGGAATTACACTACGCACTGTAGACCCTTTTTCATGTGTGTTCATAGAATGCCTACAGTACCTGCACTATGATTACCCCAAGGTGGTCTACACATGATGGTTTTTAATGCTGCTATATCTAGTCATGTGGGTGAAGAAGGACTATTCCCCAACGTCCCAGGCATTGGGGTAAAGTACACAATACCACAAAAAACTACACAAATTCTCATACGATCGTGTGGTAAGAGTACTGCATACTACAGTCTACTATTAGTAGTATATTGTTTGGTGCAGCTTGCTGCAATGTTGAAAAACATTTTTTTCTTAATTGCTTTCTCTTATCTTTCAGGCAGAAAAAAACGAAGAACAAACACAACACAGGAAGCCTCCATAAATATATTATACCTTTACTTTGCTCAAACTTACTGACAACTAGTAAACATAACCCTACTAAATGCAACAGAATGCACCAATTGTTGCAAGCAGTCAAGGCTTGGGCCAATTTCATAAAGCTGTTAAGCACAAAAATTTGCTTAGCATGCAAATGCTTCCTTGATAAAAACTGGATTACCAACCAGATTTCCATGTGTGGAATATTGCTTTTGACTCGCATTCAGCTGTTGTTTGCTTAGCATGAAAATTACATGTACTTTTGGCTGGTAACCTGTTTTTACTACAAGCAAGACATTCTCATGCTAAGCAAATTTGTGTGCTTAACAGCTCTATGAAATTGGCCCCTGGTCTAATGCATTCTGTTGCATTTAGCAGGCTAACAGGAAGCACAAGATGCACATATACGCCTCCAGCAACAAGGCTGGTACAGATAGTTTCACTGCACAATGCAACAGAATCCACCCCTGCATTTTGTTGCATTTACAAATGTAGCAGGGTTCTTATTTGAGCTGTACGTGTTGCATTTTTTTGGCAGGGTGCTCAGAGAATACCTCCTAGGAGTTAGGGTTAATTAATGTTCCATTTATTACTGGCTTGCCAAGTTCCAAACAAAGTTTATCAGTTTACAGGCAGGGTTTTGTTTCAGTTCCACCCAGTCATAATAAATATTTATTTCCATAAATAGGTCAACACCATCTTTGAAACAGGATGTTGTACATCACGCTGTTTCCATTTCAATACTGCACAGTCATAACAAACCAATTAACTTACATATATCCTCTATTAGTGGGAACCAAGAGGGAACATCCTGATGCAGTCTACATCTAGTTTGTATTTCAGTGTTGTCTGCCAGCATTTTGCCTTGGTAAAAATTTTGTTTGTGAAGTACGAGGATATGTAAATGCGCAGAGCAAAAACGAAAAAAAATTGTGCACATATGTGTATGAAAAATTGCCCTTCATTATGTTAACCCTCCTATACTTATAACTACATGTATCACAGCCTATCAAAATCTCTAAACACCAACTCTGACAGTTTGTGTGTGTTTCAATCTGACATTTGATAGGTTTTGATCTGTACAGCAGCTGGGTCGATTTTGGCCCTGAGAACAGGAGGGATACTTATTAAAGCATGTTAATACTGCTTTTAAAAGAATGGCACCATATTTAAATGATTCAATAACTAGTTGACCGAGATTGACAGTGTGTTAGCCCAAATGTTTCACGTGTAAACAAGACCCACTTTTTTGGTGTCCCTTTTACACGTGAAATTTGTGTAATGTTTCTGAGAAATATAAAGATAATTGGGTTCACTGGCAAATCCAAATCTATCACCATTAATTACATGTCCCACTTGATAAGTGTGAAATCATAACAAAGATTTCATGCTTGGAAATTTTAAATTTTGGGCCATTTACTAGGTTTCACGTGTAAATGGACACCAAATGGTGTCCCCAATACACAATCATGCACCGAATTGTTATTTTTAGTCTAATCAATATATTTTCACAATAAACCTTGATGTTTTATACTGGGTAAGACAAAAAAATACATTTTAAAATAAACACACCACATTAAGCATGAATTATCACAAAAATAGCAGAAAACTAATTTGGTGTCCCCTTTACACGTGAAACCGTGAATGGGTTTTGACATGATGTTTTGGCATTTCTGGCGTAAATAATGTCTGATTTTGGCTACAATTAATGAGGAATGTCAATATCTTTAAGTTGTACTGAAAATTATTAATAAATCCCCTGTCAATCAATTTTTCCATTTTGGGTTAAAATGTCACAAGTTGGCACCCTAATTTATGGAATAACCCAAATACCTAAGATTACCCATTCTTATTGGTCAAGAGCCCGTCAAGTGGGTTGGTTTTAAACGGCCGATAAAACACCAACCGGTTTTTAACACTTTTTCCAGTGTCACACGAAATTTAGACTATGAAATCTGGTTCCTTTCATTGGTTGAACACTTTATTGGTTGTAGCGCGACCAGTCACTCTCCCAATTACGCAAGCGCAATACTGCCATTGCATTCGTATTTCAAGTCTTTGATTTCACACTACAACGACAATGCTGCGTTCTGCGCCACATCATGCCACATGTCACGTGCGCGTCAATTTCCATATACATGTAAGGACATTTTTAGCACTACTCGTGTTAGGCACGAACCATTAAAAAGCTAAAGGGGTGTTTTACAAACCAAGGTGAACAAAAATGAACAAAATCATTCGAAATAAAAAAATTTCGGAGGTTTTTGCTAAATTATACAAAAAGGTATTTTATGAATGTGAATAAATATGTGCTGGGCCGGTTTTAAACGCACGTTTAAAACCGCCTTCAACTCGGGTCATTATCAAGCGCCCAGGCCCCAAGGTGGTTTTAAACGTACGTTTAAAACCGGCCCAGCACATATTTATTCCCTTAAACCACATTCAATGACCATGACTGGAGTATCAATGCAATGAACAAAATTTTGCATTTGGAAACCTGCCCGATCTTGAATGCTCTGATCACGAGAGGCAGTGACTTAACTAAACCAGGAAAGCAATCGGTCCGGGAATAAAAGCAAAAGTAGTTGGAGAAATAAAGAGGTCATTATCCTGGTATGCAAGAGGATGATATGATGAATGTCGAGTTGCAATCTACGAAGAAGGAAAGCGTCTAGCTCCACAGGCCACTTTCACATATTTTCGATATGAAAATGTTTTCAAAATATCGGGAAATATTGTCCTATCGAACAGGCTTACTGTACATGTATACAAGAGTTTAACTGGTGACTGGTTATGTATGTTGTTTTTCACCAAAGCTCCAGTGCACTTTGTGATTTCTTCAAAATGAACAAAGAAACTGGCAGAAGCAGGATTTGAACCTGCGACCTCCGGGTTACCGTACTGGCACTCTACCAACTGAGCTATCTTGCCCTACATGTATGTTGGCGGTCTCTTAAATTGTCAGTATCTTTGTTCGAGTGGGCACTAGTCAGAAGTCATAAACCCATAATGCCGTATAGCCAGGGATCATGCCTAATTTTACGATACAACCTGGGAAGCGACATTGTGGGGATCACTCAATGAGGATAGGACTTTTTAACTTAAACAATCCACAAGGGAAACTGACTAGGTACATTTAAATACATTTTCCAAGTGAACAAAGAAAATAATATTTCTTCAACAAATAAATTTCTTCAACAAACCGAATCAGTAATGAATTGCATGATGTGCATGTAAAAGTGACGAACAGCAGACAAAACACTAGATAGTACACATATCACATAGGTCTACATGTGCATGTACATGTATGCACATCGGTACCACTGTGTGAGGGAAACCATGGATCATCCTTTCTGAGGAAATTATTAACCAAATACCCCAACACCGACGACCTTTATTTTTTCCAGCACACACACATATGATCGTAATAGGATTCACTTCCACCTCTCTTATAGACCTCAACCCCTTGTGTAGATAAACAAAAATCTGAGGTGAGTTCATTGTATGTTAAGTTCTCTGGGTGATACAACAGGTACAATGTACATGTACTATAACATTAATGTATAAGTCTCGAGTCTGATTGTTGGTGACCACATGGTGAAATGGGACAGGATGTCCTATCATTGTAATGTCTCATTTGTCAGGAAAAAAACTCATCTAGACTAGGATAGATCTACATATGTAGATAAACACTTCTCATAAATAACCCATTACAATGTAGTTACAGTAGTCATCGTATTTTCAGGAGGGTTTCTAACTTTCTATTCTTGGAGTTTTGAGTAGACTTTTGGAGTTTTGAGTCGACTTTCCAAGTTTTTCAAGTTTTGAGTTGATTTAGTCAGCAGCCAACCTATTTTTCTCATCATTAGCAAGCACAGAAGAGCTACACCTTGTCACCATTATGGCCAATTGTTTCAAGGCTTTGTGTCACGATTGTTAGAACTTTTGTTGGAGGAAAAGAGACCATTGTTTTGTTAGTACAGTTAGCTTTAATGAGTCCCATGTATAAACCATGGTCTGATAGCACACCCGTGCCATTTATGATTTAAACATGTGGTGGTTCCAGGTAACTTGGCATTATCAGTTGAAGCATTACCATGTTCATACTGTGGAACTTTGACAAAGGTCAAACAGGTCACAAGGTAATGTTTGATTTTCGAACTAGCTAGCTCAGGTTTCAAACCCGAGTAGAAAGCACATTACCCTGGGTTAACTCTAGACTGAAATGTTGCAACTTTGGTATATCCAACCGAACATGTTGGGACAGTGTGAAAAGGCCTGAGGGGCAGGTTTTGCAAGGGAGGTTGTTTTCAAATTCTGGAGGAATTTCATCTCTTTGGTTAGTTACTCAAGCTATTTCCAAGGTCAGAGTGTAAAAATTCTTCCGTAATGTGTAGTATTTACAGAAAAAAAATGAACCATTGACATGCAGATATTCAGACTGGTGTCACACACAGTGTAGCCTGTGTGCGCAACCAAAGCGCCAAGGGCAACTCTCCGAATTCCATTGGTCCAACTTTTCCCGAACCAAACTGGTGCCCCCGAAATAATTTTCATCAATGATTTTCAGATTAACGGTGCATTTTCAATAGATGGTCTTGTACATTATTATGTTCTATTTTTGAAGTACATGTACATTGCCCTTTTTTCCCATGTGTTAAGTCTGACCAATAGCCAAACATTAAACCAGACTGATGAATGTTGAGAACTCAATTTAAACTAAGGAGAACTTAGAAGTTCTTGCACCCTTGCATTATGTTCGTGACGAACCATTCCTGTACAATTGACGCTGTAAACCACGTTCTTTGACACACCATGTCCAGACAACAACTGACCAATGACAGACCTATGACAGACATAATGTATCATGTACCATGACGCACCCCAACACATCCCGCTATGTGTTTATGACAAACCAAAGTCATACCTGATGCACCCCCTTCACCACGATCTGACTGAACATGAGAGTGACATGATACACCTCCCTGGGAGTCCGAGGTGTGTCGTACAATTGATAAGTGCATTGTGCTTAAAGTACATAAATGACTTGATCTGGAGCTACACAGCTCCAAAATGTCAATAATTTCAAATCAAAATTCACATCCTTTTCTGTGTTCCACAAGGATGTGGGATAATGGTTGGGACAGAAATAAAAACTTGCAATGATTTTGTTTCCTTTGCCAGTCAATCCGGACACTCTGTGAATAAAAAGCATGCTTTTTTTGTACTGTTAGTTACCTGTGCAATGCAGAGTTTAACCCTAACCCTGCCAGATGCAGCACAGTGCATCTGTGGTGACAGCTCTACTTTGCTGCACTCTGCACACAGGTCAATGTGACAAAGTATGCAATCTGATGCGTCTGGCAGGGTTTCTAGCCAAAATACCCTGGAGGGTTAGGGTTAATACGGACCGTGGAACGGGATATGTTCAACTGTTGTTGCTATAGATTGATCAGGATTGGGCATTCAAGTATGTACAGTAACTCAGTACATGTGCACATAAACACGCAGTCGTGTTTCCTATACTACTGAGGACAATGCTTTGTGTTTCCTATTTTTCCTTTAATATATCACAACCCCATAGACTAAGCACGTATTTTTTAGTCTGAGGACCGATTTTAACAAAAGACTGACTCCCGAGGACAAGAAAGATTCCTTTGTATTTTCTTTCTCCTATTGTCCTCGAACATAAATTGTGTACAGGAATTAAGTGGTGGGTAGCCGTGTTATAATCAGGCAATAATAATTTATGGAAAAGTTATGTAGCACTTCAGTGACTAACTAAACTATGGTAAAACTTTAAATAAGCTTTCATAGCAACAACTACTTGCATCTATACAAAGTTGACCCTAGTTTCACTAAAGTGCTACATAATTTGTCCATTTATTATATGTACAAATTCCATACACGTACGTACCACGAAAGGGCCGATTTAGTTAAAAAGGGCACAGAAATTCCTGGAAAAAGGGATTTACGAAACACATCTTGACTAAATGAATGAACAAATTTGCACACACCGTGCACCAGAAATGGGGCAACAACCAAAAAGGGCACACAAATTCCTGGAAAGATGCTTTTCCAAAACAACCACATCCTCATCACATTCACAGGAAAGGAGAATACCATGGAGAATACCAAGACAACAGGTTGCAGCGAGTCCATCTAGATTCCAATATTACAAACTGATCTTACAAGTGCACACGTGCACAACTGGATTGGAAACAGTGAAAATATAATTCAAATTAAGACAGGGTGACACCAGTTAATTCGCTGGTTGTTATTTTTAAAGCCATGTTTTTGAGGCAACTGGGAAGCAGATGTTTACAAGGATGTTCGTACATACATGTAACTATCTGTGAAATGATATTTACAATCCCAGAATGTGAATGGGTATGACTAAGTATGACATAAAAATTGATTGGTTGTCGGCAGACTTCCACTCAATTATCTAAAAATGGGCATGTCTTCAATAACTTCAATTGAATTAGTTTAATAAATTCCCTAACCCCCTAATGGTTCACCAGAAGTACCCTGCTAAATCCAACAGAGTCCAACGGTGACTCACATGAGTTTCCTGCTCAATCCAACACAGTCCAACATGCCAAGTTGTTGGGTAACTAAAAATAAAAAGTACTTGCCTGCTAAATCCAACAGAATCCAACTGTGACATATTTTTCTGTTTCCTGCTGAATCCAACAGGATTCACTAATATAAGAGTTAGCTGCTCAATCCTACAGGGTCTATTACGGGAATATCAAATTGTTCGATCCTGTTGGATTCAGCAGGGTTAGGATTGAATATTAAAACCACACAGTTGATTAAAAAAAAGTAAGTGGGTGGAGACACTGAACACAATTTGTTTTTCCTTTTTCACTTGGCCTACATATTCTCAAACAAATCTACGACTATTACGAGTACGACATTATTTTCCTAGTCAAAAAATCTCCAACCTCAATCCATCTCCTGAACACATCCCATGAGTACAGTTTGCATTGCATATGACTGTTTACCCAGTCCTACCTTTGATTCGGAATTTCCTTTAACTTCACTTGAAGTCTGTCTGGGAACAAGAAAGTGGTCGCGTAAGTTGGCTCCTCCATATTTGCCACAAACAAGTCAAAAAAGTCGTTTCTGTAAAGTCAATCCTATCAAAGCACGATCATTTACAGGGTACAATAACGGAGTGCACTATGATGCTTTTCCTTCCCGATGGCAATGGCATCGCAGAACCAGTAAAGTACCTTCCTCAAGTTTCACCGTGTCAGAATTCAAGAAAAAGAACGTATGACGACAAGGAAATTCTTTTTGATCACAAAACTTCAAGATCCAACTATATGTATTCTTTACCAGGATATAGCCAGTAACTGTTCTAGTGGTCTGGCACATCATACAACATGCATGTAGTTCCCGCATGTAAGATCAGCCTCTCTGACTGGATGATGGCATATTCAGCTGTTTTCAGACCCAGCCCAACAGCATACTTCTAGCTAAACCAAATGGTGATAATCAGGGACAAGGCCTTGGCAATCTAGATTCCCATGGGGATGGATATTAAAAGTCCACAGCAGTCCAAGCAAACACCTTTAGCCCTTTGGGGTAGGGGGTGTCTCCCAATGACTGGCATGTACATTGTACCTGTAGGAGCTTCTGTTTGCAATGGTTCAAGGATATTCAAAGTAGGATTATCAATTATCAATTCTTAATATTAAAAATGTTACAATTCATGAACATTAATCTGACGGAAAACAAATATATTTTACGATGATAATCAGAGTGGCTCTTCTTAAGAGCAATACCAAACAGTGTAATCTTCGGTGAGAACAAGAAGCCTGGTCAAATTGCTCATCAAACCCGTCTCTTATCACCAGCAAACATGGGTTCCTCTGGCCTAATAAGGGGGTTTGACGCCAAATCACAAAGACAACCAAGGTCTGCTGAGGCTGGTATATTGACTCGCCCGATCCCTGGTTCTCTGAAAAACTCTGTGTATGGTGTGCTCAAGCTAAGGGCAAAAAAAAGAAGAAAAGAAAAAAAAAAGAGGAAAAACTTGTGTTGCCCTTAAATGGGAAAAATCAGAGGGAAGGTCGATCATTCAATTATTTTTTTACCATCCATGAAAACAACACTGCTAGGGCTGTCCCGAATATACCGAATATTCGATCGTCAAGCGAATATTCGAATACCATTTTGCCAGTTCGAATATTCGAAAAGATATATATGCACGTACAGATACGACTCTGATGCTATTTTAATAGAAAAGTTACGGCGCTTAGCAGTGTCAAATGCTGCATTTTTGTCAATCGCAATTTTTTGTTTATTGTTCCTGTCGGTAAAACTCTTGATATAACGGGGCATGCAAAAAAAATGCTGTTTGAATGGTCCGGAATATCAATCGCCATACGTAAAACACCGGCGTGCTTTTACATGCAATGTTTTTTTTTACCGGTGTGGCATGCACTGAAAAACTTGATCGGCGAATATCGAATATTCAGTCAAACCCAGTTTTTAATATTCGAATAGTAAATTATTTGAATATTCGAATAGTAAAAATTATTCAAATAGTAAATTATTTGAATAGTAAATTATTCGAAAATGAACAGCCCTAAACACTGCATGTTGTGTAACTCGGAAGTCGGATGGCAAAAACTTTAAAAAGTAAGCTTATTTAAAAGTGAGATGGTGAAAAGCACGATTGTGCCATTGTACATGTAGCTGTATTTAAAGGTGGTATACACCATTTGCTTTTGCTGCAATTTTCAGAAATAAATGGATTTGGGGGTTAGTATTTTATAGGGTGCTAGCAAATACTGAAACGCTGACCTGTTTAACCCCTTTAGTACGGTTATCATAGTGCCGTAGTAAGGCGTCATGGTGCCTTGGCGGCCTGTGCAGCCAAGCGAAATGGCCACAATGTGCTTGTGCAGTCAAGCGTAACATACACAATAATCCAACAATGGATTGAAACTGCACAAATAGTGGCAAATGGCGTCATACGACCTGGTGCCACTGTTTTTTTTGGCGCCATTTGACGTCATCCATACGGGATTAAATAAGGGATTAAAGTTTTGTTTGCATAGATGCCGGGAAAACCGTAGTCTGCGCAGAGAGAAAATTATGTTCTAGTAGTCTGGTTCCCTTACCATACTTTAGACAAAACGGAGCATTATCAGGTCGGGGAACTAAACTACATGTATTTCCAATGATTGCCGGCGAGCAATCGTTAGAAAATTACATAAATTTCCACTTTTCTTGAAAACGACAGCACACCAGGCGCCATCATTTAACAGGATGATTAAGACTGCTATTAACTCACAGTCTAGTTGGGTATTTCGTAACAATTCAGTAAAAAAAAATTGGGAGGATTCCCAATCGTGTACACTTCCTTTAAGGACAATGATTTCAATAAAACGTGTGTATTTTGTGCAGGAAAAAGTGAGATTAAAAAAATTCCTTTACAATTTTAATTTTTTTTTAAAAATCCGACCCAACATTTTTGAATTGTTGGGTCGGTAAAGGAGGGCAACAAAACAATTGTTTTGGGGGGCCTGTTACCACTGAAAACTTGTTGATTTCTGCAGGAAGGAAATTGTGTGAAACTGCAGACAGAAAAACAAAGTTTTGGTTTTCTGATTTTGAGTCACCATATGCAGTTGCTTTAAAGAGGACGTTCAGTGGTAAGAGAAGTCTGCGTCATTTTTCATTTTTATGTAGATTGCATATTGTAAAATCAAACATTTTCAAATTATTTCTGTCATGAAATACCAAAAAAGTGACTTTTGAGAGCTATTTTTATCAAGTCCCCTCTGGCCCGCTGGTGCCATTTGTCTAAAAGTCGTCGCTGCGGGCAGCAAACAATTTGACGTCATAGGACAAACTCCCCTTTTGTGTCTGGCACTAGGCAATCAACATCATCTTTAACAGCAGAAAGTGACGGACATCCAGTAGTTTGTCGTTTGTCACTCAATGCCTTTTGATTTTGTGAAATTGTTGTGGATCTTGTGCCACGTTGTGCATTTCTCTTGTTTTAATATATTGAGTGCAATTTCATTTTGGTCTGTCCCATACCTTTTCTCAGAATAATTAAATTAGGAATTCATTGATTATCAAATTATATAACAAAATTTGGGCAAAACCCAAAGAAAGGTTTTAAGGAGGTCTACTGGTCTAGTTTCTGAATACCATTCAGTTCAAATTGAGGTTTTCAAAATAAACATCTTTCAGCAACACAATTAAAATTCTCTTGATGAAGTGTTGACATGCATCAGGATTGGAGCTGAGGGACCATCACTGTTCTGAGGCAGACTCAGATAAATTGAGGCGGAAGACTTGAACCAGTCAAAAAGTAAATAATTGTACCTCAGCACACATGCCCATGAAATGACTGCCCGACTATGAACATGTGTGTAGATGAAAAAATAATCCCAGAATAATCCTATTTGATGACAGGGTTCAGTCATATCTACCCCTTGTAGATTAATTTACTTAATACTGATCTGATATCATACATGTAGGGTCAGATTTACATTAAAGATCATGCCCGTAATGACCTGCAAGTTCATGGTGGACACGTACCACTGGGTACCAGACTAATCCTGCTCTACAGCAGCATACCAATGCATGTGCTGTTGGGTCCCAGGTTCGGTTTCCCTGACCCATGGTACAAGATCTGGGTTTGCTTTTGTCAGCACAATGTTGACCATTTCTCTCTCCCAGTGGTTTGATGATGGCTATTCCAGCTTGTCCATGGTCAACCAGGCCACAGAATGCCCATTATGCTGACCAATCAACCTGTCTATCTGTCAACTGGTGCCAACAGGTGGAAACGGAGTTAAAGGTGAACATAATTTTTGTCCCAGTTGAAAATGGAGGGGTGGAGAAGGAATGGATAGATCCTCAACATACAAACCAAATGACTAATCATTCCTTAAAATTTTAACCCTAACAGCCCAAGGCTTTTTACTAGAATCCTTCCCTAACCACACAAACTCCAACACTGTGTAGTAAACCAATGGCACATTCTTTGTACTTAGACAATATCAGGGCATCAAGTCCTATGCAAAGTGATGGTGCCAAGGATCTACAGTACCCAATCACACAAAATTCAACACAAATGGGGTGTTTGATTTTGGCAGGTTAGGGAAGGTTAGGGCTAATTAGGGACAACTTTTCCACTCCGCAATTTGAAAACAAGGCAGAAGACACAAGCTAAAGGTTAGGGTGAGACTTACTCAGACCAGGGCTTGAAATATCCTCCGGATCCTGTCCGCTGATTTGAGACATCAGTCTGGTGAACTCTTGACCGAACTAGTCAGGTGGTCTAGTGATTGTTTCACACACTAAATGAAATGTTATTACCACCAAAGTCAATTCTTTTTTTAATTTGGCAACATGAAAAATACCCATTATTTCTGTGGAATGGCCATTTTTAGCTATGACTATGAGGCAGGAAGTTTTAGACAGGATTTCTCAGACCAAACCCCCTTCACCAAAACGGTCATCAAAGGAAGATATCGAAACAGCACTTTGGTATGAAATTTGAGTTAACGGCCAATTTAAATTTAGATCTGAAATTCAAGCTAATCCAGGCTAATCCAGGCTAATCCAAATGTGTATTCTGATCCCAAGAAATATCCAAGTTGGCAGAGCAGATGTAAATCCAATGGGATACTTTTGAGATGCTGGTGGCAGCAGACATACTGATCCTTTTTGCTAGTTCTGAGCACGCGCACGTTGTTGTGTGCATGCGCACGTAGTTGTGTGCATGCGCACAACTGACAAGAACAATGGAAACATAGGGGCACGCAGTCATACTTTCCTATGGGCTCCGTGCACCGTCGAATGAGGGCGCTGTCCACATAGCAACCGCACTTCCATGGACAGTACGTCGCTGGTATCCGCACCGCGCTCCTCGTTCATTTGATACTCGTATACCAGTGGGATTGCTTTGTCTGTTCGCTGACTCTCGATAATTGCGTTTTCAATAAGAATATCACAGCAGGAACCAGACACTTAAATTGAAGTCAGGTAAGATGGCGTCGATATTGACCCCCCGACTCGCCTTTTCTTTCCGCTGAGGGGGTAGTTGTGCACGGAGCTCATACTCATGAGGACAATGCTTTGTGTTTCCTATTCTTCCTTTAATATAACCCAACCCCATAGACTTTACGCTCAAGGACCGATTTTAACAAAAGACCGACTTTCGAGGAAAAAGAAAGATTCTTTTGTATTTCCTTTCTCCTCTTGTCCTCGAACGTAGTACAATACATGAGCACCCACACTTGACACGCCATTCAGTCTGGGGTACATGATTGTTCGACTTTACTTTCCTTCTTTTATTCTCCTTTGTCCCCATTGAAATCTCAAACTCATAGCGTAAACCCTGTGGGGTAGGTCGATTTCTAAAGACGAGCTTGTGGGGTAGTATTGTCCCCATTGTTACCCTTTCACACATGTACCCCACAAGTAGACTAATGTAAATGCACACATACATGTACACACACAAGTGTGTAAATACTGGCAATCGCAGACTCCCTATTGTCCCTCTTTTTTTGTACTCTTAACTTTTTCGGAAGGCCTCCCATATGTTTTGTACAAAAATTTTAATCGTGGCATTCGGTCAATCGTGGACCCTTTGTCTATGCCCCAACCCCTTTTTCCCTAGTCCACGATTGCCGGTATTTACAATGTACATACTCAGAAAAACTTGTAACCATTGGTGCACAAATCATATGGGCAAAGAACATGCACAAGTTATTTACTGGCCAGTTCTTTAGCATGTGTCTGTCGGGGACCTTGGCCGAAGTACAGGCCTTCCCGGTACAGAGTCAAGTTCAATTGATAGAAATAACTAACCCATTTTACACAAAATTACACAGCATGCATAATCTAGGGTGGTAAATGTACATTGTATAGTTGTACCCACAATTGTTCCACTGACCCGCAAAACTGTACTATGAGGGAAAAGGGAGGAACCCTGTTCAAACATTTCCAGGCTGATGTGCACGTAAAGTGTGATTAAAGTTTGACCGAGGTAGCTGTCAATAGGTTCCTTCTGAGGCCAAAAATAAAATAGTTGCATTGCCCTCCGCGACAGACCCTAAAAGTCACAAAAGTCGGGTCTCACCTTTTCCCGCACAAAATGAGCAAGTTTTATTAAAATCATTGGAGATAGAAGGCATTAATCCTAAAACAGTCCCGAATCCTCCAATTTTAATATGATTGTCCACATACCCTAGGGAGTTAGGGTTTTAAAGAATGTGTCCTGAATTGCAAAATCCTATACATGTCAGATGTAACAGGGACACCAAAATTGGAACTCTAATTTATAGAATGAGCCATGTATGTAGTGGTACATGTACATGTAGTGTCCGTTATTTTAACTCTACAATGTACAGTCCTGAATCATCCAATTTTAATATGATTTTCCACACACCCTAGGGAATTAGGGTTAATGTCTACATCTGCCTTATTGTGATACACGTATTGTATAGAAACAAAGCAATTTGGTTAAATTCAATTATACAGTCTATTTGCAATTTCATGATCTACTGTACCATTTAAAGATGTTGTGCTGTGCTTTTTGGGCCTGGCAACCAAGTTTAAATTAAACTGTCAATGGCATAAGATAAGTTATCAGCTTTCCAATGAGGTATTTCACAAAAATTGACAGAAGATACAATGTAAGTAACACAGTAAGTTTGAATTTTTGCATTAGGAGTGGGATCTCCTATAGAGTGTTAATGTACAGGCCAACTACCACGCGGCAAGTTAAGATCAAATAGACTGTCGTAAGCATATTGTTCGCTTGTAGAAGGAACTCCACTGAATTGAAATTTCAAACTCAAAGCTTAATAATGATGAATGAATGAATGAAATACGGAAGAAAGGTGTCATTCCACCCCCTCCTCTGGCCACGCCCCTGAATCACTGTAATGGCTAGGGGTATAGATGAATGGATGAAACTGTTCATGCAGTTAACTATTGGGGGGCCAATTTCATGGGTCTACTACACACAAAAATTGCTCATCACAAAGAAGTCTTGCTTTTAGTAAATACCAGGGGTGAGATTTCAGGAAAATGAAAAATCCATGAAACATTCAAAAGGCCTTATCACACTATGTACGTTCGACCCGTGTAGACTTCTTAAAATTTCAACACGGGACAATTACGCTGCCTTTTCACACTACTCAACGCAGCGCCAACATTTTTGGTACACGTGTAATGTTTCGACCCGTGTATTGTTCGATCGTTTCACACTACACACACGGCCACCCGTTCAACACGGACCAAAAAAATCTTCCGAGAATGTTAATGGAAGACATCTCACCAAAAATCCTTAAATCAGGAAAAATCCAGAGAAATCTCACTTTTGAAATACAGGTTGCCAGCCAAACTCCATGCGACTTTTACGCTAAGCAAACAACAGCTGAACACCAGTCACAAACAATATACATCCCATGGAAATTTGGTTGATAATTCTGTTTTTGTATGGAGAAAGACTTCTTATGCTAACCATGTGGACATTGTATAGAAATAGAAATGTCATTTTAAAAATTCACTTGTATTGTAGAACTTTATACATGTCGAAGTACATGTACTGTAAATGTCACATCCATTTTTTTTTTTTTGCCAGATTGGGCCAATCAGTTTTGGCCCCGCAAGCTGTTTATTTAAGGAATGTGTTAAATTATTGATCTTTCCTTAAACGACATGCATCTGGCGTGATCAATGAAATTTCTGGAGGATGTCAGGTTTAGCCAATGCACGTCACTGCCAAGGGCAAATGATGAAATCATTTACAGTGGCATTTGATTTTTTGCCCCCCCCCCAACAAATAAAAACCAATGGAAAACAAAGGGTGCCGAAACAATGCCTTTCATATTTTTGTATTTGATATACTTGACATCTGTTCAAGACAGGAAATCGCAAGACATCACAAATTCTAAAGCATCACAACTTGACCCCAAACAAAATACAATGCCGCAAACCGCTACAAGAGGGCAAGCCAGTACCCCGGGTACAGAAACAAAAATCATGTGACCACTTTGAACAATGCTCACTATCTGATTACTTCCCAAGAATTTCATACATCAATGATACATGTCCAGTGTTTTAAATCTGTCTGTTGAACAATAATTCTGAGGACTTCATCAGAATACAATGCATACTTGGTGGGCATAGAGAAACCTGTTAAATATGGGACCATTGTGTAAAACAATAGGAATATGCACAGGGCATAATTGGGCCAATTAGCCATAAATGCTTACAAACATACTTGTACACTTACGTGTACATAAGGTTTGCCAAACTACACGTGTACGTGCATACTAACAGTGAGAGCCTGAAAAATTAAGGATTTTTAAATAAAACCAGTTTGTACATTTGGCATGAACATGTACAAATGTAATCACTTCTTGAATGTCTACAATGTTAATTAGAATATCTGTGATTGTGCAGACAAAATACTGAACCCTTCCTTATTTTGATTATCAAGTTTAATCCTGTTTTTCCTGTAAATAGGATTCTGCATGTATTTTTTGTTAAAGCATACTGTCGCTGTATATTAAGGAATGTCCAAAAAAGTCGGAACATTCCTGTTTCCTTTGGAGGGCTCCTTTCGGGAACACGCTTCCACTGGCAATGTGCTGTGTTCCCAGAGTGTTTTTTAACTGGAACAGGCTGTTTCTGAGCAAGCACGCACAAACAGACTACCGAACAGGATCGCACTGTGTTCCCTGCTCCCAGTGAGAACAGAGGGTGTTCCCGATTGGAACAGGCAATGTTCTTGTTTGAACGTTCCAGGCAATGTAATTTTTTATAACCTCTTGAATATGGGCGACAGCCACGACAGCCGGCTGGTTGTCTTCCAATATACTATAACTATCACAATACAAAAAAAAAAAATTCCTCTCTCATAGCTTGTGTGTTACAACATATCACTCGATAGGTTTTGATAGATAGGGTCCTTGACTCCATTTTGGCACCGAGAGAGGGAGGGTTAATAACAGCCGGCCAGAAAAGGTTAAGTGCACTTTTGATAACATACCGTATACACTTATTTCCCAAAATGTTTGTAAATTTAAGATTAAACCGTACATGTATTGTAAATGCTCTTTGTAGCTTAAAATGTTCATGTTTTCCCCTTCATTAACCCTCTCTCTCTCGGTGCCAAAATGGAGCCAACTATCCCATCTATCAAAACCTATCGAGTGACAGGTTGAGACACACGAGCTGTGGGAGAGGAGAGGATTTGGTTTTTCCATAGGTTGTGATGGTTATAATAGTAGGAGGGTTAATAAAAAAATCCTTTCAGAATTATTCGACATGAAATTCAGCTCTGAGATCAGATCACACCACTTGTTGAATAAACATACAGTATGTATTGTCTGTGTGCCGAACTGAAGTGGGTTTGACATGAAAGGCGTTTGTTTGCACACGTACACCTGGGTCCGCACTACACCTGGGTCCGCACGTGCAAACTTCCATGAGAACAGACACACAGAGTGATGGACTTTATTGTACTTGGACTTTAACAGAGTTGGTTAAATCAGGCATGCAACTTAACAAAAAACGAGGAAACTTCAATCTTTACAAGATTTTGTACAGTGTTTTTCAATTTTCAATGGAAAGTATGAAAGAAAAATGAGGAAATCGGCTGATCCGAGGAAAAGTTGCATGCCTGTAAATTCAGAATTTTATGAACTGTTTTGCAGTGGAACACTCCAACAACTTTTATTATATTAGATGCTCCAAATATGTAGGAAAACCTTTCATAAAAAAAACAAAAATGGATTGGTCCAATTGTGAACATGCAAAACTCAACATTAAAAGTTTTTAAGAACAGAAACTTTAAAAACGACAGCTGTGTTATCTTTATTTATTTGAGGGACTGAAGGCACACTTTAAAAAAATGGTGAAAGAAACAGAGCACATAAAATTTCAGTTTTGGTGAGAGAGAAGGAAAATGTTTCATCAATGCAAAACTTTCTACAGTACTTGATTATTGCCCAGCAGGAAAAAAGGGGGACGGGAGGGGAAAATTTAAATACTGTCTCTTAAGGTATACTGCAATGATGTATGCGCTGGGGGAGGGCTTACATGTACATATGTATACATGCCCCCTATTGACTATTAAATCCGACGAACAAAATTAGAAGCCATCTTTGGGTACCCAATCGAGGGGTACCATACTCGTGCGCTCGTCATACGCGTGCACTCAGTGCACCTTTGACCAATAGGATTGCCAAAGTAAACCCGCACCTCAAATGTAAGCATGCGTATGGCGCGAGCGCAGTACTGCCCGATTGGGTACCCAAAGATTTTGTTCGTCGGATTAGTCTATACATTTAAGGCAAGTCAAATAATATCTGGTGTTCCCCAATGCCATGTAGCAGCATGTACATGTACATACAATCTACAAACAAGGAGGGCAAAGATCCTTATAACTGGGGTGCATTTTAACGGTAAACAGTTATAGCCAAGAATCGGTTCGGTCGTTTCTTGTCTGTGAATTTCTTTGGGAATTATGCGAATTATGCACAATATTATTAAAGTATCCAAAATGAATAACCAATGAGAAACAACAGAACCAAATTTAGGCTATGACCACCAATGCACACCCCATAATTACTGTCCGTTTTTGTGGGTGTGGTCAGAATGCTCGGAGAAGGCTTCTTCCGAACGCAGAACCCATCATGGAATTTGAGGACTTTTTGTCCTATGCAAGTTCACCCCAAATAAGGCTATTAAAAGCCACTCTATGGAGGTACATGTGTACAAGAAAAAGGACATCAACGATGGAAGAGAGAGGAATTTCCATTTCTCTTGAAACGGGAGAGATCATAAGATGAAGGGAAACATGCACCAGGCAAAGAGTTCCACATAGATAGAAAAAGGGAAAAAGCTGTTGGCATAGCTTTTCATTCTACATCTAGGTACAGTCAGAGTATACTGGTGGAAACAGGCAGAGAGCCCAATTTTTCACGCTCAAATACCCTAATCAGAGGAACCAAGCTGGACAAGCCCGTTAGAACATTTCCATGAAATTACCATGAAAATACTTTTCAACATAGTGATAACAACTTGCCTAAATATGGACACGGCTATCTTTAGAAACCCACAGCAGCAGCCACAAGGAAAACCTACACAGAAAAAAAACCCGGAAAAATGCAAGACACATTCATTACCCAGCGCTTTTCCTCCAGAGTCTAGTGGTATGCCAGAATAGCCTGACCCCTGGGCATGTCAAATCTCCAGGGCTGACAAATTAGATTGAGTGATCAACATGTATGATATGGACACCAGTCTGCCATGGCCAAGTTAGGCCATTTTCAGCAGGGTGGACAAACTGCACAGTACACAGGAAGTTGTGACCAACACCAAAACAACCAGGTTATGTATTGGACTACAAGGCTGTCCTGTCTGGCTGTTTTTATCATACAACACTCTCGTAGATTGTAACTATAAGAGAATGACATCCTAACAGCATTTCCACTGGTATCTGAATTTCAATCCGTGCACCGACACCACAAACCTTTTTTCATGACCTGGAGAACTTATTTTCAGAAACTGCCGACTGGCACAAAATGCTGTTTCTGACTTGCCTTACTTGTCCCACCTGAATTTACTTCTTTTAAGAGGCAAAATTTTTTCACCTCAGTTTATTACTTAAGATACATGAGATCTCAGGCCAAGTAGAAAAATACATACAATGTATGTGCATGCTTCATTTTTTTACAGCAGTGCTCTACAACCTGCAAACTAAGCCTGGTGACCCACAGAGCTTTGCACATGTTAAAAAGAGGCTACCAAGCTTTACTATCCGTCCACAAAGTTCAAAATTATGGACTTTGGGGGGGGAAAAAGGCAGATAACCCTCCTACTGTTATAACTATCACAACCTGGCACCGGGAGAGGGCGGGGGGGGGGGGGGGGGGGGGGGGGGGTTAAGACACCAATTTTTTTTTTTTTAATATACAAAAATGCTGGGACTACCATAACAGTGCCTGCGAGCTCTGTTCCTACCCCCCCCCCCCTCCCACCAAGATTAAAATGGACAACCTGGAGAGCACTGTCAGTGGATAACCTGGAGGGCTGCCAGTGTTCTTTTTTTTGGGGGGGGGGGGGGGGGGTTCTAAACAAAACTTTAAAGAGGGAAAAAAGAAACATGGCCCAGTGCTAATGGATGGAGCAGGCACATGATTCTACCAGGTACAGGAAGTCTCCCTGGTCCCTGGGGACACACCACTACTGCTAATAATGGAAAACCCCGAAAAAGTTGTGATCAACTTTTCCTGGTTTACAGGCTCATAGGAAATCCCCAATTTCAGATTTCCTCGAGTCTATGGCATTTTAATAAAAACAAGAGGTTGCAAAACAAGCCTGTACGGGTTCAAAATTACAGCTGTATAGTGCTTGCACAGCAAAACTGAAGAATAACCAAAATCAACTCATACATTAATTTTGTAAAAGTTGGGAAAAGCACTGGCATATCAGATTGTTGTTGGACTACTGTTAACTATTTAAAATCATTGCACCAAGGCAGACGAGGGCGTGCTTTGCAGAAAAATGTTAAGATGGCGGGTTGACATAATAGAGATTCAAAAGCTGTCTTCATTCTGTCTATCTGCCATATAACCACACTCCTGTATTAAGGTTTTCTGGAACCATGACAGAGGCTAGCGCAACTGAAATCACCAGGCAGCGTGTGTTTCAGAAGTTACACTGTTCTTGATGCTGCTTGCGCATGCGCATGTTGTACTTGTATCAAGGAAGTGGGGAGTATTTTGAAATCAGACTTTTTACAATTCTTTTTTTACAATGTATTTAATTTTAGGGTTAAAAATTAAATGTTGATTTTCTTTTTTGTATCGTAAAATTGGGCGTGATCCCTGGCTATACGGGTTTATGACTTCTGACTAGCACCCACCCGAACAAAGATACTGACAATTTGGGAGACCGCCAACATATAGGGCAAGAGAGCTCAGTTGGTAGAGTGCCGGTACGGTATTCCGGAGGTCGCAGGTTTGAATCCCACTGCTGCCAGTTTTCTTTGTTCACTTTGAAAGATTTTCTTTTTGGTTAAAAATGAAATGTCCATAACCAGAACAGAAAACTGCTGTCAGAAGCAAACAGGACGATAACAGAATCTACAATGTACTTTGCCCAATGTTGGGGACATGTCTAAAGCCAAGTCCGCACCGGACTTTTTTTTTTTTAAAGGTTTTACCGAGACGATGGTAAAATAGAAAATTGTCAAATGTGACCACTGTCCGCACTTGGACTTTCGACAGGGGAAAATTTTACCGAGACCGTGGTAGAAGTAACCAAGCTGTCAGTATAACGACTCATGAGGGCGCTATGCGTGACCTTTCTACATTGATCCTTGACCCAAAGCGCACGCACCTTTTCATTCTTTTGACCGATGTGTACACATTGACGTCCTTCATTATCATCTAAGAATGATGAACTGGCAGCACCAACCAAACTTCCGACTGTATCAATAATAATATCTGCCATGATTGCGACCAAAAGAGGAACAACGCGCTGGAATTTGGAAACTTGCCACATTCGCCGCACTGCGGTGAAACAATGCAAAGCGCATGCGTGATGTCCCTGTGTAGCATGACATCGCGCTCAGGCCGGATGTACGCTTTCCTGAGCCACTTTTACCGACTCGCACTGTCCGCACTGGACTTATCGTCTTGGGAAAAGTTACCTGGTCAGTTTTCCTGGGCAGCAGTTGCCCGGTAGAAGTACATGTAACCACTTGACTCGGTCACTCGGGAAAATTAACAGAAGAAAACGTCCCAGGCTGTCCGCACTGGACTTAAAATGAGAAAAGTTCCTATCGTCTCGGTAAGTTTTACCCAAAAAAGTCCAGTGCGGACAGGGCTTAAGTTGTTTACTGAAATAAGCCTAAACCCATGTATAGAGCTCATGTTGCTCCCAATACCCAACTTACACTAGAAGCACGTTTTTGTTTTTTTGTTTTTTTTCTTTCTTCCTTTTTTTTTTGGGGGGGGGGGGAGACTTCAAACCCTGCCTTTTAAAAAACAGGCACACAATAGAACATTGGAAGGCTTTTCCCACACACAATGGATAAAACTACAATGAGTTAGAGCAGTGTTTACTGTGTGGTAACAGAATACCAAACTTTTTGTTCAACTTTTCCAGGGACACTTTTGAAATTTTCCCAAATCCTTGACACCAACCTACGTGATGTATTTAAAAAATGACCTTGCACATACAATGATGCACTTTTTTTTCTTTCCATTTTACCATCTAACCCTATGGAGGGGAAGGTGTGCTGCCATATACAGTAACATTAACACAAAAAAACTTCAAAAACTGCACATGTATGTTATTAAGTTTGTTATTTCAGCTGCAAAACCCGCCAAAGTTTATACGAAAAAAAACTTGGCGGTACCAATTTTGGAATGCTGCCAACTCTGCAATGGTTGAACAAAATGAATTGCAACTCATTTGCTTAGAAGTTTTGCTTCTACAGAGGATGGGGGATTTTTGCATGTCACATAAATGCAAGTACAGTTAATCAAATCTCCAGATATGGCAAGCATGTCACATACACCATGCATACACTACAGACATGTACATTGTATAGTAGCATGGTTCATCAAATGTATGCAGGTTGCACCTGTTCCTATTAATTAATGTCCTTTTTACAACATCCAAGCTTATACTGAATGCCACCTGTCACATTGTATCCCCCGTGTTAATTAGGTAGACATGGTACAAGCATTTCTGGCCAGGGGTGGCGGATTTAAAGAGCTCTTTTATTCTGTCATGCACCTAAAGCCGTGTTCCCATTGGACTTTTTCTTGTGGTAAATTCCTGTGACTGTCAACATTACTTTCCGTAATCTTACAGCTGTTCCCATTTTGATTTTTGTTCACATGGACAGACTTAAGTTTGCCATATGCAGCTGGTGTATCACATTAAAACCCTCCCACGCAAACATACATTCTGAGTCATGTTGTTGTATGGGTCAAAATCAGTCAAGCTGATTGTTTTTGACCCTCCTGCCATAGTACAAAACCACATGTAATCTGATCATGTCTGTGTAAAAGTATGGCAGGGGAGGTGGAAGGAAATTTTGACTGATTTTTACCTAAATGGTAGGAGTTAATCTATACAGCAATCAGTATCCCGCGGCTGGGCGGAGGTCTATCCATGCCCCCTGTCGGTCTGTTAGTTTTACATCACGGTCGCGGTAAGTTGACAGGGACGTTAGTTTATCACGTGTCCCCATATTGGACTTACATGTATCACGCGTGGCTTTTCATTTTTCCGGCCGATGTGTACACGCAGGCCTACGTCTTTAGCACCAATCAAACTTCCGACTGTATCAATAATAAAATCTGCCATGATTGCGACCAAAACTTAAAAGAGGAACAATGCACTGGAATTTAGAAACTTGCCACATATGCACCGCACTGGGGTGAAACAATGCAAAGCGGTGAAACAATGCAAATCGCATGCGTGGTTACCCTGTGGAGCTTGACCTTGCGCTCGGGCCGGATGTACGCTTTCCTGAGCCACTTGTACCGACTCGCACTGTCCGCACTGGACTTATCGTCTCGGGAAAAGTTACCTGGTCAGTTTTCCTAGGCAGCAGTTGCCCGGTAGCAGTAACCGCTGGACTCAAGAAAAGTAACTGAGAGGAAAACGTCCTAGGCTGTCCGCACTGGACTTAAATGAGTTAAAATGGGAAAAGTACCCATCGTCTCGGTAAGTTTTACCCCAAAAAGTCCAGTGCGGACAGGGCTTTTAAAGACATGGCAAACTGCAGGCTGAAATTTCACACAGAAACTGCAGACAAAAACACAAAGCACCAACACAAGTGAAGGAAGCTTCTTGTTTGGAGTGTGCACTATCATTGCCAATGCTTCTTCCCGACTTTAGAATAACAACCAACGGTAACTTTGGGAAGTCTACGGCCTAGAATTACATCCTTCAGTATCAACTGCTACTCCGTACTTCCTCGTGGTCCAGATCAGAGACTGCCAAGCATTAGCATACAAAGCTTGGCAGCCCTTCCCTCCAGATAAAGTTCTCACAAGAACACCAACATGACCTATGCGCACTTTTGCCAAAGTTCACTTGAGATCTTTTAAATACAGGGAAAGTGAGGCAGGGACAATCTATAATCTAGGTTTAGGGTAGAAGGATAACCATTTCAATGGGAGAGGGGGGTGGTGTTGAAAACTTGAGACTCAGTGGTAAGAGACAAATTGTGAAAAACTGTATATGTACATGTACTGTACATGTATTGTGCATCTACTTCCAAGAAAAAAAAATGCCAGCCATGCATGTTTGTTTGTATAACCACAGAGCTCACAGGGGACATGCAGGGATTCCATGAAAATAGAATTGTCCAAGAAGGTATGATGAATCAAATTTCATCAAATTCCCACAACGCTGACATGATTGACTGCAAATGTTAAAAGCAGTTGAATCGTATATATATATATATATATATACATTGTAATTCCCAAATGTTCAATACACATTGAAAAACATAAATTATCAACCGGGTAGGGAAAATTATGCCACTCCCACTAAATTTAAGGTGCTGGTACAAGAAAGCAGAGTGCTTACCAAGGGCACTATAGCTAGGTGGAGGATGAACATTAGCCAGTGATACATGTACATTATACATTAGGGTGTATCACCCCAATACTTCCCAATATTAACTTCCCTCCCACTTTTTAAAGCCCATAATGAGACCCCCCCCCCCCCCAAGGGATATATTTTATACAAAGTTCCAATAGACCATCAGACTAGTAGTAAGTACAACTGATCCACTGTGAATAGCATCAATTTTTTTTATCTTACAAAGGACATTCTGTGCAGGTACGCTGCTAAGTGCTAACTAGATTTCAGTACATTGGAGTCCCAATACGTAAAATGAAGGAAAAATAAACCTATATACGGCATTCTGGGTTTATGACTTCTGACTAGCGCCCACCCGAACAAAGATACTGACAATTTGGGAGACTGCCAACATAGGGCAAGATAGGTCAGTTGGTAGAGCGCCGGTACGGTAACCCGGAGGTCGCAGGTTCGAATCCCGCTCCTGCCAGTTTCTTTGTTCACTTTGAAAATGTATCCAAATTTACCTAGTCAGTTTCCCTTGTGGATTGTTTGACGAATTATAAATAAGTTAAAAAGTCGTATCCTCAATGAGTGATCCCCACAATGTCACTTCCCAGGTTGTATCATAAAATTGGGTGTGATCCCTGGCTATACGGCATTCTGGGTTTATGACTTCTGACTAGCGCCCACCCGAACAAAGATACTGACAATTTGGGAGACCGCCAACATAGGGCAAAATAGCTCAGTTGGTAGAGCGCCGGTACGGTAACCCGGAGGTCGCAGGTTCGAATCCCGCTCCTGCCAGTTTCTTTGTTCACTTTGAAAATGAAAAATAAACCAGGCAGACTTCATTCACTTAGTGTGAAATCTGAGATTCATTTTTAACAAATGTAAGATTACTCAAAAGAAACATCACCAGACCACTGGTCTACTTTGGGGCTGGAATTTGCTCGACCAATGCCTGAATTACTGGACTCCATCCACCCGTCCAGTGCAAATTTCAAGCCCTGCAGGGGCCAATTTCACAGAGCTGCTTTAAGCAAAAAAAAATTGCTTAAGCACAAAAAACCTTGCTTAATAAAATCAGGTTAGCAGCCAAAACCCCATGTGATTTTTATGATAATCAAACAACAGCTAGACCAGTCACAAGCAATATAAATCAAATGGAATTTTGGCTAGGAACATGATTTTATTAAGCAAGGTTTTTTTGCGCTTAAGCAATTTTTTTGCTTAAGCAGCTCTATGAAATTGGCCCCAGCAGGCTGATCCTTTCTTCCCTCCCCAAATCCTGGTCACCTCGTCAAGTTTACCTGGGTTTCTTCTCGGCAGGCTCGGTGATAGTCAGCGGGGTGCTGGAGATGGAGTGGACCGGTGGGTTGAAGTATTGGTCCACCTCGGTGTGCGACTCCTGCCTTGGAAGTTCCTGTTTCTCCTCCAGAGTCACGTCGTCCGTGCTGGACTCGGTCGGCCGCGGGAAGGGCAGCTCCTCGTAATTGTGGTTGTGGTGCGAGAACGGCAGCTGTGACCTTTGGCCTCCGCTGTTCTGTCTCGTATAGGTGGGCGGGTGGTAGTTTGGAGTGGGATACATGACCATGCCTGTTTAGGCAAGAGAAATGAAGAAACGTAGCTGAACAGATCTTGGCTACAGACACATGCAATTATGGATCTGCATTTATAGGTAGTACAGGAATAAAGGGTTCCATTCAAGAAAGCCAAACTTAAAAATGAAATCTGGGAAATACTATCATAGATGTTCTTATTTTTTGTAAAGGTCTGCATGTTAATACCACCACATCGGTGCATCAATGCAGCAAGATGCAGTGTAAATCTTTTTTGTTATTCCATAATGTACATGTACCCTGGTTTTCATTTTGTATGTTAATTCGGTTACGGGTACTCGATTCAATCTGACATTAGCGGTCGGGCACTCGGGTAGCCAATTCAGATGCACATGCAATTGAATTTTGGGATGGAAAACTGTGACACACTGTACAATGTACAGGTCTGGACTTCTGTCTATCAAAACACACCCACAGGTTTGCATACATGTACATGTATGATGGATTTCAAGGGCTTCCATTGTTCTTCTAAATGGCATCTCTTGTGTGTACAGTACACATTCTAACTTTCTGCAACCTGTCTTATTGGTTTGGTACACATTTTCCAACAAGGGTACTATGGTTCTTTTACATTATTCTTTTTTTTCCTGCCCTCGATTTAAACCATTATGGACAGGGCACGTACGACATACAAGTTTGAAATAATTTTATCTTTAACACGCAGTTCTCAAGGGTCTGTCTGAATAAATCAGTAACAAATGACTTGCATGCATTTGGCTGAAACTAAAAGTACCATTTTTGCATACAAGAACCAGTGGAATGTGCCGTTTAACAAAATCTTTTGTAACACTGAAGGAATTCCATTCACGACAGTAAGTTTTCTGTGTCAAAAAATATCACGCCATCAGCTATATTGGGGAAACAAAGAAAAATTAACCACAAAGTTTTCAGCTGTGATTGATTTCAATACAGCCTCATGAACAAAATGGAATAGAGGGGGGCCCATCCAGTGACTCGATTCACCTGCAAGCCAAATTGCCGGTCATGGTTGACGTGAGGTTAACAATATTGCCCTTTTGTGGTTCTACCTGTATACTCAGGACTCGCTCAAAAGTCTTCGAGCACATGAAACTGCAGAGGGTTCTTTTGTGCCTATATAAGGTCAAAGAAACTGAAAACCAGGATATGAGTTTGTTAGGTGCTATTTCATATTGTAAAACACCTACTGTACATGTATAAATTAATTTCCTTTCCGTTTCTTCACAAAGGAAAAACTTCAACCCCTCCTCCTCCTCCCCTTCCCCTCCCCCCTCCCCCTCTTCCCCTTCTCCTCTTCTCCCCCCCCCCCCAATGTATTCTTTTCATCTTGTAGCAGACATGAAGTTACATGGGCTAAGAGTGTATCGTATGTACAATGTACATAATGTACATGTTAGTTAGTTCATGTACATGTATGTGTACTGAGTTTTCCTGAAAATCTGTGAGGGGCACCATCATTCTTTCACATTTAAGCCATGTTTCCCCCTGGACTTTGTGCATCCTAAGAATTACAACATTACATGTACAATGCAAGTCCAATGGAAACAGTTGCAGAAATGACATTCCTGTTAACTGATATTCCTGGTAACTTACTGCATTCTCAATGTAAAATTAGTTAACAGAATGAGAGTTGTCGTGGTGGTTTTAAGAACAGTCACAGTAGTTTTACACTTTACAGGGACTGTGAATAGTCCAACCATACATGTAGACAACACCATTGTAAAATGTAAAATTACGTCCATGTTGAAAATTCACACAAATTACCTAGTCAGTTTCCCTTGTGGTTTGTTTGAAGATATTATTGGAAAATAATGTATTTACAGTACAAGTAAGTAAGATGCTTAAAACCTCACCGAATCCCATGTATTATAATGACTATTGCTGCTAATTTAATTGACAAATTACCATATTCAAACATTCCATTTAAAATGATTGTCCTGCTTTTATTTTGCAGTGTGGACTTAAATTTACAAAGTATCAGCACCATGGCTCAATTCCACCTGATTTCTTTCGCAAACAGTCTTGAAGAACCGTCATTCACCCGAATCCCCCACACATCAGGTCATGCATACATTCATGTATGGCTGGGGTGGAAGATTTGCCAGGTACTGCAAACAGACATCATCAGGCATAAAAAAAATAGTTGTGTTGCCCTCCGCGACCGACCCTAAAAGTCACGAAAGTAGGGTCACGTTTTGTATTTTTGTATTTTTAGAGGAATTTTCAAAATCTCACCCTTTCCCACACAAAATGAACAAGTTTTATTAAAATCAATCATTGTCTTTAATACAATCGCGCATTTTGACATCTCACTTTTAAATAATCTTACTTTTTGCCTCCTGACTTCCGAGTTACACGACATGCAGTATTGTTTTGATGTTTCATGGATGGTAAAACATTTTTTTTAACAAAATCGACCAACCAACCCTCCCTCCCGATTTTTCCCATTTAAGGGCAACACAAGTTGGGTTTTTTTTGCCTCACTACGAGGCAATTGGGTGAAAGGGATGAGTCTTCTCTGGATGAAATGAGGAGGCAAGGCTTTGGGGATGACAGCCTGATGTTGCAATTGACTTTTGTCACACAGTTTCATGAATGATTCACCATGGATACTCGACAGCTTGTGCATGAACATGAACTATTAATGCTACCATCTTGTATGTGTACCTTGATAATGTTTACACCATGAATTGGTTTATAAAGAAGAAAAAAATAGAATTTTAACTTCTTTTTTTTTCAAAGTTTTATTTCATTACATTATTTTTGTATTTTTCTCATTTCAAGCTGAATTATAATTTTGTTTAATTTTGATAACTGTTTGGTTTTTTTTTAGGGTGGGGATGGATGGCATGTTTTATTTTTACAAAATGAATGACAGATCTTGTCAGCAAGCAACAATATTGACAATGTGAGAGTAGTGAATCATTTATAACAGCTTGTAACAAATTATGCTGGCTTTTCAGGATTTGGGCATACATGGATTAAAGAAAGGTCCATGATGTAACCACAACTAACTTCTGAGCAGAAACAAGAATTTTGATATACAAACATTATTGTGCAGTGTTATCAGCAGGTCGTGTAATGATTTGGCATTATTTTCTTTTAAAAAATAAGTTTAGGCAGTTTGTTCACTGTTGAAGTAAACCCAATGTACTTTTATATGCCTTGACATGAATGCACAGTCAAAAAAGGCCGCCTGATGGCCACCAGCATCAAGGTTAAACATGACCTCCCGGCCAAAATGTTCAGACTACAGTACACTGCACATTTTAGCAATTCAGAATTAGATCAACTAGGTCAGCTTACATGTACATGTAAAGAGTTACTGAGACTTGTGTCAAAATGCATTTCATAGACTGGGGTGAAGTTTTACATGTACTTTTATTCAGCCTGCAGCATTAGCAGTTCCATAAATAATGTACATTGTACGGTGGTGTGATGCAGTGCGTAGGCCATCGGCTCAGGTATTTACACTGCGGAGAGACGGCGGGAAACCCGAGGGCCTCTTCTGATTGGTTGAATCCCGATGACTGTATCGGACCACATTTAGTCACCCAAGCATTATGCATTGACGGCGAGCGAGACAGCTCATTTCATATTCTACTATTACCCAGCAGTACTACGCTGCATCATACCCGGCATGCATGTCTTTGCTGCCTTATGGACTGAAGTCCTGGATGGGGCCAGGCAAAGCAATACTGAGGGATAACTGCAGATTACCTAACTGGATTTCTGTCGCCCATGAGCAATTAACATCATTAAAAGAGGAGACTGTTTAAAATGTCAGATGAGGTTTAAAGCTACACATTTGGGTACGAGGCACTTTCAAAGAACATTGCAAAAACTGAATGTACGGATCTTACCCGGGCTCCTCGATGAAACGTGAAGAGATTGAGCCAACATTGAATCCCTAAAGAATCAGACAATAAGCAAGTTCTGTATTTCAACTGCGCATGTGCACAATGACATTTTATCCCGAATGACCCACGTGACCAAACGCGCGAGTGTGAACGCAAAAGGTGGTCGCACAACACGCACGTGTTAAATTCAATCAGAATGGGCGTTCGCGTAACATGGCGTGACATTACATCAGCAATTTTATCCCGAATAACCTTTTACCTTTGAGATACCGAACTGGCTTATTGACAAATTAAGCTGCATATGTGTGTACAGGTACACTGTAGAACCTTCACATCAAATTTTTTAATTCTCGTAACTACATGCACACTCCCCCCCCCCCCCCCCCCCTCCCCCCCCCCCTCCTATGTGCATGTGTAACAGTAACAATTATCAGTGTTGGAGGTCGATTAATGGGTAGCACTGAAAGTGTTCAAAGGGTAGTCATGTACTGGGGGGGGGGGGGGGGGCTGCATGTGTGAATCAGTTTGGGTGCTGATGTTATGCGTCACATTGATAGATGACATATCCAGGGTAGACAGAGGAATATTTCATTAGGCCAAAAAAAATTGTTCTGCTTCCGGTTACCTTACCTACCCTATTTTAAGGGCCCCAAGTTAAACCAAAAAAAACAAAACATGAATGCTGTAAATACAACATTTAAACCTTGACTACACGTACACACCTACATTTTGTACATGTGTACATGTGATCAGCACAAAAAAAGTGCCCCAAAAAATATTTCCCTAACTACCTACCCTATTTTTAAATGCCATGTTATAATCGGAAGCAGAACTATTTTTTATTTTTTTGGCCTCATCAGATAGGCAACAACTTTCTTGTCGAATGGCAAAGATGTATTTCTCTCTATGACTCAAATGACTGCTTCACATTCCACGGGTCATCTGCTTTCATTTTTTTCATTAAGATCAGATGATAGCATGCTCATGTAACCAGTACATATGTACAATGTATGTGAGCAGGAGAATAAACCAGTAGAAGGGGTGTGTGCTGTGCACATAATTCCAGGTCAATTAGTATTATGTACAAATTCTTTCTCCAGTATATAAACACGAAATGTAAACTGCCCTTCGAAAAAGCATTCTCAAAATCAGAATGGGTGGGTTTGAAATTAGATTATAATTTTTTTTTAAAGAGAAATACGGTCCGTGCTCTTTTTGAGTTCACCCCAAATTTTACTTTTTAAAATTGCTATTTTTCTAGCACTACAATAAGTTACTCACTTATTTGCAGCCAGACAATAATTAAGTTCAGGCAGGGCATACCGGTCATAACCCCCCTAATGGTTCCCCGGGACTACCCTGCTAAATCCAACAGAGTCCAACTGTGACTCATATGAGTTTCCCCGCTCAATCCAACACAGTCCAACACGCCAAGTTGTTGGGTAACTAAAAATAAAAAATGACTTTCCTGCTAAATCCAACAGAATCCAACTGTGACATACATGTATTTCTGTTGCCTGCTGAATCCAACAGGATTGTAACACATTAGCTGCTCAATCCTAGGGTCTAATGGGAAAATCAAATTGTTTTATCCTGTTGGATTCAGCAGGATTAGGGTTAAAGGCACAAAAGCAACCAAGAATAAAAACCTTTTTTGAGGCCTGTCATAATATAATGAAGAAAAACATTTTTGTTAAAAATTTACATGAGACGTACAACTTGAACATTTATTAAAAAGAAAAATAATCAAATTTATAAAGATCATGGGAATTATTCATTTTTGTATGGGTATCGCCCAAAAAAGGCCAAAAAGAAAGGTGTGGTCTACAAAATCATGATGCATTCACTACTCGGTGGAATGCTTAAGTTTGATTTAACAGTTTCTTATACAGGCTCTTAACCCTAACCCTAACCCTCCAGGGTATTTTGGCTAGAAACCCTGCCAGACACATCAGATTGCATACTTTGTCACTTCCTCCATGGTCACACTGACTTGTGTGGAGAGTGCAGCAAAGTGAAGCTGTCACCACAGATGCACTGTGCTGCATCTGGCAGGGTTAGGGTTAATATGCAGTCAGTCACACAAGCCGGAGGCTATGAATGATGAGTTGAGAGTTCTCAAGGTAATGTTAATCAAAGCTCACTGCACAATGCCTGAAAGTTTGTTATTTTCCAGCTTCAAACACATCCCCAAGTACTGAGGATAGAGGTGCAGTAAATATTTACCCACCTGCAGAGACATCTAGAACATATATGTACTTGAAATGGTAACACGTACATGTATTTTTACTGATTCCTACCACTAGATATGTACTGTACATATCATGTACATGTACCCATGTGTTAGTCAATTTGTTCCCTTCCAATTTGTCATTTGTTTCTAAAGTCTCATGATTTACACATTTTAACTCACCAATTGACTCATCATCAGTAGTTTCCATAACTGTTTGTATATGATACTCACTATTCTCTCATCAGTGGTTGTCAATGTGTCAAAGCCACTTTTGATAAGGACGATCAAAGTCTACCATTTACAACAACTATAAAATGTACTTCCTACAGGCTACATGTAAGGCTAAAAGGACAACCTTGGGCAATATAATTTTGCATAACAAAGATCTCTGGTGAAGAAAAGCAAGCACTAAAGTATAAAGCATAAACATTGTGGGTCAGTCTAAGGGTGTATATGCAGATGTAGTAACTATTGTACAATGTACAGGTGTACAATGAAGTCTACAATCCCAAGAAAAATTCCAAAGGTCTATATAAACTGGGTGCATATACAATGCAGCTTATCCATAACCCTGCTATAATTGGTTGGTTATTTATCAACAGAAACTATACGTACTTGTATTCAGCAGCATGGGAGCTAAATATACGTGTACCTGTTGGATTTCATAGCAGGGTGGAAGGTGTACATGTATATTGTCATATTTAGGGGGGTGGATCAGACTTCTAGTAAAATTTCACTTTGATTTTGTTCAAGTTGGATTTGGCAGGGCTCATACAACCAAATACCTGCTGTATTTATACCCGGCACGATATGGGACCAAGGGTTCCCCCCCCCCCCCTCTTTCTATACCCTATACACACTCCAGAGTATTGTCACCCAACACAAAAGAATTCATGAGATTCCAGGAACACAATGACCAACACAAAAGAGGGGGGGGGGGGGGGGGGTTCCCTCCATGCTTTATGTGGCTGTATTTTGTTGGAAACAACAGGTGGGCTCTATGCGTGTACATGTGTAGTGTACAAAATGCCAAGGAGTGTGTGGCGGGGCGATGCATTGTTTGCACACTGCAGAATCCAACAAAATCTGCTGTTGGCTTTTGTTGTATTCAGCAGGCTTCTCCTTTCAGTTTTGTTGGATTTAGCAGGGCCATACAAAAAACAAAAAAAACATTAAAAGGGGTTAGGGTTCAAGTATACACAGTTCAACCCTTGGTGTATTCAAAGAGCAAGGAAACTTCATACATGTACACGTAGTGTCCTGTGCATGTACAAGACACTCTGAAGACATTTCCATTGTATACACATGTACATGTACAAAGTTTTTTGTAGAGAACTCATGATGAATCGCCAATTTTATCTTGAAACAAAATCAGCTTGGACTGGCTGCTGTGCACAGTATTTGCTTAAATGATTTTTTTTTAATCAGAGTGTCCCTGTCAATGTAATGAGAGCAATTTATAGTGGTAATTTGTAAAGGTGCAGTTTTCCCACAATAACTTTACAATGTACAAATAAAGTACCCTTGTTAAATTGTTTGCATGCCTTTATTTAACAGCATCCTTTGTTTTTTGGCACATCACATAATATAGCCTTTAACAGTTACTAAAAGGTGAAAACTTTTGTTTTTAGAATATATGAAAATTGCCTTTATGAGTAAAGTTTTCCATAACATTCCATTGCATTTGTGTTGTGGTTGGCGCCTTTTCTTCCATGCCTACTCAACTGTGGATTTCTCAGATCCAGAGTGAATTAAATATCCTCCAGTCATCACAACAACAAAACCCTGTGCTGTGCATGGGTAGTTATTCCTACACAATCACACGTTCAAATATTGGTAGACCCTGCTACAGGTGCATGCCGTGCATCACGTACATGTACGCATATAATTTGTCGAGAATGTTAATCATAAACTTTTCTGTCTCTATTTAGTTACCCTATAAATGCACAACGCCCTATCACTAGATGTAACTGCATACATGTATGCCATATATTCAATACGGAATTTTATCAAGTAATGTTTAATGGAAATAAAAAAGAACCCAGAAAAATAAAAACCCAAGTGATGGATACTTTAGCACATCAAACAAATTAAACAGTTTTTTTTATATCCCACAACTTCAACAACCCTGTTAAACCTGTTAAACCTGTTAAACCCCCCTCCCCCCTCCCCCCCTCCCCCTCCCCCCCTCCCCATCCCACCCCTTCCCCCACCATAAAAAGTAGCATAAGTTCCGACTTCTTTTAAACCCTGTACCCCATTATATTTGTAAAAAATACAACTTCCACTTTTATCAAAATTCCAAAGTAACCCCCTTGCCATTGCAAGCTGATGAAGCCAAACATTACATGTTAAATGCTTATTGTCATGGTACATATCCATTCAAAAGATTTTGAGTCCCGCTTAGGGGAGGACACCGTCATCAAGGACAAAAGTTGGGGGGGGGGGCAATCGATTTGTATCTCCTCACAATATAGAAACATGTAGACTGGTCCTCTTCAGGTTTTCTTCAGAAGTCATCATGCAGTATTTATTTAATTGATTTACAAGTTGCAGGTGAAATTTACAGGCTTGGAGGTCATCAGGAGGTGGCTTTTTATGGGTATACTTCAATCACAACTTGGGCCACCAATTACTGGGTCTACCAAATGGGTGTACAAGCTGGAATCCATAATGCAAGACCTCATTTACTGAAGACCAGCAGGGTTCATCTATAATCTGGGACTGCTGTGTCTTCTCTGTTGTTCTACATGTACATATGTCTGCCCTTGGAATGGGACTTTTTGGATTTGGGGCTAGCCCCTGAAATGTGTGGTGCTTGTTCAGTTTTATGACCTTGCACCAGCTGCTTTTATCATATACACTAACTGGCCCAGCCCAATCTGGAATCCTATAAATGATGGGTTAGCCCATTCAGTGATGCTTCAAATCTGTTGACTTGTGTCAGCCTACATGTCAGGAAAAATTACATAATAAATTCACTGTCCTTCTGTAGCCCCCTGTGGCAGGGGGCCCAGAGTTGCCACCATTCTATGAACATAAGCAGATATTTGAGTTTCTGACCAGCTCCCCAAACCCCTGCCGAGTTGATTAAATAACCACAACCCAGCACTGAAGCTAGCCCTTCCTCTAAACATTCCTGTACATGTAGTTGTCATGAATTCAGCAAATTGTAGCTCAGCAGCCGACCACAAAATCTGCTTACACTGGATGTTGGTGATATTTCTTCGTCAGAATCATACAAGGTGGATCTCCTATTACAGAAATCACTAACACTTCATTTTTATAAGTCCAAGTTCTTTCAAATGCATTTACAAAACACATTGCAATATAATTTTGGCCAGAAATTCTAGCTCTGAAATGTACAAAGCCAAGCTCGCTCTCCCTCCCTCCCCCCCACCCCCCGGAAAAAAACGACAAATCCTACCATTTGACATTGTCGTTTCCATCTGATTCAATCTGGGCTGCATAGGCGGATCTTGGGGTAATCTTGTGAAACCTGCTGTCGGCCTCATCTCAATGGCCTCCAAGTTTTGGGGAATAGGCTGCTGCTGCTGCTGCTGCTGCTGCTGCTGTGGTGCGTAGTACTGCTGTGTGTGTGGTGGTTGGGCTTGCAGGATACCCGGGTAGGACATGCTGTGGTCACGTGACTGTCTGATGGGGATTGGTTGGTAATGGAATCAGCTAGCCTACCACTGGTAGCTGGCTTTGAAAGGATGTACGTTTCCTGTGGAGAAGAAAGATACTGTAAAGGGAAGTCGTCCAACTTGTGGTATATTTTTGATACCCTTGGTAACAGGATAATATGAACTAATTTAATTTCCAGATCTAGACGTGATACTTAAAGATATACTCTCCATGCCCTTTTTGAGTTTCACCCCCGCAAATTTTTTTTTTTTTAAATTACTATTTTTCTCGCAATACAAAAGATATTTACTTTTGAATGAGACATCCAACGAAACAAAATCACCTATGTTTTGTTAAATAGAATAATTACTTTAGAAATGTCAAATTATATTTTTTAGGCTGCAAATAATTCGGCCATACATGTATCTTTCATCTTTGTGTGCATTAAATGTGTGAAAGCAACCAAGAATAACGTCCTGTATATTTTGGATGGTTGCAGACACCCAAATAGGAAAGGGGCTTTTTGTTGACATAAAATGTTAGAAGAAAATATTTTGAAGAAAAAACTCAAATTTTTTGTGAAAAGCATGGACCGTACAGTTTTAAGCTGCTGGGCGGTGAAGTATCATTTGAAACAATATCACTATCAGCGGCAAAAAGTGCAAAGCTGACATTTGGCGAGATGATTTTTTGCATGTGAGATTTTTTGCATTTTTTGCAAATATGAGAATCGATCAGACATTAATAAAAAAACAATGCAGGCACACAAATATGTAACATTTTTGAGACACTAGCTCAAAAAGAAGGAATGGATGTTAAGAATGAGATGAACTAAAAAAATCAATAAAAAAAATCTGTGCATGCGTATTGGTTTATCGTCAATTTTAAAAACTTAGTATTTCTCACCTTGCATACATGTACATGTAGCAAAAACTTATCCACTATTATCTCGGACTACTTTTTCTGTGTAAAATTATCAACTGTACATTGAGCTTAGACCTTGCTTTTGACCCTTAGGGGTCAAAGTGGATAACTAGGGTCATGTTCAATGTGGTTTGACCAATAATTTAATCAGCTACAAAGGTCTTGGTGATTAAAACATGACAAATGAGCCTGGCTTGGTCATTAGCGGAGATACAGAGATCTTTGTAAAAAAGATAAAAATAACAGAATAAATACCTGAGTACACAGTGTTTTCCAAATCAGTGTGCAGAAATTATCCCACAACAAAGCACAGATTTTCGGGGTAATCGGTCAATGTTCACATTGTTTGGACTACAGATTTCAAGTACAGTACAACAAGCCCTGAATATGTTTGTGTTAGGCTATACATGTATACTAATAATGCATGACTGTGCGTACTATTAGTATAATACACAGTCGCTAAAAAATTGGTGTGCTTCAGCTTCTTGATGTGTAGTGCGGCAGCAGCATACAAAACGACTGAAATCAAAGGGAAAACAAACACCTGGAACTAGAAAAGCTGTACTTTGCAAATTAAGAATGTGTTGCGATTAGCAGTTTGAGATCGTGCAATCAGAAATTCACAAATACCCGTGAGTGTTACATTTTTTACTGTTTCTGAATTTGGAAACTTAACTTGCTTAGCAAGTGGACTAAAATGATACAAATCCTCTTTTTTTGAAAATGCCAGGACGAGAAACATTTTAAAAAATTTACTTAGCCTGCCCTAAGGCCAAGTAAAAAAACCATGTTTCACGTCCTTTTTATTTTTTATTTTCAAGATGGCCGTCATTTTAACCCCTTGAGTACGGTATTTTACGGGAGACGGCGGGGTGCCGCGGCGGCTCTGACAGCCAAGCGAACCGCTACAATGTGTTTGCACAGTCAAGCATAACCTATACACAATAATTCAACAATGGATTGAAACTGCACAAACAGCAGCCAATGGTGTCATCCGGCCTGGTGGCACTGTTTAATCCAACAATGGATTGAAACTGCACAAACGTCGGCCAATTGCATCATCCGGCCTGGTGGCACTGTTTTTTTGCGCATATTTGCATCATCCGTATGCAAGGGGTTAACAATTCTTTTAGCAAACATTGGTGTTTCCCTGTTCAAAGACGCATTAAAAAATAAAGAGACATGTTGGACAAGATAACTGAACATATTTAAAGTGTTTTTTAGTATGTTTGTAGCACGATCAGCAAAAAAAACACCAAAAAAACAAAAAACTTTCGACTCGCAAGTATTTAGTTTCTAATTGAATGTTTGACATTTTTGTTTGTTTACGCCTATACATAATGTTTCTGTGGTAAAAATATTTAAAAAATCCATGCTGCCTCCAAAAAGTAAGCGGGCGGGGATGCGAAACATGTTGTTGTTTCTATTTCGCCTAATGCCCTAAATGGTAATTTTGTTCACGCCATTGGGAGATTTTGGTCCTTTTGCTTTAACTCGATTATGAGTGGAAATCAAAATCTGCCTTTTTCAACAAGAGAATGGTGCCCCAGGCCAGGGGTGGGTGGGGGGGGGGGGGGGGGGGGGTGTGTGGTCACTTCCTGACATCCTAGTCCTAGGTCTAGGACCTTACTTATCGCATTTTTAACATCTGGACATGATCTGGCGATAAGTTCAGATGTTAAGCGATAAGTAAGGTCCTAGTTACTGGGACAAGTCACTTCCAAAATGGCAATCCCGACATCGAGGCAGGGGCAGTAGGGGGGGGGGGGGGGGGGGGGGCGAGGTAAACGATTGATAGGTGCATTATTTTACAAGCACCGACACTACCATGACTATGGGTAAAGATGACGTCTAGTATTAGAGTCATGAGAGTAGATCATGTCGATGGGCTAAAGTAAAACACCATATCCTTAATTTGAGGTTAATCCAGGAAATTCCCTATTCTGGTTATTACGGGTGCAAAGTTCCGTTCAAAATAGAGCAGGGTTTTTTGGAGCTGAGCACCATCATGACTATCGGCCACACCTCTCCAACCACGCGATGAGCATACAACGAGCCGGACATGCGGTAGTTGATTGACTAGGGCTACTCAAACAAGACAACACGTGTGCACAGACTGGACACAACCGGCATGTTTTTACACTGTAAATATCACCCTTCAAATATAAATGACAAACAAATTAGACACTATCATCAACTAAGACTTAAAATCTCTTAACTACCTATACAGATTTCATCCTCACTTACCTTTTTTCTCGTCAAAACCTAGATGGTTTTGTACTATGACCGGGCACATAAAAACATTCCCATTATTCCACGAGCAGACGAGAAACTCATGGGGTGTGCATGTTTACGTACACGTTTGTTGTCATTTCTAGAACGACCAATCACGTGGCGGCAGGTTTACGTGGGCGAATCATTACAGAAATATCTCCATGACGTTGCTGAATACGACCGAATCATTGATTTGGAGCTCTGCCAAGTTCATTCACTGTTTCCCGCCACCGCGCGCTATTACAGGAAATTATTCCGTCACTGAATAAAATTATGAGCGGATGCGCTGCATCGCGCGCTGGCCTCCATTCTCTGGAATTATATGCGTGGTTTTTATTTTTATTTTATTTGTTTTAATGGCAATTACTATTATACGGAATGCTTTGGTTCTACCATGGAGGTATTACGCGGGGGTGGGGGATACTGTTAGACCCCCCCCCCCACCAAAAAAAAAAAGAAGAAAGAACGAAACAAAGAAATAAATTGCCGTTTGGTGCACAATTGAATCGTAAATTTCCTCAACTTGGCCATGGAGGAAAGAACACTAAGTGTTCTTTCCTCCATGACTTGGCTAACCACTATAATTATGTGACTGCATAACTGATGTAGCCTACCGTATGCCATGCATTTCGGTCAATCTGCGACAATTATAGTGTATAGTCGATTCAAAAAGTCCCAAAATATGACTTCGAATAGTGTCGTGGGTGTGTCACTCTGCATTATTAGATCATCATATTTTTGGAAACTTATAGGCCTACAGCTAGAGATGCGTTTTTATTTTATATCCTTTCTGTGTATAAATAACATAACAGGGCTTTCATTATGAATCGCCTCTAAAGTGGGGGGGGGGGGGGGGTGGCGGGGGGGGGGGGGGCGGGGGGGGGGGGGCGCAACTGCCAAGTTATGCGGGAAGCCCTAGACTGGTTCCCGGTCCCTACATTGTCCTTCGGATTTCATATACATATGCGGACCGAGAACCAGTCTAAGGGGGCCATGCCCCCCCCCCCCCCCCAAAAAAAAAGACTCACCCACAAAACTTGGCCAACATTTTTTTTGGCCCCTCCCAAAAAAATTGAAAAAAAAACATGGCGCTCTACCTACTGAGCTATCTTGCCCCATGTTGGCGGTCGCCCAAATTGTCAGAACAAATTGTCAGCATCTTTGTTCGGGTGGGCGCTAGTCAGAAGTCATAAACCCATCTCTTAATGTAAAAGAGTGAAAAACTCACTCTCCAAAAGAGTGAATCCCTTATCAAACCACTCCAAAAGAGTGAATCTCTGATAAAAACCACTCAAAAGGAGTGAAAATCACTCCAAAAGAGTGAAAAACCAATCCAAAAGAGTGAAATGTCCACTCTTTTTAGAGTTGTCCCTTATATGGCTCCGCGAAAGAGTGGAAATTTCACTCTTTTTGAGTGGTTTTTATAAGAGATTCACTCTTTTGGAGTGGTTTGAGAAGGGATTCACTCTTTTGGAGAGTGAGTTTTTCACTCTTTTACATTAACCGCTAGAATGCCGTATAGCCAGGGATCACACCCAATTTTACGATACAACCCGGGAAGCGACATTGTGAGGATCACTCAATGAGGATACGACTTTTTAAACTTATAATTCCTCAAACAATCCACAAGGGAAACTGACAAGGTAAATCTGAATACATTTTCAAAGCTGAACAAAGAAACTGACAATTTGGGAGACCGCAAACATATACGGGGCAAGATAGCTCAATAGAGCGCCGGTACGGTAACCCGGAGGTCGCAGGTTCGAATTCCGCTCCTGTCAGTCAAGTTTCTTTGTTTACTTTGAAAATGTATTCAGATTTACCTAGTCAGTTTCCCTTGTGGATTGAATTCTTTTTTATTTGATTTATCCATTCAATAACTTCCATCCAATTTCATCAACCAGTTCATCTTTTAAAAAACGCCTTTAGTTATTGGCAGTCCTCGCCACCATGTTTACTGCACGCCGCCATGTTTACATATGGGCGCCGCCATGTTTTCTTTAACAGGTTATGTGCGGCCAAAAGAGCCAAAATTAACAACATTCGAAAAGGACAAACAATCCCAAACGAACGAAAGACAAACCAACAATCAAAGGATAAATCAACAATCAACTGACGACAAAACACTATCAAAGATGAACAAAAACACAGACAGACGAGGGAGAATTCGTAAAGAACGAAGGACACGGAATTAACAAAGATCATAAAAAGATCAGTAAGAAAACAAACGAAAGACAAAGCAATAATCAAAGGACATCACGGCAGCAACAAATGACACACCTGCAATCATAGGATAATCCCCAACAAACAAAGACAAAAAAGGAAAAGACAAAAATCAGGAAAGAGGAACAAATTTGTAAAACAACGGACATATTAAAAATCAAAGAACAAACTGGCACAAAACAGTGCATGCGCCACGCAAAGGACCCAAGCAACAGACAAACGTTCACAAGCGAAAGACAAACTGGCACAAAAGACGAACTGGCATGTATCTGACGTTGGGGGCACCAGTCCCCGTAGGATTATGGGCATTTCTCAAACAATGACTTCGGCTTGGGCTTCGCGTATGTCATGTATATGTCCTAAGATTTGGGACACTGCGTTTTACGGAAGCGTATTTAGGACATGGCCAACAAGATTTCCGCTCACTATTTCGCCCGGGCGGATTAGTATTTCGCCCGGGCGGATTAGTATTTCGCCCGGGCGGATTAGTATTTCGCCCGGGCGGATTAGTATTTCGCCCGGGCGGATTACTATTTCGCCCGGGCGGATTACTATTTCGCCCGGGCGGAGTAATCTGAAAAGATATTAACGGGTTTCACTATTTCGACAGTAATCCGCCCAGGCAGATTAGTATTTCGCCCGGGCGAAATAGTATTTAGCCCGGGCGAAATACTAACCCGCCTGGGCGAAATACTAATCCGCCTGGGTGAAATACTAATCCGCCCGGGCGAAATACTAATCCGCCCGGGGGAAATACTAATCCGCCCGGGCGAAATACTAATCCGCCCGAGCGAAATAGTGAGCGGAATTTGTTTTGGCATGTCCTAAATATGCTTCCGTAGTTTTTGCTTCATGTACATAAAAGCTTATGTTTTACTGCAAAGCCAGAGCCTGTTTATTTTTTACGTATTTTTGGCTTCAGATTGGCGAAGGCTCTGACGTTGGGGGCGCTAGCTATTCACTTGCGCCGTGTTTATTGGGAGGGGGCGTAATCATACATGTGGCCTTTTATAACGTGTTTGAGTCAATGGGATAGGATTTTTGGGCGTTGACCAAACGATTTTAAATTTTTGGTTGAACTTTGTGTTCTTTTTTTAGTTCTGAAAACGAAAGTATGAAGTGCTTTTTAGAAGAGAAAATAGCAAGGAAGAACTGGTTTGTGCATGCAAATTCCAGGGAATGATCTTCTTTTTTTCTTTTTTCTCATTTCAAGAAATCGCCGGTGTGAGTCAAAACTCATTTGAAGGGAAGGGGAAGGGGAAGTTGTTCACGGCATCAATAGAGTCTGTCCTCTTTCTTTCCATTATTTTTTGGCTATGCGGGAAAGGTTGGAGGACGAAGGACTCTGTTTAGCGAAGTATCACGATAGGTTTATAGTGACTGGTCTTGCAGAAACTATTATTGTATGTCTTTACGGGTAGGCCGGTGGGTATGCCGGCCGTGTGGGCATGTGACTGATCCACCCGGAGCGTAATTTATAACTTTTTTTCTCTGTGAAACACGCCTCTAGGGAATCAGTTCTGTCCACTGTTTCTACAAGATTACAGTTTGTGTGTTCGGTTCGTGGGCTCGTCAATACATCAAACGTCCGCGGGCCAATTGTGTATTAAGGTCATTCCCAGAGAGCGGGAGTTTCACAACTCGTCTCTGGTCTTGGCGACGCACGGACTGGTTTGTGTATAACCATAGAGCAAGCTCTATGGTATAACAGAGTGCTTCTTTACACTTCATTCACTCAATTTTATAACTGGTGAGAACTTAAGACCCGGTATGTGCAGGCAAATTTTAGAGAATAATCATTTGATTTAGAATTAGTTTGATCATTCCAAGAAATAGCCGCAGCGAGTCCGAACTCATTCAAAGTAGGGGGTGTTAGTTGTTACAATCATCATCAAAGCCCATCCCCTTTCTTACAATTCTGCTCACTCGACTCTTAAATAGATTTTTATTGGTGACTGGTCTGCAGAAACTATTTTTGTGTGCGCTGGTGGGTATGCCAGCCGTGTGGGTGTGTGACCGACCCACCCAGAGCGCAGTTCTTAATCATTTATTATCTATGAAGCACGCCTCTCGGGAGTCGGTTTATGGCCACTGTTACTGCAGGGTGTCAGCCAGTCATCAGCGGGTTAGTTTCGTGGCACTGTCAATACATCAAGTGTCCGGGGCCAATTATTTATGTTTTTCCCAGAGAGCGGGAGTTTCAAAAACAGGTTTGTGTATAACGACAGTGGCTTATTGTATACATTTTACTCAATGATTTGTTTTTACCGGTGATAATATTTCGCGCCCCATGCTTTTCTTTTCTTGAGATGAGAGGGGTAGCAAAGCATATTTTCTGTGCTTTTTTTCCTTTTTTGTATGCATGCTCATGATGGCAGAGAAGTCTTACACAAGTAATAAAGGGAATTTCGGCATCTATTGTATTGTACGGTTTTAAATCCACTCCTTACTGTTCATTATTCTTTTTTTCTAGTAGTTCTAGAAGGATTTGCACATTCTCCTCATCCAGATTTGTTTTCTTGGTTGGATTATGGAGATGTTTGAATCTAAGACTGAACCAGGTCATCCTTTTATGTTTTATGCCGTTGGTATGCCAAAATAGGTTGGCTCACCTTCCTCCATGGCTCAGAGAGATCGTCCTTGTCGCATGTCTTGGCTTTCTGCTAATTTTGCGAGACTGGACAGGTCTTTCGTTGTCTTCCGTTGTTTTGTCGTGTTTTTGGCTTGCATTGATTCCCTCGCCATGCCCAGGCACAGTCCGTATTTTGCTCTGTGATATCTGCCCGAGGTCTGAGGAGAGCGTGGAATCTTTAGGGGTGCACCACACTAAATAGGCCAAAATGGCTGCGCCAAACTGATTAGCATAAATTGAAAACCCACAACTTGGGGGCTTGGTGGAGATGAGGGGTATGCGTATACTTCGAGGACATTAATACGGCTACAGATTTCAAACATGGAGGAAGGAAAACAGATGGTTCAAATAACATCAAGGCATGTATTAGTACACATGTGGACTGAGGAGTAGTCCGTTCTCCTCATTAGCTTGTTCTTGGGTTGTTTAGGCTTATGAGGAAGGGAGCTGAACCAGACTCACACTTTTTTGTGTTGTGGAAAAGAAAAGACAAATAAAATGGCAATTGGTGACTAGGTTTAAGCTTTAAGCTTTAAGCTTTAAACAAATGCTCTCTAACTGATACGTGGATAGGTATATCATCAGTGTGTTTTGGCCTCAAAAAGAAGAGTGTCAGTTGTCAAACTCTGCAAGAAACACATGGGAAAAGGAGGCGCGTGGAGCCTTTGCCAATCTGAAGCTCATAATACGTAAAAAATAAACAGGCTTTGGCTTTGAAGTAAAACATAAGTTTTTAATGTATATGAAGCAAAAACAGTGTCCCAAATCTTAGGACATATACCGAAGCCGAAGTCATTGTTTGAGAAATGCCCATAATCCTACGGGGACTGGCGCCCCCAACGTCAGATACATACCAGTTCGTCTTTTGTGCCAGTTTGTCTTTTGCTTGTGAACGTTTGTCTGTTGCTTGGGAGTACGTCCTTTGCGTGGCGCATGCACTGTTTTGTGCCAGTTTGTTCTTTGATTTTTAATATGTCCGTTGTTTTACAAATTTGTTCCTCTTTCCTGATTTTTGTCTTTTCTTACCTTTTTGTCTTTGTTTGTTTGTGATTGTCCTATGATTGCAGGTGTGTCATTTGTTGCTGCCGTGATGTCCTTTGATTATTGCTTTGTCTTTCGTTTGTTTTCTTACTGATCTTTTTATGATCTTTGTTAATTCCGTGTCCTTCGTTCTTTACGAATTCTCCCTCGTCTGTCTGTGTTTTTGTTCATCTTTGATAGTGTTTTGTCGTCATTTGTTAGTATTTGTCCGTTGATTGTTGATTTATCCTTTGATTGTTGGTTTGTCTTTCGTTCGTTTGGGATTGTTTGTTCTTTTCGAATTTTGTTAATTTTGGTCCTTTTGGCCGCCCATACTCCACTGGGGGCCTGCTGTTTGTTTTACACTAGATCCGGATCGCGATCAGTGGGCCTGTTTGTTTCACACGGATCGGGAGGTGATCCAGAGCCGAACGAAAACAAACAGGATCGCGAATCCCTTTCGCTATATGTTGCATGCTGGGAGAATTTGTATTACACGACAATGTCGTCTGCTTCAGATTCTGTAGGGCTATTTTTATGATAAACTATCTAGTATTTCTAGAAAAGTAAATAAATCGTACATAGCTTTAATAACAAAAATACACTGTAAAAGAATTATGAGTAAATACTGTCACAATAGCTCGTTAAATGCTTCAAATCTACGAAAAAATACCGTCACTTTTCTCTGTCCGTCTCGCACGTCGCCATCTTAGATCTTGCGAACCCACCTCGCGAGCAGGATCACTAAAAACGTGATCCGGAGCAGCTTTCGACGCTCCGGATCACTGATCGCGCTCCGGATCTGCGTGAAACAAACACGCCCAGTGATCCGGATCATAATTCTTTTACAGTGTATTTTTGTTATTAAAGCTATGTACGATGTATTTACTTTTCTGGAAATACTAGATAGTTTATCAGAAAAATAACCCTACAAAATCTGAAGCAGACGACATTTGTTGTGTAGTACAAATTCTCCCAGCATGCAACATAATAGCGAGAGGGCGCCCTAAAGGGTTCGCGATCCTGTTTGTTTTCGTTCGGCTCTGGATCACCTCCCGATCTGTGTGAAACAAACAGGCCCTGGTTTCCACTTCACTAATACGGCGCTCATTGTAACCAACACAAAATCAGACTATGAGAAAGAGCGCCGCCTGGTGACGCTCGGGAGTAAGGTGGCAATGTGTTTTCACTGGAAAATAAAGATTAAGTCCTCCTAGAATAATATTCTTTCAAAATTTAGGAGAGTTGACGGAATCATTTTTTATATACTTCCCCTCCCCCCAAACCACCCTACCTAAAAAAAAAATTGTGGCCCATCTCTGGGGCCAGGTCCTGCCCCCCGCCTCTATGCCAAATAGGACCCACGTATGTGGTCTTTTTTCTACGGAATCCCCCGAGTTGGAAACCACGGGGTCACAAATGCTTGATTTCCACAAATAGTTCTACAATCAGTCCAATTTCTAGGACACAGGGACCTCTTATTAAAATTTGCCCCGAGGGATCACAAAATATTAATAAGGCTCGCGCTCATTGATTTTCAGAGTTTTTATTAGTGGCATGCACCCACCTATATACGGCGGCTCATAGGGGTGCACCCACACTAAATATACTCCCATTGACCTTTAATAGTGTGAAATCCACATAACTTCACAGTGAAAAAAAATCCATTATCAAGGACTACTGAAAATTAGAGTTTTATTCTTCATCTGTCAAATGCTTTTCAATTTTTGCAGGGTAGGACGTTTGGAATTTTTTGCTAATTGTCCCCAAAAAGAGTACCACCCCTAAAAATGTGGTTTTTTCCCAAACCAGCTATCTGCCACTTTTTTATACTGTATCCCTCCACTTGCCAAGCCAATTAGGACAATTTTAAAAGCCACAATTTATCAAAGCCTTTCACAAAAGTTGAAGTACAGAACCCCCAGGTTATGATAGCTGATCCATAATTACACAATCGTCAATTTGCCATGCCCCCCCAAAATGTATTATTCAAAACGAGTTGTGGGTTTACAATCTATGCTAATCAGTTTGGCGCAGCCATTTTGGCCTATTTAGTGTGGTGCACACCGTATAAGGGGGGGGGGGGGAGCGCCGCCTGGTGACGCTAAAGAGTAACGTGGCAATGTGTTATTCACTTCAAATTTAAGATTAAGACCCCTAGGATCATTTTCTTTCAAATTTAGTAGAGTTGACCGTGAACTATTAATTTTTATCCCTCCCCCAAACCCTATCCTTTGAAATGGTGGGCCCCTCTGGGCAGGGGTCTAAATGTAAGCCCCCCCGCCCTCTATTGCCAAAAAGACCCCCCACGCATTTGTCTTTTTTGAGAACGGGAATTCCCCCCGAGTTGGAAGCACGAGCACAATAATGCTTGATTCTCCACAAAGTATGTGTCTACAAGTCAATCCCATAGGCCACTAGGACCATCTACCTGAAGGATCACAAAATATTAATGAGCTAGGCAGCAGTGACTTTCAGAGTAATGTGAGGCATGCACACTTTCATAACACTCTTTGGGGGCCTTTCGTGAGAAAAATTTGGACTCAAAACGTGAGAGGTATTTACTAAAATATACTAACCCATCCAAACATGAAATGCGATTGCTTGCATTCCGAAATGGGGGTGCTACAATTTGGTACAAGAGTGTATGTGTGTGAGCGTTGCCAGCTGTAAGGTACATGCTTCGCTCAGTGCCACAGACCCTTTGCACATGGACGTCACCTTTAACTCTTGCTACTGCTATGCCATTTTTGGTCGAGAATACACGCCCACGTCGTCTTCATTTCCAAATTGAAATTGGTTCATGTCTATGTAATACAAAACACTACAAAGCGGAAGCGCCGGTGAACGGCAAACTCTAAGCACCGCACTAGAAAAATTCTCTTGTGAATTCTGGGAACTTTTGAAATGTGTGCTGTTTTTGGTGTATTCTGGTGCAGTACTGCATGCATTGTTAAAAGGCAATGACCCACAATATGTATAATGAGGGGGAAATTATTGGGGATACTGTCCCCCCCCCCGCCGGTCCGTCCC